>CM045762.1:34777762-36021096 GCA_025200525.1 Camellia lanceoleosa
AAAAAAAAAATAGTACTAAATTATATAATCATTACAAAATCGAAAATAAGAAAACGAAAACACAACTAAACAGGGCTTACATTTTGGGTAAAATCCATTTTTCTGTAATCTTCCCAATTCAAAAATTCATCTTCCTTCTTTGAGCTTCTTATGTTCTGATGCTCTACCTATAATTAACAAAATAAAAATAAAAGATGTAGAAGATGTTGGGAAAATTGGTAGCCCACAAACAAGCAGCAACACAGCCTAATCTGTCGAGAAGAAACTCTAAAGTCCACATCGATTGAAAACATAAATTGTAATATAAGTATATATATATATAATAATTATAAGATTAAATTACATTGAGCTCACTTGAAATTTCAAAAAAATATAGTAAGGTCCACAATTTTGACATGATTACATTGACGTCCTTTTTAATAGGCTAAAGGAATCGAAATTAATGCAGATGGTGTATAGACATAAAGATAAATACAAAAAAATATACATTTCAATGTTAAAGAGATGACAATATCATTTTCCTATCCATATGAATAGCAAATTATTGATGAAAATGGAGCTAATTGTTATGCGAATTAAAACCTTTAAGCCATGTTTGATTCACAAGATTAATAGTGAAGTATTAATAATCCTATTAAATTAGTGTGGTATTCACTATCCAATAGGATTAATATATTCATTGGATTAATAATCCCACCCCTAGCCCATTACTAATAATCCTACAAATTTGTTGGATTAATTATCCATTGGATTAATAAACCAAAATGTTAAAATAAACATAGGATGATTGGGCCCACGGATTAATAATCCTAATCCCATGCTCTAATCCACCCAATCAAACATGCTCTTAAGATTGTGTTTGGATCATGGGTTTGGGTAGAGATTTGAAAAATGAATGAAAAAAGTGGGTGGAATGTAAATGAAGTGTAGCTTCATTCATTCACATTTCACCTATCTTTTTCATTTTCATTTCCATTTCCATTTCCACATCCCTACTCAAATCAATGATCCAAGCACAGCCTAAAAAACTCAATGTAATTATGCTAAATTGTGGGACTTTTACGGTATTTTCTTGAAATCTCAGGGGAGTTTAGTGTAATTTATCCTAATTATAATGTTATTGCTTTTGATTAATTTGAAGTACATTTGAGAAAGGGTCCACACCTTTAACTGTTCAAAAGCAATAGGTGATTGACCAAGGAAATGCACCACCAAGGCCATCAAAACAGAGGTAGTTTCATAGCCTCCCAAAAGAGAGTCCAAAACAAAGCTAACTTTTTCATCTTCAGATAAGGAATCAACACACAAAAGTGTCTCAAGGAAATCACTTCTGTTATTGGATTTTCCAGCATTCTTTCTTCTTTCCTCTATGATTGCTTTGATAGTGGATGATATTCTTCTTCTAGCCTGTAAAGATGCCATCAAAAGAAGTTGATCACATGACCTGACCCCCTTTTTTGCACTTCAAAAGAAGAAAAGCCGTCTCAAATTCTTTAAAGAATTACGCTCAACACCCTTATATTTTACATAAATCTCACTTTGCCACTTTTCACTTGCATCTTTGTTCAAGTTATGATGGGAATACTTGGTATAACTTTTATCAAGCTGAAAGCTGATAATTCAAAAGCTAAAACTACATCCCTGCAATCGTCTACATAATCAATTTTTTCAACATATTTAAGTTATTTTTATTTCATAAGTTGTAAGCAAAAGTTATACACTCTAGCACAAACTCCAAAAATAGATAAAAGAAAAACTATAAGCAACACTATAATGAATTGCACCAAAGGGCTAATGTTTGTTTAAGAAGTTGACAGAAAATAGCCATGTGAAGATCATATGCAGTTGCTACACTGCTATTTTTAGTCAATATCTTAAACTATTGACTCCCATGTGTGATGGCATTGTAATTAACTTGACCAGAAGTGTGGTTTGATTGTCACAATTGAAAGTACAAAGGCTCATGGAAGAATTTAGTGTAAAGTGTAAGGGCATTGAGTGTAATTAATCTCAAATTATTTAAACCAAGCATGGTGTGGTGTTTAAGAGGGGTAAAGAAAACATATTACTCAAGGGAAGAAGTGAATTACCTTTACTGCTCTTGCATATGCAGTCCCCGGAATATTGAGTGGTAAAGAAATCAATCCTTTCATGAATGTTCGGAAATCTTCAAGAATTTTTGTAGTCTCTGGCTCATCTGATGTCAAACCTAGGACCTGTTTTACTATTACATTGAAAGTAAACTATGCCACATACAATTCACAAAACAAAAAAAAACAAAAAACAAAAATCATAAAAGATGGTTAGCTGCTTTGATATAACTGTCAGAAAATTGACTCAACAATAACACCCCTCACACTATTCAAAAAAACAATAACACCCCTCACATGCTTAGGACTTCCTAGGACTTAGAGTTCTGATACCATGTGAAATCTAAATGTCCCAAAAATTATTTACGAAGGGATATGAAAATTGAAAGGAACGAGATGTGTGAAACTAGATAAAATATAAGTATATTTATTCATATTTTATCTACTTTTTTTCTTTCTCTTTTCAAATCTCTTCCCAAATCTCTTCCCAAATCTCTCAAGCAAATATAGCGATAGCATAATTACCCTGACCTCCTTTTTAATAGTACTAAATCGCCCAAAATTAATACAAATGGTGTGTAAACACAAACAAATAAAGTAAAAATTATGAAAATACCATTTCTTTCATCCATATGACTAGTGAATTATGTCAGACTAGTGGGTTCAATTTCAATGTATTTTCTCTAAAACTCAATTGATATAAGTGCCATTTACACCAAAAAGATTGTGTTCTTTTTGTGGTTGTGTGGTAGAATTACCTTTCTAGCCTCATCACAAAAGATGACTTGTTGTCTATCTTTCCAAGAATCCAAAATCTGAATGGTTGTCCTCTCTATGTCCTTAAGAAACTCTGGCTTTGATTTCATGGTGGTGACTAGTGAGAGAGCCACATTCCTAAGCCTCTTGTGAATGTCACCCACTGCAACCAGCATTGATATGTCTCCAAGAATTCCATGGATGGGCTTTGGATAGCTACACTGAAACAACTTGTCTTCATTTTGTAGTATGAAGTAGTTCAATTCTTGGTCACATGACACCACTGTGGGTGAGAAGAACAGATGGGACTTGAACACTTTCCCATACCTGAAAAAAAAAAAAAAAAAAAAAAAAAAGAAAAAAAAAAAAGAAAAAGAAATTCACACAACCATTCCCAGCTTTTTAGATACACGATATGTATATACACCAGCAATGGGCACAAATGCGACACAATTTGATTTCTGAAGCAGTTAATATTATGGGTATTTTTCGGAAGGAGGGAAAAAAAAAAAGAAAAAAAAAAGAGGTCCTTACAAAGCTTCAAAACCTTCTAAATTATGTGTTTTATGGGGCAATTTGAGAAGATTAGCTTTTTTTAGTTTTTTTCTTTTTTATCTTTTAAGCTTTTAACCTTTTTTTTTTCTTTTTCTTTTTCTTTTTTTTTTTTGACATAACCTCTCTATTTTTTTACACAAACAAAAAAAGAACTAAGCAAAAAAAATTAAAAAAATTAACTTTTTACCATCTTTCTAAAACACCATTATATAATAATATAGTGCCGTTTTGGCAACACACCAAAAACGCAGCTTTTTGTGTGTTGCCAAAAACGCCAGGTTGCCCAAAACGCCCCAAATCCCATTTGGGAAGATCAAAAATGCAACACCCGAATTTACCAAACTATCCTCTGGAATATTTTAATTAATTAATTTAAAAATCAAAAAATAAGGATATTTTGGTCATTTTGGAGTGATGTGACACTTTTAAAAAATATTAAACCACAAATCAAAAAAGTCATCTTTTTACCAACTTCCTAAATCATTTTCAAAAATGTCAAAAAATTTGATAAAAAATCAAAAGCTAACTTTTTACCAACTTCTTATCCCAAACACATCGCCAAGGATCGTCTGTCACTAAATTCTTTCGTCTTGTGAATGAAAACACTCACAACCAGTGAGTTACGTGAAAATTTTTAAGCACGAGAACTTTTAAACATAATTTAATAATTATGCATGTTTTAAGATGAGAAACATATTCCTCTTCTGTCTCAATACTCAAAACTCTCGCAATCAGTAAATTAAACAATTGTAAAAGAGATCCCATATATACATGATCTACACAACTCCCACTCTCATTCCAATCATTCATAATAAAAAGTCCACCCAGACATAAATGAAGCCCGCATATCAAGGCCCAAGATCAAATATCAAATTGGAGTTCATGAAACCCTAAAAAAAGGATCAAAACATTTCTATTAATGCTGTGTTTGGTTAAAAAATTTGGAGAGGGATTTAGAATGAAAAATAAAAAAGATAAAGTGAAATGTGAAATGTAAATAAAATATATCTATATTTTACCGAATTTCACACACTTTTTTCTTTTTCTTTTTCAAATTCCTTTTTAAATTCTCTAACCAAACAGACCATAAGTAAAAATTTCAAGTTACGAGAATCTAAAATCATAATCTAATAATTAAAAATGTTTCAAAATAGAAAAACAGATCATCTTATCTTAAAACAACTAGCGAATCATGTGAAAATTTTGAGTCACGAGTTTCTCCAGACATACTTCAATAATCATGAATATTTTGAGACAGGAGAACAAAATATCATGTTGTACTAGTACAAAACTAAAGAGCTTTTCATAAACATTGAACAGTATGGTAAAAAAAAAACTGACAACAGTTTTGGTGTTTGAAAAAAAACATTTATATGAAAGTGATGTTACTTACCTGGAACAATGATCTTGAAGAAAGTTCCCAACAGAGTTAGAAGGGTGAGGCTTGAGAAAAGCAAGGGTTTCACCAAGTAAAGGCCACCCAAAAGACCCTTTTGGGACTAGACCAAGCTTCAAGAACAATGGCAGAAAATGGTTCAACACAAATCCAACTGAACCAACCAACATGGCTAACCAAAAACCTCCAACAGCCATTGTTTGGGTGATTTTCTATCAGATTTTTTTGTTCTAAAAGGAGATGAAAGGGATTGAAGCTTTTTTATAGGCACAAAATGGTTAGCTAGCTTCTGTGCCTTTATATAGAAAGATGATAAATACATATATAATGTTTTTATTATGGATAAATCACATTGAATTCCCATGAGACTCGAAGAGAATATAAAAAATTATACATTTTAACATAATTATACTAATTTTTTTCTAATAATATTTAAAATATCAAACTAATATGTGTAAGAGAAAAGTTAGGAATCATGAAAAAAATTTTATAAAAAATGATCATGAAATTTTTATGATCTTTTGATTACCTTAATTAGTGTGTGGTGCTTTATTCTAAGTGTAATTCAAGAGGTCACAAAGCTTTCATGATTATTTTCATGAAAGGTTTTTCATGATACCTAGCATTGTTGTATATATAATATGAACATACAAATATAAACTAAGATCTCGTTTGGGAACAGGTTAACTTAGTAATTTTTTAACTATTTAGCTAAAATATAAGCTAAAAAAAATTAATATGTTTGAGATGATTTTTTGACTTTTTACGAAAAGATGTGCAAAAAGTAGAGAAAAAAGAAAATCTTTGACTTTTTGAAATAGATTGCTGACTTTTTGATTTTTTTTAGTAACATTTTGACTTTTTAGTTAAAAAAGTCACTTGCCAAACGAGACTTCAGTAAAAGCATGTATTTTCATATAAAAGAGATACTACTATTATCTTTTTACTCATATGATTAATAAATTTATGATTGAAATGTAATAGATTATTATGTGAATTAAAATTTTAGGAGACTTTTCACTTTTTTTTTAAAAAAATGTGTAAAAAATATAAAAAATAATGTGACCTAAAAGAAATTAAAAATTGACATTTGACTACTAATAAACTTTCCAAAAAGGGCCCTAAATTTATAGACCTTGTTGTGTTTTTTTTTAAAAAATTCAAAGACATCAGTGTGATGTATGTTTTTTTTGTTATGTTACATTGACATCCTTAAAATTTTTTAAAAATACAATAAATCACACAATTTAACATAATTACAGTGGATTTTCTTAATTTTTAATAGATAAATTAAAAATACACCTCTTAAGATTTGCTTAAAGTGCAGATTGCCTTATGTAGTTTAGAAAATTACAAATGCCTCCTTATTAGTATTTTTTATTTAACAGAATTAATTAAAAAAATAAAATTCATAATTACTCTCCTATACAATAATAAAATTACCTAAATTATTAATTAAAACATATTTCTAACATTATTAAAAATTGTTAATTGACTGGATGATATATTAATAAAATGGACAATTTGTTATAAAATTAAAAACTTCAAGGGGTGGAATATAATTTTCAAAACCACAAGGTTGATTCGTATTTTCATCAAACTCCAGGGATGTATTTGTAATTTATTCATTTTTAATTCATATAACATTTGTTCCTTTTTATCAATAACTTATTTAGTTGTATAGATGAAAAAATAATAATATCATCTCTTATATATATATATATATATATATTTATTGTCTTTATACTATTTGTATTAATTTCAACCCCTTTAACCTAAGTGGGTGGTTAATGTAATTATCTTCCAAAATTTGGGGCTATGTGTAGTTTTCCAAACATTAGGAATGTCATTGTAATTTACTCTTTTGTTATTTATATTGTAGACGGGAAGGAAAGCAGGCTTTTATACTGTATTATTACAGTCTGTGAAATTTGAACTTTATTCTTATCAGATTTGTATAGGAAATGAAATCTATCTAGCCTAGGATCTAGGTCTCTATTACTAGGCAGTACCACCAGGGTGTACAGGTGGAGTCTTTTAACCGGGCTTTAGTAATTCAAAACACTAATTTTGATATTTTAATGAAACACTAATACAAAGTACGGGGAAAAAAACAAACAAACAAATTAAGAGTTGGTTTGAAAAGTGAGTTGGCTTTTTTAATTTTTTGGCTTTTTTAGTTATTTTAGTTTGAATTAAAAAGTTTGGTTTGGGAAGGATTTTTTTGACTTTTTGGTTTTTCTGATTTTTTTTTGTAAGAGAATAGTGTAATGATTATAGGTTGAATGTGATGTTTTTTTTTTGTGACTAAAATAGATTATTTTGTCTTTTGTAGCTAAAATAGCCAAAAAAATCCCATAAACCAACTTGCCAAACAGAGGCTAAGACTAAAATATCATAGTAGATAAAACTCATTGCCAACTTATTAAAACTGGTTTTAAAACTTAAAAATTAGACTTTCAAAACATTTTTCTTTAACTGAAATTGGTTAAGTTTGGAAAGTTGTTTATTTTAGTAGATTATTTTAGTTTTTGTTTATTTTAATAGGTAAAAATATTTATATTTAAAAAGATGATTGAATTTTTTTTATAATTAGATGTGATATTTATAAAAAAAAATAAAAGAATTATGAAATTAATGTAATATTTTATCTTATTAATTATTTTAATTTAATTTATTTTTTTATGAATTTTAGCTCCAAAAAAAAAAAGAAAAAAAAAGCCTTTACCAAATTGTATTTTAGAATATTATTTGTAAATTTGTTGTAATTTTAAAATTATTTGCCAAAGTACAGTAATTTTTTCAATATATGGTAACTTAAAATTACGGTTTCATCTAAAATCGCATTTGTCATTGTGAAGGAATTGAGATACATCGCAAATGGCTTTTTGCAATGGCTTATGACGACAAGTTAGAGTGTTGCAAAAAGTCTCTGCCAAAGAATGGTGCCGTCTCTTTTCATTTGAAGTTTTCTTTGTATTTATTTATTTTATTTTTTATTTTTTATTTTTTTGGTGGTCTCATCGAGCTAGAAGTGTAAAAAAAAAATTACCAAATAAGCAAACTCTAAACACTCAAGATGATTTGACCATTTTAGGAAGACTTTATAGTCATAAAAAAAAAAAAAAAAATGGGCAAATTACACTTATAGTCCATGTATTTTTCTTCTTATGTCAATTTAATTCTTTTACACTTTCAATTGACTCAATTTTAATTTTTTTTTAAGATCATGTGTCAATTTGGTTCAATTGATAATATCATTAGTGTTTTTGACAAAAAAGTATCATTAAATTGATTGAAATTAACTCACTGAGTTGAATAATTTATAATTTTATTTGTAAAAATATGACATGTCACTTATGTACGTATTTAAAAATACTAAGAGTTATAATCAATTAGACTAAATTGAGATAAAGTTATAAATTTATAATCAAAATTGAGTCAGTTAGAATTATAAGAATCAAAATGACATAAAGACCAAAATATAAAGACACTGCCATAATTTGTCCAATATATAATAAACAATGTAAGGCATGATGTGATCTGGATACATCTTTGGTTTGGGTTTATCACAGTTAGGAGTCAACGTGGTGTGGTTGGGTGTGGTTTGAGAGTAAAATTATAAGATAAATTATAAATAGTAAATTGACAAATAATCAAATCGTAATTCAGATAATTTAGGCGATTTCAATTTATTAGTTGATTAAAGAATAACCTTAAACAATTATCAAATATTTGCATGATATATAATATTAATTTGCATAATATATTTCATACATATAACACTAATTTGTAACAAATTCTACATCTTAAATCTCTCTCACATTAATTTTTATTTTATATTTCATTAAAAGTGAATATATATATATATATATATGTATGTAATAACTATAACAGAGTAGAACGATTTTGAAAGCGAATTATAAATTTTAAACTGCAAATCAAATTAACCAACAGTTAGTGAGCAAATTGGTGTAGTTTGGACAATTTTAACGAATTAAACGATATTTTACACAATCTTAATTGCAGCTTCAAAGAATTAAGATGTAACTTTGAACAATATATTCGGCCACTGGGATTGTCATCAACTAGAGGTCCAACTCACTGTAGGTATAAATATCAGGTTAGACCTATTTTGATAATCTTAATTATTTATTTTCTGGGATACATAAAGCACACTATTCATATAAAAAATTAATCAGATCATATTTCTCTGAAAATAATAAATAGATTGCATAATTTTAAAAGATCGTTTACAGATCGTATCATTTTAAAAGATAGTTTTTTTTTTAATTTCTGACAAATATTATCTAATCAAGTAACTATTAATATTTGATTAATTTTATTTTTAATATAAATAATGTGTTTAACAAATTTCACAATGTCAACAATATAAATCATTGATATGTACCCAATGTGAGCTAATAGTAGGTCAAATTGGAGTGAAGTGGAGTGGTTCTTATTTATTTATTTCACTTATCTATATTCTCAAAACAAAGTTTCTATAATTTTAAAAGGGGGATGCATCAATAAATCTCAAATTAATAACTTATGCACTGTTTAATCCTAAAAGTTTTTTTATAAACTGAAAGGTCCCATTACAATGTTAATAACATCAGAGTCATGTTACAAACATTAGATTTCAAACATCTAATGTTCATCAAATTTCAATAATGTTTGAAAATATAGGATGAAAAACATCTAATGTTCATCAGATTTCAATAAATTTTGAAATTATAGAATGAAACATCAGATCATTTACATCATTTACATCATGCTGATGTAAAAATAAAACTAAATGGAACATAAAAAAAATTTTAAGACTAAATGGTTCAACATTTCAAAAATTAGGACTTATAGGTAAATTTTCCATTTTAAAATTTTGCTTCGTATGATTGCTTTTAAATGTCACGTTGACAAAAACACAACCATTTTGTTTTATTATCGAGATCCATTGTAGAAATGCATTAAGATAGATATGTTTATAAAAACAAAAAAGAAAAGAAATTTGAAACCCCAAAAAAATCATTTAATATTTTTGTAAATGTAAATAATTTACAAAACGCAACTAAACAAAGAATCATTTTTACATGTTTTCAAGAGAAAAAAAAAATAAGTGGAGTTTGACAATTGCACTTTTAGTCTTTTTATTTTATTTATTATTATTATTATTTTACCTTTTTTTAATATAAAAATATATATTTCGTTTCATAATTGCTTAAAAAAATTACTTTTTAGTTACTAAAAAGTTAGTTTTTTTAACATTTTAATTACTTTTTAGCTCAAGATAAACAAACTTTCACTTAAAAACAAAATTTAGTCCTTACCGAACGGGCTTTTCTCCCTCCCCACTCCCTCTTACAACCACTCATTGCCCACCACCAACTCCAACTAACATAGGGGCAATTTGGAAAGAAGCTAAAAAAAATTGTTAACATTTTAATTTTTTTATATAAAAAGTCATAAAAAAAATCACAAAAAAGCCAACTTTTATAACACGAAAAAAAAAAAAAAAGATAAAAAAATTAATTTTTTACTAACTTCACAAAACAGTAAATAGGCAGCGACTACCTCCAACAAGTCCCTCCACTTTTAGAAACAACTTTCAACCATAGCCCCTAGTGTCCAGCAACCACCTCATGTCGCTAGCATCTACCTCCATCTCCGGACCCTCGCCTCAACAAAATTTTAAATGTTACCCATTGATTAACTTAAAAAGTAAAATATAAATGGAAAAGCAACCGTACCAGTGAGGATAGGTAGGCCCGGCTTTGAGATTTTCAGGGTTTAGAATCAATAATTAATTAATAAATTTTTGAGATCCTTCATATTTTTTTTTATTGAATGAAAAAAAAAATTAAAAGTAAAGAATAAAAGATTCGTATCAAAATTACAAAAAAAATACTTAGCATTACATTACAATAACTAATAAATATCGTTTAATCCTCACTCTTCTTGTATTTTTAGAAGCAAATAAATCAATCATACTTACATAATCTAATTTTTTTGCAAAATTATTTTCAATGAGTAACAGTACTAATTATTTTAAATGGGTCTTTCAATTTTTTAATGGATCAATTTATTTTAAGTTAATTTGGGCATTCCTTAATTTTTTTTAGACTTAAAATATACTTAATATATTAGACTAAACTATAATAAGAGAGACCCATTTTTTTGGTCTATTTTCAATGGATAACAATGCTAATTTTTTTTGAATGGCCTTTCAATTTTTTAATGGGTCAATTAATTTTAAGTTTGTATAGGCGTTTTTTAATTTTTTTAGACTTAAAACATACCTAATATATTACACTAAATTATAATAAGAGAGGATCTCTTTTTTTAGTCTATTTTGAGGGGTCCTAGTCCATGGCCTTGTGGCCTATACCCCAGGACCGGCCCTAGATAGGCTGTGTTGTCTTTGCCTAGCAGTTTTTTAAACTGATACAAGAGAGAAACATAGGTTCTGTTTGTTTGAGTTTTGAAGCTTTAGTTCTAGTCATTGGTTCTTACGTGGTGTTTGTTTACATCTTTTAAAAATTAATTCCACGCTCATTTTTGAAAACTTGGTTGAAATCAGAAAAATTTGAACTAACTGGTCGTCCGGCAGATTGACCGCAACAATGCAATTTATTTATTTTTTTTTTATTTTTTTACAATTGACACATGTTAATTTTTATATATTTAACAAAAAATATTTTTCTAATTTTTTTGAGCTTTAATAGAATTTTGAATTGTGTGTTTGGTTATCAGTTGTAAGTTTTTGTATTAAATATCATATGTCACATCAAAAATTCTTCACTCAATTCAAAACTCTTTTCAAAACTCATTCACCAAATAAATTTTTTATACTCAAATCATAATTTTAAAATTCACAAACTTAAAATATAACTTTCATTCTCAAATTATATTTAGAAAATTCTACCAAATACTACCATATGCTTTCTCCGCATAATTCCAACAAGTTGTAGCGTGGCATGGCCTCTATGAATCTGATTAGTATGTACTTGGTGGACATTCTTCTGTAAAATTCGTCTCCCTTAAAAAAAAATAATTACTTTGTTTGGTTTTGATTTTCAGAAGACAGTTTTTAAAAAATTTTAATTTTTTATTTTTTTTATTTTAATGTTTTCAATGAATTTTTTTAATATTTTAAGTATTTTTTTAATTTTTAAACATACCTTACATAAATACACTTAAAAAGTGTAATATTTGTGAAAAAAAAATCTTTAAAAAATACACTAAATACCAAAAAATAAGAAAATTCAATATATTTTTCATATTTTTGTATATTTATTAATTTTTTAAAATATTTTTTCATAAATATTTTACTATTTAAATACATCTAAGTAAGGTACATCTAAAAAAATATAAAAAAATGCTTAAAAATTAAAAAAATATTCACTAAAAATAAAAATATACAAAAAACAAAAAAATTTAATTTTAAAAAAATTAAATTTAAAAAATTAAAATCAAACACACTGAATAATAATAATAATAATAATAATAATAATAATAATAATAATAATAATAATAATATTAAAAAAAAAACTAAATAAAATAAAAAGGTCAAAAAGTACTGCAGAGAAAGTGACTTAAATATGGCAGCATTTCAGTTCATCAGCTTCACGTGTGCGGCTTCCTTTGACCTTTTTATTTTTTTTTTACACAAAAAAAAAAAAAAAAAAAAACACGCTCAAGATTTTACTCGAATAACAAAATAAACTCTTCTCTTTTAATTTATTTTCATTATAAACCATCAAAAATATTTTTATTAAATAAAATCAACGAAAAACATAGTCATTTAATCGTTAAACTCAACAAATATATATATATACTTGGTAGACATTCTTCTGTAAAATTCGTATCCCTTAAAAAAAATAATTAAAAAAATAACTAAATAAAATAAAAAGATTAAAAAGTACTGCAGAGAAAGTGACTTAAATATGGCAGCATTTCAGTTCATCAGGCTTCACGTGTGCTGCTTCCTTTGACCTTTATTTTTTTGTTGGAAAATGTTTTCTAGCACTAAAATATTTGGCACTAATGCCCCTAATTTTCAAAATTGGTAACTTTTCTATTTTTTTTTTTTTTTTTTTTTGCCTTAAAGGGAATTTCGGGGCATTAGTGCCCTGTTTTTTCGAGCTAAACATCAAAACCGTTTTTTGTTTTACGAAAAAAAAACAACAATAAAAAAAAAAAATCTCAAGATTTTACTCGAGGAAATGATTTGTGCCCCTAATATTTGTGCACACAATACCTCTAATTTTCATTTTAGGTAAACTGTTTTTTTTTTTTTTTTACCTTGTATTTTTTTTTTTTTTTACCGAAAATGAAATTTTCGGGAGATTCGGTGCATCCCTTTTCGAGCTCCCACCCCCGGTACTTTTACTCGAGTAACAAAATAAACTCTAATGTTTTAAGAGCAATGCTTCCCACCCCCCAGTGGGGCTACCCCAGTCAGTCCCTGTGTCAGCCTGTCATTGGTTCAAAAAAAATATATATATATTTTTCCACCAATCAAAGCAGACCCCAGCACCCCCACTGGGAGTTCAGATCTTCGGCCGCGGTTTCCAGCAGCCCTACAAAACGACGTCGTTTTGTTTAGTTGGTTTTTTTTTTTTTATTCCGAAAATTCGAATTTCCCGCCTGATCATTTTGACTTCATCTTCGTCTATTTTGCCTCTCTCCTCTGTTTTGCTCTAACGAACCACGCAACTGGATACAAAGAGAGAGAGAAGAAAAGGCGCTGGAGAACGGAGAGTGGCTCCTCGGCGCCATCTGCGAAAACGGAGAACGATGGTGGACGGAGACGACGGTAATGGAGAGAGGTTGGCGGAAGGACGCGAGCCCGGCTATGACGCGATGATGGCGGAAGGACGCGAGTCCGGCTGTGACGAGGTATATTTCAGTCTCTGTGTTATGTATATATGTATATTTCAGTCTCTATATTTACATTCTGTTTGGATAATCAATGTATTTGTATATATTTTGTTTGGCTGTGACGAGGTATACATGTCTGTGTGTTAGAAATATGTCAGTCTATTTCTCTATTTCAATCTGTATGTATTTGCAGACATTACAAATATACCAGTGCTATATTAATTTTTCAAACATTACAAATATACAATTTTTCAGACTTACAAGTGCTTTGATTTGCAGACATTACAAATATACAAATATACCAGTGTATATATTAATTTTTCATATTACTAGTGCTTTGATTTGCAAACATTACAAATATACAAATATACCAGTGTATAAATTAATTTTTCTCTATACATTTCTCTATATTAATTTTTATATATAATTAAGGATTTTGTGAATTCAGAAAGTAGTAATTAAGGATTGAGATATAATTAATGATTTTTATATATAATTAAGGATTTTTATAATGAAGGATTTTGTTAATTCAAAAATTACTAATTATAAAGAAGAGTGATTAGTAACTATGATTGATTTTTCAATATCATTTATAACTATGATAGTTATATATAAAAGATATCATTTATAACTATGATCTGATCCATCATTTCAAAGAGATTTACAAAATTATAAAATAAAACTACCTTAATAAACCACTCCCCATAACAAAATAAGTTCACATTTGATGTTAGTTAATTGATTCATTGAACCTATAAATTGATTCATTGAATCTATAAATCGAAGTAATATAAATTGATTCATTGAACCAATAGATCGAAGTAATATAAATTGATTCATTGAACCTATAAATCGAATTGCAAGTAATCGAAGAAAATAATTTTGTTAATGAGTTGGCTAATTGTGGTTGGAAGCCAAAATTGGGCATGTCCTTTGACTCTGAACAAGCTGCATATGATTTTTACAATACTTATGGCGGGAAGGTGGGCTTTAGTATTTTTAATGTTTGGTGGGATTTGGATATTTATGGACATGTTTTTATGTATTTTTAATGTTTGGTGGGATTTAGATATTTTTTATAGACATGTTTATGTATTTTTAATGTAATGGACATATTTTTAATGTATTGTTTACACCCTGTAATGGACAGATTACACTTATTCCCTGTTTTTATTACACCCTGTGATGGACAGGTTAAATTTATTTCCTGTTTTGATTACACCTTGTAATGGACAGGTTTAATTTTATTTCCTGTTTTGATTATACCCTGTAATCAATAGAATAAACTTATTCCCTATTTTGATTACACCCTGTGATGGACAGGTTAAATTTATTTCCTGTTTTGATTACACCCTGTAATGAACAGATTTGATTTTATTTCCTGCTTTGATTACACCTTGTAATGGACAGATTACACTTATTCCTTGTGTTGATTACTGTAATAACCCCGACCTTGATTAATGCTAATTGGGACTTAATTATGCCTAATAATAATTAAGAGGAAATTTGGGAATTATTTGCATGTGTATTGCATGAATTTGGCGTTTTTATCTGTTTGGAGTCGGAATACCTATTCGTGTTTGGAACTTTAATTCGTAAATTGGAAGCCTTATAGGCGTCCGATTCCGGAATTGACTAGTGTTTTAGACTAGTTAGATTTTATGTGATTTTATGGTAGGTTCAATTAAAATTCAATTTGGGATGTTTAAATCTGATTAGATACCATTTTAATAATGAATCTAGTGTAATTACCTATATGCCCTTGTTAGTGGGTCTTGTAGGCAACATGTTTTGAGTTCATATCACTTAAACAAAACATCTCCTCAGCCATTTTTCCCTAGACCAAATCGACAGAGGGAGAAAGGGGAGGAAAAACTTGAGTTCAATTACAATCTTGGCTAGACATTGGGAGGCTTGAAGGTTTATAGCAAACATTAAGCTCCAAGACTTGAAACTAAGGGTTTAAGGTGAGAATTCATCCTCTTGAACTAGAATTTAGATTAGCTCTTGCATGTTTCTTGACCCTTTGGAGATTAAAGTCTAGATTGAGCTTGAAATTGTGGAGTTGGGTAGTGTATCAAACATGCATGTACAAGTTCATGGTAGTAGAGGTTGTTTTGTATCAAGTTTTTACATGCATGTTCATATTTTTATTAAAGTCCATGTATTCATCATGTTTTTCCAGAAAATTTACCATTTGATCATGTTTTGAAGCTTTAAAATGCATTTGAATTCAAGAATGTTGGATTACACTTTGTTCTTGAAATGGGTTTGTAAATGGTGCTCAAATGGACTCACTCTTGGGCAATGATTTGTCAAATTGGCCTTTGAAACTTGATGTAATATGTGTTTCAAGTGTTTCTCCAGGTTTTGGGCCCAAGAGGTTGAGTTTTTGGTTGAAGAATGCTTGGTTCAAACTTGGAAGACAAATCTGGAAATTCCAGATTTTGCTTCCTCGTTCGAGCGAAGGATTACTCGCTCGAGCGAGCACCTTTGTCCAAGGCTCCGCTCGAGCGAGCATCGAGCGACCATCGAGCGACCATCGCGCGTGAAATTTCAACATCTAGTATTTTTACTGTTTCATCAGACCGCTCGAGCGAAGGAAGGCTCGCTCGAGCGAACCCTTTGATTTTGGGAGCTCGCTCGAGCGAAGGAAGGCTCGCTCGAGCGAGACCCCTGTTTTCCGCAACTTTTGTAAAATGTTTTCTAAGGTATTTTTGCATCCACATTCCATTCTAGGCATTCTTAGGCCATGATTAAGACTCCATACTAAGGGTAAGGGGTTAGATATACACTTAGAATCATGGATGTGAGTTTTGTACAATTGAAGTGCATGTTTCAAAGCGTGTATCCGTAATGTGTTATGTAGGTCACGTGCCGCAATCTGTTGACCCTTTGACTTCGTCTACTTGTATCAACGCCCACTGTGAGTAATAACTTCGTAAAGTTATGTTCAATGTTATGTATTTTCAGTATACTATGATATGAAATGGTTGGTTCCTGAAGAGCTATGATATGTTGGAAATGAATGAATGAATGTCTAGTTTTTGGAAAAGTAGTTGTGGCACCCTTAGTCCCGATGGCCCTTGTCCGGGGGTAAGAATACCGTGACCGATGGCCCTTGTCCGGGAGTAATAATACCGTGACTGATGGCCCTTGTCCGGGGGTAACAATACCGTGACCGATGGCCCTTGTCCGGGGGTAAGAATACCGTGACCGATGGCCCTCGCCCGGGGGCAATAATACCGTGGCCGATGGCCCTTGCCCGGGGGCAACAATACCGTGGCCGATGGATCTGTTAGCTAAGGGGTGTACCACATATGATCTTATGCAAAATATGAATATGAATATGAATATGAGCATGTATCTGAACCTATATCTGATTTGAAAATCTGAATATGCATAAGACTCTGTTTCTGATAAGATTATGTTTCGGATATAAACTCTGGTTTCTAACTCTGTGATGGACATCATTCATTAAACCCTTTACTCTGTTATTATTCACTGGGCTTTCGCTCACTGTTTTATTATATATATATATGTAAGTGAGCCGGCACAAGACCCTGGCCAGAGTTGATGGCCCTCCCGAGGAGGTTCCGCCTGAAGCCTAACCCTGTGGTAGTTTTGTACCTCATGCTAGTCAGTGGTAGTGTGTTTGTGAAGTCGGACCTTGGGACGTACTTATGTAAATATTTTGTACATATTGGTGTACTTCGACTGGCATGATTATGTATATAAATAAGTTTTGAATTTTCTGTCTCATGTATGTCATCACAGCTCGTTGGACCTTGTTTATTTTACTATATTGCTTCCGCAGCCCCTTAATATTTTTTATTCTATTTGGAGGCCGTAGGTAATCCACGGATTACTGGCCGGTTACGTCGCCAAACCTATAGGGGCGGGTTTGGGTTTTGACAATTACACCCTGTGATGGATAGGTTAAACTTATTTCTTGTTTTGATTACACCCTGTAATGGACAGGTTTGATTTACTTTCCTGTTTTGATTACACCCTGTAATGGACAGATTATACTTATTCCCTGTTTTGATTACACCCTGTGATGGACAGGTTAAACTTATTTCCTGTTTTGATTACACCCTGTGATGGACAGGTTAAACTTATTTCCTGTTTTGATTACACCATGTAACGGACATGTTTGATTTTATTTCCTATTTTGTTTACACCCTGTAATCGACATAATACACTTATTCCATGTTTCATTACACCCTGTAACCATAATGCTGGGCCAGGTTGAACATAATCATAACCATACAAAGTCAACAACATAACCATAGAAACTGATTACACAGCTCTGTTGGACAAAATAAACAACATAACCAAGTGCCATTACATAACCATATAACCATACAAAATTAACAAGTCTAGTTAACCATAGAAAGATATAGTTTACATAACCACATAACCATACAAACTGCCACTAGCTCCCATGGGTCGCAAAGCTTACAAAACTATTATATTTTTATAACTAACACGATCCCAATTACAAGCAAGATACACAACCCATAAATACGACTCGAATTTTGATTTATGTCTATTTCCAACTTAAGCATCTTCGCCCTCATAAATTGAAGTTCTTCGCTTTGAAATCGGAGTTGTTCGTTCATAAGTCGAAGTTGTTGTTCGGTGACAGTTGACATATTTTCCATTTGCACTACTCCTTCACGTCTACCTTGTCAATTTGTAGGCAAGCACCATCCCATAAAATCGCCGCAATTTTTACAACAATAAAATAATTTGTTTATGTTTTGTTCCGTCTCCGAAATTTGAATAGTTGCTTTCTTATGACATTTAGGGCAATTTCTGTTGCTGAACATCAACTGATCTGAGGTAACTCCGTTAACAGTTGAACTTGACATCTGCAGAATTATGCACACAAATCATAGTAAAGTTATATATTAACCATTGACAAAATATCATTCCTCTCTCTATCTATATGTGTACAATATATATGTAAACTCACTTATTAGATTTGGATTTGATGAATGAAAATTAAAGCATATTAGGTGAACCCATTTTTTATTAACATAATGCACAAAATATAAGAACTTATCCGTGCATTATTGACAATAGCAATATCATAATCGGATTATCTACATCACATAAATGAAATGGGACATCCCCTAACAAGTTCAATTATTTTAAAATAACCACACGCACTACCTAATTATAAAAGTGAAAACAAGACAAGCTATTAATTTTAATTTTTAATTGATACGTTGCGGCTCCATTTCCTATTTTTGAAGAGCATAAGCTTTGAGCTCTTCAATCAAAGCCTTAAGATCATAGTAAGAACGACCGCCTTCTTCGACAGCCCTCTTAGCCTTAATACTTATCTCCTCCGCTCGCTGCCTCATCTCCATCGCCTCCGGTGAACCACCAATCAGAAAAGTTATAGCCTTGGTTAACTCATCCATTCCCACCAAAGGGCTGTTGATTTCAAACCCAGAATTCCACACCCTTCCAGCAGTTTATTGGTCACCCTAAATGATTCCATTATCAAGGAAAAAAATAACACTAATTATATGCTTACATTTTTGTGCTATATAGTTAGGGTATTGATTTTTACCAGAGGGAATTGTTAGTCATGACTTTCAAGAACGAAATGATGATGTCCATAAGTGGGCATGGAAAAGTTATGAAACTTTAACTTGTGTCCTTTAACTTCAATTTTCATCAGTTAGTCACTCAACTGCAGCCCACACATGTAACCAAATTCATGTAACTTAGAGAAAGAGTAATCTGAAATTTAGAATTACACCATGTGGACCATCTACAATGTTAGGCAAAAGAATTGATATGAAAAATTATCAAAGATAAGTTTTACCTTAAACACCAAAAACAAACCTGTTCTATGTTCTCAAACCTATTTAATCAAACCTGTTTTATTTGATCAAACCTGTTCTATGTTCTCGAACCTGTTTTATTTGATCAAACGTATTTAATCAAACCTGTTTTAATCAAATATGTTGATTATCACCAAAAAAATGCCTCGCTCACATAAACCCACCTTCAAATGATCCAACAAGTGCCAAATTTCATCCATAAAACAGTAATAGACATTTGTGGAGGCAAGGTTTTGCAATCCATATGGTCCACAAAAGTGAAAACAAACCTAATTGATAATTTCTTCTTTTTGTACATGAAACAGTGATTGTTATCCTGTAATGTACAACAGTATAATTTTAATTAAAAAATAATGCCTCCAAAATCCAAATGATCCCAAAGCAAATTCTCATATACCCATCAAAGATTTCAAAAAGAAATTTCATTTCACATCTAAAAAGTAGCCAAATTCTGTTTTATGTTCAAATTCTCAAAGATGTGAAATGAAACCTGTTCTATTTGTTCAAAGATGTGAAATGTGAAATGTCAAATTCTCAAATTCTCAAAAATTCTCATACACCCATCAAAGATCTCAAATTCTATTTTATTTGATCAAACCTGTTCTATGTTCTCAAACCTATTTAATCAAACCTGTTTTAATCAAATATGTTGATTACAAACTAGATCTTTAAGATAAAATTGATAAAAGACCTCACATGTATGGGAAAAAAAAAGAATGGAAAGGGAGAGAAACCAAAAAGAGTATGGGAAAAAAAAAAAAGAATGGAAAATCTATGGAAAAATCGAAAGGGAAAAATCGAAAAGAATGGAAAGGGAGAGAAACGAACCTCGTCAGATCGTCAGAAACAAGACTCCAGATCGTGATCGTCTCCTCTCCTTCGTCCTGTATCGTCGCCTCACTCTTCCAGATCGTCAGATCTTCTCCTCTCCTTCGCCCTGTGTCTAGGGTGATCTTCTCCTCTCCTTCGCCCTCTGTCTAGGGTTCAAAAAAGGAAAGGGGAAAGCTAAATCGGAATAAAAGAAAGGGAAAATAAATAAATAAATAAAAAATACAAAACGATGTTGTTTTGTAAGGGCTGCTGGAAACCGTGGCCGAAGATCTGAACTCCCCCTACTGGGGTCCGAAACTTTATTCATGTTTTAATCAATCTATTTTTGTTAAATGAAATTAACAGAAAAAAATAATTATTTAATCGTTAAACTCAATAAAAAAATATTTAAAATATTTTATGTATATTTACATTAAGTTAATGACTAAAATATTTTTTTTTTCAATTTTAGTTAACGGAAAACGTTGAATGGTTTGGATTGAAAATAAATATAAAAAAAATTATGATTTAAATTGACTATTAAAAATTCAGAGTGTATTTTGTTATAAGAATTAAATACTAAGATTTTATTTGTAATTTTTTCTTTATTTTTTATTTTGTGTTCTAGGGAGGAGTTAATAACGATTTTATTCTCTAAAATATAAAATTTGAGTTATTTTGATTCTCAATATTTAATTCTTCATCCTAAATTATTTATCGTGCAAGGAAAACAATAACTTTAAAATAATATATTCTTGGACTGAATTTATTTTTAAATAAATTCACCAATTAAAACGTTGGCCTAGTGGATGCAACTTAAGACTTAAGAGTGTACTGTCTTTAAATCTCAAGTTAAACTCTCATTAGGGGCAATCTGTTTCTTGGGACATGCTCCCGATCTCTGCTAGTAATTTGCCCAAAATTTGATGTTTGAGGCCCATGTTCACTAAGCTTCCATTTGGGAAGTGGGTTGGCTTTTTAACTTTTTGACTTTTTAGCTATTTTAGCCTGGGGCTAAAAAGCCTGGTTTGAGAAGGGCTTTTCGAATTTTTTGACTTTTTTTATGAAAGAAAAGTGTAATGATTATGGGTTGAATTTAATATTTTATTTTTTATAACTAAAATAATCTATTTTATTTTTTGTGACTATTTTAACTCCTAACTTACCAAAACCAACTTCCCAAACTATACTTAAATGAGTTAGTAATTGCCCAAAATTGTTGTTCGAGACCCCCCAAGAATTTTTCCTAAACGCGGGTGACTTGCAAGGCCCCCAATTAATATATATCATATATTTGTTTTTTTTTTTTTTCTTTCCACTCTCACAGGTGTGTAGAGGTCTTAAATTGTAGAGGTCTGTATCAAAATCATTGCCCAAAAATATAAGAAAACTCATAGTACGAAAATTGTCACAGCATGCGTGCTGTTAGAGGACCCACCTTGAAATTGTAGGGTAAGCTCTCATTCATAGTGCACCTTTTCATATTTCTCCATATTTTTTTGTGAGTTTTAATTTAGACTCGTATTGATAATTCAAATCGTATATCTAAAAGGTTTAAGATTTGAGTTATTTTGATTCCCAATATTTAGGGTTGGTTTGTGGTATTTTAAAAAAGTATATTTTTTGACTTATTGGCTTATATAAATTGAGTTTGGGTTGAGTTTGATGTGATGTGTTAGAGAGGTAATGTGATTTAAATAAGATGATGTGACTTAAATAAGATAGTGACTTTTTAACTTTTTATATTATTTAGTGTACCCCAAACCAAGCCTTAATTCTCCATCCCAAATTATTTATCGTGCAAGGAAAACAATAACTTAAAAATAATGTTTGGTTTTTAAATAAATTCATCAATTCAAAGGTTGGTCTAATGGATGTAACTTGAGATCTAGGGATGTGCTCTCTTTAGATTTCAAGTTCAACTCTCATTAGGAGTAATTCATTTCTTGGGACACGCTCTTAATCTCTGCTAGAGATTTATCCGATTCATGTGGAGGGAACGCTTTTCCTAAGTCTCAGAATTTATCGAAATGCGTGTAAATTGATCTGAACACTCAGTCATAAAAAAAAATATTTTTAATTTATGAAAGAAACTAAAAATTTAGACAAAAATATATTATTTTTAAGTTTTTAGTTTGACAAATAATTTGGGACTGAGATAATATGTCAATTTAATTTTTAATGCATAAAAATATTTCAATGTGGTGAACTCCATCAATAGACAACATCAAAGTACACAAGTAAAAGTTTTGATAAAAGTGAGTGTGCTGATATGCAATTAAAGTGGGTGTTTGTTTGGGATCGACTTTTTTATTTATTTATTTATTTTTTCATCTTTAGTAAAGAATTCAAATTTTTCAAAGAATTTTAGAATTTTTAGATTCTACTCAATTAGACAAATCATAAAGGAAAAAATAACATAAAAAATATTTTACCACAGACAAAAAAAAAGGGTAAACACAAACTAATTTTTTTTACATTTTTAGTTTTTAGTAATTTTTTTTTTAATTTTAATTCTTTTACTCTAGACTGATTGAAAAAGTCAAAAAAATTGAACATAAATTTGAAAAAAAAAAAAAAGCCACTAAAACAAAACAAAAAAAATCAAAATATATATAGCTTTTTATGGTTGGCATTTTCTGATGGCACGAGTAAGCAAATGAGTCAAAGTGAAATTTTTTAAAAAATAATGTGGGGTCATATTTTTGGACAGTCCACGTGGCCAAGGTTGTTAGCCAAGGTGCCACGTGGGCAGACCATGATGCTGAGATATGGTGCGATAATACCGAAATCTGAGATATTTGGATAGAGAACTAGAGTCTTAAATAACATCAAACTATCTATTTGGATAGAGGACTAAAGTCTTAGATTGGGAGAGGACTTTAGTTTGGATAAAGATAAGACTCTTAGAGAGTTTATCCCAATCCTACTGGGAGTCCAAGATTAGCAGTAATCCAGAATCCATTGAAGCAAGGCTTTTATTGGGACTAGGTTTGTGTTGCCTATAAAAGAGAGGTACCCTCATGGGTCTAAGGTATGTTTTTTATGCTCTGTCTAGTGAGTTAAGCACTATTGATTATCTTTGAGAGATATTTTACTGACTTGATCGTCGGAGTGCTCCCGGGTGAACGAACCACGACGGGATCCTTATATTTCTGTGACAGGTTGTTCGGGCTTAATCTATTCTGCCAATGCTCTCCAACTAAGTTCCCCTTTTTGGTTGTGTGGTCGGAAATCAATACCCACAATTTGGCGCCGTCTATGGGAACTTAAGGAGAATAGATGGCCAACAACGAGCAGGGAAAAAAGATTGGGGACGACATCCCTAACGAGGGTGGTAAACTTGCCAATCTAAACGTAGAAGAAGAAAACCGTAATGAAGGAGCACGGGATCAGAATCCCGGGGAGAATAACATCGGCCAAAATGAAGACGCACCGAAGAAAGCAGGCCGAAATAATTACTACCGCAAAAGCAACCTTTAGGTATGGAGGGACATATACCGGAGAAAAAAAGAGAAAATTGAAAAACATGGCAAATAAGTTGACAGATCTACAAACAGTGGTCAACCTCATAATGCAGAACAACATGATGCAACCGACATCCTTATTACAAGACATGCCGGCACCAGTAACCAAAACTGGTGCCCAGAAAACAAGATCTCGGCCTAAATGAGTAGGTCCGAGAAGACAAAAGCTCAGTCTAAGTGAGCAGATTCCGGATTCCAGATCTCGGATCCCAGATCCTAGAAGACAAGATCTCGGCCTAAATGAGTAGGTCCGAAGAGACAAGAGCTTAGCCTAAGTGAGCAGATCCCGAATCCCAGATCCTAGAAGACAAGATCTCGGCCTAGATGAGTAGGTTCGAAGAGACAAGAGCTCAACCTAAGTGAGCAGATCCCGGATTCCAGATCCCGGATCCCAGATCCTAAAAGACAAGATCTTAGCCTAGAAGATTAAGTCCGAGAAGACAAGAGCTCAGCCTAAGTGAGTAGATCCCGGATTCCAGATCTCGAATCCTGGATTCCAGTACTTGACAATGTTTCTAAGCGAAACATGACGAATAACTTAAACTTATTATATGGCAGAGTTGAATTATACTTGCATATAATAGAGTTGAACTAAGTTGGCAATGTTTTTAAGCGAAACATGACGAATAACTTAGACTCATTATATGGCAGAGTTGAATTACACTTGCATATAATAGAGTTGAACTAAGTTAGCAATGTTTCTAAGCGAAACATGACGAATAACTTAGACTTATTAAATGACAGAGTTGAATTATACTTGTATATAATAGAATTGAACTAAGTTGGATTAACATGGACCTGTCATATTAGCAGAATCAAACACAGATTAGAACTAAGTGCATATCAGTCAGATTAACAAAGAAACCAAGGTTGGTAACCTCGACCAGTCTTTGTTTGAATCTGACCTCGGCGACAAAGTCAAAGCCACATGCTTAATGAGAACCCAAGTACAACTTAAGTTCACATTAGGGGGCAGAGGGCTGGAGAATGATGCTTGGGAGTTAGAATTTATAAGCTAAGATTGGTTTAACATTTGTTGAAATTTTAAAAAAAAATTATAAGTTGAAGTTAAACCGAAGTTATGTCAAGGGAAGATTGATTTACCACTTGTTGAAATTTTAAGAAAAATTTACAAGTTGAAGTTAAGTCAAGGTTATGTTAAAGGAAGTTGGTTTAGCACTTACGAATTTCATTTCCGGATAATTACAATCCCGAGGCGTTGCTAGAGTTCCAGTTAGAAACAACATTGATCAAGTGCTTTTCCAATGGGACTCCCAAAAACCCAAGGATCCAATCAACATCCTAGAAATTAAATCCCATACGTATTTAGTCACATAAACATGTTATCGCATAAGCACATAACATTATACTTAAGTCTCTAACAAACGAGACAAACCCACTGTGGTACTAACCACTTTCCATGTACCCAAAGTATTCAAACCCGGTACGCTCTGATACCAAGTTGTCACGCCCTCAAAATAATACATATAAACCCTACATTATTAACATGCATAGACATGAGTGAATAAAGCATATTTCCATTTATCAGAGTATTAAGTACAAAAGTATTACATGTTGTCATCAAAAGTAAATGCCCTATTGGCTTATAACTTTCCAAGTCAACACTTGGTTACAAAAAGGAGAGTACTAGCTCAAAACACAAAATAAGCCCTTGGCTTGATTTACATGTAATACAACAAGAAAACAACAAAAGAGTCATTCAGCCTCTAAGCCTCTCAAGCTACGTCCTTGGAGGTAGCATACCATCTGTACCTGAAAATGATGTCCCATAAAGGGTGAGCCAAAGCCCAGTAGAAATATACTAAACCAAATATGAGAAATAACTAAAATATTAGCATTTGATAAATGGTCAACACTTGCAAACCAACTTACAACACCTTCTAGTTCAACGACAAATACAACTGTTTTTCATTTCATTTTTCTTTACTTATCCAATTCAGATTCATAAACATGGCTCATTATCTAGCTCAACAATTTCATGAGACTACAACTCATAATAAAACACTTCCATTATCCACAATTCAAATGAGACTACATCTCACATTAAACACTTCCATACTTCAATTATCTATGTTATGCAAACGTAATCAAGATTTCGGGACTTTTACCCTAGACACTCCGGCCAACTTAGTTATCAATGGAGTCCATCCCCTATCTCCTCACAGACAGGTTTGAGAGTACATCTCCTATCTCCTCTCAAACCTTGTAATACATCCCCTATCTTCTCCCAAACAATATATATATACAATGTATTTAACATTCATCATATACAATGATCAATCAATACACATATTCGATGTATTATTCCAGCCGTCATAATCGATGACATATTCCAGGTGATTAGTTTCAATTTTCCCTAATCAACATACAGTGTCTATAACAATCAAGACTATCCTCCACCGATAGCCCAAAGCAGTTATCTCTAAACAGATAATAAATTTATCAAACAGCTAATACATCAATATTTTCATAGGTGAGTGATTTATTTATCCAACTACACCATTCAATCTCATAATTTCCCAATTTCATGATGTTCAACTCAATTTCATATTTTTCCAAATTAATTATTTAAATTAATTATTCAACATACTTAGGGCTTTTTTTTTCCTTTTTCTCAACATTGACCCAAAGGTCTAAGTATCATCAATAAATATCAATAACCTTATTTTAAGACCCATATACACATGTATAGTTCAAAAGGACCAAAACCCCTCTTTATACATTTCAAGTTTTGAAACCCTAACACCTAAAAATCCCAAACAACACCATCTATACAAAACACATAACATCTACGTCAAAACTCATAAAAAGAAGTAGGTTATCCCTACCTTTATGAAGAGACCCAAAGGTGATGATGAGAAAACTCGAAGGTACTCCAAACCCAAAGATTTTTGGATTCAATTGTAGCCCACACCAAGCTCTACAGTTTTTACAAAAGGACAAGGGTTGGGTCTCACTAAACCAAGATCAAAATGTAGAGAGAGAGAGAGAGTTCTAGAGAGAGGAGCTCTCAAATTAGGGTTTTGGAAAGCTAGAAAGAGAGAATGGCCTGAAAAAGTGATTCAAAATGCTACAACTTGGACTGATATACAACACAGTCCGCTTGAACGTGGAATGCCCCGCTCGAGTGTCAGACACAGACTCACGCTCGAGCGTGAAAAGCGACGCTTGAGCGTCAAATGCACACTTCCAGAAGTTCTGCAGACAAAGGTCCCCGCTCGAGCGTGAAAGTGGACGCTCGAGCGCCCGATGACCTGCACGAAAAGTACTGAAGGTGGGATAATCCCACTCGAGCGTTAAACTCCCCGCTCGAGTGGAGGAGCAAAAGCAAAGGGGCCCGCTCGAGCGTCAAAAGTCCCGCTCAAGCGTGAAGGCCAAAATTTGGGCATCAACTTTATGTTTCTAAACACAACTAACCTGTTTCAAACTTGCCCAACACAACCCAAAACTCAAATATAAAGAGTAAATAATGGAAACGAGAATAAGACAACAACACACTTCCACGGAACCGAGTCCGGAATACACTAAACAATGAAAGGAAAACCGGGATCGCTATAGCCTCAGCCTCAGCCTCTTTCTTGTCTCCGGCCTCCTTGTCGTCAGCCTCTTCTACTTTCTTGGCCTCATCCTCAGATTGATTGGGAGAGGAAGGGAAAGGGACATTGGGTTGACCCATATCACGGAGGGGAGAGTCCTCGGGGACAAACATCTTTTTGAGGGCTGTCATCCAATCAAGATAGTAGCCTTTGTTGCAGGCCATATTGACTTGTTTTTTCAACCTTAGCAATGGCCTCGGCATTGGCAGCAGTAACTTGGTTCACTTGCTTCATGTGCTTCTCTTTCGAGATATTGAGTTACTAGAGGCATGAGCATGTCGGATTGACTATAAGGAGATGGAGTGGATTGCACAGTTATGACATCAGGGATGTCAACAAGAAGGTCTTCTACGACAAGAGTTCGGCGAGACATGTCATCGTTGGTTACGACGATGGTTACTCACAGATAAAGCGATTGAAAAATTATCAAGGTCTAAAGCTGGAAGCTTAGGACCTCTAGGTTTCCTGTTCCTGGTTTTAGTTGCAAGATTGTCGCTATGTCGGTGTTTGCACTACCATTGAAATGGTGGGTTGATATGTGGTGCAGTTGATGAAGTGGTTGGCTGCTAGTCTGGTTCAACTAATAGAGTTTGAACCCGGGGCACAAATGGATTATTCATGGCAATGGATGCTTCAAGAACAATGATGATGGTTTGCAAAGGCAAACAGAGAGAGTATGGGGACACAGATAGAGGCAAAATAAAAAAGATGGCAAAAAGTTATGATTTCGAGTCCTTAGGCGACATGCTCGTACTGATGTTAGACGGCTAGCGGCAAAACTGATGCGACACGATGGAGACATGATTAATATACTCCAATCTGATGATGATCTTGATTGAGAAGCGCGATCTCAATTGAGATGATCTCAGTAGAGGTGATGATCTTGGTTGAGATGACGATCTCGGTTGACATGATAATTTCAGTTAAGATGTTGATCTCAGTTGAGATGTTGAATTTGAATGGGAGCGGAACTTGTTTATTCTTGGTTTCTTATGAGATGATACTAGGATTTTGATGTTCTTGAATTAGCAAGTAATGATCTCTGCTAGTAATATGATCTATGTTAAGATGTTGGACCTGGATGAGATAGAACATGATGGTTCTTGGTTCTTGATTCTTGACGAGTGGACATATGAGTCCTTATTTCTTGGCGTCGACAAGTCACGATCTCGGTCGGAGGAGTACATGTATAGGTTCCATCACCTCAGTTTGCCGAGGTAATAGAACCTAGGGGGCAGTTGTGGGGACATATTTTTGGGTAGTCCACGTGGCCGAGGTTGTTAGCCGAAATGCCACGTGGGCGGACCATGATGCCGAGATATGGTGCGATAATACACTAGAGTCCTAGATGACATCAAACTATCTATTTGGATAAAGGACTAGAGTCCTAAATGACATCAAACTATCTATTTGGATAGAGGACTAGAGTCCTAAATTAGGAGAGGACTTCAGTTTAGATAAAGATAAGTCTCTTAGAGAGTTTATCTCAATCCTACTGGGAGTCCAAGATTAGCAGTAATCCAGAGTCTATTGAAGCAAGGCTTCTATTGGGACTAAGTTTGTGTTGGCTATAAAAGGGAGGTACCCTCACGGGTCTAAGGTATGCTTTTTATGCTCTATCTTGTGAGTTAAATACTATTGGTTATCTTTGAGAGATATTTTACTAACTTAATCGTCGGAATGCCCCCAGGTGGACGAACCACCGCGGGATTCTTATATTTCTGTGACAAGTTATTCGGGTTTAATATATTCTGCCAGTGCTCTCCAACTAAATTCTCCCTTTTGGCTATGTGGTCGAAAATCAACACTCACAAATAAAATTTTAATAAAAGTGCAAAACGATTAATGAGACGAGAGTATGATAATTTTACATATATGTCCTCAAAACAATGACATATTTGGTGCATGTATACTTCCCATCACTAGCAGATATTTGACTTAAAGTATAAACGATTTAGTGATACGAACAAACATAAATTATGGAATCCAAATAAGCATTATAGTGGTGACCACCCAAATTCTATTCAAACAAATCATTTTATACTTTTTGTAAGCAAGCAAAAAGGTTGAAGATTTTTTTATATTCCCCACTAAACCAGCAAAAGTGAGACTTTGCCATCTTTTCCTCTGAGTTCTATCTTTCACTTGTAAAACCAATTTATGGATAATTTTTTACACTTATTGAGGATGTTTGAGTGGATTACAAGAAACCATATAATGATCCTTTAGAAACCATAATGTAAAGAAAAAGATAACCTTTTCATAGCTTTCCATTTATAATGATCCTTTAAAATACTGTCTCAAAATTCAAGGACATGTGGATTTTTTTATCCCCATCCATGTAAAAAAGCAAAGATGTGTATGTTGCTTTTGGAGCATGGGTTATGAAGCCTCTAACCCTAGCCTTTTTTCCAAATCTTAAAAAAACATATAAATAAATAAAATGTTCTTCCTCTGTTGCATCACTTGTAGAGGAGTATTTAGTTATTTGCAGCTTGAAAAGTTTTTAAAAAAACATCTCAATCTATTTTTTTAATAATTTTTTTTCTTCCTTTTTAATATTTTAAAATAAAATTATTATTAAAAAGTTAATGTGTTTGGTAAATACTTTTTTTTTTTTTTTTTTTGGAATTGAAAAAGTATAGTGAAATTTTCAAACTTGTGCTTCTTTTCTTTTTTTTTTCATTGTTAGTTTTTTTTAACTTTTTTTAGCTTATCTTGAATTTTTTTTAGTAGAAAAAAACAAATAACTTGAAATATTGAAAAAAATCTACCAAATATTTCAAAGTAAAACTGCTTAAGCATACATTTTAAATTTTACAGTAAACAAGATACAAATAAATTTTAACAAATGAGACACACAATCTAATTTTTTAAATTAAAAAATAACTAAATATCAAATCATGTGAATGTGATTATAGGAAGGCAAATACTAACAAGTGTCATTGGCAAATTATTTACTATTAAGATTGGGTTGAAAAGTTTGTTAAATTAAAGTATTTTAAATTTATTAAAAGTGTCTAATATTTTTTTTAATTTTTAATTTTTATCTTTTATTTGTGCATATGAGATAATGAGAGTTGACATAATTTTGGGGGAATAAATAATCCATTGCCCATTTCTTCCCATTGCTCTAGTATCAGCTCGGATTGGGGGAGGATACTGTGACGCACCCATGCTCACTGAGGGTTGATTTGTGATATGGGTTAATTTTTTAATTTTTTAATTTTTTTTAGTTTGGAATTAAAAAAGTTCGTTTGGATAGATTTTTTTATCTTTTAATTTTTTTAAGGAAAAAAATGAAATGATTATAGTTTAAATATAATATTTTATTTTATTAAACTAAGAAACTTATTTTATTTTTGTATAATTATTTTAATTAAAAAACTCCTTTTAATTTATGCCAAACGCGGATTAAGGGGTTGTTTGGGGTGTCCTAAATAAATGTACTTTTTGTCTTTTTAGACTAAAAAGTTGAGGTTGAAAATATAATTGTTTTGGTTAACTTTTTGACTTTTTATGAAAAATATGTAATAAAAAATTATAAAAATTAATTTGTAAGAAAAAATTCGACTTGAGAGTTTTACAGCCGTAATTGTTAACTTTTGATAAATAATATTAACATTTTAACTTTTTGAATAACTTTTTAATTTTTTAATTATATGTCAACCTAAATGAGTCAGTAATTGCCCAAAAATATAAGAAAACTCATAGTACGAAAACTGTCACAGCATGGGTGCTGTCAAAGGACCCACACTGAATTTGTAGGGTAAGCTCATAACGCATCTTTTCACATTTTTTCATGTATATATATATTTTTAGTTTTCATTTGGATCCGTACGAATAATTTGAACCGCATATGTAGTAGATTTCATAATAAAAATTATTTATATAAAAAATTAATTTTATCAGAAAATTATAAATATAAAACACTACAATATATAAGGATTTTAGAGACTGAATGTTTTAATTTTTAAAAGTGAAAATTTTGTTACAAAAGATATTTAAAAATTAATTTGCATCGTTATGAGGATAGTCGCTAAAAAATCTTTTTGAAAAATCAAAAATAAGGCTTTTAGCTACAACAGTTTAAAAATGTCACTAATAAATAGATTCTTAGAGACAAAATAATTTGGTCACAAAATGATTTATTTTTTGAGACAAAAAAATTAGTCCCAAAAGAATAATAATTCATCACTAATATTTAATTTTTGTTACTAAAAATATAATGACGACACTTTTCGCAACAAAATTATTTGATCCCTAAAAAATAACTCTGTCTCTAAAAAATAAATTTGTCTCTAAATCTTTAATTTTTTGTGGTGAAAATAAATCGCATTTTATTTTATAAAATGAATGGTAAATATAATTAAATTTAAATTATTTATTTTATAAAATAAAATGTGATTTGTTCTCATATTTATAATTATCCAATGAAATTAATTTTTGTATGAATAAACTTCGTTGCAGGACTTACAAATGATTCAAATTATTCAGTGAAGGTACAAATTAAAATTTATAAAAAGAATATAGAAAAATATGAGGAGATGAGATAGGAAGGAAAGTTTATCCCGAATTTGTATGGGCTAGATAGATACCAATGCCTCCATTAAACCTAACCTCTGTCCTATATTTAACACGCCAAAAACACAAGAAAATTGTTTGGAGCCTACTGACCTACCCAAGGGACAAAAGAGATTGAGCTTCAACTCAATATGTGCAGCCTTCTTTGACTAAAAAGCTTTGCCACGAAAAAAACATTTTCAAAACTAAAAGGAAACATCTTAAAGAGAAAGGAGAAGCAAACGTACTCATTCATCTTCTTCATGCCTTCTTCACAAAGTCCCAACATCTACTATAAACTAGTAGTACATGTTGTAAATTAGATTCATGGGTAATGAGTGGTTAAGAAATTGGGTTACCTTTAGTGATAACCCATCAAAATAATGTCTTTTAAAAAAGGATAAAAAAAGACAGGTTCTAAGGGATTTGTATGGGAATTGAAGAGCATTGGGGTCCAACTATGGTGTGAAATTAATTAGTAGTTTTAGATATTATACCTAAAAAAATTTAAATTTTTTTTAAAAATAGTAAATATGATCACACTTGGTGATAGTATGTAAATAGTAATATTATATAAGTATAGTCAGTTTCACTTAAATGTATGATATTATAGTGTGATAAGTAGAGTTGGTAAGTAAAAACAATAAAAATCACTTCATTGCTTGATAAAAATGTCATTTTTTTTATTCAATTTTACTCATTATTAGGAGTGGATTAACCGTTAGGTCACTTAACCTATCACTTAAGTGTCCCCAAAAAAATTTAAAAAAATCATATTATTTAACATGTAAGATAAGATCTCATTTTGATATTAGTTTTAGGCTAAAAAAATCTTGAATCGTTATTGTTTATTACCCATCAATGACAATAAGTTTTTTGAAAGTGATTTCTGAATAGGGTAAACTACCAATAGGTCTTAATAATTGGATTTAATTCTCATAAAGTTCTAATAAAATCGTCGCTAAAAATATTTTTTTGTGACGATTTTTGCATGTTGCTAAAAATTGATAGTTGTGACTTTTTTGTCACGATTTTTATAAATTATCGCTAAAATTATCAATTAGTGACATTTTTCTATGATAAATTTTTTAAACTATCGCTGAAAGTTAAAAATGTTAAAACTTATAATTAGTGGCATTTTTTAAAATTTTTTTTTAAATTGTCACTAAAAATTAATAATTAGCGATATTTTTTTAATAATGTTTGATAAAAAAATACCATTAATTATCAGAGGACTTATTGAATAACAAGTCCACCTATTAAAATATACACGTAAGTCCCTCTTTTGAATATGATATTAAAAAATAAACCATGCTAATGATAGTTTTAAGAACTATCAATAAGAAACATATATTATCAAAATATTTATAATTTTAAGATACCATTTTACATATTTTAAAATATTTTTACATACTTTTATATTAAAAAAATTTACATATGTAATATTAAGGACTATTTTTAACTTTCTCCTAAAAAATTATTTTATACGATAGAAAATCCAGAACATTGAGGTCATAAAAACAGGCCATGGTAGTTTATAGTTGTTTATGGCCACTGATGATTTGGCATTGACTTTTGGATGGGAGGTGGTGTGAAAAAAAATGGAAAAAAAAAGGGGGTTATTTGGTGGTGTTAAAGTATTGTCCGGCATCACTTATATCAAAACACCAGTTTTGTTGTCTTTAAAAAAAGGATTAAAAATTAAAAAAAAAATAATAAAGTAAAAAATAAAAATAAAAAAGAGAAAATTATATTTCAGTGGAGTAATGGAGATATAAATTTATGAGTAAATTACACTTTATCCTCTTTATATTCCGTCACTTTTTTACTTTGGCCCTAAAGGTTTTATTTTTTTTCATCTTTTATGTTTCAAATTTTTTTGTCAGTTTACTCCTAAAGCTAATTTCTACAAACAATTAGACAGAAAATGATACATTGATAGTGAAGTGACATAAAAATATTTTATATTATATAACTCACATATCTAATATAAACTTAAATTCCAATATAATAATATATTTCGTTCATGTTATGTAACAGTTATTATGACATTTTTGGTCTAATTTTCAACAAAAGTTAGCTTTAAGAATAAATAGAGAAAAACTTGAAACATAAAGGGCTAAAGTGAGAAAAAATAAACTTTGAGGGTCAAAGTAAAAAAGTGGCCAAATATAAAAGGGGCAAAGTGTAATTTACTCTAATTTTATCTACTTTATGGTACAAGTTTTTTTTTTTCTTCTTTCTTTTTTTTTTTTAATGTATGGTGCAAATCTATTATTATGTTTTGGTGCAAAAAAAAAAATTTTTTGTGAGAATTGTATCAAAAAATATTTATTTATAATATAATTATTTTATGACTATCCTACTTATCTATAATTTTTCTATAAAAATAAAAAAATAAATTTCACAATTTTAACTAATAAAATTACCTTACGTTTGGGATGTGGATTGGGGGCTAAATTAATTAATAAAGATAATAAACTAATGAGAAAATTAGTCTAAGGTCCCTATCTCATTTTTAGTAATGGAAGAAATCCACAAAATTATTTTTTGATATCTAAGGTCCTTAAACATCTATCAGAGAAATTTGACTCTTTGTCTCTCCTCCTCTACTTCAGAGCAGCACTTCCTCTCTCTCTCTCTCTCTTGGAAACCCTAGAGAGAAGAGATGGGCAAAGTCAAGGACAAGTATCGTTTGGACAAGTACTACCACTTAGCACAAGAACACGGCTATAGATCTCGCATCGCATGGAAGATCATCCAGTTCGAGTCCAAATTCAGCTTCCTCTGCTCCTTCCGCGCCATCTTCAACCTCTACGCTGAGCCCTTTTTTGTTTCTAAATTGTTCAATAATGATGATGACTTGCTTAACTGAGTCTCTGCATTGAAAAATGCGAATGAAGCCTTAGATTTGATCGAAGAAAACTTGAATCCAAGTGGTGGTGGTGTTGTGAGCGGTTCAGATTGTTGTTTGATCATATCTGTTGCGTTTGATCGGAACATTGTTGACTTGGCATTGTCAGTTTTCTCCGCCATGCGTTCTAGCTTTAATCCTAGTACATAATACTATATATATGCACTTGCGTTTACCAAATTTGAAACTGAAAGTAGAAGAATTGTTGCTTAAATTATGTAAATATTGATGTTCTATGCTATAAATTGTGTTGTTTGTTATTGTAATGCTGAGCCACAGTTGCTTTTAATGCACATTGATTATTATGATATGAAATTGTTAAGTTTAGTTGAAAGTATCTAATTTTTTTTTTTTTATATTTCTTTTTATTCATTCGCTTAGTAATCATAGTGAGATGATGAAGATACAATACTGTGCTTGAAAAAGGGAAAAGATGTGGTTTAACTTGACACTTATCATCAATTAGCATAGTATTCTATGGATGGAAATTATTTTTCACTTATTTTTCTTGACAACCAAACAAACATTGTGCTTTATAGTTCACTTGAAATCCAAAGAAAATTCAGAGAAATTCTCTGAAAATCTAGAGAAAATTTCTAGATTAGAATCCAAAATTTCTCTGACCTTCATAGAATTTCTCTCTGCCATGTTTAATTTTCTCTATCATATGTAATTTTCTCTGTTTTGAACCCCTCTTTAAAAGAGATTGGGTTTTAGATAATGTGACTCATCTAATATACAGAGAATAAATATGAGTTCCTCACAGCTCAAGTTCATCTCTCTCTCTCTCTCTCTCTCTCCCTCGCTACTTGATCTCTACGCCATCTCACTAAGCTTCAAGCAGTTCGATTTCATCTCTTATTCTCTCCAGAGAAATTCGGTAATTTCTCTAGAAAAGGCAAGAGAAATTCCCATAATTTGCTTGACACCAAGAGTGAAGGCAAGCAAAGCATGCTGCTCAGGCATCTACACATCCTTGGAAATACTGGCTTCAAAACTACCAGTGGTAGAGTTGATGAAATCACGATGGCCAGGTCTAGGGAAATTCTGGAGAGATATTTCTCTGAGAAGTCCAAAGAAATTCTCTGGATGAAATTGAGGGACCTTAAACATTATGAAAATATTTAGTGTCCTTTATACTATAAAATCTTAATATCAGGGACCTTAAAAAAAATTCCCTAAACTAATTTAGTTAATAAGATAAAATATCACATTCAAAGTATAATCATTTTTTTTTTTCTTACGACCATCAAATCAACTACAAAAAAAGTCAAAATTTTATTTTGAACAGAACTTTTTTAGTCAAACTAAACTGGTTAAAAAATCAAGCTAAAATTTTTTAGAGTTAATTACCTAAAAGTCCTATGTACAAATGCTATGATAGCTCAAGTCCTATTTAAGATTTTTTGAACTTATAAGTCCTATTTAGTAAAACTGAGAATATTACCAATTTTTCTCAATTTTTAAAATTAGGAACATTATCAATTTTGCATAGTAATATTTCAAATAATTGTTTCACTAACTAATAAAAAAAAACAAAGTATGAGATTAAACGTTTTTTTGCCTTTCTACTTATTAGTTTGATTCAACTATCTAATAAAATCGAGAACATTATCAGTTTTTTTTTTTTAGTTTTAAAACTAAGAACATTATTAGTTTTTTCATTTAAATTTTTTTTTTCTAGTTTTGCACGTCAATGTTCTATCACCATACTCCTTTATAGATACAAAATTTTCAGTTTTACACACACACAAAAATCAATTTTTTTTATAAAAAAAAAAAAAATCACTTTGCTTGGTTAGAATTTTTCAAAAATACTTTTCAGAAAATTCTACTTTCTTGTTTTCCGTATTTTTTTGTTTTTACTGAATTTTTTTTAATATTTGAAGCATTTTTTTAATTTTTAGACATACCTAACATAAATATACCTAAAAAGTAAAAAAATTGTGAAAAAAACCTTGTAAAAATTTACTAAATATCAAAAATACAAAAAAAAAAAGAGAAGAGAATTCAATACATTTTTTGTATTTTTATGTATTTATTAATTTTTTAAAATATTTTTTCACAAACTTTTTACTTTTTAGATATATCTAAGTAAGGTGCATCTAAAAAAGTAAAAAAAAAATGTTTAAAATTTTAAAAATATTCACTAAAAATAAAAAAAAAACACGAAAATCAAATAAATTAATTTTCAAAAAACTTAATCCAAAAAACTCAAATCAAACACATTGATTAGTTTTTTTTGGTCACATAATTTTTTTTAAAATTTTTTTCAATTTGAAAGTTAATATTTTAAAATTTTAAAAATCAAAATAAATGTCAAATCATTATGTTCTTTTATAGATAATAATAAATGATAAACAATTATTGTTTGAAGGGCAATTCCGACTACTAAAAATTTAATGGGACTTGAAGGTTCAAAAAATTATAATTAAGACTTAGCAGGTGTTTGGAGTAAACTAAAAAAGTGTATTTTTTTACTTCTATAAACTTATTTGAATCACATCAATCAACGTCTATCAATATCTCATTTCTATTTTTGTAATCACTTTCTCTACTTTTTTACACATTTTTTTTTATAAAAAGTTAAAAAATTTTAGAACATCTCAAACTACACTTAGGGGTTGTTTGGGATGACCTAAATAAGTGTACTTTTTATCTTTTTACGAAAAGATGTACAGAAAAGTAGAGAGACGATGTGATGGAAAAAAGATAAAAAGATGGATTATTTTGATATTGCCAAACTTGATCTTAATAGAGTATAAGTTCATAAATTAAAACTGGTGTATAAATGTCCCAAAAATTTGTCCCAAACAATGCCTAAGGTGGTGCACTACTTCTATTTGCTCAAAAAGCAAAATATAATTTTCAGAAGGGCTAGTCTATGGTGTGCATATCACATGTACCTATATTATAAACTGACATAATTTTATTATAAAATTTTATAATATTAACTATATAATATATAATTTTATAATAAATTAAAATAATAAATATTTAAAATTTTATAATTAATATTATAAAAATTTATAACTTAATTATAATGGCCTTATTTGGTTTGTGTTTCTCAAAAAAATTTAGAAAAAATTCTTTACAAATAAGTTTTCAAAAGTAATCAAACCAAACAAATTTTTCTAAATTTTTTTTTCAAAACTTGTTTTGTTTATAAGTTTTCCAAACAAATCTCTCTCTCATACATATCAAATCAATCAATTTTTTCAAAATTCTCTCTCAAAATAATTTTTCAAAACATCTTTTCAAAAAAATCAAACTAAATAAAATTTCGTACTTTTTATCTCAAAATATGTTTCTCAAATACAAACCAAACAATTTTTTATCATTTTAATTTATGAAAAATGTCTCGTAACTCAAATTTTATGGCTTAAAAGTGGCTCAAATGGCTAAAACGACATCGTTTTAGCCATTTTTATGTTATTCTGTACTCAAAATGACATCGTTTTGACTATTTAAACCATTAAATTTGAACTACGTAGCATTGTCATTAATTCATAACGAGATTAGAATAGGATGGATACGGTAGGCAGCACCATAGGCTTTCCCTCTTCACAAAGAAAGGTGGGGCCTTAAATGTCTCGGGGTTGGTTCCTTCACAGAAGCACATTTTGCAATATATTCTTCTTGGTTTCTTCAACATTGTTGCTTCCTAGGGACAATTTCCCTTCTTTATGTCATTCCTTCTTGTCGGCGCCAAATAATTTATTTTTTGCCTACGCAAATATTTATGGGTAAACACTGAGAGCAATTTCAATATAGTTTTTTTTGGGATGTGAATTATTTTTTTATTATTTTAATATTTTAATTATTTTAATTTAGGATTAAAAAATTGTGTTTGTAATGAATTTTTTTGATTTTTTTAGAAAAAAAATGAAATAATTATGATTTATATGTAATATTTTATTTTTTAGTTTATTTTATTTTTTTGTGACATTTTAGCTCAAAAAATTTATGCCAAATATAGCCATAAATAGTTGTTTTGTTTAACAAAAATACATAATAAAAAAATATTTTATATTTTATCTAATCACTTTGCGTAGTGCATCATTTTAATAATACTCTCTATTCTTCAAATTAATTTGTCTAACATTCAAAACTCTTCAAGTATACGTAGCGAATAGAGGATGAGGCAAAATGTTTATTATGTAAAAGATTCATTATGTGACGATGAATAGGGATGATAACAAGTCGAGATTTTTTAGAATTTTGCTCTCGAATTTTTTATTTTAATAATATAATTTTGTACTTTACTTTAAAGGGTGGTTTGACATCCTCTAAATAATTCATTTTTTTATCTTTTTTCTATCACATCACTTCTCTACTTTTCTGTACATCTTTTCGTAAAAAGACAAAAAATGCACTTATTTAATTCATCCCAAACAACCCCTAACTTTAACATTTTAGATCTGCCTATCTCTAAATTTTATCCTACTTTATCAACCCTCAAACTTTGTTTTATTTATTAAAATAAAATTTGAACAAACATAATTAAGTCAAATAATTTTGTAATCCTTAATAACGACACTAGGCAAAAATTTTAAAATATCTTATAGCATCTCTAATAGGATAAGCATGTAAAAGCCCAACAATGACTTGTCAACCCAATTATTTTATTTGTTCAAAAAAAAAAACTCAATTCTTTTATTCTTTTGTATTATAATTTTTGTTAAATCATCAAAAATTTCGAGACATATGAATCTTAAAGTATAATTCAATAATAAAAATAATTGAGACAGATATTAAAAATAAAATAATATTGAAAGAGAGAGAAACGCTCTAATCAACCTTCTTTTTTTTTTTTTTTTTTTTTTTTTTTTTTTTTTTGTTACAGGGAAATCCTCTCACTCTTCCGCAGGTCCAAGGCAGCGCCCCTTGCAGAGATCACCAAAGTGTCCTGTTAGCCGGTACAAGCGAGAGACTATAACCTGGGAACTTGCCCCGACCTCCCAAGACAAGCTCCGCTTAAGTCAGGACTCGCACAGCCGGTACAAGCGAGAGACTATAACCTGGGAACTTGCCCCGACCTCCCAAGACAAGCTCCGCTTAAGTCAGGACTCGCACAGCGGGGGAGTATTGAACCCACACCAAGTGCTGACTAGACAACTTGAGGTCCAACCTCCTAACCAACAGTGCTTCGCCCAGGAGATTGGCCCAAGGGGGGGTGGGGAATTGAACCTGTGACCTTGGGGCTTAAACCCCAAGGCTTTACCACAATGCCACAACCCCTTGGGTTACTCTAATCAACCTTGTGTTGGAGAGAGTATTTTTTTTTTTAATAATAATATTTGAACTTCAATTTTACAAGATAGTATACACAATCATTAATCAAATGCAATCATATCATATCATATGATATATGATGGAAGCTATACTTTTCATTATAAAATTGTGTCATGTGTATGTGTAAAAATGTGTCATGTGTCAATTATCTCTTTGGAGCCAAAATATTTCAAAACTTCATAATTAAGAATTAGGTGCTATTTAATAAAGTTAAAAATTAAAAATTAAATACTGAATTTTTTAAGTTGAAAAATTATTTAATAAAAATTTAAGTGCTGAATTATAAATAAATTATTTGATATGTATAAAATCAAATTCAAAATTTATTATTTTTAAATTATATATTTTAATTTTTATATTGTGATGATAGTGGTGGCAGTAGCATAGTAATAGTGGGAGTGGTAATGGTAGTGATAGTAGTGGTAGTGGTAGTCGCATGGTGGTGGTGGTAGCGATGGTAGTTGTAGTAAATAATTGTGATGTTTGTGATAATAATGATAATGATAATGAAGGTGATGGTAGTAGTGGTGGCAACGGTGACATGGTAGTAGTGGTAGCAACAATAGTGATGGTGGTGGTGGTGGTGGAGGTGGTGGCAGTGGCATGATGATGGTGGTGGTTATAATAGTGATGGCGGTGGCATGGTAGTGATGGTGGTGGTGATAGTGGTGGTGGTAATAGTGGCGATGGCATGATGGTGATGGTGGTGGTAGTGAGTTTGTAATAGTGTATATGGATACTTATGTTTAGTATTTATAAATTCAGTCAGAATTAAATCAGTTTTATATTACTTACAATTTCTTAAATTTTAGCCTACATTTGCAGAGACATTTAGGGTATGTTTGGTTTGTATTTGGGAAATGAGTTTTAGAAAAAAATTTCTAAAAAATTGTTTGGTTTGAGTTTTTCTCAAAAAAATTTCAAAATCACTCTCTCTCTCTTACACATCAATCAATCACTTTTTCTCTCTCCTCTCTCCGTTTCAATCACTTTTTCTCTCACACACATCTACTCAAATTCTCCCAAAATATCAAATCATCCCAAACTCCCAAAAAAACAACTCTCCCAAAATATACAACCAAACAAACCAAAAAAATTTCTAAACTCTCTTTCCAAAATTTTTTTCAAAAACAACTCTCCCAAAAACCAACCAAACAAGTCCTTAAATTTTTAAGCGATATCAATTATGGTTATCAAACGGACCTAATTGATCATCACTTAATCAATTCAGTTTTAAGTATTAAATTATGTTATCAAACACTCCTTAATGTGTATCTTTAATGTTGTGTTTGGTTGAGGGATTTAATAAGAGATTTGAAAAGAAAAATAGAAAAGATAGGTGAAAGTGAATAAAATATACTTAAATTTCACTTGATTTCACACATATTTTCTCTTTCCATTTTCAAATTCATTCTTAAATCCCCTAATCAAACAAAGCGCAAGTATGTCACACTTTTCAATAATCAAAAGACCTCTGTCTCTTTTTTCTTTTTTTTTTCTCAGTTTTCATTTCAATATGAATGTGTACTTTAAGATTTTATTTTGAGTATGTGATTTGTTTTAATGGAGTATAAAAATTTCTTTTCACTGTATTATGAGGTATCTCTACTTGTACGCATTCTTTTTACGTTCACTCATTTGATTTTATTTTGGTTGTCTTCAATTAGATAATTTTTCACTACTACATCTATTTTGATTTATCTTAAGGTTTTGATATGAAGTGTTGTGATAAAATTATTCTCATTACGAATTTTTCAACTTGTTCTCTATAATTTTAAAAAATAAAAGTTCAAAATTTTGAGAATAACTGTGTTAAACTTTTGAGCAATTGAATGTTGAGATTTGAAGTCTTATTTTATTATTATTGTTTTCATTTAGATATGCACTATTTCATATAGGCATGCGTATATTTACTTTCAATTTGAATCTTTTTGTGATAGGTTTTCATTGATATTGGATTTGATCATCTATTTTTTTTAGTTTGATTTGTGTTGATCTCAATAAATTACATGTAGTTTGAGGTTGTTTATCCTCTGCTCTAACCAACTCATTGGTAGCTCGAATTTGTCTCCTCCGAATCCCCCTAATTTTCATTTTAAGTAAACTGTTTTTTTTTATTTTATTTTCACTTGCCTTGCTTTTTTTTTTTTTTACCCAAAAAAGCAATTTCGGGAGATTCGGGGGCACCCCCCTCGAGCTCCCCCGCTTTTCCCTTTCAATTCCGATTGGTAGCTCGAATTTGTCTCTCCCGAATCCCCCTAATTTCCATTTTCAGTAAACTGTTTTTTTTTTTTTTTTTTTTTAACTTACCTTGCATTTTCTTTTTTTGCCAAAAATGACAATTCGGGGCTTTCGGGGGAGCAACCCCTCGCGCTCCCGTGTTTTTCCCTTTCCCTTTTTGATAGGTTCCAAAGGTGACAAACATTCTAAATTTAATTCTTTTTTAAAGGATTGAATCCACTTATTACTGCATTTTCTAAAATATTTGAATGAAATAAGGAGAAGGTTAAGGTTGCGTTTGGTAGAGTTTTATAAATATGATTTGAGAGTATAAGTTGTATTTTGAGTTTGTGAGTTTTAGAATTCTGATTTGAGTGTAAAAAATTTGTTTGGTAAAAAGTTTTAAAAAAAGTTTTGAATTGAGTGAGTAATTTTTGATGTGACATATGATATTTGATACAAAAACTTACAACTCATAACCAAACATACAACTCAAAATTCTATTAAAATATATATAAAAAAAATTTAAAAAATATTTTTTTTGAAAATATAAAAATTAACATATATCAATTGCACAAAAAAATATATATATAAAAAAATTTGTACTGTTCCGATCAACTAGCTGGATGACCGGTTAGGCGAAATTTGAAAAAAAAAATTTCAAAAATTGCGCCTCAGACACAGTGTTTTGTGCAAAATTTTGAAAATATATTTTGAGAACTCTAACTAAAGATAATGTTTGAATCAAGGTGTAGAATATGATTACAAAACACAACCAATCAGATAACTTTTTCATCTATTTACAATATGTCATTGTTTCAATAAAGCTGTTGCAGGTGCTTTGACAACCAACTTGATACATTACACAATAAAGAATTCATATTATATATGTATAATTATAAATAAAATCCGAGGATAGCACGAGTGGAACAGTAATTATTGTGTATAAGATTGTCTCTAGTGCATGAATTATTTATTTCATCAAGCCTACACTTTATTTTTAATAAATTTAATTTGATCCGATAATTGAGTCACATTATTTATTCTATTGGATTTATATATAAAAAAATTGAACGAGGATTGTAATTTTAAAAATAAATATATTAAAATTTTAAAATAATAATTATCGAATCAATCTAATTTTTTTTATGATTAATTTACACATGAGGACTAACCAAATGAAACACTATTATATAACCTTCTCTTGTAAATACTAAATAATTTTATACTTGGCCTTTCCTTCGGTCTAGATCTGAACTAAAGGGTGATGTTAGGTTCGGTAGAATTTATCACAGGTCTCGTTTCTATAATCTTAATCGTTAATTTTGTAGAGTCATTTGTGTATATCATCCATGGAAAAAAAAAATTATATTGATCTTATAATCGTAATCTGTTCAATTTATTACATTTATTATCAAAAAAAAATAAATGGTGTATTTTTTAAAACACATTTGTTGTATATTTTTTTGAAAACAAACCTGTTAAATTGAACATATTACAATTATCGAATCTACTTGATTTTTCTCAAGAATAGAATACACGAAGATTTTTATAAAATAATAGTATAAATCATTAATATAAAACCTTATAATAGACCTTACACATCTGAACAACACCCCATTTAAATTTTGAACAAAGAGACAATTTGTTATTGGATGTATCATATGCAAATTATGACATTTATAAACTTGATTACCACAAATATCATAACTAAATTCTTTTAGGGCTTGTTTGATTGGGCGGACTAGTGTATATGATTGGGATTATTAATCCATATGACTCACATCCCATAGTTTAGTTACAAATTTCATTATTTGGATTAGATTTCAATGGCCAATCTATCTAACAAAATTAACAGATTTTTTAATCCTAAAACTAATAACGCAAAACATATATGTAGTTGGAATTATATATTTCCATATCTATCGCAAAATAAATGTGGATAAGAAGGAATTATATATCTCACTAACTCAGCTAGATAACCAATTATACACTAATATCATGAATTATTAATTCTCTCACTATTAATCCTGTAAATCATATAAGACCTTAATGTCATAACTAAAATATATATAATCATAATCAAATATCGCAAAGGATACCAAAATTTTTTGGATTATAGCTAGAATAATATTACAATCAACAACACAATGAATCATAATTAACACCCGAATGTATATAATGAAGTCATAATCAAATCATAACTAACACTATAATAAATTATAGGGAAAAATTAATAAAACATCTCTTACCAACTTTTCATAGTGGAAGAGGTCCAACATATTTTTTCTTAGAAAAATGTTTGGGACCCCCTTTTGAGGAGACTTTCACCACCCCCACAGTGATGTGGACTAATAATGTGTTTGTATTGTTTTTTTTTTTCTTTCTCTTTTTTACTTGGACCAATCACAAGTGAGCAGGGGTTGCAAGAGTGATGTTTTGTGATGGTCTGAATCATAATTGTTTTCTTTATTAGTTTAGGTCTCTCACATTGATTACATACACACCCGCACATTATACACACACATACAGAATCGCCTCTTAGACAACTTCATCACCGCCAGCCAGATCCGTAGCTTTGCTCTCTTCCTAAGCCTTCTGTCGGCCAGATCTCTTTATCCTTTAACAGATCTGAACCACATCGCACTGCCGCCGACGATCTCGTTACCAGGGTGCTTCGATTGGCGACGGTGGGAATCAAAGATGAGGCAACAGAGGCTGTGGGGGAGAAAGAGAGACGAGTGATGGTAATGAAGAACACACTTAGGGAAACTTGAAAATTGCAAACTGTGTCACTTCAAGATTTTTGTTTATATATATACTGTGGAGAAGTGGTTTGGAAATACTCTTCAGATCCTGGGAGACGCTAGTAATCCTCAGCTAGTCACCTGAAAAGATACAAACACTCCAGTCGGGGGTGCCGGAATTAGCACTGCATAAGCCGCCTGCAGACACTCACTCAAGATAGCTTGTTTACTAAGTTAAGTGAAGAGATTCTTACATACCTTTCTAAATATTTGGTTCTTGTATTTATACTTGCTTTCTGGGCCTCGGGGCCTGAACCTACTTTTATCCCATTCCCTTTTTATTTATTCGGAGCTACTGACCTCCGGATATTCGGCCTTTCTAATGTATTCGGCATCCTAGTCACGCAATATGAAGCCAAATAATATCTGATTTCTGGGGTACGCACCTTCCGACTCTTCTATTTATTCGGCTCCCACAATTGTCCCCCAAGCACTTTACCAACGACAGTTGGCTAGAGTGCTTGGTTCTAAATTTTGAAAAGTCAGAGCCAAAATCCGGCGGTTGGCCTCATCCTTATGCGGATATCTAAGCGTACCCCTTTCGGTTGTCGTGTCAACTTCCCCCCTCGTATATGTCTATTTATTGCGATTTAAATTTTTGACATCCTTTCAAGTATGTATTTTATGACACTCGTCGCTGGATTGCCTTTCGAATCGTCCCTGCAACTCTCTTCTCCGATATCCTCTTCGTCCTTTGTAAGTTCTCTCCTTCCTTGCTTCGAAAACTCTTTCTGGTTTATTCCTTCCTTGGCATATTCTTATAAACTGTAGGGTATGGCGAAACATTTAAAAGACATTCTCTCGTCAGATCGAATTGCTGGCTTTAAACGCCATTTCTCCATTCCTGATGATGTCCGTCTATCGCTTGTGGCAGACGGCACTCTTGATATGGAGAGGAAGGACAAAACCACGATTGTCATTCCTCTTTTGTCAATCGCAGAGGGTGGAGTTCGTTTTCCCCTTCACCTATTTCTTAGGGTTGTGCTTCGCCATTGGGGTTTAATCCCTTCCCAACACAATGTGAATTTCTTTAGAATTATAATGGGGGTTATAGCGCTCAACCGTCGCCTTAGAATTAACCTTGGCATTCCAGCCATCCGGCATTATTATGCCTTGGCTAAGTCTTCTAGTCGGCACGGACGTTTCTTCCTTAGGGCCAAGGATATCGACCATCAGCTAATTACTATGCTTTCCAGTTCTGGAAAACGAGTTGATGATGTTATGGTCGTTGTCCAGGGTAACTGGGAATTTGGCGAAGGGGAGGATCACGTCGACCCTATTTCTAGACGGAGGGGCGAGCCAAGTGGCCGATTGCCTTCTCGCTTTTATTATTTGTTCATTTTTGTTGTAAAGCCTCTTCTTTGAAATGTTACGGCTTGGCTTACGCAGGAAACGATTTGAAGAAAGTCTTGTCTTCAACTGACGATGCCGTTCTTTCGGATATCAAAGTCGCGCTCAAGTATTTCGACCGTCAAAGTCTTTAGAAACAAGGGAGGGTGGCCCACATTCTGCTTCGTTACGAGCCGACATATACGACCTTCTCGGCGGCGGAGAATATCCCGGTTCCGGAGGGTGAAGATTCTCTTATCGCTCTTATTTTTTCCGACTTGAAAAACTTGAGGCAGGTTAGTTTTGAAGGGTCTGATTCGGAGCGGGATGTAGTTAATGTTACCGAATCAGATGAGTCCAAAACCGAGTCTGACGAGGTATTGAATTCGGCCGATCCTCCATCTACTTCGGGCCGAGGGGATCTTTCACTTGACGGCGTTTTTCATGGCTTAGAGGATCTTCCCGCCGCAGCCCCCGAAGACATGGCCGGGTTAAGCCTGACAAAACTTGCCAGGAAAGCAAATGCGGAAAGGTTGGCTGCGCGGCGAAGAGCGGAGGCCCTTCCGTCTGAAGTACCACCCGCTATCGAATCTCCACTCTCCCTGCCTATTAGCGAATCAGAGCCCTTGCGCGTTATTAAGGTGGAGAAGGCAAAAAATCAGAATGTCGAATCTACTTTGATCGTGCAGGCCGACCAAGAAGTTGAAGAGGCAGAGAAATGCCCTGCCGAGTTTAAGGCCGACTCAAAAGAACAAGGTGGCAAACGTCCTCGATTAGAGGGATCGAATGTGATCGTTCCTTTTGTCATTCAGCTGATGATAAAAAACATATCGGTTTCTTCTGATGCTTCGGCGCTTAAAGATCCAGAAGTCACATTCAGCTTGGCTACGTCTGTGTCGTTGCCGTCTGACAAGAGGCTTTCCAGGTGGAACCAGATATGAATTCGACAACACTAGCCGCCCAATCGGCACTTTTCGTACATATTTGGACTTTGCTTCACTTAATCCAAATGCTGTTGAAGTTATGGTTTTAAATTCTTGTTTTGCAGACCGTCAGAAGGATAGCCGATATGGGTCGTCGCCATCACGACGCCGTCAAACAAATTGGTCATTTACGAAAGGAAGTTGAGGGCCAGAGGAGAAGGGCCAAGGTCGAAGCTTTGAGGGTGAACAAGAAAGCCTCAAGGCCCGAGGCCGAGATGGAGAGGGCTCGTAGCGTGGATCAATTGAGATCGGATGCCGAGAAGAAAGCGGACGCGAGCGAAGATACGCTCAAATTGGCCCAGAAGGCGATCTCCAAACTGGAGGCTGAGTTGGCTGAAATGAAATGAAGCGAAAGCAATGACTCGGAGTCTTCCAAAGTATTCGAGGCCGGGAAAAATGCTAGACTCGCTGAGTATTCGGACCAAGTCCCCAAGTTTGAAAATCGGGGATTCAAACATAGCTGGCACAAAGCCCTTGCTGCTGCTAAAGCTTCATTGATTATGTCAATACCATATGAGCAAGTGGATGTTGAGCCATTGGAGTCTGATTCCGATGGCTGATCTGGGCGGCTAACATATTTTTTAAGATGTCGAATATATTTTTATAGTTTTTAATTTGGTATTTTTCATGTGTTGCTACAGTCATAGTTGTTGTTATTGTTTTTTTTTTTTTTTTTTTGCTAGGCATTTTAATGTGGGCTTATAGCTTTTTGTTTAGTAATTTGCGTATATAAAATTTCATGAGTTGTGCTCAACTTGCTAAGGAAAATGTTGTTGATGAATGATATTGCTTTCGGTTATGGTTAGATCGGTTGCTTAGCTTAGGTATTTGGCCGACCAGATTAATAAATCTGCCCTTACCTTCGCCAGGGTGTGAGCTTGGGAAGCCGAATGGGCCTAACTCGTGGGCTGGTGGAGGCACAGATTGATCGGCTCTTGCGCTTGAAAACATGGCCGACCAGATTAGTAAATATGCCCTTGCCTTAGCCAGGGCGCGAGCTTGCGAAACCGAATGGGCCTAACTCGTGAGCTGGCTAAGGCACAGATTGGTCGGTGCTTGCGCTTGAAAACATGGCCGACCAGACCAAATTAGTAAATCTACCCTTGGTTTAAGAAGCAGAATGGGTCTAACTCATGGGCTAGCTGAGGCACAGATTGATCGGCGCTTGTGTAGACACCCCATTTTTGACCGACCTTAAGACTCAGACGTCACCGATTGAGTGCTCGGTGATGTTGCATATTATGCTCGTTCAGAAGTCTCAGAGTCTCGGCCGTGAGCCCTGCCTCCGAACTTCCGAACTCTCTTCTGTGTCTTGCCTCGGTTTGCGAACCAGACTTGGTTTTCTCTGTTTCTTTTCCTGAGGGGAGGAAGAGGTCCCGTAGACCATCTCTCAGTGGCCGTGGGCTACATTTTGTGGCTGTAGGCCATTTTGCCCATTTCGAAGCCCAGTTCCCGATTTTCGAAGTTGTCAGGCCGTGTGCCTCGGTTCGGGACCGCCTAACTATCTCCGATTGCTCCGGTTTTTGGCATGCATCTTATTTACTCCCTTTTGAGGGACACTGAGGTCTGAGAGACCCACTTCGTGGTCGAATGCCACTTTCGATTAATGATCGATTTCGGGCCCGGCTGGCGTTCGGCCCCGAACATTCATTTTGCATCGGTTTTCGTTCATTTTTGGCAGGTGCCTCTGTTTCATCACCAGGAAGGTCGTAGAAGGGTGGGAGGCCATCAATTGTCTCAGAAACCAGTTATATTCCTCCGGCGCCCTTCGACGCATGTTTTTCTCACTTCAGAGCCAATGTTGACCACCCTAGGGCCACTTTCTTCAGCTCCAAACCACATATTTGTGTTGTACACACTTGGGAGGCCACAAATATTATATGGCCGGCCATTAATTCCACTTGAACCTTTTGAACCCCTTTGAAAAATGGCTTGTTGTCTCTCTTGTTTTACAGTTGCCAATTTTGAACCACAGTGTTATGTTGAGGGGACATGGGAGGCCAACAATATGTGGTGGCCGGCCAGAAAATCAACTTGCCATTTTTGCCCTTGGCCGGCTGGCCATGGGGGGTGGTCGGCCGGCCACCTGCAACCCCAAAAACTAGTCGGCCAGCTTCCTTACAGGGAGTATAGTGCAGATACACCCTCCTTTTCCCCTCAGATTCTGTATCCGGGGGGACTTTTTTTGGAGGGAAACTTGGAGGGATTTTCCCTCCATTTTTTCCCTCTCTTTCTCCCTCTCTTTTGTCTACATAACGAGATGCCCAACTCTGGTTTTAGGGTTGAAAAAAACTCCCTTGGAGCTCTTGCATTGTATCTTCTTCCTCTCTCTCATTTCCACCCTCAAAACATCCAAGTCCAACCCCTTTTCCACATCACCACCTGGCACCACCACCACTACTCCATTTTCAGCAGCTTGGGGAGCTTTCCAGCAGCTAGGAGGTAGCATATCTCAAGCCAAAAGGGAGCCAAGAGGTAGTCTTCAAGGGTAAGCATCATTTCCCCTCTTTTTGACTCATTTTGGTATCATTTTTTAGACCTATTTTCTTGCTGTTTTGAGCTCCGACCAAAAATGAAAAGGTCATTTTTTTAAGCTCATTTTCTTGTTTCATTAAGGGCTCAACACTGTTTGAGCCCCCCATGTTGCACTTGCTACAATACCCCTTTGAATGCCATTATTTTGCATAGTATTTTTGGCTTATTTTTGATCTGTTTTGGGGCCTGATGTAAACTGTAGATAGGAATATTTTGAGCCCCTCTTCAACATTGAAGAAGGGCTCAACAATGTTTGGGACCTCCATGCATCACTTGCCATTGTACCCCTCTTTGGTCCCTATTTTTGCATAATTTGTTAGCTTATCTTGATTCTGTTTTTCGGCCATGATCAGTGCTGAAAGTGGCCATATTTTGACCCCGTTGTCATGTTTTATTAAGGGTCTTTGGCTGTTTGATGAATGTTTTGTATATTTTGTGTTATAGCTCTCTTATGGCCATAATCTTGCATTGCATTTTGAGTATGTTTGTATACTGATTTGGGGCTTATCATCTACTGTAAATAGTCATATTTTTTGTCCCTCTTCAGTGTTGTAGAAGGATCTTTTTCTGTTTGGATTTTTCATCTACCACTTGCTTCATTGCCTCCCTTGCGGAGCCATTTTTGTATGCCATTTTAGCCCTATTTGTGCTTACTGTTTGGCCATTATTTGAACTGTAAAAGTGCTTATTTTGGGGCTTCCTTGCTTATGTTTTTACACTTCATGTTCGATTTATGCATGTTTAGTATAGCTGTAGGCCATTCCGCATGTCTAGTTTTGCATTTCGGGAGAGATTTCATGCATCGGGTGTCATTTCGCCTTGTTTCGGAGCTGTTTTGCCCCTCATTTTGCCACTGATTTTTTCATGTTTGCATACCATATTCCTTGTCTTTGCCATGTCTCGTTAGAGTGGCATATCGGTGCCTGAGGGTCCGTCCTCGGTTTGCGTGCGCCCATGCACGCATTTCGAGGTGTCTCGTTTTCATCTAATAGCCTCATATGTGAGTGTGGCTGAGGCTCTCTCATGATGGTGTAAGCCCATTATTGCATTGCGTATGCCATTTCATTCATAGCATTGTATATGCTCGGTTGTGTATTACCTTGTATAGTGTATATGCCATTCCATAACATTGCGTATGTTAGGATTGTATCTTAGTTGCATTTCATGCATGTCATACATGTTGCATCGTGTTCGGGATAGGAGTTAGCAAGGGCACGGGAAACGAGGTGCATTCCATATTCCGAGTAACGGAACATGTCTCAATTCCCAAGTCACCGACACTCCGGATTATCCATGATGAAGTTAGGTTTTGTTGTAGTGTTCATATGTATTCATTCTATATTGAGTTGTGCAATTCGGCTCCTCGGCCATCATGCATCGAGACATGCATACATTTGTGAAAATACATTGCTATGCCCCTTTCCTGCTCTCTGTTGCATCATATCAAGAATCAGTGGTCTTCCGAGGCTTGGCGCGTTTTTCAAGAATCATTGCAAAACAGAGGCTAATTGGGGCATCCCAGTGGATTTCCGCGCAAAGCAGCCCAAACATGCATCATTCTATCATCCGGAGCAGAATCAAGGCAGTCCCTGGCTTGCATGCCAGTTTTATTATTTTCTTAGTTAATTTGTAAATTAATTAGGAATTTGTACATTATTTGGACTGTATTATTCTTTCATTTGGGGCCGTATTATTTATTCGGATCCTCTGCGCAAAGGCATAATTGTAATAAGTGTGGGTGAGTGTGATGTATGTCTTCCAATCCCACGTCTTTCTTCCCTTTTATTTACCTGCTTATGATGGTTAGATTAGGGCATATTTCAATTAGCATACAATATGATAGCATGTTTGCATTCATTCATCTGTCTTGCACGCACCGGGCTCGGTGCATCATACTAACTGCATTTGTATTTCAATTCCAAGTTGAATACATGATAGCTGTAGCATTCCATATGCCATGTTTAGGATAGTCGAGCCTGCTATAGTTGCATTTTTGCATGTGTTGCATTAGGCAATTCTGTATATCTAGGATCATGCACGGATTTCTAATGAGTTTCTGTTTTGGCTTGGAGTACCCGGTGAGTTTTTATGCTTTAGCATCCTTGCATGCATGTGAGTGACTGTCATGAATAGCATGCTTACCATGAGGCTATGTGCTTATGTGATATAACTGCCTTGAATGCCTGTAGGTGGAGGTTGTGTTATTTGGATTGGAACAATTCATCAAATGTTTGTTTTAAGCCCACTAGACAGTGGCAAAATCATGTTTTCTAAGCCCACCCGAGGGTGGCAAATCCACGTCTTAGCCTACCTGCAGGTAGCACCATCAAACCATTTTCAAATAAACAAACATGAAATGTTTAGTTCCAATTCAGGCGACTCAGTCTATACTTGTTTGCTGCGAGCATCACATAGTAATCTAGGCTAATAACCGGAATAAGAACGCACAATGTTTTCAAAATCAGATATCATGGTTAGTAGATGCTGGTCTTTGATCGGGCGAGCGGGAGTGCTCACGAAGTGACCTTCCCCAATCGTACCCAAGTTCCTGAGCCGAGGCAACTTTGGTGATGACGGACACGTGGCCTTTGGCACTGAGTCAGGGTTTCCTAAATTTTCCATTAAAAAAAAAATATTTAGGTGGCGACTCTGTATCTGGCAAAGCAGTCCATGTTTGACACTTCTTTTCAAAAAATCTGTTTTCAAAATCGATTTTCCGGATTTGGACTCTTTGGTTCAAGATTAAGAACCGTGACATTTGAGTCTTTGAACTGTAGTGACCCCAATATGAGCAGGCAGGACTTAACCCTCGGGCGTTCGGGGGCGTCTCTGATTTCGCAACTCTGCTGGGGATTTAGAGAACTTGACTCGAACTCATGATACCTGGTTTTGATTACACTTGTGTGTTTCTTTGCATTGAATTTGCATTGGTGCGCCTAGGACACCGTGTTTGCCATATGCCATTCCCGAACGATTTGCCGGAGGCTTGTCTTGTCAAGGCATGTCCATAAGGCTGATCGGCTCTGGGCTCTGACAGCATGGGAACACAAACCCCAGTTTTACCAGAGCACCCTTTTTGACCATTCGACCTAGTGCATATTCGGATCCATAGTGACCATTCCAAACTAGGACAGGTTGCTTACCCGTTTATAGGTTGTTTGAAACCGCTGCGTGCATAATGAAACCCTAGCTCCTGACAAAATAGGACAGGGAAACCCTACCCCAACATAGGGGTGTTTTGGCTCTCACTTATCTGTTATGTGCTTTAGAGTGCGTCTCTACAAGAATGCATGTATCAGTTTATGAGTTTGGGCATCAGGCTTGCGGGCATCAGTCAGTATCTGAGAATCAGTTGTCTGCGGATATCAGATTCAGTTTTAGGGAATAGTGATACAGGAACAGTGATCAGTGATTGAGCACAGTGTGTTTTCAACTTATCAACCGTGTGTTGTATGCCCGACTGTATGTTGTGTATTTAATTTAAGCTGTTATGCTGTCCGTTTATCTGGTTATTTATTTCCTTTTCGCTTTATTTATCTTTTTGCTAGGGGCAGTTTTAGCACGATTGCTTCCGAACCAGTAGATATTCCCCAAGCACTTTGGACACGAGGTCGCCGATTCAATCAATCCGAGGATTTGGTTGACAGACATCCAGTGTTCCACTCCCTACTCCCAGTTGTTAGAAGAAGGCCGAGGAGGCGCAGTGTATCAGAGCAGGGATTACCGGGGCAGCGGGCTACTTTAGCAACAAACAGTCAAGTTGAGATTCCTGTTTCTGCCATAGAGATACATTTACCGGTCAGTCAGCTGGACCAACAGAATATGGCCGGGATAGAGAAAATGATGCGTTAGATGTAAGAGAGCATGAAACAGATGCAGGAGGATGCCATCCGCCAAGCGGAATTTTCTAAGCAACAGGCCACAGTCATGGCCCAGCAAGCCGAGTTGATCACTAGGCTGCAACAGCAGAATACGGCATCTGCTTCACATCAGGCTCCTCCTCCACCCGGGGCCCCATTACCCGAGCAGGCACCTACCGGTCAGAATACCCTCCCGAACACCCAGAATACCCTACCCAATGTCCAGAATACTCACGAGGACACAGGCCTTCCAATGGGGCTGGCTCCGCCCCCATTTCCGCCTCAACTGTCCAAGACTCATACACCTAACCACCCGGACTCTCCCTTTGAGTTCGAAATCGACCATACAGCTCTAAAATTGAGTAAGCTGGAGAAGCTTTTCAAGAAGTCACAAGGGGTGAAAGCCATTCCAGACATCGAAGATGGGTACACCGATGTAGCCGTAACATTACCAGACAGATTCAAGATGCCACAAATTGACCGCTTCGATGGGTCTGGGGACCCCATGGTCCATCTTCGGCTATTCTCGGACATTCTGCGGCCAATGGGCCTGACCCGACCACAAAAGCTTTCTCTGTTTGGCCGAACTTTGTCGGCTGTGGCAGCCATTTGGTACGCGAAGTTAGAAAATGACGTAAAAAGAAGTTGGGATGAGATGGCTGAGGCCTTCATTGCACAGTACTCATACAATACACAGATCGAGATTACAACCCGTGATCTCGAAACAACGAGGAAGGAACCCAAGGAGACTTTCTCAGACTTCGTAACTCGATAGAGGGCAAAGGCATCAATAATGACCTTGAGGCCTACAGACAAAGATCAAATTAGGATGATTGTGCGCAATCTCCAACCGGAATTGATGCAGAAAATGATCGTACTCCCCTTTCCTACATTCTCAGATTTACACGAGATGGGGGTACAGATCGAGGATGCCATAAAACAAGGTCTGATCGACCAGGATAAGAAGCAACCCAGAAGGACTTTCAATCGTAACAACAACGCAGGCCCGGGTGGCGCCAAGAATCACGTGAGCCAGTGAGCATGGTCACCACCACTCCCCCTCCCCCAAGACCCACGACAGCCACGCCTTTCTCTGGCGCATCTGGAAGTAATACCCAAAACACCAAATATCCACCAAGAGGCCAAAGAACCTTCACTCCCCTATATATGCCCTTGTCCAAAGCTCTGGGGGTATTAATCAGGAAGAAGCATCTGACGCCCCTAGAGCCGAGGCCACTGCCAAATCCACTCCCTTCCTCTCATGACCCAGCAAAATACTGCGCGTATCACCAACAGCACGGTCATGACACCGACCGTTGTTTCAGATTGCGTCATGAGATCCAGGATCTTATTGACAAGCAGGTGATTGCGCCTCCCAAAAAACCCAACGTCACGACGAATCCTCTCCCACCACATAACCAAGCCCCTCCTCCCAACAGAATCAACTTCATCCAAACTGGGGCCGTGTCTTACGATCCTAGTATCTATATCACCCCATCCCACCTACCTAAGCCGAAGGTGATCCTTCCTGTCTGCACTGACTTGTGCATGATGGACATCTCCACAACCCAATCTAAGCCAGTGGTGGTGACCACTGAAGATGGGACATGACAGGTTTCAGAGGAAAGCGGGGTTGCTGAGTCTGAGATTGAACAGTCTGGGAATCTTGCCGGAGGAGCCTATGATCCAAGCGGATACATCTTATCAGTGGGTCAGTCTGAGCCGAGTGTGGGACTGCCAGAAAAAGCTGAACTGTGCATGATTCAGGGGGACAGACTTGAAAGGGGAACAGATGATCTAACAGCTGTGGGAAAGGACCTTGCCAACCTCTAGTTCTTCAGTGACCAAGAATCAGGAGACGCCGCAATCAACTGGTTCGACTATGGGGAGTCAGCAGAAGTTACTGGATGGTTAGATGATCAACCAGACATCGTAGAATTTCAACCAGAACAAGGCCCGGCAGGGGCGAGAGTATCAGTGATGGCCGGAAGGGCCGAGAGTCAGAATCTACCGCCGGAGAGCGCCGGTGCTAAGAATTTCGCTCAGAATTTGGGGATTGTAAATTCATGGAATATTAACCAACCAGCTGTACTGATGCAGTTGAAACAACAAAGGTTTGAGGATTCCGAGAGAGTCAGAAAAGCTAAGGCTCATGTGGGGGTCGAGAGTGCTGTGTGCACAGGAATAGGAGACGCTGCGGACATGGGGACTGAAGGCGCTGCGAGCACGATCATACCGGAACCGGACAGGTGTCTGTCGGCTGCCGACGGAATGTGGTGGGAAGACGATGACTTATGTCTTGCCCACACGGATGAGGATTCGGGAAGTAACCAACCAGATGATACCTGGTATATTGACGAGATTGCTCATATGACAAGAAGTGGGCGATATTTCAAACCCCAGCACTTAGACCAACCTGAGGCATCAGGGAAAGACAAAGAAGCTGAGAAACAGAAGGAGAAACAGATTGAAGAAGAAGCTGTGCTCAAGCAATTGAAGAAGATACAAGCAGACATCTCCATCTGGAGACTGCTTATGGTGTCGCGAGTACACAGACAGGCTGTCCTATCTGCTATGGACAAGGCCAAACTCTCTATAGACACTACACCGGAGCAGCTGGTTGGGCTAGTTTTTCCGGGAGGAGGTTCCCCGGCATTAACCTTTTCAGATAAAGAACTACCGCCTGAGGGCACAAATCATAACAAATCTCTCTATGTCTCCGTGGAGTGTAGAGACAAGTGGATACCGGTGGTACTTGTTGATACAGTGCGCCATCAATGTTCGCCCGGTCGAGCGTATGTAATCGGGTTGAAGCCCGCGGACTTCGTGGCGACTACTCAAGTGATCAGAGCATACGATAATACTAGCAGAGAAGTGATGGGGACTGTCAAGATTCAGACCCAGGTTGGTCCGGGACAACACAACATCGAATTTCATGTCTTGGACGTTCCTGCAACTTTCAACTTACTCTTGGGGCGACCGTGGTTGCACCAAGTAAAGGCAGTCTCTTCCACTCTACATCAGATGTTGAAATACCCTCACGGGAAGGGGGTAGCTATTGTCTTTGGAAATTCATCAATCCATCCGCCGCCGGAAGTGTTTACGCCAGTTTTGGAAATCAAGCATGGCACGGAGGATGTGTTCTTATCGGGGTTCACTTTGGCTGAGGCCCGGGTGGTGCAGAATATTATGGCTCTGAATGAAGGTGTGTACGTCAGTGCTCAATCCGTCTACCTCATGAACAAGCTACAACACATCCCCGGGATGGGATTAGGAAGAAGCGGCCGGAAAGGCGTTGCAGTATTGGCCGAAGTGCCACACAACCCTCATACCTTTGGATTGAGTTATCTGCCCACCAAAGAGGACTGTGTGAGGAAAGAAAACGAAATGGCTGGCAGAGCCAGAGCAAAGCAGGCTGGGAAGCCTTTTGAATTAATGCATAGGCCCATTCAGGGTACCCTGAACGGACGCTTTGTCCGGGAGGGAGAGGACTTTCCATTTTGCGGCTTCCCAAAGCCGTGGATAAACGCGGAGAAGAAGCGCGTGCCAAGCTTCGAGATCTTCTTCGACCTGCAACTATTCGGGGATGACGTTGCCACAGAGTAGACAGACCCCTCCGCTGAGGTTGAGCAGTGCAAGGCAGTGGATCTTGAGGGCACAGAATTTGAAATGGGGGTAGCGCTGGCATGTCTACTCTCTGATCCTCCGATCGATCATAAGTTCTTGGGGGATAACTTCGCAGTTTCCATGATTGGAGATGAAACGGCTGCGAGCCAACCAGCAGCTATCTTGGATGCATCTATCGCACCCTCTCTCATTTGGCAATACGAGGAGAGATTTTTGTCAAGTAGCACCGGGTCAGGTAGTGAGCCGGAATCTGATTCCACCGAGTCTTGTGAGTCGGAATCGGATTCCAGCTCGACTGAGTCTGAGTCTGGTACTCCTGGGGATGTTAACCCGGATGCCACAGTCCTGTCTAGGTTGTCTTTTTCCTTTTCATTTGAGTCTGTTGTAAAAGAATCGGACGATTTGGATGAACTTAATGAGAATAAGGTGAATGTGGTTTCCGAGTACTTTTCTGTGCCCTTAATTTATTGCATTAATTCAGACTTTCAAAATTTTAAAAACGACGAGGACGAAGTTCCTCCGGTTTTGCAACGATTAATTGAGCAAGAGCAGGAAAGATTTGTTAAACCCCTAGTGGACGAAATCACTACCGTGAACATTGGTACTAAGGAGGACCCGCGGCTGGTCCAGATCGAGTCCACGTTGTCTTCGGAGGAACGCGAGCGCTTAGTCGCTTTATTAAAAGATTTCAAAGATGTTTTCACGTGGTCCTACGAAGACATGCACGAATCGATCTGAGATTGTCTGACATCGGATCCCCTTGACCCCGGCCCGACATCAGCGAAACTTCGGGAGGATCCGCGGGTGGGCTCTCAAGATTAAGGAAGAGGTCACCAAGCAAATCGACGCAGGCTTCCTGCTGGTATCTGAATATCCTACTTGGTTGGCCAACATTGTTCCGGTGCCGAAGAAAGATGGTAGGATCCGGGTGTGTGTAGACTTCAGGGATTTGAACAGAGCTAGTCCGAAGGACGACTTCCCCTTACCGCACATCGATGAGTTAGTAGATTTCACAGTGGGGCATGCTTTGCTCTCATTTATGGATGGCTTCTCAGGTTATAACCAGATAGTGATGGCACCTGAAGACCAGAAAAAACTGCATTCACCACCCCGTGGGGGACATACTGCTACAAGGTAATGCCGTTCGGGTTGAAGAACGCTGGAGCTACTTATCAACGGGCTGCAACCACAATACTACATGATATGATCCACAAAGAGGTTGAGGTGTATATGGACGACATGATTGTCAAGTCCAAAGAAAGAGAGGGCCACTACACCGCCTTGCATAAGTTTTTCCAAAGGATCAGGGAATTCCGGTTGCGGCTGAATCCTCAAAAATGTACATTTGGTGTTACAGCGGGAAAAATGCTGGGGTTTCTGATTACACAAAGGGGCATCGAGGTCGACCCTTCCAAAATCAAGGCCATCTTAGAAATGCCACCACCGAGGACTGAAAAGGAGATGCGAGGCTTTCTGGGTAAAGTGCAATTCATAAGACGGTTTATTTCAAAATTAACCTTGACTTGTGAACCACTTTTTGGCCTCCTCAAGAAGGGAAAGAAGTTTCAATGGGACGGCCGATGTCAAGCTGCATTTGAACAGATTAAAGAATATCTACAGAACCCGCCCGTTTTATCGCCACCAGAACCGGGGAAACCGTTGATTTTGTATCTGTCAGTGACTGAGACCACGATGGACTGCATGCTTGCACAAGAATCAGAAGACAATGTGGATAGAGCCATCAACTATCTCAGCAAGAAGATGCTGGAGTATGAGACCCGATATACACCGCTGGAAAAGGCTTGCTTAGCTTTGGTATGGGCTACCAGGAAGCTGCGGCACTACCTGTTAGCTCACTCTGTAATGTTGGTTTCACGACTTGATCCCATCAAATATCTTTTCGAGAAACCAGTACTTATAGGTAGGCTAGCTCGTTGGTTACTGTTGCTCTCCGAATTTGATCTCACGTATGTGACACGCAAGTCAGTGAAAGGAAGAGCAGTGGCCGAGTTCCTTGCCGACCACCTGGTTGAGGGGGATGAAGCAGTTGAGTACCTGTTCCCGGATGAATCAATTCTGCATATCGACAATGAAACTTGGACGATGTACTTTGACGGAGCGTCAAATCAATATGGGTACGGGATAGGAGTGTTGCTGATAGCACCCGACAATTCCCGTATCCCTCTCGCCTTCAAACTCCGATTCAAAGTATCGAACAATCAAGCAGAATATGAGGCATGCATCGCTGGTCTAGAAGCAGCCCTAGAACTAGGGGCAAGACGGTTGGACGTCATTGGGGACTCGAACCTTATTGTGTCTCAAGCTAAAGGAGACTGGAAAGTGAAAGAGGAAAAGATGATGAGGTATCACCAGACCTTGGATTTGCTGATTCCTCGGTTTAAGAAGCTAAGTTTTACTCATCTACTAAGAGAGAACAACAGGTTCGCAGATGTTTTAGTAACTCTATCTTCTATGATAGACATCCCGTGTGGAGTCCGAATGCGTCCAGTCATCATTGACCAGAAATTTGCACCTGCCTATGAGTCGATTGCAGCCATAGATGAAGTTCAGGACGAACACCCTTGGTATTACGACATCTGGAACTTCTTGGAGAAAGAAGCATACCCGCCAGGGGTAAATGCCAAAGACAAAAGGGCAATCAGGAGAATGGCAGTTCAGTTCATCATCTGCGGGGGTAAACTGTATAAACGGGGTCATCTGGGAATGCATAAACTGTGCGTTGATGTCGAAGAATCAAAGCGTCTGATGGAAGCCATCCACGGGGGAGAATGTGGTGCGTACATGAATGGGGTAATGTTGGCATGGAAGATCCTCAGACAGGGTTATTACTGGTCCACCATGGAGGAGGATTGTATTGGTTTCATCCAGCGATGTCACAAATGTCAGGTTCATGCAAATCGCATGAACATTCCGCCGTCAAAGCTGTACAACATGACTTCGCCATGGCCGTTTTCTGTCTGGAGAATTGATGTAATCGGAGCCGTTACGCCGAAGGGGTTGAATGGGCATGAGTTCATCTTGGTAGCGATAGATTATTTCACAAAGTGGGTTAAGGCCCAATCTTATGCGGTGTTGAAGGCTTCGTATGTCGCAAAATTTATCAGAAACAACATCATCTGTCGCTACGGGGTCCCAAACGAAATAATTTCAAACAATGGTTCCCACTTCAAGAAGGAGGTGATTGATTTGTTGGAGAAATACAATGTGGCTTTTCATAAGTCGTCTACCTACCGGCCGCAAACCAATGGAGCAGTTGAGGCTGCCAACAAGAATATCAAGCGCATACTACAAAAGATGGTGGAAACCTCAGGATGGCGGATAAGCTGCCGTTTGCTCGTAGAGGCTCTGGGACTTCAATAAGAACTTCTACTGGGGCGACTCCGTACTCATTGGTTTATGGGATGGAGGCCATTCTGCCTATTGAGATTGAGGTCCCGTCATTACGAGTATTGGCCAAGTGTCAGATAGCCGAAGCGGATTGGCAGCAGAGCATGTTTGAGGAACTCATGCTCTTCGATGAAAGAAGACTGAAAGCGCTGTACCACATTCAAGGCTATCAACGAAGAATTTCCCGGGCTTTTAACAAGAAGGTTAAGTCCAGGAATTTGAAAGAAGGAGATTTGGTACTCAAGGACAACCGAGCTCCCATCCACGACCCAAGGGGCAAGTTCAGACCCAATTGGACTGGTCCCTACATCATCAAGTCAATCTGGTCAGGTGGAGCTGTGGTTCTGATGGATCTAGATGGCTTAGAGTTTTCCCAACCGATCAACATGGACAAGTTGAAGAAATACTACCCCTGAGAGGCTCGCTAGGCCGAAAACCCGAAAGGGCGACCTAGGCAAAACTCAGAGCATGGAAAATTTGAAATTATAAAAACTGAGCTCGCAAGGTTGAAAACCCGCAAAGGGCGGCCTTTGCAAAAGTTAGAGCGCAAAAGGAGAGTGAAAATACCCGAGCGAACCTAAGCCCGAACTACGTAAGGCTTGATTCCCATCTTTGGGATACGTAGACAGCTTCGTCTTGAAGTTCAGCCACAATCTTTTCCCCGATCAACTTTGTCCATTTGATCATTCTCAGTCATCTCTATTCATCAGCATTTATCGTGATCTCCGGTACAGTGCTATTCAGACTAGGGGCAACTTTCTGTTGCCATGAATTGCCGAGGCACTATTCAGACTAGGGGCAACTTTCCAGTTGCTAGGATCCGGGGTTGTGCATCTCAAAGGATGATCTCAGGCGTGTCCAGTTCTGATCCATAGCGAAAATAGTTTTGAAAAGTTTTAATAAAAGTTGACTTTGTTCAAATTAATCTTTTCACAACTAAGACCATTTTTGGACCAAAGCGGAAAATATTCAGTACCACAACCTTCAATTTCGTTGATTTCAAAACAGAGTTCACTTGCTCTTGCATACAATTGAAGTTGCTTTTTATTACACTCATAATGAAAACTTGAAAGTACTAATAAAGCAATAAATCTGGGGCATAGTCAAGTCAGGTGTCCCTGCGCCCCCTCCCAGAGCTAGTCGAAGCCTTTGATGCCAAGCTGGGCCCGGTCTGTGCCTCCTCATTGAGCCAATCCTAGCACTCATCAGACAAAATACAACTGAAAGTGGAGCAAGAGCCAGGAGTTCTCTAATTCTCCACGCTGCGGCCTGCTGAGCCAGCTGTGCGCCTCAAACCGAGAATGTAGCCGGATACTCTATCCCCTCTAGTGGGCAAGTCTGATCATGGCCAAACTGGCGCAGAATACGGAATGTGAAGTAGAATACGCAGTGAGTCAAGCCGATCAATCGAATCCCGACCTTGGGACATCTTGTAGCTCATTCTTGGGAAGATTGAGCCAAGGCGTAAGTAATGCGATCTGCCGACAAATTGCACATCCATTCAAACCACCATCCCTCATCAAGGGCGTCGACTAGGCGTTGTCGAAAGAAGTAGCCGCGGGCCGAGTAAGCAGGGCAAGAGTCCACAACTTGCAATTTATCCATCAACCATACCTGGGGAGGGATGAAAAAAATGAGAGAATAAAGAATAGAGAGATGTACGATGAGAGAAAAAGTAAAGGGGGTTTTGTGAGAAAAATTGAGCCTGAGGGCCGAGTGATGTGAGCAAATACATATGTGAGCTTGGGTGGGAAATATTATCTGCAGCAATAGTGGACTCCCTGCAAGTCTGGTTGTCTCCCGATGGTAGAAAGCATCCAAGCCCATCAGTGTCTCAGCCAATGTCATGGCAATGCAACTCTTTCCTTCTTTCAAGCCTTGAGCCACTTCAATCAGACGGACGCTGGATCCTCCAAAGCTTGAGGCAAACAGAAAATGAGATAACATGCATAAACAGAGGGCGTATCGCCGGAAGCCTTGCCAATGATGGTCGCTGCGGTCACCAACGTCGGAGAACCGGTAAATCAAGCTTGGGATATCCAGCATTTCGTTACAAATCAGGGATCGAGCATCATGTGCGTTGAGTCCGCACATCCGCCCTAAGGTTTGGGCATAGGCAAAATTGAGTTGGGTCAAGATTTCCTCACCTCGCTCGGATTCCATTAAAATTTGAAAATCTTCAAAAGTAGGACATACCTCTTGCCCGCCGAAGCTAAAGACGTGCGTTACTGGGTTCCAAAACCTCGCCGTAGCATGGAGGAAAGGAAGGTGTAGCGGAGTCCGGTTTAGCGTGAATAGTGCATTCAAGCCGAAACCCCGGAAGTTTAACTTTTCCGAGCCATCTAAAGAAGAGATCCAAGATGTGAGATTTTCTACGAGGAATGCCTCCATTTTTGTGCAAAGCAGTGATGAAATGAATGAGTTCCAAAGTTGGAGCTTTTCTAGGGGGTGAAACACTATTCGAAGGACAAGTGTCAGAATTCTGTAGGTTGCAGGGAAAAGTGGCCGGCCGGCCACCTATTCTAGTTGGCCGGCCATCTTTGACTCAAAAAAACTGGCCGGCCGGCCACCTTTCAATTCCCAAATGCAAAATGTGGCCGGCCATGCTCATTGGTCCTGTTTTGCCCTCCGGAAGGAAGTTCGAGGCATTTCGATGCATCGGGAATGTCGAAGGCCTCCATTTCTCTCAGTTTCGAATGCGTTCCATCACCCAGATCGTCCGAAGTACGCTTTGTTTTGTTTAAACATTGTTGTATTTAGCTTATCGAGTTGTCGTTTTGTTTATCGAGTTGTAAGTTTTGTCGAGCTGTCGCATTTTGTGTTTTGAGTTGTTATTCTTTGTTTACGCAATTTTGTTAAGTCTTGTTTATCGAGTCATTAACATTGTTGTACTTTGCTTATCGAGTTGTAAACTTGCTAAGATTCTGTTATTTCTTAGCGAGTCGAGTTGTTTGATTTGTTGCGTCGGTTCATTACCTGACCCGGTAAATACACAAGGCACATTTCCATTCAATTTCATTTTTGTGCAAAATAATGCGATGCGATGCGATGCTAAGATTTTCAAATACAACACTTTCCAAAAGCTGTCTCATTCCATCATGTTTTACAACAAATAAAGGTACAAGTTTTACAGAAAATAAAACTGCCTAGCAATATGCAAAGTGCTACAAACTACTAGCAAAAAGGAAAATAAAGCAGGAAACAGCACCATCAATGTCCTCGGGAGCGGGAATGAGGAGCCCCCCTCATCCTCTTCTACGGGACAACCTCTACACCACCATCACCATCCGGGTCGGAGCTGTCATCCTCAGGATCCCCTTCAGCCTCGCCTTCACTCCCGGAACCAAGACCGGAATCCCCCTCCTCAGCGGATGTCTCCGACTGACGGTCTGCGGCCTCCTCCTCCTCCTCCTCATCGGGCTCCGCCTCTATAACATGTGCCCTGCGCCTGCGAGAGAACCCTCCCCGAGCTCCTCGGAAAGGCCTGGATGGCCCAGCTCCCTGAAAAGGCCTGGATGGCCCAGCTCCTCGAAAGGGCCTAGATGGCCTAGCACCTCGAGAAGATCCAGATGATCGACCTCCCTGAGAAGGCCCGGGTGGCCCGGCCCGTGGCGAAGCATACACAGGAGGCATCTGAAAGTGAAGAGTTCAATACATCAGTTCAAATATGAAAATCAGATGCAAGTACAGTATGTGAGTGGGGTGTGTGTCAGATGTGTTCTATACAAACAGCCTATCAATGCAATAGAATGTTCAAAACCAGCGTGTCATCAGGAAATATGATAAATGCAGGAAAGATGAACAGTACCTGCACACCCATAATGGCCAGTTGTGCCTTCCTCCGCAGGATCATGCCCTCAAATGTGGCCAGCATTCCAAGCATCTCATCCACGTACTCAACAGGAGGCTGCAGATACAGATGTAAAACTATCAGTAAAGGAATGAATGTCTAAGTATCCGACTGATAAATCAAAGCTGTAAAACATACCGGTGGTGAATCAGGGTCTCTGACATATCTATGGTCAGGAAGAGGAGGCTCCAGCGAGACCTGGTAAGGAGTCCTAAATCGCCAACTCGTCAACTCGATCGGCATGTCTGGCCACCCAGGATGATGAAGAGTCGGAGGAATCGAGTGAATGAATCCGCGCCCACCTCTGGATGTACCAGCCCTGCTGGAGGAAGGGATATCCGTAGCACGAGCCTGACTCGAAGATGGTACATCAGCAGGCCTCAGTGACGGAGTACGCACTCCCGTCAAGAGAGGCATCAGATATGTGTGGCGATAAGTGGCGTAGTCCCCCTCCGTAAGATGTAGCAAAGCATCAGTGCCCAGCATAGCACTAACAACATCCTGGGTAGAGAGCCTATCAGCAGTTCGCATACTGGCTGGAGGTGCTGCGGGAGGATCCTGAGAAGTGTACCCCCATACCTGACGCAAAAGACGTTCCCCCAGAAACCATGCTCTACCAACCGGTCCCTCGAGCAGGATCCTGTACTGGGAGGTGCCCGATCCTCCGGCATACTGAAATTGGAGACCATCACCCAAAGGTACCCAGGGCTGCCATGTAATCTGCGGATAACAAGTGCATAAACCAATTAGAAACCGGGAATATATGGGGCAGATCAAGGATGAAAACAGAAGGAACTGAGAGTTCTGAAATACCTCTGTCGTCCGCATGGTGTCAAAATACTGCCGCAGATAAAAGAGAGTCTCTCGGGGTCTCGGCCGGTGCTGGCCCTCGAATACCAGTGAGTATGGGGTCATGAGGGGCCCTGCCACCACTAACTCTGGAGCTAATGTCGGGAAATATACGTAGACCCATAACTGAAGAAAGCAGTGCAGAATGTAAATACAAAATGCTGAGGGCAAAATATAGAGAGTAAAATGCGTTGTGTGTGCAGTGTACAAGTAATGAGGAGCAGAAATGTAAATCAAGAGGACAGAAAGTACCTCCCAGGCTCTCCAATAACCGCCAAGTGAGTCTCCCTGCCCGCGGGAGGTCGCGCTTATGTAGCCATAAAGGGTAGCCAGGCCGGCGCTGCCCCAGTCATATTGTCCGACCTATGATAGGTCAACCAGAGCGCTCAACAGATGCAGCCCAACCGTGTTCCCTCTATCGGCGAACAGAGTAGTCCCGAAGAGGAACATAAGAAAACCACGAGCATACTGCTCCGCCTCCTCAGGAGTCCCGGGCTCCATCCCCTCCCTCCGAAAATGGGAAGAGAACCAGGTGTATCGGACTCTCCCTGAAGCTCTATCCACAAGCGGGCGGGCCCCCAGCAGATGTATCCAAGCGACCTCCCATTCGCCCATATCCTCGTCGTAAGGAATGGGCCAACCTCCTATGTCTAGGCCGGTCAGTACAGCAAAATCCAACGGGGTCATAGTCAAATCCCCGGTGGCGGAAAAATGGAAGGAGTTGGTGGTGTCCCACCATCTCTCCACCAAAGCTGCCAACAGTGTCCTCCTGGTAGGACAATGTGATAACCCAACGCAGAAAGCCCCAAACCCTGCCAAATCAACTAAGTCCCAGACAACCTCCGGGAGCTCAGCATACCACTCTCTAACAGTGGTGGAACCATATCTTCGCACGGTGCGAGAACCAACCTGTATTCAGAATGAATACATGTGTCAGTATAAATGAATGAGCTGTGTGCAAATGAAATGAATAAGCTGTGTGCAAGTAAATAGGCTGCGTGCGAAGCAAAAGTAAGCGAACTGTGTGTTCTACTCTACATCAGTGTTTGCCGTGTGTTTACCTCAACGACGAACTGTGTGTTCGACATCAAAATATGGGCTGCGTGTTCATCTCGAATGTTTGGGCTGCGTGTTCAACTCTCAATCAGTGTGTGCTGCGTGTTCACCTTCAATTTGAGCTGTGTGTTCAAATCCCAATCAGTGTGTGCTGCGTGTTCACCTTCAATTTGAGCTGTGTGTTCAGAAAATCAGTGTGTGCTGCGTGTTCACCTTCAATTTGAGCTGTGTGTTCAGAAAATCCGAGTTAGGGCTATGTGTTCTACTCTCAATCAATGTGTGCTACGTATTCACCTTCAATTTGAGCTGTGTGTTCAGAAAATCAGTGTGTGCTGCGTGTTCACCTTCAATTTGAGCTGTGTGTTCAAAAAATCCGAGTTAGGGCTGTGTGCTCACCATCAATTTGGGCTGTGTGTTCAGAAAATCCAAGTTAGGGCTGTGTGTTCTACTCTCAATCAGTGTGTGCTGTGTGTTCACCATCAATTTGAGCTGTGTGTTAAGAAAATCAGAGTTTGGGCTGCGTGTTCTACTTTAAATCAGTGTGGGCTGTGTGTTCAGAGAATTAATGTTTGGGCTGTGTGTTCAAATCCCAATCAGAGTGTGCCGTGTGTTCACCATCAATCCGAGCTGTGTGTTCAGAAAATCAAAGTTTGGGCTGCGTGTTCGACTCTTAGTCAGTGTGTGCTGTGTGTCCACCTTCAAATTCGGGCTGTGTGTTCGACAAATCAGTGTTTGAGCCGTGTGTTCACTCCTTAACTAATGTGTGCCGTGCGTTCACAATCAATTAATGAGCCGAGTGTTCAGAAATTCAAGTGTTTAAGCCACATGTTCAGGATGTAAACAAAGTACTATGTCATAGGCTAAACTGTGTGTTCAAGCATGGCAAAGGCACGAAATGCACGAAAAATGCAGAAAATGAAGTAAAATACCTCTCGGGAATGAAAGGTCGGCCCCTCGGAGGCAGAGTCATGACATCAAAATCATCCCCGGCACCCGGAGGGCCTCCACCATGAGGAAAATTACCCGCCATTTCGGAAAATCTGCAAAAGGAGCAAAAATGAGCCAAAATTGGAAAAAGTCAACAAAAGTCAACTCTCGGGAAATGAAAAAGTAAACAAAAGTCAACCCCCGAGAAAATCTTCCAAATATTGTGACAAACTTACCTCAAGTGGTGAAAATGAGAAAAGAAGCGCCGAAATCAAAATTTAATCAGTTCAAAGTGCTTAAAATCGAATGTTTTCGCGAGAACAACTTGCGTGGGGTGTTGGAAAACGCGTATGGAGCTCAGATCTGAAGAGGAAAATGGTTTGGGAAGGAAGAGGAGAAGATTTTGTGGCTGTGTTTATGAGCTCAAAGTGATTAAGCAAGAGAATATAAAGAAAACAAGGTGAAAAGACAAAATTGCCCGCGGATTTGGACAGGTGGCCGGCTGGCCACCTTTTCTGGCTGGCTGGCCACTCTCTTTTTGAAAACTGGCCGGTGGCCTCCCCTGGGGAAAATAACTGGCCGGTGGTGATCCCTAGGTGGGTCCCAAGCTCTCTGCAAATTTTGGGGAAGATTGGAGTTCCCGGGACCTGAAAAAGTTCAAGAAAAGTGCACTTTCTGTCGCGAAACCGCTCCGCCGGAACTTCAGCTTCAACTTCTAACATGTGATTCATCATTACTCATCAAAATTAAGGTGTATCCTTTTTGAATGTGTTGTAACCTCTCCGGGAAGTGAACCGGAGGCCACGATCGAGTCGCCTTCGCCGAAACGCGCGTTTCCTTGCTCGTTGTTTCGTAACAAACGGGCACCCTAATTTATGCTCGTTTTGCATTATCGTGCACATAACTTGCATTCTCATGAGCATACATGCATTATTATGCACATTTCTTGATATTGCCATACCTCTGTGCTTGAGCATGCGTTGTCACGCACGTTCCTTTCTCACATTGCGATGCATTCACTCGCCGGCACTGCGTGTATCAAACTTTCGGAATCACATTGAATATATGTTGTTAGCATATCGTGCTTGTTGAATTTCTCTCTTTTGCAGGCACGATATTGTATGTACGGTTCATTTGAGGTTGGTGCGACCAGACGAATCACGCAGGTATCGTATCTTCTCCGTGTGAGACGCGACGAGAATTGAATAATTCTCCGTATTCCTAACTGCATGAAATGTAGTTGTTGCTTTGCATTCTTGCTTAAAACTGTTACATCTATTTGCGAATACTTGCGTCATTACAGCTTGCTGCATTTGCATGATCATTAAGTTACATCTGCCTCCGTGCATATCGCTTTGCATTTTGCCCCCTTTGCCTGCGGGCACGCCTGCGGGCATATCTCTGTTCATCTTGTATGATTGTCTAAGTCTTCGGCCTTGTCAAAAATGGGTCGTCTCTGGGCTTTGACATTCACTCCCGTCACTTGTGACTTCCGAGTTTTGTCAAAGAGGGGCAACTGTAGACACCCCATTTTTAACCGACCTTAAGACTCAGACGTCACCGATTGAGTGCTCGGTCATGTTGCATATTGTGCTCGTTCAGAAGTCTCAGAGTCTCGGCCGTGAGCCCTGCCTCCGGACGTCCGAACTCTCTTCTGTGCCTTGCCTCGGTTTGCGAACCAGACTCGGTTTTCTCTGTTTCTTTTCCTGAGGGGAGGGAGAGGTCCCGTAGACCATCTCTCAGTGGCCGTGGGCTACATTTTGTGGCTGTAGGCCATTTTGCCCATTTCAGAGCCCGGTTCCCGATTTTCGGAGCTGTCAGGCCGTGTGCCTCGGTTCGGGACCGCCTAACTATCTCCGATTGCTCCAGTTTTTGGCATGCATCTTATTTACTCTCTTTTGAGGGACACTGAGGTCTGAGAGACCCACTTCGTGGTTGAATGCCACTTTGCTTATGATCGGTTGGGCCGGCTGCGTTCGCCCCGAACATTCATTTTGCATCGGTTTTTGTTCATTTTTGGCAGGTGCCTATGTTTCATCACCAGGAAGGCCGTAGAAGGGTGGGAGGCCAGCAATTGTCTCAGCAACCAGTTATATTCCTCCGGCGCCCTCCGACGCCCTCCGACGCCCGTTTTTCTCACTTCCGAGCCAATGTTGACCACCCTAGGGCCACTTTCTTCAGCTCCAAACCACATATTTGTGTTGTACACACTTGGGAGGCCACAAATATTTTATGGCCGGCCATTAATTCCACTTGAACCTTTTGAACCCCTTTGAAAAATGGCTTGTTCTCTCTCCTGTTTTACAGTTGCCAATTTTGAACCACAGTGTTATGTTGAGGGGACATGGGAGGCCACCAATATGTAGTGGCCGGCCAGAAAATCAACTTGCCATTTTTGCCCTTGGCCGGGCGGCCATGGGGGGTGGTCGGCTGGCCACCTGCAACCCCAAAAACTAGTCGGCCAGCTTCCTTACAGGGAGTACAGTGCAGATACACCCTCATTTTCCCTCCAGATTCTGTATCCGGGGGGACTTTTTTTGGAGGGAAACTTGGAGGGATTTTCCCTCCCTTTTTTCCCTCTCTTTCTCCCTCTCTTTTGTCTACATAACCAGCTGCCCAACTCTGGTTTTAGGGTTGAAAAAAAACTCCCTTGGAGCTCTTGCATTGTATCTCCTTCCTCTCTCTCATTTCCATCCTCAAAACATCCAAGTCCAACCCCTTTTCCACATCACCACCTAGCACCACCACCACTACTCCATTTTCAGCAGCTTGGGGAGCTTTCCAGCAGCTAGGAGGTAGCATATCTCAAGCCAAAAGGGAGCCAAGAGGTAGTCTTCAAGGGTAAGCATCATTTCCCCTCTTTTTGACTCATTTTGGTATCATTTTTTAGACCTATTTGCTTGCTGTTTTGAGCTCCAAAAAAAATGGAAAAGGTCATTTTTTTGAGCTCATTTTCTTGTTTCATTAAGGGCTCAACACTGTTTGAGCCCCCCATGTTGCACTTGCTTCAATACCCCTTTTAATGTCATTATTTTGCATAGTATTTTTGGCTTATGTGTGATCTGTTTTGGGGCCTGATGTAAACTGTAAATAAGCCTATTTTGAGCCCCTCTTCAACATTGAAGAAGGGCTCAACACTGTTTGGGACCTCCATACATCACTTGCCATTGTACCCCTCTTTGGTCCCTATTTTTGCATAATTTGTTAGCTTATCTTGCTTCTTTTTTTCAGCCATGATCAGTGCTGAAAGTGGCCATATTTTGACCCCCTTGTCATGTTTCATTAAGGGTCTTTGGCTGTTTGATGAATTTTTTGTATACTTTGTGTTATAGCTCTCTTATGGCCTTAATCTTGCATTGCATTTTGAGTATGTTTGTATACTGATTTGGGGCTTTTCATATACTGTAAATAGTCATATTTTTGGTCCCTATTCAGTGTTGTAGAAGGATCTTTTTCTTTTTGGGTTTTGCATCTACCACTTGCTTCATTGCCTCCCTTGCGGAGCCATTTTTGTATGCCATTTTAGCCCTATTTGTGCTTACTTTTTGGCCATTCTTTGAACTGTAAAAGTGCTTATTTTGGGGCTTCCTTGCTTCTTTTTTTACACTTCATGTTCGATTTATGCATGTTTAGTATAGCTGTAGGCCATTCCGCATGCCTAGTTTTGCATTTCGAGAGAGATTCCATGCATCGGGTGTCATTTCGCCTTGTTTCGGGGCTGTTTTGCCCCTCATTTTGCCACTGATTTTTGCATGTTTGCATACCATATTCCTTGTCTTTTCCATGTCTCGTTAGAGTGGCATTTCGGTGCCTGAGGGTCCGTCCTCGGTTTGCGTACGCGCATGCACGCATTTCGAGGTGTCTCGTTTTCATCTAATGACCTCCTATGTGAGTGTAGCTGAGGCTCTCTCATGATGGTGTAAGCCCATTATTGCATTGCGTATGCCATTTCATTCATAGCATTGTGTATGCTCGGTTGTGTATTACCTTGTATAGCGTATATGCCATTCCATAACATTGTGTATGTTAGGATTGTATCTTAGTTGCATTTCATGCATGTCATACATGTTGCATCGTGTTCGGGATAGGAGTTAGCCCGGGCACGGGAAACGAGGTGCATTCCATATTCCGAGTAACGGAACGTGTCTCAATTCCCAAGTCACCAACACTCCGGATTATCCATGATGGAGTTAGGTTTTGTTGTAGTGTTCATATGCATTCATTCTATATTGAGTTGTGCAATTCAGCTCCTCGGCCATCATGCATCGAAATGCGCGATTGGTGGTTCGAGGATCGAGACATGCATACATTTGTGAAAATACATTGCTCTGCCCCTTTCCTGCTCTCTGTTGCAGCATACCAAGAATCAGCGGTCTTCCGAGGCTTGGCGCGCTTTTCAAGAATCATTGCAAAACAGAGGCTAATTGGGCCATCGAAAGGATTTCAGCGCCATGACCCAAACATGCATCATTCCATCATCCGGAGCAGAATCAAGGCAGTCCCTGGCTTGCATGCCAGTTTTATTATTTTCTTAGTTAATTTGTAAATTAATTAGGAATTTGTACATTATTTGGACTGTATTATTCTTTCATTTGGGGCTGTATTATTTATTCGGACCCTCTGCGCGAGGGCATAATTGTAATAAGTGTGGGTGAGTGTGATGTATGTCTTCCAATCCCACGTCTTTCTTCCCTTTTATTTACCTGCTTATGATGGTTAGATTAGGGCATATTTCAATTAGCATACAATATGATAGCATGTTTGCATTCATTCATCTGTCTTGCACGCACCGGGCTCGACGCATCATACTAACTGCATTTGTATTTCAATTTCAAGTTGAATACATGATAGTTGTAGCATTCCATATGCCATGTTTAGGATAGTCGAGCCTGCTATAGTTGCATTTTTGCATGTGTTGCATTAGGCAATTCTGTATATCTAGGATCATGCATGGATTTCTAATGAGTTTCTGTTTTGGCTTGGTGTACTCGGTGAGTTTTTATGCTTTAGCATCCTTGCATGCGTATGAGTGACTGCAATGAATAGCATGCTTACCATGAGGCTATGTGCTTATGTGATATAACTGCCTTGAATGCCTGTGGGTGGAGGTTGTGTTATTTGGATTGGAACAATTCATCAAATGTTTGTTTTAAGCCCACTAGACAGTGGCAAAACCATGTTTTCTAAGCCTACCCGAGGGTGGCAAATCCACGTTTTAGCCTACCTGCGGGTAGCACCATCAAACCATTTTCAAACAAACAAATATGAAATGTTTAGTTCCAATTCAGGCGACTCAATCTATACTTGTTTGCTGTGAGCATCACATAGTAATCTAGGCTAATAACCAGAATAAAAACGCACTGTGTTTTCAAAATCAGATATCATGGTTAGTAGAGGCCGGTCTTTGACCGGGCGAACGGGGGTGCTCACGAAGTGACCTTCCCCAATCATACCCAAGTTCCCGAGCCAAGGCAACTTTGGTGATGACGGACACATGGCCTTTGGCACCGAGTCAGGGTTTCCTAAATTTCCCTTTAAAAAAAAACATTTAGGTGGCGACTCTGTATCTGGCAAAGCAGTCCATGTTTGGCACTTCTTTTCAAAAAAATCTGTTTTCAAAATCGATTTGCCGGATTTGGACTCTTTGGTTCAAGATTAAGAACCGTGACATTTGAGTCCTTGAACTGTAGTGACCCCAATATGAACGGAACGGGACTTAACCCTCCCGGGGCATTCGGGGACGTCTACAGCTTGCGCTTGAAAACATGGCCGACCATATTAGTAAATCTGCCTTTGCCTTAGCCAGGGCGCGAGCTTGCAAAGCCGAATGGGCATAACTCGTGGGCTGGCTAAGGCATAGATTGGTCGACGCTTGCGCTTGAAAACATGGCCGACCAGATTAGTAAATCTGCCCTTGCCTTAGCCAGACCAGATTAGTAAATCTGTCCTTGGTTTGCGAAGCCAAATGGGCCAGACGATTGTCATCCAACTTTTGATGTTTGGGATTACTGACGTTGCCTCAGGAGAGCTGCATACATTAAAGGATAAATGGGATGAGAGCACGCTAGAGGCCCTACTTATTTCCATTCAGGCAACTTGGAAGGAACGAAGATTGGCTGAATTAGACGCCGCAATGAGTCGCAGTAGCAGGCCTATGCGTACGGGAAGAAGAACGTCCAAGGATTGGGAAACACTGCAGCCCCTTAGTCGTCGAAGCAGATCGCCCCAAAAGGACAGGCAACAACGAGGAAATTCTCCGCCCCCGCGACTGAGAATTAAGCCTGATGCAACGCCACGACCGTTGAGTTTTGCGGTTTTTGTGAGGAATAGACCAATGACGGAGGCGGATTCTATCATTAAAGACCCAGGTGTGGCAGTCGAGTTCGCTCGATAGATCTTCTCGCCGGAAGTCCAACAATCGATGGTCGGACGTCAAAACTTTGAAGTATTTCGAGACGGCATACATGGGGCTGTGAAAGGACTATATAGTGCTTACGAAGTCGGCATGCGTCTGCGGGAAGCGCAATGTGAGAGTGAGAAAAAAGATGAAAGGAATCGCAGTCTAGAGATTCGTGCGAAAAAGGCTGAGTGTGAGCTTCGGGAGCTGAAGAATGTTCAAAGGAGCGCATCGGTGGCAGCCGGTCAATCTAAATTGGTCGTTGAGGAGAGAGTGACCCAACGGACCTCGGGTTCTGCAAAGGGATTTCAAGATAGCCTGAAGGCCGGGATGGACAAGACCAAACGAGACCTTGCCGAGGAGGTCTGCCGATGTGAAAATCGTGGATTTAAGCACGGTTGGATCAAGGCCCTTCAAATCGAGAAAGCTCTCGAAGCCGTGGGAATTGATTCGGCTTCGCCCCTGTATCATCGGCACTACTTACCCTATTCCGATTTCGAAATTGAGAAGAGCGACGATGAGGGTGCCGAATAAACAGACTTTGGAGCGCGAGAATAGACTCCGTGTCGAACAAATAGAATTTCTTTTATTTTCAACATCTGTATTTGGTCTTGAAATGTTATGTGCTTAATTAAACATATTATTTCAACTTACTAGTAAGTTTTGTGTTGCATGGTGCAAATGTTTAAACATGCATTGACCGGCTCGAATTAAGAACAATTCTCATTGAATATTTATTCAGCCAGTGAAGTGGTCCAAATGCATCTCACAAAGGCTCCGAATCCGGAGTCTTAATCGGCCCTTAGGTGTCATGCACCGAAAGGGCACTCCGAATCCGGAGACTTTATTTGGGTCAATCATGACATCCACGAAGGGCACTCCGAATCCGGAGTCTTAATCGACCCTTAGGTGTCATGCACCAAAAGGGCGCTCCGAATCCAGAGACTTTGTTTAAGCCAATCGTGACATCCATGAAGGGCGCTCCGAATCCGGAGTCTTAATCGGCCTTAATAGGCTTATTCGGCCCTAAGGTGTTATGCTCCAAAAGGGGGCTCCGAATTCAGAGACTTTGTTTTGGCCAAATGTGATATCTACGAAGGGCGCTCCAAATCTGGAGACTTTGAGCCAATCGTGATATCCACGAAGAGCGCTCCGAATCTGAAGTCTTAATCGGCCCTTAGGTGTCATGCATCGAAAGGGCGCTCCAAATCCGGAGACTTTATTTGGGCCAATCGTGACATCCACAAAGGGCACTCTGAATCCGGAGTCTTAATTGGCCCTTAGGTGTCATGCACCGAAAGGGTGCTCCGAATCCGGAGACTTTGTTTGGGCCAATTGTGACATCTACAAAGGGCGCTCCAAATCTGGAGTCTTAATCGGCCCTTAGGTGTCATGCACCGAAAGAGCGCTCTAAATCTGGAGACTTTAGGCCAATCGTGATATCCACGAAGGGCGCTCCGAATCCAGAGTCTTAATCGGCCCTTAGGTGTCATGCACCGAAAAGGCGCTCCGAATACAGATACTTTGGGCCAATCGTGACATCCACGAAAGGCACTCCGAATCCGGAGTCTTAATTAGCCCTTAGGTGTCATGCACCGAAAGGGTGCTCCGAATCTGGAGACTTTGGGCCAATCGTGACATCCACGAAGGGCGCTCCGAATCCGGAGTCTTAATCGGCCTTTAGGTGTCATGCACCGAAAGGGCACTCCGAATCCGGAAACTTTATTTGGGCCAATTATGACATCCACGAAGGGCGCTCCGAATCCGGAGACTTTATTTGGGCCAATCGTGACATCCACGAAGGGTGCTCCGAATCCGGAGTTTTAATCGGCCTTAATAGGCTTGTTCGGCCCTAAGGTGTCATGCCCCAAAAGGGGGCTCCGAATTTGGAGACTTTATTTTGGCCAAACGTGATATCCATGAAGGGCGCTCCGAATCCGGAGTCTTAATCGGCCCTTAGGTGTCACGCACCGAAAGGGCACTCCGAATCCGGAGACTTTGGGCCAATCGTGATATCCACGAAGGGCGCTCCGAATCCGGAGTCTTAATCGGCCCTTAGGTGTCATGTACCAAAAGGGCGCTCCGAATCTGGAGACTTTATTTGGGCCAATCGTGACATCCACGAAGGGTGCTCCGAATCCAGAGTCTTAATCGGCCTTTAGGTGTCATGCACCGAAAGGGTGCTTCGAATTCGGAGACTTTATTTCGGCCTCAGAAGGCTTAATTGGCCTTCAAAGGCTTGGGAGTGAGCTTGCGAAAATGAGAAACTTTGTATTGCAACGGTGGAATATGTACAAGTATCAAGCCCACAAGTCGGGTCAATGATAGAATTTACGTAAATGTGTTGAATTCCAAGACCGTGGCAGGCTTCTTCTTGACATATCTGAGAGCTGATATGCCCATGTTCCTGTGATGGATTATATCTAATAGGGGCCGTCCCAGTTTGGACCCAATTTTCCATCGGCCGGTCTTCGGTCGGCCGGAAGTACCTTCTTTAGGACCAACTCTCCTGGCGTGTATCGGCGTATCTGAACTCGCTGATTATACGACTTGGCGAGCTGGCGTCTCGTGCCATGGATGCTGTATGCGATCTCTTCGTTCTTCGATTAGAATCAGATCCAGGGCAAGCATCATGTCGTTTCGGCCTGTATCAAAAACTTGCGATTTCAGAGTTGGGAGGCCGATTTCCAGGAGTAAGATTGCCTGGGTTCCAAAGCATAAAGCAAACAGCGTTTCTCCAGTGGATCTCCTTGGCGTGGTACGATAAGCCCACAATACACTCGGCAATTCTTCGATCCATTTGCCTTTAGCTTTTTCCAACCTCTTTTTGATGCCGTCCAAAATGGATTTGTTAGAGGTTTTGGCTTGACCATTGCTTTGGGGGTAGGCCGGTGTAGAAAAGTAAGGCCGAATGCCATACTTGCTGCATAACTCTCGATATACGCTACAATCGAACTGGGTGTCATTGTCTGAGATGAGAGCTCTCGGAATGCCGAATCGCATTATGATGTTTCTCCATACAAAGTGTTTAATGTCGGCATCTCGTATATGTGTTAAGGCCTCCGCTTCGACCCATTTTGTGAAGTAATCTGTCGCAACAATTAAGAATCGCTTGTTTCCTAGGGCTCTCGGCAATGGTCCTACGATATCAAGTCCCCACTGAGCAAACGGCCAGTGGCTGGTGATAGAGTTCAACCCTTCGGCAGACAGATGGGTTAATGGGGAGAACTTTTGGCACTGTTCGCATTTTTTTACATAACTCTCCACGTCGGCTCTCATTGTCGGCTAATAATACCCCTGTGTTATAGCTCGATTTGCCAGGAAGCGTCCGCCAGAATGGGCACCACAACTGCCCTCATGTATCCCTGTCAGAAGCTCCTCCACTTTGTCAGGGTGCACGCATTCCAAATATGGACCAGAGAGGGACTTTTTATAAAGCCCTCATTGCGAATCCAGATAGTATCGTAGGGCTTTATTTTGCAGCTTGTGTGCTTCTTTTTTGTCCTCTGAGAGTTGTTTGGAATAGAGGAATGCAGCAATGGGGTCCATCCAGCTTGGTGTGGATTCTATAACGTTGACATGGATTTCCTCCGAAGGGCCAATACTCAGCTCCGGGATGAAACCCACTTCGATGGTCCGTTTGATCTCAGAATTGATGGCGGAAGCTAGGCACGCCAAGGTATCCGCGTGTGTGTTCTGGTCGCATGTTATTTTGTTTAGTTCGTGATGGTCAAATTTTGCCAGCAAGGAATTGGCCGTTTTCATATAGGCCGCCATACATTTGTTTCTTGCCGCGTACTCCCCTTTAGCTGATTGATTACCAATTTTGAATCACAAAACACAAGCAGATGCCGAGCGCCGAGAAGATGCGCATTCCGCAGACCGGCTAGAAGGGATTCGTATTCAGCTTCATTATTTGATGCTTCGAAGCCAAGCTTGACGGCCTGCTCAATTACTGCGCCGTTTGGAGACATGATTACAACTCCGGCGCCGCTGCCCCTTTGGTTAGACGATCCATCACAGTATAATTGCCAAATATCCCCGACATAAATTCTCCAGTTCGGCTTTGGTCGAACTTCTGCCTTTGGTCGAACTTTGTCAGGTTTGAGGTTGGCAAGCTCGCCAGTGAATTCGGCAACAAAGTCGGCCAACACCTGCCCCTTGATTGTGGTTTTAAGTAAAAACTGAATGTCGTATTGGCCGATTTCAAGAGCCCATTTTGAAACACGTCCTGATGCTTCTGCACTCCGTAGTACTAATCGGAAGGGATAATCTGTTAGCACCCCAATGCTATGTCCCTGGAAGTAATGCATCAGTTTTCTTGCCGTCATGACTAATGCTAAGATGAGTTTTTCTAGCGGAAGGTAGCGTGTTTCGGCGTCAACCATTACCTTGCTCACATAATACACTGGCCGTTGCTCCCCCTCCTCCTCTTTTAACAGTGCGGCGTTGACGGCCCTATCAAAAACTGCTAGATATAGAATGAGCGGGTCAGCAGCGGCGGGTGTTGTCAAAAGAGGTACTGAGCGGAGGTAGGTCTTGAGTCCGTTGAAAGCTGTTTTGCATTCGGCGGACCATTCAAAAGCCTTACCCTGCCGTAGTGTCTGAAAAAATTGTCAGCAGCAATCTGTAGATCGACTAATGAACCTGTTGAGTGCAGCGGCCATCCTGTCAAGACCCGAACCCGCCCCTATGGGTTAAGGACATAACCGGCCTGTAATCCTGAGATTACCTACGGTCTCAAACCTTAACAGACATAACTCATCAGAGTAAAAGGGCCAAACGGAAGCAAAAATTTAAAACTTTGTTCATAGAGCCGTGCTTATATGCACTCAAAACAAACCATGCACATATACGTTAATAACCCACAACAAAATACAATACCATAAAATCCTTTACAAACAGGATCATCTAAACTGAGTCAACCCATATCAAAACTATATACAGATGTACACAAGGTCCTTGCCAACAAGACAAGATATAAATGCATAACAAAATGGCAAGGATGGGTCTCGTACGTGAGACTCAAGGCTGACTCTCCAAAACTCATGTTGTTCCTGGCAAACTTCACTAGGGCTGGATTTGGGCTTCCTTCGGCTCACCTACAAACACATGAATGAGCGTGAGTGATAGCCTAGTGAATAATAACGAATACACAAGTTACATAAGCAATATGAAGAACAACATGCTCCGAACGGCCTTGGGCCCAATGCATATTTCTGCTTAACATATATACACTTATACAAAATTCAGATCAAATGACTGTAGTTCTAAACATACTAGCCTTTGGCCCAATCAGATTTCCATTCATGTCAAAACGGCCTTCAGCCCATTCATCTATGTCAGAACGGCCTTCGGCCCATTCATTTTTATCAAAATGCCCTTCGGCCTATTCATTCAGGTCAGAACGGCCTTCAGCCCATTCATTTATGTCAAAATGGCCTTCGGCCCATACATTCGTGTCAAAACGACCTTAGATCCATTCATTTATGTCAAAACGGCCTTCGGCCTACTCATTCATGTCAAAACAACCTTCGGTCCATTTATTTATATCAAAACGACCTTTGGTCCATTTATTTCTATCAAAACGACCGTCGGTCCATTCATTTCTATCAAAACGACCTTTGGTCCATAATCCCAATTAGCAACTCATAAAGCTTATAAGGGAAATAAACAATTGGACATTGACAAACTTCCAAATATCGATATTACTTACAGTAATCGGCTTGTAGATTTGTCCTGGAGCTTGACCCTACATATTTCATGAACACAAAAGGGGTCACTAACAGTTCAATCCGTTCTTTGATTCACACATTCCTCTTTAGGCTTTATTCTTATCTCATTAACTCATTTACAATGCCTAATATATGCCTAAGAGTGCTTACAAGTGAAAGAGAATGGAAAACGAAACACAGAACGAGCATACAAAATTTCAGAGAACAGGGTCCCCGCTCGAGCGGACCTTTAAGGCCTACAAAAGTACTGGTTGCATGAAAAATACGCTCAAGCGTGGAATAGAGAGCTCGAGCGAAAGACCTGTCTACAAAAACTTCCTGCTCGAGCGTGAGATAGCCCGCTCAAGCGGACATCCAACTCTGCAAAAAGTGCTGGGAGCACGATTTTCCCACTCGAGCGGCTCTTCCCCCGCTCGAGCGGACATCAAAAATCTAGGTTTTCCAAATTGAGTTCTTGAGCTCCAATTCGAATTCCAACCAACAATTCATGCATATTATGGCTCAAATTACTCATAGACATGTACTAACATGGTACAAGCATAAATTACAACCTATTGAAGCTCAATTTCATAATTTATTTGCATGCATGTCCCAAAATATCACAACTCATCACTAACATGCTCAAATTCAAACATTCAAGCTCATATCTTCATAAATTGTACATGCATGTGATGAACTAGCCACATTCTCAACTTAGACAACACAAATAGTGATCAAAACATGAGTTTCAACCCAAAACTTTACTTGAATCATGTATTTCAAACTTATACATGCTATTTCAAAACAATCTCTTACATGCATGCATATATCAAGCTTTAATTTAACAAAGCCAACCCAATTTCATTCAATTTTGCTCTTGATCACTCAATTAGCTTGAACACACAAAATTACAAACTATAATCCATGAATTACTCACTAAGAAGCTTTGATTTTCCAAACTTAAGCTTAATTCTTGAGTTGGTCTACAAATTATCAAGCTTTGAGGCCAAAACTCCAATTTCTTCACTCTCTCCCTCTCTTAGCCGACCTCTCCTATCACGACCCGAACTAGGGGCTTATCGGAATCGCGACCGGCCAGCGCCTCGATTCGCACCCTAGGCCTACTATCTACTGTCCAGTTTAGAGAACAAATAAATAAATCATCGCAAATACTTGATGAGTTTATTTCACTAGAGCACTGCTATATTAGTCATACAAGTCATAAAGAAAAGTTAAGTTACACAATAACTTGGCCCTATGCCAACAAAAGAGGTAATACATGACTTATATAAAACTAAAGGTCCAGAATCCATCCCAGGCCACGAGACATCACAAAAAGGCCTTTGGTTATCCTCTAAGCATTCTCCTTACCTAAAATGGGTTAGCAACACACCCATGAGCTATAAAGCTTGTGAGAACATACTTACACAATTTACAAGTTTGCCATGGTTCAAACATAATATTTCAAGTTTTCAAAGCCCAATGGCTGGAAAGGCAAAATAAATGCTCTTATATAGATATCAAAATATACATACATATGTCCATTCGACTGGATATGTTTCCAGAGAAGTAGGGAGCTACCCATACTAATATCAAATGGTCATGATCATGCCAAGGGACGATGGCCACATCCCGACAACCACCCTTATAACGCCTCACTCGTTGGTATCTTTATTTTCCCCAACGTCCGGGATGTTCCATTCGAATGTACGTTATTACATTTGCAAGAGTTTTATAACAATGTCTTAACCAAGGCTTCTCAAAAATAATATGTATACAAGCAATACATGTGAGTCAGCTTATCCCGTTAGCTCACGTTTTCTAAAACATAACATGATTTTCAAATTGTATTCAAGGTGCTTTTCCAATCATAGGCATACTTGCTAGTTATTCATAAATCAGTGCAATCTCATGCTCCTAAATAATTCATGGATCAAAGCATGTCGTTATATGCAAATACATGTAAAGAGTGTAAGTATGAACTCACCTAAAAGTACACGAAGTTTGGTAAAGTCGACTGGAACCGAGATCTAAATACAACGTATGAAAAACTACATTATAGTAGGTCTAGGAACCAACTCTAAGCATGAAATAAATATTCAAAACCATAATCCCAAAGTACCCAAAGTGTACAACTTAAAAGGGGTCCTCCTCCTAGGGTCCAGAACTTCTTAGTTTGCAACACTCCAGATCAGAGGCTAAAATCCAAATCAAAACACTTTAAAAAATTCCGAAATTTTACAGGGTTATCAATCAAGATGTTATGAAACTTTTTCATGAAGGACTCGCCTCCCAAAAATGTTCATAGACAGGGTAAAAAGGTAGTAAAACAAAATTGGTTCAGATCCATTGCAATTTCTAAAACATTATTTCTACAATAATCTAGCCGTTGGATGGAGTTGAAACAAATTGGGTTGAAAAGATAACGCTTTATTTTAACTCTCATCCAAAAATCAACCGTTAAAGTGGCCTCCATATTTTTTTCCAAATTTTCAAAGTAAACTGTCTGTTCAGGAAAAAAAAACAATTTGCTGGGCAAAATCCTTAGTTTGAGCTCTAGCCTCATGGCTCATTTCAACATGATATCAATGGAAGGAAATAAGTCTAAAACTATATTTTAAGGCTTAAATTCATGGTTCATTGCAACATGAAATCAAAGGAAAGAAATGAAGGCTTTAACTCATAGAATAGACATAGAGAGGGAGTTACCTAGACTTGAAGCTTGATGAACAATTATGGAAGTGTTTGATTTTTCTTTCTTAAACCCACAGAATTTCAGCAAGAAGATGTAGGTTTTACACATATAGGATATATATAGGAAGAAAGTGGTTAGGTAGGTTCAATGGCTAGGATTAAATCTTGGAGAAAACCTAAGGCTAGGATTGAAAGGTGAATGTTGTGGTAAAAAGGGAGTGAGGTGGATGCATATTCCATCTCACGAAAAATTCCAGCCATGGTGGCTGATTTTCCACCACAAATTGCCTTTGCCGAGATAAAACGCAGTCTTGTGGACATCCGAGTGTAACAACCTCGCATCGATTATCGATAAAGCTTTGAATTAGCTCTCGTTACCGTTAAATGTAATCGATAATGACTGATAATTGGATTAACCTAAGTACTGACTCGACTGATTGAAATCGAAACTGAAATTGAATAAGTTTATCTATTGAATTGCATACTGCATCTGTTTGATTGAATGACTATCTGTTTGAATTTGTATGTTTAAATTGATAATTGAAGGCCTTATCGGCGGCCGATTTAGAAACCGTTTGATGTTTTGGAATCAGTAGAATATTTGTGATTTAATGATATATTTACCCGAAAATCGATTAGGAATGATTAAATTAGATTTAAACGAGTTAATTGTCAAGATTGACTTATTTACCTCATTGCCACCTTAGTGGACCCATTGTTTAATGTTATTTGAGCCTTGCATACATTGAGTCAAAGCTTCTCCTCAGCCATTCCCTTAGCCCCCACCGAAATTAGAAAAGAAGCAAGGGAGAGTGAGAGTTAAGAGAAGTATTAAGCTCATCTTGTAGAAATTGCTTGGAATTGGTGTATAACTTGGCATAATCTAGCTTCCTTACCTTGAATTGAGACTTAGGTAAGTGAATTCATTGTCTTCTTGTTATCTTTAAGCTCCATCTTGCATGTATCATGGTTATAGAGAACTTGAGTCTTGATTTTGTCCATAATTGTTGAATTAGAGCTCCATTGTTGCATGCATGAGTAAATTAGTGATTTTTGAGTTGAATTCTTGGAGAATGATACATGCATGTCTATGTTTTTATCATAGTCCATGTTTCCACATTGTTTTCAAAGATTGGAGCTCAAGAGAGCAAGATTTGAACCTTGAATTTGGTTTAAAGATCATGCATTGCATGTTTTGAAATTGTTCTTGAATTGGGTTTGAATTTTGGATTTAATTGACTCACCTTTGGGGCTTGAATTCATAAATTGGCTTTTGAAACTTGTTATACATTGTTTTGGGATGCATTTTCCAGAATTTGGGCCCAAGAGGTCAAGAATTGAGTTGAGAATGCTTGGTTTGAGCTTGGAAAGCAAATCTGGAAATTCCAGATTTGGCTTCTTCGCTCGAGCGAAGGATTCCTCGCTCGAGCGACCAACGTTTCCTCTGAGCCGCGCTCGAGCGAAGGATTGGTGGCTCGAGCGTAAAAATCCAACAACCAGTACTTTTGCTGTTTCATCAGACCGCTCGAGCGAAGGAATTCTCGCTCGAGTGAAGCCTTTGATTTTGGAAGGCCGCTCGAGCGAGCATCGAGCGAGCATCGAGCGAGCATCGCGCGTAAAAATTGAGCATCCAGTACTTTTACTGTTTCATCAGACCGCTCGAGCGAAGGATTGTTCGCTCGAGCGAAGCCTTTGATTTTGCAACCTTGGCTGAACGAAGGAAGGCTCGCCGGCGAGACCCCTGCCAAAGAACTTTTGAAAAATGCCTTCCAACTGTATTTTTGCATCCTCATCCCATCCTAGGCATTCTTAGGCCTAGTTTAAGGCATCTTAATGAGGATTTAGACAGAGAACCACACCGAGGAAATTTAGGGATTTAATTATCATCCTTCCGACTGTGAACTTAGTGTGTGTTCTATTTGTTAACTATTTAGGGTTGGCTCTCGGGGACGCGCTCTAGCTGCTATAACCCAATCTCTGTAAGTAACAATCGTGTAAAGATATGTTCAAAATGGTTATCTTTTGAATACTGAACTGAACTGTTTATTGAACTGCTATTGTTTACTGAATGAATGTATGTCCTGTATTCTGAATTGTACTGTGGCATCCTTAGCACTTACTGTTTACTGTTACAGAGCTCTGTCGGTTCCCTTGTGGAACCATACTGTTTACCGAATGATTGGCCATCATTACTGTTGGGTCTGTTAAGACCCGGTCCTTTTGGACCTACTGTTTATAGGCTAATGGATGTACCACATATGACTGATTGATTGAAATACTGAAAGACTGAAATACTGTTTAATGAACTGATTTCATTACTGTAAGGACATTCATTCATAACCTCTTTACGCATTATGTTATTCACTGGGCTTTAGCTCACTGTTTATATATATGTAGGTTCTCAGCAGCCAGACCGGAGCTAGGAGCGTGGGTTGGTCCCCAGTTTTGTTAAGCCAGCCTATGTGCCTCACTGCGAGGTTCCGAGTTGCCATACTATGGCTTGGGGTGTTTTTTATTGTCCCCACCTGTCTCCTCACTGTTTTGTACTATTGTATAGACTGCTCATCGCTTTTATCTCATTATCGAGGATTAGGTCCGTCTTGAATGTTTGTAAATGATTGTATAGATCGTACTGTTTTGAACTGTATGAATGCATAAAAATGTTTTTGGCATACAGATTTTCACAGCTCAATGGACACTAGTTATTTACTGTATTGGCTTCCGCCAGCCCTCAGACTACTGTTTAATCAGACATTATTCAAAGCCTTGTAATCTCGGATTCTTGGCGATTCTGATGCTAAACCCATAGGGCCGGGTTTGGGTCGTGACACCGAGCTGTCCGAAAATCGGTTCATTAAAAATCCTATTAAATCACTGTTGACTAATTTTGACATTCTGAGTTCGATGGTGTGATCCATTTCGCCTAAAAAAATATACATCTTTAGGAGTTTCGTTTTTGACACACTCGAAGAGGATTATCAATTATTGTTCTATTATAGGTCCGCGCCGGATGGCGAAGTATAGATAATATTTATTAAAATGGCATTGAGAAACTTATTAAATATGAGATGTGACCTCCGTTCATTGTCGGTGTCAAACAAAAGGCGAAAAGTTGGGTCGGGTCTTCACACCTCCTCTCTTCCTTAATGTTTATGATCAGCCAAAATGTAATAAAAGGAGAAAAATAGAGAGTGTAGTGCCTTTATTCAACAGACCCATTAATTCAATTTAATAGTAATAAACAATTGGGCACCAATTTACCAATTTAATCAACTTAATCTGGTCCGAATCAATTTTTCAATTAAATTTTACCGTAGGCTCTAAAAGTTATGCCAATTACCATAGCGCAATCAATTTTGGGTTCTGTGGCCGATAAGGCCCTCAATTTAATTTCCAAAGCGGATTATTCAAATAGATATTCCTACGGTGAACAGATAGAATTCCAAAATCACATATATTCACATAATGGTATACAAAATCATATCAAAACATATAATCACATACGTATTAGGAACCAATTAACATAATACAGAACAAAGGTATCACACATCCCCATCAACTTTTGGACATCTTTTACTGAACGGGGGGAACCGAGTTCCAAGATTGCTGTAACTTGCCTCGAGTTGGCTTTGATTCCTCGGTGATTGACGATGTAACCCAGGAATTTTCCAGAGCCGATTCCGAACGCACACTTGGAAGCGTTCAGTTTCACTCTGTATTTGCGTAAGATGCTGAATGTCTTTTCTAGATCGGCTATATGATTCTGTTCTTCTTTGGACTTGACCACCATATCGTCGATGTATGCTTCCATAGTGTGGCCGAGTTGCTCTTTGAACATGGCGGTGACCAATCTTTGGTAGGTTGCCCTTGTATTCTTTAGCCCAAAAGGCATAACTTTGTAGCAATAGGTTCCTCTTGGGATGGGGAATGCAGTTTTGCCCTAGTCATCTGGATGCATGGCGATTTGAGAGTAGCATCTGTAAGCGTCGAGGAAGCTCATACATTGATGACATGCCATCGCATCGACAAGTTAGTCGATTCTGGGTAGAGGAAAACAGTCTTTGGGGCAAGCTTTGTTCAGATCCATGAAATCGACGCACACTTGCCAAGTCTCATTTTTCTTCTTCACCACCACTGTATTGGAAAGCCACGTAGGGTAAGTGACTTCTCTAATTGCCCTGCGTCAAGTAGTCTGTCTACCTCCTCAACAACGGCGGCAATGTGCTCCGCGACTGACCGTCAGCCTTTCTGAATTATCGACTTACATTTGAGATCGACATTCAGATGGTGCTGTGAAACTGATGGGTCTATTCCCGGCATTTCATACGGAGTCCATGCAAAGACGTTGAGATTGTTGAGCAAGAAAGAAATCAGCTGCTGCCTATCGGCCTGATTCAAAGAGGCGCCGATCATGAAGAACTTTTCTAGGCTTCTATCGATGTCAACTCGGTCTAAACCTTCCATGGCCTTCTCATTTGGATGCCGCCCAACGTCATCAAGGATCTCCCGATTCGGCACCTCAATGGAGTTTACTTGCAGTTCCTTTGGCGTTCTGGCGGCAAGGAGATAACATGCTTGTGCCGATTTCTGGGATCCGCGGATTTGCTCAATGCCGTGTTCTGTTGGGAAACGTAGTAGTTAATGATAGGTGCTTGGGACGGCCTACAAGGTATGCAACCACAATCGCCCCATGATGAGATTGTACGGCGATGGCAGCCTGACAACCAAGAATTCCACATCCACCGTTCTGGAACCCGCTCGAACGGGTAAGCTGATATTTCCCAATGGGTACTCTGGATTGGCATTGAAGCCGAATAGTGGATAAAGAGCCGAAGTCAGGTCTGACTCGTTGAATTCGAGTTTGATGAAAGTTTTTTAATACATAACCTCCGAAGTACTGCCCTAGTCGATAAGAACACGTTCGACGGTGAACCGGTTTACGCATAGCTCAACAACGAATCGATCGATGTGAGGGAGTGTTACGCCGATCAAATCAGAGTCATCAAAGGTGATACTTGGCGTTTCTCGGAGCCACTTTGCTGGCGTAAGTTGCTGTTGGGGACCTGGATGTGATTGGATCGCATGCACGACCGGGGCTACTGGCAGGCTGCATATCATGTGGACGGTGTCGAGCGGAAATGCATCCTTCGGAAGGGCACGTGCTTTGATCGCACTCCTCTGGACGCATTGTTGGAGACGTTCGTCCTTTGCCAACTTCTCAAGATGATCTGTTAAGGCATAGCGGCCGTTAGTTTCTTGCTGTCGGGCTCGAGATCGTCGATCATTTGCCCTCGGGGGTCGCACAGAAGCCTAGCGCACTGTTTGTTTGGATTTTGCAATTTCAGAGACCAGATAACGACGAAAGCGTTTGCTCTCAGCAATGATGTTGTCCAACCTCTGTTTGGTTTGCCTAGCTTGTGCCATGGTCACTTGTATTGTCTTTTGCGTTGGGTTTGAAGATGAGCAGAGGTCCAAGGCAAGTCTTGCTACGATGGTTTTTAGTCCAAGCGAGTTTGCTAGGGTGAGGTCATCTCTCTGTGTAGTCTCATCAGTGGCTATCGGAGGATTTTCAGTCACGCCTGCCATGGATGTATTTGAGTATTCCCACAGACGGCGCCAATTGTGGAGAAGTAGTTTGGAAATACTCTTCAGATCCTGGAAGACGCTAGTGATCCTCAGCTAGTCACCTGAAAAGATACAAACACTCCAGTCGGGGGTGCCGGAATTAGCACTTCGACGGACAAGTTAGTTCAGACACTCAAGATAGCTTGTTTACTAAGTTAAGTGAAGAGATTCTTACATACCTTTCTAAATCTTTGGTTCTTGTATTTATACTTGCTTTCTAGGCCTCGGGGCCTGAGCCTACTTTTATCTTATTCCCCTTTTATTTATTCGGAGCTACTGACCTCCGGATATTCGACGTTCCTAACGTATTCGGCATCCTAGTCACGCAATATGAAGCCGAATAATATCTGATTTCTGGGATACGCACCTTCCGACTCTTCTATTTATTCGGCTCCCACATATACATACATGTATATATATACACAATATATTTCAAGTTTTGATCTAAATGTTGATCATGACAATCTTTTTTTTTTTTTTTTTTCTTTCTTTGGAGTTACTCAGGTTAGTAAAAAACAAACTGTCTCTATCATGTATAAAAATCTCGATTTTGTGTTTAATTGTCAAATTTATTGAATGTTATTTTCGATTTTTGAAAATATAGAGAGAAAGTATGAATATTTGGACTGAATTAGTGAAATTTTGAAGTTGTACATTTGCAAATTATGATGTTGTGCCTAACTTTGTTTTGTTCGAAAGATTGAAAGCTTGAATCTTAACATGCTTATAAAGATGTAAACTAGAGAAAATTGTGAGCAAACTAAATAAAATTGGTCAAAACATAGAAAAAATTGTGAGCAAATCACAAAGAAATTTGTGAGCAAACCAGATTTTTCTATGTTTTGAAATTTCTCTGGTTTAAAATTTCTCTAAAAAATGTTGAGGGACCCCAATTATTTTGAAAATATCGCATGTCATTTATCCTTTAAAATTTTAAAATCATGAATATTAAAAAAAATTCCGTCAAGTTATAACCGAATATCATAAGTATTGTAACTAAGGAACTGTAGACGTCCTCGAACGCATCCCGGGGAAAGGGGTGCGAATCCTCCCCTGTTCTGGTTTGATATTGGGTCACTACAGTTCGAAGGACTCAAATGTCACGGTTCTCAATCTTGAACCAAAGAGTCCAAATCCGGCAAATCGTTTTTTAAAAAGATTTTTTTGGAAAGAAGTGCCAGACATGGACTGCTTCGCCAGATACAGAGTCGCCACCTAAATGTTTTTTTAAATGGGAAATTTAGGAAACCCTGACTCGGTGCCAAAGGCCACGTGTCCGTCATCACCAAAGTTGCCTCGGCTCGGGAACTTGGGTACGATTGGGGAAGGTCACTTCGTGAGCACCCCCGCTCGCCCGGTCAAAGACCGGCCTCTACTAACCATGATATCTTATTTTGAAAACATTGTGAGTTCTTATTCCAGTTATTAGTCTAGGTTACTATGTGATGCGCACAGCATACAAGTATAGACTGGGTCGCCTGAATTGAAACAAAACATTTCATGTTTGTTTGTTTGAAAATGGTTTGATGGTGCTACCCGCAGGTAGGCTAAGACGTGGATTTGCCACCCTCGGGTGGGCTTAGAAAACATGATTTTGCCACTATCTAGTGGGCTTCAAAACAAACATTTGATGAATTGTCCCAATTCAAGTAACTCAACCTCCACCCACTCACACGCATGCAAGGATGCTAAAGCATAAAACTCACCGAGTACTCCAAGCCAAAATAGAAGCTCGTTAGAAATCCATGCATGATCCTAGATGCACAGAATTGCTTAATGCAACACGTGCAAAGATGCAAATTATAGCAGGCTCGGCTATTCTAAACATGGCATATGAAATGCTACAGCTATCAAGTATTCAATTTGGAATTGAAATACAAATGCAGTTTGTATGATGCGCCGAGCCCGGTGCGTGCAAAACAGATGAATGAATGCAAACATGCTATCAAACTGTATGCTAATTGAAATATGCCCTAATCTAACCATCATAAGCAGGTAAATAAAAGGGAAGAAAGACGTGGGATTGGAAGATATACATCACACTCACCCACACTTATTACAATTATGCCCCCGCACAGAGGGTCCGAATAAATAATAATACAATCCCAAAATGGAAGAATAATACAGTCCAAATATTACAGTCTGAATAATATACAAATTCCTAATTTAATTAACAAATTAACTAAGAAGAACTGTAAACTGGCATGCAAGCCAAGGACTGCCTTGACTCCACTCCGGATAATAAAATAATGCATGTTTGGACTGCTTTGCGCGGAAATCCACTGGATGCCCCAATTAGCCTCTATTTGCAATGTTTCTTGAAATGCGTGCCAGACTCCGAAAAGTTACTGATTCTTCATTTTGCTACAACAGAGAGCAGGAAAGGGGCATAGCAATGTATTTTACAAATATATGCATGCCTCGATCCTCGTGCCACCAATCACGCATATCGATGCATGATGGTCGAAAAGCCGAATTACACAACTCAATATAGGGTGAATGCATATGAATGCTACAACAAAACCTAACTCTATCATGGATAATCCGGAGTGTCGGTGACTTGGGAATTGAGACCCGTTCCGTCGCTCAGAGTACGAAACGTGCCTCGTTTCCCATGCCCGGGCTAACTCCTATCCCGAACACAATGCAATATGCATGACATGCATGAATGCAACTAACATATGACCTAGCATGCACAATGCTATGAAAATGAGATGCCTCGAAATGCGTACACACGTGCACGCAAACTGAGAAAATGATCCTAAGGCATGAAATGGCATACGCAATGCAAATTGGACTTATACTAACACGAGTGGACCTCGGCCACACTCACATAAGAGGTCGTGAGATGAAAATGAGATGCCTCGAAATGCGTGCACACGGGTACGCAAACCGAGAAAATGGCATACGCAATGCAATAAGGCTACAATGGCATATACAATGCAATATGGACTTATACTAACATAAGCGGACCTCGGCCACACTCACATAAGAGGCCATCAGATGAAAACAAGATACCTCGAAGTGCATACACACGGGCACGCAAACCGAGAACGAACCCTCAGGCACCGAAATGCCACTCTAATGAGACATGGCAAAGACATGGAATATGATATGCAAACATGCAAAAATCAGTGACAAAATGAGGGGCAAAACAGCCCCGAAATGAGGCGAAATAATACCCGATGTATGAAATGATCCCGAAACATGGATTTCAATGCATAAAATGGCATACAGCTATACCATACATGCATAATTGATACATGACATGAAAAGGAAGAAGCAAGGCAGCCCCAAAAATCACATTTTTACAGTACAAAACATGGCCAAACAGCAATCACAAGTAGGGCTAAAATGGCATACAAAAATAGCTCCGCAAGGGAGGCAATGAAGCAAGTGATAGATGCAAAGCCCAAATGGAAAAATACCCTTCTAAAACACTGAAGAGGGACTAAAAATATGAACATTTACAGTAGATGAAAAGCCTCAAATCAGTATTAAAACATGCTAAAAATGCGATGCAAGATTAAGGATAACAAGAGGCTATAACATGAGGTACCCCAAAAATTCATCAAAAAAGAAAGGACCCTTAATGAGACATGCCAATAAGGTCAAAATATGGCCATTTTTAGTTCTGATCATGGCCGGAAACAGGAGCTAGATAAGCCTAAAAAAGCATGCAAAAATGAGGGGCAAAGAGGGGTATAATGGTAAGCACAACATGGGGCCCCCCAACAGTGGTGATCCCTTCTACAATGTTGTAGAGGGACTCAAAATAAGCCTGCTCACAGTTCATGACACACTCCAAAACAATTTAAATATAGGCCAAACAAATCATGCAAACTTACGGTAAATAGGAGGGATTATGAAGTAAGTGCAAGGTAGGAGGCTCAAAAATGGTTGAGCCCTTCTTCAATGTTGAAGAGGGTCTCAAAATAGGCCCACTTACAGTTTACATTATGCTCGAAAACAGATCACACATAGGCTAGAAATTTCATGCAAAAATGTGACATACCAAGGGGTATTGAAGCAAGTACCAAATGGAGGGCTCAAACAGGGTTGAGCCCTTGAACAAACATGAATAATGGCTCAAAAAATTCCTAGTTTCAGTTAGGGTCGGAGCCCAAAACAATAAGCAAATAGGCCTAAGAGATGAGGCAAGAAAATGCTACAAAAGAGGGAAATGGCAACTTACCCTTAAAGACCACTTCTTTTCTACCTCTTGGCTTGAGGAATGTTGCTTCTAAGCCTCTGAAAAGCTCCCCTTGCTGCTGGAAATGGAGTGGTGGTGGTGGTGCTTGGTAGTGATGGAGAAATGGCACCAAACTTGAGAAAAATGAGAGAGATAGAGATGGATATGAGTGTGTATGCTTGAGGCAAGTTTTCTAACCCTTGAGAGAGTGTTGGAGCTGCTGTATGGAAGCAAGGATGGATGAGCCAAGGAGAGAAAGTGTGTAGCCTTAAGGGATTAAGTTCCCTTCTCTACCAAAAGTCCCCCGAAATCAGATATTTTGGGGGATAAAGCTATACAGCTGTAAAACACACCTCCCATGAAGCATGGCCGGCCAGCCATTTTTGTTGCAGGTGGCCGGCCGGCTACCCCCTATGGTTGGCCGGCCAAGGGGCAAAAATGAAAAGCTGATTTTCTAGCCGGCCACCACATATTGGTGGCCTCCCATGTGTCCTCAACAAGACCCTGTGGTTGGAAATTGGCAACTATGAAACAGGAGAGACAACAAGCCACTTTTCAAAGAGGTTCAAAAGTGAAAAAGGGAATTATTGGCCGGCCATGTGATATTAAGGTCCTCCCATGTGTGTACAACACAAATATGTGGTTTGGGCTTGAAGAAAATGCTCCTAGGGTGTTCAACATTGGCCCGGAAGTGAGAAAAACGGGCGTCGGAAGGCGCCGAAGGAGCATAACTGGTTGCTGAGACAATTGCTGGCCTTCCACCCTTCAGTGACCTTCCTGGTGATAAAACAGAGGTACCTGCCAAAAATGAACAAAAACCGATGCAAAACGAATGCTCGGGGGCCAAAACACATAGTTCGGGATCCCGAAAATAGGCCGTTAAGCACCGAAAGTGGCATTCGGCCACGAAGTGGGTCTCTCAGAACCCAGTGTCTCTCAAAAGGGAGTAAATAAGATGCATGCCAAAAATCGGAGAAATCGGAGATGATTAGACGATCCCGAACCGAGGCACACGGCCTAACGGCTCCGAAAACCGGAAACCAGGCTCCGAAATGGGCAAAATGGCCTACGGCCACGAAATGTAGCCCACGGCCACTGAGAGATGGTCTACGAGACCTCTCCCTCTCCTCAAGAAGAGAAATAGAGAAAACCAAGTCTGGTTCGCAAACCGAGGCAAGGCATAGAAGAGGGTTCGGAAGTCCGAAGGCAGGGCTCACAGTCGCGACTCTGAGACTTCTGAACGAGCACGATATGCAACACCACCGAGCGCTCAACCAGTGACGTCTGAGTCTTAAGGTCGGTCAAAAATGGAGTGTCTACAGGAACATATGATATATAGGGAACTGATTGAGACCCCCTCCAATCACTACCCCCACTAACCCCACACACATGTAACGGATGGTGATTGGAGGAGAAGGAAAAAAAGAAAAAGAAAAAAGAAAAATTGGCCAATCAGGGAGAGAGGGGGTCAAAGGAGGTGCCTCATTGAGGGGGTCCAACTCATTTTCCATGATATATATACCCTTCAAAAGAGTGTGTAATAAAATTTCCTTTTGTTTTCATAATTTTCCAAGGGATGATTCTAAATGGGAAAATTACTTATCAGTGAAAAGTTAGAAAAATTAATGTAAAATTTTATAATTTTAATTATTAATATTAATAAAATTTATTATCAATTTATAATTATTTTTCAATGTTTACAATCAATTGAGATTTCTCTATTCTTAACAATAATATTTGAGAGCTCTAATTTAAGAACTCTAATAATGAGTCTCATATATAATGATATGATGTTTTAACTCCCTCTTTTTTATTTATTAACACCTTGCTTTTTTTTTCTTTTTCTTTTTTTTTTTTTTGTTACAGGAAAATCCTCCCTACCCTCCCGTAGGTCCAAGACAGCGTCCCTTGCAGAGATCACCAAGGTGTCCTGTTAGCCGTTCCGAGCGAGGCAGAGATCACTAAGGTGTCCTGTTAGTCATTCCGAACGAGGAGACTATAACCTGAGAACTTGTCCTGACCTTCCAAGACAAGCTCCGCTTAAGTCAGGATTCGTACAGCAGGGGAGCATTGAACCCACGCCAAGTGCTAACTAGACAACTTGAGGTCTAACCTCCTAACCAACAGTGCTTCGCCTAAGAAATTAGTTCAAAGGAGGAATTGAACTTGTGCCCTTTGGGCTTAAATCCCAAGACTTTATCACAATGCCACAATCCCTTGAGTTATTAACACCTTACTTGATCTCATGTTAAAACTCTAGTGTTAGAGCTTTATATCACTAAAGGTTTTTCAAATCCCATATCTTGTGCTATATGTACTTTCCTACTTTGTTTTCTCACAGACCACGCATTATGAATTTATGATAGATTTTAAAAAGAAAATGTTATAGGTTTTAAATTTTTTATTAAATAAATAATTAAATATTTTTTATAAATGTGAGTTTATAAAATTATATTTTACACTTATATAAAATATTTAATCATTTATTTAATATAAAAAAAACTTAATATTCTTAGCATTATCTTTAAAAAAATGCATTATGAATTTATGATATGTTTATGAGATGTTATTGAAATTTTATATTATGTGGTGAGTGAATAGAAGTCTCAAACTAAAATTTTTATTAAATATGGGACTCTGTGAATCTTATATGAGTTTCACTGATATTTAAGAAAAATTTTGATAAACTTTTTAAAAAATTTATTATGTGATTGAGATATATAAAGAGACATATAACTCATAATTAACACGTGATGTCACGTCGGTGAACCAATCAGTAATTTTGTTACCCCTCTAACTTTCCTTATCACACTGTTCGAGATAGCACGAGGGAGGTGTCAGTCGGACCAACCCACCATTTATTCATCTTGAATACATGCTTTGACTCTTTCTCATCTAATGTAATATCTTTTTTCGATGGATGATGTTAAGGGTATTAAATTTTTTACTAAATAAATAATTAAATGCCGGTGTGGAGTTAATTGCGGATCCTACATTTATATAAGACATTTAATCATTTACGATATTTAATCATTTATTTAGTAAAAAATTTAAGACGTACAACATTTTTCTTTTTCAATTCATCTAATGTAATATCAGGTGGCGAGTATTATCATTTAATAATAAAAAAAATGCTAAGAACGTGTTATTAAATTTTTTATTAAATATTTTACAATGGAATTATATGCACCAATTAATATATTAATTAGTATATCAATATTAGTTATGACATTATTATTGATCCCACTTATTAATCACATTATAAATTTTAAAAACCTATTAAATTATGTTACATCATCAATTGATACACTAATTAGTATATCAATTGGTATATATAATATTATTCAATATTTTATATAAGTGTGTGATTCATATTATGTGAATCTTATGTGAGTTTCACACTTATATAAGATATTTGATAAAAATTTTAAGATTTCTAACATTACTTTTTAACACTCTATCATATTTATTTAAAATATAAATAATTTCTCGTAATTTTAAAAATTTTAAATAATTTTTTTTTTGTATTTTTATTTAATAAAATTTTTAACAATTCTTTTATACAAAAATACTTAAAATTTTAAAAATATTCACTAAAAACAAAAATAAAAACAAAAAACATAAAAAATTAAAAAACTCAATTTTCAAAAAAACTCAATTTAGAAAACTGAAACCAAACACAGTGAATTTTTTTTTAATCTTTTTTGAATTATATCATCTATTTATTTTTGTATGTTTTTTTCATAAAAAGTCAAAAAGTACACTTATTTAGATCATTTTAAATAACCGCTTAATTGAAATATATTTATGATATTATTAAAAACTATTAATTGAATTGATACTTTATTAATTAATAAAATAGGTCATTTATTATGCAACTAGAAACTTGAAGGTACATAATATAATTTCTAAAACTACAAGGAAAATCCATATTTTAAGTAAATCTCAATCGGTGTATTTATAATTTACCCAATGAGTTTGTTTGGCATGATCTATATTACCACACTTTTTTACCTTTTTATCTTTTTTGGATCATATCATCTCTCTATTTTTTTGCATATTTTTTCATAAAAAAGTTAAAAAGTACACTTATTTAGACCATACCAAACAATCTCCCAATTTTATTTTAGAATAAATAACACTATTTTTTTTTTTTGAGATTTAATATATATATATAAAATAAGTTAATAGATTTGATATAATTATATTGATCTCTCTTATAAACAGACCAAAATTAATACCGATATTATAAAGATACAAAGAAACGCAAAATAAAATACATAATTCAATATAAAAAGATGACAACATTATTTTGCATTCATACAATTAACGAATTTATAATGAAAATGGAACCAAATATTATATGAATTATAACTTTAAAGAAGCCTAGTGCAATTATATTAAAATTATGAAACTTACTATATTTTCTATAAATCTCAAAAGAAATCACTATAATTTATCCTTTATTTTATAATAGGAACCACAATAATATCAGTTCCTGAGTTAATAAATTTATCCATTTAGTCCGTTTATAATTTTTTATTGGTAATGGCACAATGTAAGATAATATCATTGTTACACTCAATATTTATTGAATTAATTACACCAGCTCTTTAATTATTAGTAAATATCATTTTACTCCTCTCACTTATGAACGTGTTTATATTGATGCTTCCAATTATAAAAATTATACAAATACACCCTTCTGAAGTTGGTATAAAGCGAGTGAATTTAATACATTTTGATAATTGTATGAGTCAAAATATACTAATTTACATATAACAAGATAAATTGATATTCACAAATAATTTTTTTTTAAAAAAATCTTAATACAATTAACAGCAATGCTGCCATTCCAAAACCAAAAACCCATCAAAGTCTCAGAATTTTACATTAGTGATTAAGATTCACTTAAAGTGTAATCCCATAACAATGTACCTGTTTGGTAGAGTTTATTTTCAACTTAAATTCCCTTATAACTTAAAATAAGTAATTTTAGAGTGTTTGATATAACTTTTTAGAGATTGATTATAGCTTATTTTAAGTGATTTTTAGCTTTAAATATCTAAGCTAGCTGAGAGGTGCTTATAGAAACAGTTTAAGTGAACAACTGAGTTTTGAAGGGCATAATGACTTAAATGCCCCTCATATACTTCAAATATTACTAAAAAACCAATGTATAAATCCACAACCAAACACTGTTCACTTCCTTAGAGAGAGAGAGAGAGAGAGAGAGAGAGTGAGTGAGTGAGATGTGATTTCCGGTGGCCTGAGACCACATCACGATCTCTCTCTCTCTCTCTCAAATTGCCCCTCGAATATATATATATGCCTCATTCTAAAACCAAACCCTAACCATCACTCCCTCTCTTTCTCTCTCTCTCTCTTTCTCTCTCTCTTTATAATCTGAACCGCAGCCTCTTCCTCTGCCTCACCTGCACTGCGATAGCCTCCTCTGTCACCTCCTTCCCACATTCTCCACCGGGCGAGAATGCAACACAAACCTAGATCTCTCATTCTCGTTTCTCTCGCCGACTGTTGTTTCCGATTACGTCTTAAGACACTGCTCTACCGTTGCGAACCATCGCCGCTGCGTCGTAGCAACCCATTGCTGCTTTGTCGCCATCGTTGTCGTGTCATCATCGCTAAGCTTCTTTATCTCTCTCTCTCTCTCTCTCTCTGTGAAATCACATCACGATCTAAAATGGTGATGATGATGAAGACGATCGATGGCGTGATGATCTGACGAGCTCTCTCTCTCTCTCTCTCTTTGCGATTGTGGTAGAGAATGAGTTTGAGCTTTCTCTCTCTTTCTCTCTTCGTAATTGCAGCTAGGGTTTTGCAGGGGGCTTCTGGCGGTGAAATGAAGAAGAGGAGGAGAAGAAGGGGGTTATCGGCTAGAGTTTCTTGCAGATCACCGGCGGTGGCTAGGGTTTTGCAATTTATATCCATATAAATTGCACAATTCATTTCACAATTAATATTGATATAAATTGCACAATTACACAATTTAAATAAAGAAATAAATTGCACTATTTTATATTTTATTCAACCAAATATTATTCTGTTGATTAAATCAATAATCTCATAACTATACTAAACAGGTTAACAGTTTATATTTAAAATTATAATCTGTAATCTGTTAAATTACAATCCATAATCACTTTCTCACATCTATACCAAATAGGGCCAATATCTTTTAAGATGCACCATGTCAACTTTTTGAATATTTTTCTAGAACCATGACTTTTTTTGTATAATTAATTCATTGTTTTTTTTGGATAATGTTATGGTATACACCTTTCAAAAGGTGTGTATCATATATACTATTGTTACGTATTTTTATTGTGTATATTACGCATTTCTATGATAAGTATTGCGTATTTTTTTTTTATATAATCAAAAAAATTTGTAGTTTAGAAATAACATTATGCATTTTTTTGTTAGAAAATATTTGGATAAAAAAGTGTAGCATTAATACAAAAATGTTTAACATTACAACAAAATACGTAACTTTATTTTTGAATTACAAATTATCATAACTTTTACCACAAAATTATGTAATATTTACTACAAAAATACGTAACATACGTCATCAAAATATATAATATGGTACATATGATACACATTTTTTGAAATGTAAAAAGGCCTAACTACAAAAGAATAACCACTGGGGCTAAATCCTATAAGGAGTTGAGTTCGTCCTTAGATGGTTGCAACATGACAGGGTCACTCATCCATATAGCGGTAATTTACGAACTCGCACATAAACAAAAATTCGAACTCACACTCCTGACATTGGGTACGATTCGCTCAAGTTTGAAAAGTTCGTCCTACCAATCATATATTGTAGACACCCCATTTTTGACCGTCCTCAAGACCTGGACGTCACCACTTGAACACTCGGTGATTATCCGTGTTCGTGTTCGTTTGGAGTTCCCGGAGTTCTCGGCTACGCGCCTTGCCTCAGGACCTCCGAACTTGACCGTTTTGTGTCTGGTTTTGCACCAAACACTTGTGCTTTGCTTTGGAGGGGCAGGGAATGCCTTGTGAGGCATTCCCACATACCACCGGCAGTGGCTAGAGGCCACCGGCTGGTTGGTGTTGCCATCGGCACTATATTGTGCCGGTCGGCACTCTTTTGTGCCGATCGGCACTCAATTTTGGCAAAATGACACTTTTGCCCTGCCGACTACTGTTCAGTTGCTTTTTGAGATATTTTGAAGCAGCTGTATAGCATTTGTTTCCCCTCTATACACGTGTATGGAGGGATGAGCCTTTGGTTTGCTTAGCTTGTAAGCTTTGTTGCCTACAAGAGAAGGCTCTCTTCTCTTGGCTCAAGGGTTAGAAAAATTAGACATTTTTAGAGAGAAAAGACAGAGAAGAAGCTCTGGTTCTAGGTTAGAACTTGTGTATCTATCCTATCTCTCTTTTCCTCTCTTGTTTCTACACTAGGTGCTTTAATCCATATTATTGCACACAAGCACCTAGTGTTTCACCTTCCTTTGGTTACTGAGGTTCTAAGGGCTGGTTCTTGAAGTTTTTGGTTGGATTTGAGCTTAAGGAAGCAACAACATCAACCTTTGTGAAGGTGGTCTTCAAGGGTGAGAAACTACCCCTTTTTACCCCATTTTTGCACTCTATTTTTGCATAGTTTAAAACTATTTTTGTGCTTAGCACTTAATACAAAAAAGTTCTGTTTTTTAGTCCTCTTTATTGTTGGTTAAGAGTGTTTTGTGCTTTGGGGAGGTTTGACCACCCTTAGGCCTTGAAAAGGGCTCATTTTGTGCTATTTTGTGAGAGCTCCGGGATTTTGGTGTTGGGGTCTCTTCACCACTGAAATCTTGAGGGATTTCAGTGGTGAAGATGATGTCTTGAAGTCCCAAGAAAGAGAGGGTCACCCCCTCTCCTTGTTGTCCTTGAAAAGGACCTATTTTGCCTCTTGAGGGAGCCCCATGTTTGGTTGTTTGTTGGTTATGCCATGGCTGTATTTTGTGCTCATATTGCCATATTATAACTTTGTATCATGTTGGTTTTAGTACTCCTTGCATGTTTTGCATAGATGCTTCGTAATGCCTCTTTAGTCCTTTAACATGCATTAGGTTGTGTGCCTCTATTCTAACATGTTTTGGGCTTAGATTCATGAAGCTTGTATGCTTATTTTTCCATGAATAAGGTCTGTCCATGGTTACTTTAGTCGATCTTAGCTTGCATCACATAGCCTCTTTGCATTTGGCTTGTTGGCCCTAAGAGCATGAAAGCATAGCATGCATTGCTTGCATTATTTTCAATGGTTTGGAACCATTTAGCATGCTATTTCAGTCCCTTAGACATGCTTGAATGATTGCCTTGCATGCCTCTTTGAAGTTTTGAAAGCATATGTTGTATGCCTAATGATTTGGTCATTGTGTGTGCCTTGCTCTAGAGCCACTTAGATGCCATCTAGGAGGTCCCTTTTATATGGTCTAGGGCTGCCTTAGACCTGTTTTAAGCCTTCTTGGCCTTGTGAGGCTTGGTTGGCTTAGCCATGGTTTAGGCCTCTTTTGGCTTGCCTTGGATGCTTGGATCATTTGTTGCATGCTTAGTCTATTTTGTTGCTTGGTTTGGCACCATGTCCAACATGATTTTAAAGCTTATATATGCATGTTAATATGTCCATGTTAGCCTCTTTTAAATGTTCTTAAGAGTTGCTTGTTTATGCCTAAGTGTTGGATTATGTATGCTTGCATGTGTGCATGTGTTGCATATATCTTAGCCTTCACTTCTATGGCATTTGGCCATTGATTTTAGGCTTATTTAGAGCTGCCTAACCTATGTGTAAGTCCATTCTCTTGTTGCTTGCATATGCTCCTTGAGTGTTGTAATGTATTGGCAAGTAAATGCATGTTAGGACTAACATGATTGAATGAAGTCACGTGCTTGTTTGCATGCTTGGACACCCACATTACACCTTGCATACTTGATGGTTGACATTGGTGTTTCATGACTTGTATGTTTGTTAGCTTGTATGCTCCTTTGTATTGACATGATTGCATGCTAGTTGACATGTCTAGGATTGCATCACATAAACATGCATGCTCTACCTCTTGACCAAGTCATGATAGAGGCTTAGCTCCCTTGCGTGTTCGTTTGGTTTGCATGCATTTGAAATAGAAGTTGCACATTTGGTTCTTTGGGCCATCGTGTATGGAAATGCGTGATTGGTGGCCCGAGAATCAAGGCACATGCCCATTTGAGTCACAAATATGATAAGGGGCATGATTAGTGCACACATTGTTGGAATTACATTGCCATGCAAGTTTTTGCCCTCTGCTGCTGTGAGTTGCAGGTTCTGCAGACATTAAGTGCCGGCCGACAGTATTTAGTGCCGACCGGCAGTCTATTGATGGCCGATGGATGAATTTTGTGCCGATGACCTCATGCTAATGCCGGTGGAAGTCCTACTCAGCCGATGATGTCCCTCAGTGTCCTGGGAGGCACTCCTGAGACTTTGGCAGTCTTCTGAGATGCAAAGCAGGGAAAACAGAGGCAATCTAAGCATGGCAGCGCAATTCCAAGCAAGTCCCGAGCACGCGTTGCATCCGGCCCTCATCTCGAGGCGGTTTACTACTTTAATTAGATTAATTAATTTAGTTGGACTGTAATATTTTAATTGGTTTGCGTAGTTAATTAATTTGTATTATTATTTTGGTCCCTCCGAGCGGGGGCAAAATTGTAATAAGTGTAGGTGAGTGTGTGTATGTCTTCCAACCCCCATTTCTTTCTTCTCTTTTATTTACCTGCTTATGATGGTAGATTAGGGCACGTCTATTTTAGCATACCTTATGCAATGCATGCGTGCATCCATACATTTGTCTAAACATGCACCGGGCTCGATACATCATACAAACTGCATTGTATTCTAAATTCCAACTTGAATACGTGCATCAAATGATTGCATTTCACGTGCCATTTTAGGGTTAGCCGAGCCTACTCTAAATTGCATCCTTGCCTGTGTTGCATTAGCCACTTAACACGACCTAGGGACATGCATGTCTGCTAACTAGTTTCTTGTTTTGGCACGGAGTACGATGTAAGTATTTATGCTTTAGCATCTCGCACGCGTGTGAATGTTGACATGACAGTATGCTTACCATGCGGCTAAGTGCTTACATGAGATAAACTGCCTGAATGCCTGTGGGTGGAGGTTGGGTTGCTTGAGTTGGAAAACTCATTGAAATCCGTGTTTTAGCCTACTTGCGAGTAGCAAATTCCAAAACATTTCCAAAACCAACGGATATGCAATACTTATTTCAAAATTAGGCAATCTAGTCTATACTTGTTTGCTGTGCGCATAACAAAGTAATTCTAGGCTAATAACCGGAATAAGAACACATAACGTTTTCAAAATCGGATATCACGGTTAGTAGAGGCCGGTCTTCGAACCGGGCGAAAGGGGGTGCTCATAGCTGACCTTCCCCGATCATACCCAAGCTCCCGAGCCAAGACTACTTTGGTTATGACGGACACGTAGCCTTCGGCACCAAGTCAGGATTTCCTAAATTTCCCATTTTAAAAAATATTTAGGTGGCGACTCTGTATCTGGTAAAGCAGTCCATGTTTGGCACTTCTTTCTCAAAAATCTGTTTTCTCAAACGATTTGCCAGAGTTGGACTCTTTGGTTCAAGATTAAAAACCGTGACATTTGAGTCATTGAACTGTAGTGACCCAATATCGAACCAGAACGGGGGGGACTCGCACTCCCCTCGCCCGGGATGCGTTCGGGAACGTCTACATATATGTTATCGCTTGAGTGGTTGACTCTGAAAAGAGTGAAACCTGAGATCTCAAGACCTATGTCCCAAAGTCTTACCAGAGCGCCACACTCCTTTAGATTTATTTTATTTTATAAGGTATGTACCATTGTATTCTCCTCTTTTGTTTTTGGGGGAGGGGAGATAATTTCATTTCAGTGGGTATGTAGAAAAATATTTTTAAATTACTAAAAAAATTTATAAATATTAAAAAATATAAATATAAATTTTTTACAAATATTTATCGTTAATTTTTTTAAAAATCTCTGACGTGTAGTTGTTCTTTTCTGTCTCACATTGTCTAAGTACTGTAAAGCTTGAAGGTTGAAACCCATGCCTCAGAAAGTGATTAATTATTGGCTACTCCTTGAAGTCACGTAAGTGTTTCAAGAGTGTTAGGATGGGTGAAAAAGATAAAATCTATAATTTTATATTAAGTAATTAAAAAATATGAGAAGTATAATTTACAATAATTAGTGAAGGATGAATAGTGGATATTTTGATTTGTTTAAATCGGCTAAATAGAACCGATTTGTTATATTTTGGATGAATGTTTGATGATGAGCGGACGGTTACAGATTGATTTTTTTTCAATCCATCTAATTTTGGACGGATTGCGGATTTGAAGTTCATTTAGAAGCAACCAATCCTCCAAATTGCTAGCATCCCTAATAATTTGCAAAACTTTGTATTTTTAATTTGTTTAGATATTTTGTTTGAATTTTCAATTGAAAAAATGTTTAGATATTCTGTTGTATTTTCAATTTGAAAATCCTTTTATCAAATGGCAAGTGTTGATATTTGGTATTTTTTTGTAAAAACTATAAGATCTAATTTTGTCATTTTAAAAAAAAATCAAATTAAATAATTTTAGAATAAAAAAAAAGTAATAAAATAGTTTTGATAATGCCTAGTTTTCTTATATATATTTATTATTGGTATTTGACAATTTACTTGATAATCTTTTGGTTAGATTGACTTGGATTGTTAGCCCCAAAAAAAAGTGTTGATAAGTTGTTGTATTATGTTTAAAATTTGTAAAAACTTAAACCGTCAAACCGATTCTTATCCATCCGCTAATCTGCTTAATCTGCATCCGTTAATCTGGCGGACGAATGCGGAATGATTTTTTCCAATTCGTTAATCTGGTAGACGGATAACGGATTTGAGGTTTCCTAACCGCAACCGAACGCGAATACCCTTAGTGAAAAGTATGTGTTTAGGTATACTTATTTTAATTTGATCCGCAGAAATCTGTTCATACCCATCTGAATGAGGTGGATTATACTCGACTCGACACTTATGTAGGGTAGGAGTAGTTTATATTTTGATCACCTGCAATAAGAGTGAAGTGGGGGCGAGGTAGCCCCTAATCTATACTCAACTCCATATAATTAATAATATATATATATAGAAAAATAAAAATTAGATATAAGAAATAAATATTAAAAATTTGTAATTCTGTTTAAATATAAATAAATAATAATCTTAAAAGTCTTACTGTTTATATAAATAGAAACAATAAAAAAAATTTAGATGCCGTTTGGTAACACTTATGTTTTCAGTTTTCAGTTTATATTTACAAAAATTTAAAAAACTCAAATAAAAACTCGTTTAGTAAATTTTTGATTTATAAATCAGTTGTCTCAATTTATAAATTTGGCCAAAAAATGTAAACTCAAAAAATATTTTTCCGTTTTGAGTTTTTTTTTTTTTTACCACCCAACACTAGCCACCACCCGCCACCATTTTCCACCACCGTCTTTCACCACCACCACCGCCGCCACCCACTAACCACCACTCGCCACTGTCACCCACCAACCCACCCATCCACCGCCACCGCCACCGCCACCACCCACCTGTCACCACCAGCCACTCACCCGTCACCGCTTTCCACCACCGTCTTCTGCCGCCACCACCCGCCACTAGCCACCACTTTCCACTACCCTCTTCTGCCACCACCACCCACCCACCCGCTACTTGCCACCACTTTCCACCACCGTCTTCTGCCAACATCACCCACCACCTGCCACCATTTTCCACCACCGTCTTCCACCACCACCATCCGCCATCATTTTCCACCACCGTCTTCTGCCGCCACCACTCGTCACCACCCATCACCTGCCACCAATTGCCATTTCTCACTCTTTTTTATATTTTAAATTTTTTTAAATATTTTGTCTAAACCAAACGTGTTTGAAATTTATATTTTTCTAAAAATAAATAAAAAATAAACAAAAATCAATTTATAAAATTTTTGTAAATATAAACTGAAAACGTAAACGTTATCAGACAGACCCTTAATGTGTTAAAAATTTCTATGATTCACAATTTTTTTAGCTATTTAAACTTAAACATTATAGAGACCTCCACTCTTTCACCCTTATTACCCTACACACATGAAGATTAATGATTAAAGAAGAAAAAAAAATTTCTGACCAATCGCAGTCCATTGGGAATCCTGAAGTCACCTCAATCGGGGGTTCGGAGCATTTTTCATCGACGAAAGCGGAAATAGAGATGAAAAACAACAATGATTCATCCCACTAAAAACATCACCACTAATAACACTAAGGAAAATGTTTCGTAACTCAAATTTTGTGACTCAAAAGTGGCTCAAATGGCCAAAACGACGTCGTTTTGGACATTTTTATGTTGTTCTGTACTCAAAACGACGTTGTTTTGGCTATTTGAATCACTTTTGAGCCACAAAATTTGAGCTACGTAGCATTGTCGTAACACTAATGCATTAAAAAAGTTTAAAAAAAAAAAAAAATACAACTCTAAAACTAAAACATCACATCATTACTGACGAGATCCACTATCACCTAATTAGTAGGAGCACAAATTAGTCCTCCCAAATATTTTCCGATGAAAAATTCCACCCAGAACAAGATGGGAGCGGGGTGGGGTTTGGCCATGACCATCCTGTAGATACCCGTGACGCTCCAGGGCACCCAATAATTTTTCCACGCGTCTCCTCTACTTAAAGTTTGGTGTTCAAGTCAATTGAATTCAGAACAATCCCCGTATGCCCATTTATTTGCTTTGTAGTTTGTGATCAGACACAAAAAAAACAAAAACTGGTACGCAATTGACAAAAAAAAAATGAGGATAGTAGTACTTCGCCAACAATGATTCATCCCACTAAAAACACCACCACTAATAGCACTAATACATTAAAAAAGTTTAAAAAAAAAAAAATACAATTTCAAGACCAAAACATCACATCATTACTGATAGGACCCACTGCCACCTAATTAGTGGGAGCACTAATTAGTGCTCCCAAGCATTTTTCGGCACTTGGCTCATGCGCATGCATATATATTCTAGCAATACTATATATTTAAAAAATATTAAATAAAAATTACAGAACTTTATTATTATAAGAGCAATTCTAACGATTGATTAGTTAAAAAGATAATTAAAATTATAATTCAGTAATCAACAGTACAAAAAAAAATTATAGAATAGAATGTTGCTCCAACGATAAAATTGTTATTTTTAAGGATGAATTACGCTAACGGTCTTATAATTTGAGACTTGTATTATTTTGGCCCCTAACTTTTTAATTGTGACACATTTGACCTTGAATTTTGAACCTTGTTCCAAATAAGAATAATTGAAGATACCATTTAATTTTTTAAGGGCAAAACTGTCAATTTGATAAAATATAACTAATGTGACAAAAATAAATGTCAAAAAAATATTTTGAAATTTTTAAAAATTATTTCTACACACTAAAGATAAAATTATATAAAATTGATAAATCTTTTAGACATTTATTTATTTATTTATTTTACCAAATTAATTTTTTATTATGTGTTTGGATGATAATCATATAATGGATGGTTGTTTTTGTTTTCATTAAATTAGTTACTATTTTTTTCAAAAGTCAAATATAGTGACAACTTTGATATCATTATTAAACCAATCCATTAAATCAAAATAAATAAATAAATAAATAATATTTCATATATTAAATGTATCGATTACACATTAAAAGTTTAACAATTACTCATTACATAATCATCATCTAAACATATAATAAAAATTAATTTGGTAAAATAAATAAATGTCTAAAAGATTTATCAATTTTACATAATTTTATCTTTGGAGTGTAGAAATAATTTTTAAAATATTTTTTTGACATTTATTTTTGTCAAATTAGTTTATATTTTATCAAATTTACGATTTTACCCTTGAAATTAAGCAATGGTATCTTTAATTGTCTTTATTTGGAACAAAATTCAAAATTCAGGGTTAAATATGTCACAATTGAAAAGTCAAGGATCAAAGTGACACGAATCTCAAACGATAAGGACTATTAGTGTAATTTGCCCTATTTTTAACTTTATCAAACAACAAACCAAATGACTAGCGAATTTCAAAATTCTACACCTTGCAATTCCTATCAAGTGATCGATCACTCGGTCATCCATCCGGTTGACCACAGACCTCTTAAATCATTGTGCTAGCAGTTTTAACTATAAGTAAAACTGGTGCCAAATTTAATGAAATATATAACAAATGTATAATTTAACAGTTCTAATAGCTCACCATTAGAGATGAAAAAAGTGAACTCTATACTATTTTATAGCAATAGCAACTCCAATACCTCGCTGTTGGAGTTGCTCTAATGAAATAAATCTTAATTTTATAATTTGTTGTTAATCTAAATCATATATTTATTATTAGAGATGAAAAAAGTGAACTCTATCTATACTATATATTAAGTAAAATGGGATTTTTAACCCCAAGCCTTGTAGGAGCTCCAATCTTCCAATCTAAATCTCCTGATTTTTTGATTTAAAAAAAAAAAAAAAAAACTTAGCATTTGTAACACCCTCAAAATAATACATAAATTTCATCATTTTAGACATGCAATGGTATAAAGAAATCAACATCTTTCCATTCATCAGAGTAGTTCTTACAACAGTATTACATGTTAACAACAAAAGCAAATGCCCTACAGGCTTACAGCTTTCCAAGTTAATACTTGATTACACAAAAGAAGAGTACTAATTCTATACAAAAATAAGCCCTTGGCTTGATATACATGTAATACAACAAAATAATTAAAAAAAAAAAAATGAGTCTTCAACTCCCATATCCATCCAAGCTAAGTCCTTGGAGGTGGCATGCTACCTGTACCTGAAAATAATGTCCCATATAGGGTGAGTCAACGCATAGTAGAGATATGCTAAACACAATATAAGCAGTAACTAAAACATTAGCAATTGATAAATGTTCGATTACCATAAATCAATTCATAATCCATTTCCATTACATGACCACAATTTTCATATTTCATTTCATTTTCCATTTCTCATCATTTTCTCAATTTACATCAACGGCTCAAAACCTGGCCAACCACTTATATGAGACAGTGACTTATATTAAACGCTTCCCATTTTACAATAGATAAACATACTAGTTATATCAACATCTCAATAGATAAGCATAAAAGCTGTATCCACATTTCAACAGATAAGCATATTAGCTGTATCCACATTTCAACAGATAAGCATATGAGTTATATCAACACTTCCATAAATAAGCATAAGAGTTGTATCAACACATTAACTGACAAGCATATGAGCTGTATCAGCGGAGTCCATCCCCTATCTTCTCCCAAACAATATCCGGTTTAGAGGTCCATCCCCTATCTTCCCATAAACCGTAGAGTACATCCCATATCTTCCCCCACACACACAACGTATATACGCAAAGGTCATATACTCAATCAAGCAATATATAGCGTTAATGTATTCTATCAACCGTCATACTCTATGATACATCTCCTTGATTAGTTTTAGTTTGTCTAATCATCATGCATTGTCTACAACAATCAAAACTACCCTCCACCGGTAGCCCAAAGCAATTATTTCTAAACAGATAATAAAAGTTTCAACAGATAAAATGTCAATTTTTTCAAAAGTGAGCGATTAACAAATCTAATTCCACCATTTTACAATATAATGAGCCAATTTCATTATTTCCATCTCAATTCCAAACAACAACATTTTTCCCAAATTAATTATATCAATTAATTTATACTACGACTTAGGGTTTTCTACCCCTTTTTCCAACAAGAACCCCATGGTCCATAAATCAACAACCAACAACAATAACACCATTTTGAAGCCCAAAATACATATTTAAGAACCAAAATGACAAAACCCCCATTACATATTTGGAAACCCTAGATCCCAAAATCAAACCATTTAACCAAATGCTCAACAATCCAGGTTACAACCCATAAAAGTGAGTAGGAATCCTTACCTCAAATTTTGAGCTCAAATGGAGGAGTTGAAGAAAACCAAAATGCTCCAAACACCAAGATCCACGGATCAAAACGAAGCCCTCAACGATCAATACAACTTTTACAAAGACCGAAGGAAAGGAAATCACTCTAACTAGATCAAACCCCAGAGAGAAGGGAGTTTTTAGAGAGAGAGGCTCTCAAAAATGTTTTTGGGAAAGTAAGAGAGAGAGTGAGAATGTAAAAAGTGATTTCAAAATGCCCAGCTGCCAACTGATATACGACATTCCCGCTCGAGCAGAGAACACAACGCTCGAGCGTCAAGAACAAAAGACTAGGTCCGCTCGAGCGCAAAAATTTTCGCTCGAGCTCCAAGACACAGGAATAAAGTACATCCGCTCGAGCACGAAAACCAGTCCGCTCGAGCGTAGATTTCCCCCTCCCAGAACTTACACCAAAGATGTACCACCCGCTCAAGCGCCAACCAGACCGCTCGAGCGTAGAAAAGACACCTGCAGAAGTTTTGCAGGAACACAAAATACTGGGAGTGTGTAAACCCCGCTCGAGCGGACCATCCAAAAACTGTGCAACAATAATGGAAACCAAAACTCTACCAACCTGAATCAACCAAGCCCAACACATTCTAAAACTCAAACGAATCGATTTAAAGGATGATAACAAGACAATTACACTATCAACTTCACGAAACCAAATCCGGAATACAACTGAACAGTAAAGGGACAACCGGGATCGCTATAGCATTTATTAACTTCTCCCAACCCCTAAGTCTTACCCTTATAATAACACTTTAATGCATTAAGAACAAGCATAAAAAAAAATCCTTTAAAATCCAACACATATGAATTCCTTAAAAAGTCCTAACATATATGATTATTATGCTTCATAATAACACTTTAATGCATTAAGAACAAGCATAAAAAAAAATTCTTGAAAAGTCCAACACATATGATTATTATCAAAATATTAAACTTTAATATAATATAATAAAAAAAAGACACTTAATTCATTGAAAAATCTAACACATATGATTATTATCAAAATATTAAATTTTAATATAATATAAAAAAGGAAAAAAAGAAGACGTTTAAAAAAAACATTTAAAAATTACAATTCACATATATAGATAATTGTGAACACAATCATCTAAGGAAAATGAGGTTTTTAACCTACAAGCCTTATGGTGGCTCCAATATCTTAATCCTAATTTTCTAATTTTTTGATCTAAAAAAAAAAAAAAAAAAACTCAACATTTGTTAATTTCTCCCAATCCCCACGCATTTTGGGAGATTTGGTCAAAACCCCCCTCATAATTAAACTTTAATGCATTAAAGATCAACATAAACAAAATTTCTTGAAAATTTCAACACATCTATCTATTTATATTATATTATCTATATCTATATCTACATCTATCTATCTATATCTATATATATCTATACTATATATTAAGTAAAAAAAAATTTTTAACCCCAAACCTTGTGGGAGCTCCAATTTCCTAATCTAAATTTCTTATTTTTTGATTTTTTTTTAAAAAAAAAATCTTAGCATTTATTAATTTCTTCCAACTCCCAAGTCTTACCCTCATAATAACACTTTAATGCATTAAGAACAAGTATAAAAAAAATTCTTTGAAATTCAACACATATGAATTCCTTAAAAAGTCTCAATACATATGATTATTATCTCTCATAATAACACTTTAATGCATTAAGAACAAGCATAAAAAAAAAATTCTTGAAAATTCCAACACATATGATTATTATCAAAATATTAAACTTTAATATAATATAATAAAAAAAGACATTTAATTTCTTGAAACGTTCAACACATATGATTATTAGCAAAATATTATACTTTAATATAATATAAAAAAGGAAAAAAATAAGACATTTTAAAAAACAAATTTAAAAATCACAATTCACATATATAGATAATTGTAAACACAATTCGTGCATAGCACAGGTAAGTTAAAAAATCAATTAAATTTTTTTTTTCAAAATACAATATAATCATTATCAATAATTGGTACTTTAAAAATCAAATCAGAAAAAAATCAAATCAAATCACAAATATTTTTATGCTATCTAACTACAAACATATTTTTCTCCATAAATAATTGTAAAGAAAAACCATTAAATTAAATCACATTAAAAAAAAAAAGAACCATTGAACAAACTATAATCACATCACATTTTTCCCATAATAAAAAAAATAAATAAATGAAAAAAAGAACCATTGACTAACTACAATCACATTTAAAAAAAGAACCATTGAACTAATTACATTCACATTTTTTTTCTTTGTGAGTGTTTATGTTTATCTAATTTCAATCATATTAAAAATAAAATTAAAATAGTAAATAAAAAGATTAAATAACATTAAAAAAAATCATTGAACTAACTACAACAATCATATTAAAAAAAAAATCATTGAACAAACTACAATCACATCACATTACAATCATATTTTTTTTCTTTGTGAGTGTTTATGTTTATTTAACTTCAATCATATTAAAAATAAAATTAAAATAGTAAATAAAAAGATTAAATAACATTAAAAAAAAAAAAAACCAACTAACTACAATAATCATATTAAAAAAAAGAGTCATTGAACAAACTACAATCACATCACATTTTTTCCATAATAAAATAAATAAATGAAAAAAAAAGAACTATTAAACTAACTACAATCACATTAAAAAAAAAGAATCATTCAAGTAATTATAATCACATTTTTCTCTTTGTGAGGGTTTATATTTATCTAACTTCAATCATATTAAAAAATCAAATTATAATTTTTTATTCACTAGACAAATCACAAATATTTTTATACGCTATCTAACTACAATATTAAGACAGTACATAAAAAGAAAAGTCAAGAAAGAAAAAACAAAAAGAATACTTACTGTTTGTATGCGTGGTCACTGAGGTTGAAAGTGTAAAAGTGAGAAGTCAAGTAGGAGAAAATAAAAAGGAGACATACTGTTTGTAATAGGTATGTGAAAAATTAAAAACAGTGTATAAATTGGAGAAGTTAAAAAGACTTGGAAGAATTTAATAAGTGCTAAGTTTTTTTTTTTCAAAAAAAATTAAAAAAAATTAAGAAATTAAGGTTCAAATATTGGAACTCCCACAAAACTTGTGGGTTAGAGATATATATAAATAAATAGATAGATATATATATAGATATTTATATTTATTTTTTGGTCAAAATTTCCTGATCAACATTTATTAAATTTTTTCAATTCACATGTCTTTCCACATGCCTGCATTTATTGATTTGGTCAAAATCCCCTAATCAGCATTTAAAATCTCATTGTAAATATATTAAGGAAAAGGGGGTTTTTAAACCTCAAGTCTTGTGGGAGCTTCAATATCTCAATCTTAATTTTATAAATTTTTTATTTAAAAAAAAAAACTCAACATTCATTGATTTGGTCAAAATTTCCTGATCAGCATTTATTAACTTTTTTTAATCCACATGCCTGCATTTATTGATTTGGTCAAAATACCCGATTAGCATTTAAAATCCCCTCATACAAATAATTATAGATATAGCCCATGCATAGTTACTGTAGTAGCCTTTTTAATTTCTTCTGTACACTATGGTTGCACTATAGTTAGTGACAAGATTGTTAAATTATTTTTATAAAAAATCTTAAAAAATATAATTTATATATTAAAAAAAATTTAAAAAAATATAAATATCTATAATTATCCCGTGCATAGCACGAGTGATAGGCTAGTCATATATTAAGCAAAATGGAGTTTTTCACCCCGAAGACCTATGAGAGTTTTAATATCCCAATCTAAATTTTCTAAATTTTTTATTTTTTATTTAAAAAAAATATCAGCATTTATTGATTTGATCAAAATCCCCTGATCAGCATTTATTAAATTTTTTCAATCAACATGTCTTTCCACATGCCTTTATTTATTGATTTGGTCAAAATTCTCTAATCAGCATTTAAAATCCCATCATACAAATAATTGTAGATACAATCCATACATAGTTACTGCAGTACCCTTTTCAACGTCTCTCATACACTATGGTTAGTGATAAGATTGTTAAATTATTTTTATAAAAAATCTTAAAAAACATAATTTATATATTAAAAAAAATCTAAAACAAATATAAATATTTATAATTATCCCGTACATAACACGGGTGATAGACTAGTACTATTTTATAGCAATAGCAACTCCAATACCTCTTTGTTGGAGTTGCTCTAATGAAATAAATCTTAATTTTATAATTTGTTGTTAATCTAAATTATATATTTATTTTTATTAAGTAACACCGTCCAAAAAAATATATTTTAGTAATTAAATTTAACAAAAAATGATATTTTAAGCATTTTATATATATACTTAAGTTAAAATTAATTGCAAAAAGCATATTTGTTTCGTTGGCTTTATTTAATGAAAATAGAAGAATAATTTAGATTAAAAACAAATCAAAAAATTAATTTTTAAATTAACAAAATTAAATATTTAAGATTTTTTTGTTACAATTTATTTATTTATTTTTTGTAATTTTACCAAAACAAATTACCCCAAAAAATATATTCAAAAAAGTGCATTTACAATCACAATTATACTAACAACACCTATATATTTGTTTCGTCAGCTCTATTTGTCCTCTCATCCCGATTGCACTAATTAAATATTCTTTGTGTGTGTATATATATACATAATTTAATATGTCGGATATAATAAAATTAAATGATTTTGTTGGAGTGTGTCCATAAGACACATGATTAGAAAACTTTACAAGATTATACATTTTTTATTGGGACAATTAAAAAAAAATGATATAAATTCAAAATAATTACAAAAAATAAAAGTATAAGATTTAGTTTCACAATCTAATGCATAAATTGTAGGCAAAATTAGTGGAATATCCCTCTCCAACTTTAAGTAGTAGGAGAGGTCCAATAATTTTGTTTTTAGTAATAAAAGTCTCTCAATAATATTATTAAATAAATTTCATCTCAATTTCTCTATGAAGAGTTGAAATTTCTCTATAAAAAAATAAATTTATCTGTGAAGAGTTGAAAATTTCTCTAAAAATATTGAGGGATAACTATAAAAATGTTGCATATCTTTTATCTTATAAAATCCTAATATTAGGGACTTTAGATTAAAAACTCCAAGTTTCAATACACCTAATCCAGTTATATAATAGTATAAATAATATAGATAAATTTGGATTCCTAAAAAACAGCTCTAATTTTTTTCCTACAATTTTGGTGTGCCATAAGAATTGCATGAAGAAAAAGTTGGTTTTTTCTCAAATTCAAATATAAATTTGAGGAAATTTGAAAGGTCTGTTGAATTTGTCAGGGGTTGATAATCTAAATTTTTTATTTTGTAAAATCCTCAATATATATCATTCATAAATAATAATAAAAATTAGGATGGTCTAATAATCGTACAAGTTTCATTTTATTATATTTGTCTAAAAAAAAATAGATGGTTTATTTTTAAAAGTATAGTTGTCGTCTATTTTTTGAAAATAAATGCAATAAAATAAAAATGATATAATTATCAATTTAACTTAATTTTTTTCATAAATGATATATATTGAAAATCTTACAAAATATGTGATTCAGATCATCAAATTATGATCCGTGGTGAGCCTTAGGGGCCTCTCAAGTTGAAACTATACTTGAAAGAACCTCCACCCGTTTGGAAGATATATGTGTAGAATAAATATAAATTACATGTTAATTATTTTGAATAAATTGTACTCACCTCCCTTGAGGTTTGTAAAAAATATGGTAAATCCTATACTTTAAACATTATTACACTAGTCTCCTATACTATCTTAATTCACACAATCATTAGGCTCTTTTTCATCAGTATTTTGTCAGTCGTATGAATAAAAAAATAATATAATATATTTTTTACTAAAATTTATATTTTTATTTATTTATTTCAATATCTACCTATTATGTACTTTATGTAAACATAAATTTCAGAACATAAACCTTACACTTCGGATCATTTACCATGTGTATTATCAAGAAATCAAGACAAAATGACATACCTGAATCCATTGATGAACGGTTAAACGGAAACGTGATTATCAATAAACTCTTTGTTATTGATTATGTTATTGCCTTCTAATCCTTTCCCCTTTGGTGCCTTATGTTTCTCCTTGAGAGGATTTAGAAAAATGGCAGTATTCTTTTTTCCACTTGGGAAGGAATAGGGACCATAACCTTTTAAAGGTTGTAATTGGTTTTTAAAACTGAAAGATTGTGGAAGTTCAAAAGGAATGAAAACCAACTTTAACCATTATTGGTTTTAATTTCTATTTATTGGTTTTCAAAACTGAAAGGTTGTGGAAGTTCAAAAGGAATGAAAACCAACTTTAACCAATATGTTTTAATTTCTATTTCTGCCCCTCATAGAAATAGAAATTATACAACTAGTATCTACACATTAGGTCCATAACACATATACCCTTAAGCCTATTAACCAAATTGAATCACTTAAATTGTAGGCTTCTTATAAATGATAACACCACATTTAATTATGTGGTCCCATTGAGACATTATCTAACAATCTCCCACTGGACCACATATGTATCCTGAAAAATGTGCTTAACTTTAGTGAGCTCAGAAATTTGTTATCATAACTTGAGGATATCCAAACAATCTTGTCTATTAACTATATTAATATAGGATCAAAGCGGTCTTCGTTACATCAATCGTAACTCGACCCACCAATGGTCATGTATACTAATACAGCTAAATGACATAGATCAATCATGGATGCGTAGCATGGAAATTACATGTGATGTGATCCATACATACCTATTTCCAACTGGTCCTACTTAACTTTATTGAGATCAATACTTCACAATACGCAATGGCGTAATAAATTGAATATTTCATTTCTCTGAAATTAATCTAATTACATAGATAAAACTCAAGGTGACATAAAGCAAGAATATAAATACAAACTCCCACTAAACCGTAATGTTCTCAAATAGAACAACACCCATCGAGCAGGGTGCTCATGAAAGACCTTGGGTGGTAGTCCCTTCGTAAGTGGATCCGCTATCATGGAGTTTGTCCCAATGTGCTCTATGGAAATCTGTCCACTCTGCACTCTTTCTTTTACAACTAGGAACTTGATATCAATATGCTTTGATTTTGTCGAGCTCCTGTTGTTATTGGAATATAAAACTGCAGACTTATTGTCATAATATAACTTAAGTGGTCTTTCAGTGCCTTCCAAAATACGCAACCCAGTGACAAAATTCCGCAGCCATATCCCTTGGTTTGATGCCTCATAACATGCTACAAATTCTGCGGCCATGGTGGATGAAGCTATGAGCGTCTGCTTTGCAGACATCCAAGAAATTGCTCCACCAGCTAACAGATAAATATAGCTTGATGTGGATTTCCTACTGTCTTGGCATCCAGCAAAATCGGAGTCGGAATATCCAATGACCTCTAACTTATCCGATCTCCTATATGTGAGCATATATTCCTTTGTTCTCTGTAAATATCGCATAACACGCTTGACTGCTTTCCAATGATCCATGCCAGGATTACTTAAATATCTGCCTAGCATGCCAACTATAAACGCAATATCCGGACGCGTACATACTTGAGCATACATTAGACTCCCTACAGCCGAGGCATAAGGAATCTTCTGCATTTCTTGAATTTCAAGACTGTTCTTCGGGCATTGGCTGAGACTAAACTTGTCTCCCTTAGCAACCGGGGTTTCACCTGATTTACAAGTTTGCATGCCAAATCTATTGAGTACTTTTTCGATATAGCTCCTTTGTGATAATCCCAGAATACCCTGAGAACGATCTCGGTGTATTTCGATTCCTAATACAAAGGAAGTATCACCAAGATCTTTCATTTCAAAATTCTTAGATAGAAATCTCTTGGTGTCATGCAATAAGTTTATATCGTTTGTGGCAAGCAATATGTCGTCAACATATAAAACCAAAAATATGTGTTTACTCCCACTGAACTTGTGATACACACATTCATCAACAACATTAGTTTCAAAACCATACGAAGTGAGAACTTGATGAAATTTGAAGTACCACTGACGAGAAGCTTGTTTGAGTCCATAGATGGATTTAGTCAATTTGCAAACCATATTCTTTGGGTCTCGACACAAAGTTTTCTGCACCATATAAATTGTTTCTTTAATGTCACCATTAAGAAAAGCTGTTTTGACATCCATCTGATGCAACTTAAGATCAAAATATGCAACAAGCGCCATAATTGTCCTAAAAGAATCTTTCGAAGAAACTGGAGAGAAAGTTTCTTTAAAGTCAATTCCTTCTTTTTGAGTAAAGCCTTTGGCTACAAGACGTGCCTTATACCTTTCCACATTACCATTTGAATCCCTTTTGGTTTTAAATATCCATTTACAACCTACGGGCTTTGCACCAACTGGTAATGAGACAAGTTCCCAAACTTTATTGTCTTGCATAGACTTATATTCTTCATTCATGCCTTCTATCCACTTATGAGAGTTGGAACTTTCCATGGCTTGACGAAAGTTGATTGGATCATCTTTCGACATTCCATTTTCTACCTCATGTTCTTGGAGATATACAATATAATCATCTGAAAGTGCAAATCTCCTTTCTCTTATGGATCGCCTTAATGGCACAGATTCTTGAGGTTGAGGTTGTAGAGTTTGTTCCTCAGGAACAATTACCTCATCTTAAATGGGGGTTTGAACTATATTATCTTGAACAACATTGTCTGGTTGAGGATCCGAAATTACTTCTCGAGCAATGACAGGTATAGCAAATTGTGATTGGTCAAAAGTAGTAGTAGGAAGTGGGATTACTCCTGCTTCCTCCTCAAAGACAATGTCTCTAACTGGATTTCTCCCCCCAAACTCAACATTCTCAAAAAATGTTGCAATTCCCGTCTCAAATATTGACCTATTTGTGGGATCATAAAACTTGTAACCCCGTGATCGTTCGGCATAGCCAATAAAGTAGCTACTAATGGTTTTAGAGTCCAATTTTCATTCATGAGGTTTATAAGGCCTCGCCTCAGTAGGACACCCCCACACATGCAAATGTTTTAGACTGGGCTTTCGCCCATCCCAAAGCTCATAAGGTGTTTTTACAACTGCTTTAGTTGGCACCCGATTTAAGATATAAGTTGCTGTCTTTAGAGCCTCACCCCGGAGGGACTCTGGTAAAGTAGAATGACTGATCATACTTCTTACCATATCCTTAAGAGTCCGGTTTCGTCTCTCAGATACACCATTCATGCTAGGTGATCCTGGCATGGTGTATTGTGGGACGATTCCACATTCCTCCAAGTATTTTGCAAACGGTCCTGGACGTTGTTTACCTGATCCGTCATATCTGCCATAATATTTACCACCACGGTCAGACTTGACACTTTTAATCCGTTTGTTGAGTTATAACTCAACTTCGGCCTTAAATTTTTTGAATACGTCCAAAGACTGTGATTTCTCATGAATAAGAAATAGATACCCATATCTGGAATAGTCGTCTATGAATGTGATAAAATATTGTTGACCATTCCAAGACGCCATAGGGAATGGGCCACAAATGTCCGTATGAATTAATTCTAAGACATCTGTAGTCCTGTGGGCACCATATTTCTTTATTTTGGTCTGTTTTCCCTTGATACACTCAACACAGACATCAAAATCTGAAAAATCAAGAGAGTCCAAAGTTCCATCAGACACAAGGCGCTCAACTCTAGATTTAGAGATGTGACCTAGGCGTTTGTGCCATAATGAGGCTGAATTTTCCTTAGTTAATTTACACTTTGTACCTCGTGATTCCACGTGCAAGGTTGCATTATAAGATGCAATAGTTTCGAGCAAATATAGATTATCAAACACATTAAGTAAACCAGTACCAACAACATTGGAATTAATAGACATACTAAACTTCATATTTCCAAAAGAACAATAATATCCCAATTTGTCCAATACAGAAACAGAAATTAAATTCCGTCTAAAGGACGGTACAACAAAAGTGTCTAATAAATCCAAATAATAACCAGTTTTCAGTAATAATCTAAAGTGCGCTATTGCCTGCACTTCTATTGACTTGCCATCACCCACAAAGATGTATCTTTCAGCATCAGTTGGCTTTCGGTAGTTCAGGCAACCCTGCATAGAAACACATATGTGAGTAGTAGCACCAGAATCTACCCACCAAGTGTTTCTTGGTACTGAAGCTAAATTTATTTCAGAACAGACCAAAACATGAAATGTACCTTTCTTTACACGCCAGGCGACGTATTTGGCACAATCCTTCTTTCTGTGTCCGGGCTTGCCACAAAAGAAACAACCATCCTGCACTTTCTGTTTCTTTGGTTCCGGACCCTGAGGAATAGCAACTTCCTTTCCCTTATGCTTTCTTTTGCCCGTATGCTTGGAGGTGCTTGCCAGATGAGCACTGTCAGTCCTTTCTTGCTTCAATCTCTCTTCCTCTTGCACACAAAATGAAATGAGCTCATTGAGAGTCCATTTCTCCTTCTGGCAGTTATAACTGACCTTAAATTGATTAAATTGTGCAGGAAGAGAGATGAGAACTAAATGCACGAGCAAATCATCAGATAGGTCGAGCTTTAGTGCCATAAGTTTTGAAGCAAGATGAGACATTTCCATGATGTACTCGCGAACATTACCCTTGCCTTTATACTTTATTGAAATCAAGCTTGCTAAAAGCGTGCTTGTTTCAGCCTTATCGTTTTTAGCAAAACGCTTTTGAATTCTCGAAGAAATTCACGCTTAACGGTAACATCCTCTGTTATTGCACCCTGAAAGACTTCTGGAATCCCACGCTTCATGATCATAAGACTTAGCTTGTTAGAACGATCCCACTTTTCAAAGTACACAATTTCCTCAGAAGTACTTTGTGCAGTGAGAGCATTCGGTTTTGGCATTCTTAATGCCAAGTCTATGTCCATGCAGCCGAGAACAATCAATATATTCTCTTTCCAGTCCTTAAAGTTTGTTCCATTTAACATTGGAACATTGTTCATGTTGGCAGAGATTGAAGTAGTCGACATTAAAGCTGAATAGAAAAGAAAATAAAAGGAATAAACAATTATGCTCACATTAAGTTACCAAACAGATAATCTCTAAATAAATTAATTTAATGACAACATCTCAAGATACCTAGCACAACATTAATACCAAGCCTTTGGGTAGTGATATTAACTGTAAGTGGTATTCTTGTTGTAATGATCAAATATTGACAATAAGTTATGTCAAATAACAAATCTATCTTTTGATGGATTTATTATTCACATTAGGTTTTCTTGACAATTGGCACATGTTTATCACCACAAAATGTGTGTGTAATTCTGTCAAGTTTTAATCATGTCTTTGGACCGATAAATACCCGCATGAGATACACAGACATAAACATCAAAACATTCCATATAAAACAATCTAGACAAGAGAGATCACTTTTGTGACATCTTGTTTGAATTGACTTATATTGAAAATGTTAGAAAATTAAATTTCTGTAGACGTTGTATGAAATTACATTAAATTTAAAGATTTCTAAATTTGTGACCCCGTATATATTATATAATCTGCAGCAATCCCAATTATATACATACATATATAAATAGAATTGACGGGTCCAAAAACAAATAGCTTTTTTTTATGATGTTCAAAATTAAACCGATCAAATCGCAAGATATATCTATATATATATAAATACATGATGTTCATCCATTTGAGAGAAAAAAAAAAAAAAAAAACTGCCCACCGAATCATTTTACAATTCCAGAAAACAGATTGCCATTTTCACAGAACAAAACAGGAAAATGTAATTTACATCCATAAGAAAATTGAATCGATTCTAGGAAACTAAATAGAATGAATAAAGCATATCAATTCTGATAAGACACATGATATGCTGGCTCTGATACCAATTGTAAACATAAATTTCAGAACATAAACCTTACACTTCGGATCATTTACCATGTGTATTATCAAGAAATCAAGACAAAATGACATACCTGAATCCATTGATGAACGGTTAAACGGAAACGTGATTATCAATAAACTCTTTGTTATTGATTATGTTATTGCCTTCTAATCCTTTCCCCTTTGGTGCCTTATGTTTTTCCTTGAGAGGATTTAGAAAAATGGCAGTGTTCTTTTTTCCACTTGGGAAGGAATAGGGACCATAACCTTTTAAAGGTTGTAATTGGTTTTCAAAACTGAAAGGTAGTGGAAGTTCAAAAGGAATGAAAACCAACTTTAACCAATATGTTTTAATTTCTATTTCTGCCCCTCATAGAAATAGAAATTATACAATTAGTATCTACACATTAGGTCCATAACACATATACCCTTAAGTCTATTAACTAAATTGAATCACTTAAATTGTAGACTTCTTATAAATAACAACACCACATTTAATTATGTGGTCCCATTGAGACATTTTCTAACACTTTAATTTTAGTTAATTCAACATTATTAAAAGAAACATCAATATTGACAGGGATAGGCCCACAAGGACCACGGCCCACCATGAGTAAACCCAAGCCTACCATTTAGACCCCATTGCACAACCCGGTCAGTAAAACCCGGTACAGCTGGAGGCCAACTGAGCAGGAAAGGCCAATGATGCTCGAACACGTGGCGGATGCAGAACAGGCCATGTCAGCAGACAAAGATCTGCAAAGTTATTGCCATAGCACATCACCATTAATGCAACCCATCACAGCATTTATTGGGACAACACCCCTCAGCCGGAATGGCGCCCCCTCACCCTGAACAAGACGAACCACGGCGTAAGCTTTCGGAAGGTCGAACGGCCGAGACAAATGAAATGATTACCAAAGGATATAAGCAAAGCTCAAAGACAAGAAGAAGGTTAAGTTTTCTATCCCCTCTCGCTCTCTCTCTCTACATTTTTGGTCCATCACCTTTTCTAATTCATACACCGGAGGGTTCACCGGGGGACTACCCCGTTCCCCGATTGAACTTGCTTGCAGGTTATCCAGTGGGCTTGAGGAGCTTGGATCGGTCTAGCTCATTCACCAGGACGCACTGTATCATCAGTTGGCGCCGTCTGTGGGAATCCGATTTCTCCGTGCGCCAGTTGTGTTCATTGCCGCCGGAGACCCTTTTCCAGCAACCTTTTTCACCTCACCCGTCACGTGTATAGTAACGACCAGATCCATGGCTTCCCACCATAATGCTGCCGATCACCAGACCGACCCTCCAAATCCAAACAACCCACCACAGTACTTCTCGAGCTCACCAACAGCATCAACCGAATGGCCGAACAAAACCAGGCCTTAATTAATGCTCTGCTCCAACGGAACCTCCCTATTCCTCCATCACCTCCAGATATTCCTCCCCATCCAGAACAAGTTCCGGGCCATACTGTCCCACAACCCAATCCTCCTAACTCGGGGGGCTTGCAACTCCCTCACCCACACATACACCCACCTCCTCCACCCCCACGTCCATCATTCATAGCTCCAGCTCCCGAGGGAGAAGCTAGTAGCGTCCAACATCTGTCTCCCTCTGGTGGTGACAACATTCCCCTTTGGGACGCTGAACTCCGAGCCATGAAACTCCAACTCCAAGGGGTCATGCAGAACATCCAACATAAGCCCTCCACTACAGCAAACTCCCCATTTGTCGCCTCCATCCGAGACAAACCCCTACCCCCCAAGTTCAAAATGCCTACCATCGACCCCTTTGACGGAACAACCGACCCCGTCGACCACCTGGAAACCTACCGTACCCTCATGATCCTCCATGCTTTCCCTGACGAAATCATGTGCCGAGCCTTTCCCGTGACACTGAAGGGGTCGGCTTGGCTATGGTTCAGCCAGTTGCCACCAGATTCGGTCTCCACATTTCAACACCTCAGTGACTCCTTCCTGAGCCACTTCATTGGGGCCCAACGCCAGCGACGTCTGGCGACCCAACTCCTCAACATCCGTCAGACCGAGCGGGAGTCACTGCGCAGCTTTGTCACTCGCTTCAACACCGAAGCCTTACAAGTTGCTGAAAATGACGATAAAGTCATCCTCACAGCCTTCATGGCTGGTCTGCGGTCATCCGATTTTCTCTTCTCCCTCTCTAAGAACCCCCCGACATCCATGGCAGCCTTGCTCTCCAAAACCCAAAAGTACATGAACGCCGAGGATTCTCTAGCCGCTCGGCAGGACTCAACAACTAAATATCTGACCCCCAGAGAAAAGAGAAAAGACCAAGAACCCAGTAACACTCGGCATCATAACCGAACATCCCGCTATGCCGACCGACCTCCTCGCGCCGACCGGTCGACACCAGTCAGACCCCCCAGTCGGTTCGAGCGATATACACCCCTCAATACTCCCATGGAACAAGTTCTTAACCAGATCCAACGGGACTACCCCCTCAAGTGGCCTCTTCCTCCGCGGAACCCTTCCAACCGTAAAGACCAGTCCAAATATTGCCGTTTCCACCAGGACCATGGCCATAACACCGATGACTGCATCAGCCTCAAGGATCAAGTGGAGACCCTCATTCGCCAGGGGCGTCTAAGCCGATTCACAGACACCCGCCCTCAGCAGAGACAAAAGACCGAGCCCCACAGAGACAATCACAGGCACAACCCCCCACGGCGACCAGCTCAACCAGACCAGGGGCATGATCGACCCCCCCAACAACCTCGACTTCAAGGTAATCTACCTCCGCCAGTTGGTGAAATCAGAGTCATTTCAGGTGGTCTTGCTTGTGGAGGGCCATCTCGGCATTTCCAGAGGCGAGCTTAGAAAAATACGACAGGGCTCAGACAAGACAGTCGCCACGGTAGACCGACCCCCCAAGCAACCCAAGTAGTGGACAGAGCCCATTACCTTCACGGACGCTGACTGTACAGGCATCCGTTACCCTCACGATGATCCCCTTGTCCTCTCCACCGTCCTCTCCAATTATAAGGTCAAACGAGTTCTCATTGACAATGGCAGCTCGTCGGACATCATCTTCCTCAACTACTTCCGCCAACTGAAGATCGGGGAAGAAAGCCTGTCCCCACTCCAAACTCCTCTAGTTGGTTTCACCGGCGACCGGGTGACCTCTATTGGCTCCATTGATTTCCCCATCACCATTGGAGAGCACCCACGGCAGACCACGAAGTTGCTTACTTTCCTTGTTGTCGATTGCCCCTCTGCTTACAACATCATCCTCGGCCGCACCGCCCTCAACGCCTTCCAAGCCATCACATCCACCTACCACCTTGCCCTCGAGTTCCCTACTGATTTCGGGATCGGAACGGTCAAAGGAGAACAGACCGTCGCTAGAGAATGTTATGTGGCCTCACTTAAAGAGGTCAAACTGAAGGAGGCAATGATCATTGAAGGACTTGACGTCCGAGATGAGGACGAACTGATCAGAGGCGAACCTGTGGAGGAACTCGTCGAAGTTAACATCGATCCCACCAACCCACTCAAAACTGCCAAAATCGGCAGTCAATTACCTCCCCAAACCAAGGCCGACCTCACCGCTCTCCTAATCAACACAGACGCTTTCGCCGACTCATGCAGACATGCCAAGCATCGACCCCTCTTTCATAACCCACCGCCTCAGTATTGAGCCTCATTTCCGACCTTACCGACAAAGGCAGCGTATTTTCTATCCAGAGCGTAACAATCTCATAGCTGCAGAGGTTGACAAACTCCTCGAGGCCCAGTTTATCCGAAATGTGGATTATCCTAAGTGGCTGTCCAACGTGGTCCTGGTTCGCAAAAACAATGGCAAGTGGCGTCTCTGCGTCGACTTGCCCCAAAGACAGCTATCCCCTCCCCCGCATTGATCTACTGGTCGACGCCACGACCGGTCATCAAATGCTCAGCTTCATGGATGCTTTTTCAGGGTACAACCAAATCGTGATGCACTCATCCGACCAGGAACACACATCCTTCATCACCGACCGAGGCACCTACCACTACCGTGTCATGTTGTTCGGATTAAAGAATGTTGGGGCCACCTACCAACGTTTAGTCAATACAGTCTTCCACCATCAGATCGGACGGAACATGGAAGTGTATGTGGATGACATGCTAGTCAAGAGCAAACTCTCCACTGACCACCTCACCGACCTACGAGAGACTTTTGCCACCCTCCGCAAATATCAGATGAAGCTCAACCCAGAGAAGTGCGCCTTTGGCATAGGATCTGGCAAGTTCCTGGGTTTCATGGTCAGTCAGCGCGGCATTGAGGCCAAACCTGAGAAGATCAAGGCCTTGATTGAGATGCAGTCACCCAAAACCGTTAAAGAGGTCCAAAGGTCACCGGCAGAGTAGCAGCCCTCAACCGTTTCATCTCCCGCGCAACGGATAAGTGCCTACCATTTTTCAAAGTCCTTCGGCAGACTTTTGAATGGACAACTGAATCAGAAGAAGCCTTTCAACAGTTAAAACAGTGCATGGCCAATCCTCCCCTTCTCTCACAGGCAATTACCGGTGAGCCCCTCTTCCTCTACCTAGCAGTATCAAGCCCCATAATCAGTGCAGCCCTCGTCAGAGAGGACGGCTCAGTCCAACGGCCGGTTTACTACATCAGTCGGGCTCTCAGAGGAGCGGAACAGAACTACCCCCTATTAGAAAAGCTGTCCCTGGCCTTGGTCACCGCCTCCAGACGACTCCGCCCCTACTTCCAAGCCCATTCCATAGTGGTTCTCACCGACCAGCCCCTGAAGAAGGTCATGCAGCAACCCGAGCTCTCAGGAAGACTAATGCAGTGGTCAGTAGAACTAAGCCAGTTCGACATCTCTTATCGCCCCCGGACAGCAATCAAGGGGCAAGCCGTAGCCGACTTCATCTTGGAATTCACCAATCCAACCCCAACAACTAACCCTCCACCCCCATCCACTCCACCAGAGCCTGAAGATCCTTATTGTTGGACACTCAATGTTGACGGCTCGTCTCGCAGGGAAGGAAGCGGGGCTGGCCTCATCCTCACATCCCCCGAAGGGGCTTATTTCAAATGTGCCCTCCGCCTCTTGTTTGCGGCCAGCAACAATGAGGCCGAATACGAAGCATTGTTAGCAGGACTTCGTCTAGCCAAAGACATTGGTGTTAGCCACATCCGCGTGTTCAGCGACTCCCAACTTATCGTCGGCCAGATCACGGGTGAATTCGATGCCAAGGATACTACAATGCGGACTTACAGGGACATGGCGCTCACCTTTGTTCGTCTCTTCAACACTTTCCAGATCAGACACATACCTAGGGCGGAAAACTCCAAAGCAGATGAAATGGCCCAGTTGGCCTTCGCCGACCAATCCGACCTCAGCCATGGAGTTCGCCTCGAATACCTAACTCACCCGGCCATCTCACCCGACCAACAAGAAGTGCAATTCCTCCAGACGGAACCCATCCCTTGGGCATCCGACATCTTCCTCTTCTTGACCACTGGAGAACTCCCAGATGACCAACAGGAGGCTGCCAAGGTCAGAGCCCGGTCGGCTAACTACATTCTGGTCGACGGCGTCCTTTACAAGCGCGGTTTCTCACGACCGTACCTGCGATGTCTCAGCCCTGCCCAAGCAACCTATGTAATGTAAGAGATCCATGAAGGAATCTGTGGCAATCATTCGGGTGGCAGGTCTCTCGCACACAAAGTACTCCGTACAGGCTACTTCTGGCCGACCCTCAACAAAGATGCCTCTGATTTCGTGCTGAAATGCGACAAGTGTCAGCGCTTCGCCAACATCCCCCATGCTCCTCCCATCGATGATCACTCTTACCCGCTCGCCAAATGGGGTATCGACTGTTGGTCCACTTCCCACCGGGTCGAGGCTGCACCAAGTTCGCAATTGTTGCCATTGACTACTTCACCAAGTGGGTCGAGGCAGAACCCCTCGCCACAATCACCGAAATGAACACCACCAAGTTTATCCGCAATCTATTGTCTGCAGATTTGGCATCCTCGTGCCATCGTCTCCGATAACGCAAGCAGTTCGACAATGCTAAATACAGGAAATTTTGTGCAGATCTCCAAATTCAACCATGCTTCTCTTCCCCCGGTCATCCCCAAGCAAATGGCCAAGTTGAGGTCACCAACCGTTCTCTCCTGAAGATCATCAAAACTAAGCTCGAAGCTGCTAAAGGCCTCTGGGCTGAGGAACTACCACATGTACTCTGGGCTTACTGAACCACTGCCCGAACTCCTACTGGGGAAACCCCTTTTCGCTTAACATATGGCGCTGAGGCGGTCATTTCGGTAGAAGTCGGTCTGCCCACCCCCAGGGTCTTACATCTGGACCTCGCCTCAACCGAAGAACTCCGTCGAGCAGACTTGGACCTCATCGAAGAGCTCAGAGAGACTGCTGCTGTCAGATTGGCTTCGTACCAGCAGAAAATGAGAACACACTACAACCGCAGAGTCCGACCACGGGAGTTTTCGGTAGGGGACCTTGTCTTGAGAGAAGTAACTCTCGCCACCAAGAATCCGACCGAGGGCAAACTAACAGCCAAGTGGGAGGGACCTTACGTTGTGAAGGCCCGCCCACGGCCAGGCACTTACCGACTTCAAGACATGGATGGCCGAGACCTTCTCCATCCCTGGAATGCTGAACATCTGAAGCGTTACTATCAATGAGTCCTTACTTTTGTATTGTCAAACTTGTTGTATTTTCCTCTTTCAATACATAATACAAATATCGACTGGAGTTCCAACTTTCTATAATTCAACTATCTGAATGTCGCTTCTATGAAACTTTCATTTGCAGGACCACTTTCAAAAGCCTCAGTCCGACCTGAGCACTTACAAAAGCCTCGGCCAGACCGAGCACTTTCAAAAGCCTCAGTCCGACCTGAGCACTTTCAAAAGTCTCAGCCCGACCTGAGCACTTTCAAAAACCTCAGTCCGACCTGAGCACTTCCTAAAGCCTCAGTCCGACCTGAGCACTTACAAAAGCCTCGGCCAGACCGAGCACTTTCAAAGGCCTCAGTCCGACCTGAACACTTTCAAAAGCCTCAGCCCGACCTGAGCACTTCCCAAAGCCTCAGTCCGACCTGAGCACTTACAAAAGCCTCAGCCCGACCTGAGCACTTTCAAAAGCCTCAGTCCGACCTGAGTACTTCCCAAAGCCTCAGTCCGATCTGAGCACTTTCAAAAGCCTCAGCCAGATCGAGCACTTACAAAAGCCTTGGCCAGACCAAGCACTTCGAAAAGCCTCAGTCCGCCCTGAGCACTTACAAAAACTTTGGCCAGACCGAGCACTTTTAAAAGCTTAAGTCCGACCGAGCGCTTTCGAACGTCAGAAGACCCAGCGAAGCAAGTACCAGCATAGCTTTGGGAGAACACTTAGTCACAAGTTAAGGTCACAAAATTTTACAACATCTCTACTTAGTCAAATTCCAACAATGTTCCCCAACTTCTCCCCTACAGGTTTACCATTGCCCCTTTAGTTACAATTTAAAATTTACTTTCCTGCCCTCATTCATTGAATTCTTACACAAGTCCAATCTCACTCTGCATAAAGGAATTTTATCAGTTCACTCTTACTCTGCATGATGGAATTTTTAATTTAACAAGTTCAAATTCAAATTCAAATTCACAAGCTCACCCCTTTTTAATTCATCGGTCCAATTTTGTCAATCCAATCTTACAAGTTCAAGTTCACCTGGCTCACTTATCTCAAGTTCACTCTGTCATGAAGTTGAATATTTCCATAAGTTCATTACTCATTTTTATTACGAGCTGAATTTTTCATAAGTTGAAGTTTTCATAAGTTCACTACTCGTTTTTCATAACTTCACTCTGTCATAAAGGCAAATTTTTTCACCCTCCGTTTCAAACCCACCACACTAATGAATACAGCTAACTACAAGACATAAATAGAGTTTTATTCATTCACAAAATGTGTACATCAACTTATTACAATACTTCAAAAACAAAACAAAACAAAAATGTGTATACAAGAAGGAAACAGAAATCTTTCAAGTACATTCATTTCCAAATCACTACCCCTCCTCACTGGAGATGAGGTCTGCCTCCTCTATTCCCTCATCCAGGGGGGTCTGGGCCACATCATCCTCTTCAATCGCCACCCTGCTAAAGTCAAGCTCTTGGAATGACTCTTGACCTTGCGTTTGAACATTTTCCATTTGCTGTCCCAGTACTCTGACATTTCATGCTTGTAGAAGTCCGACTGCTGGAAGCTTGCAATCACCTCAGACTCAGTTCTCCCAGTGATGCGTCTTCGATGGGCGACCCCCAGCCTCCTCCTTGCCAAGTCAGCTGCAATCGCAAAGATCGATCGCCATCTGGAACTCAGGAGACCCTTTGAATTGAGTCACAGCTGCAACATAAAGATCGGGGTAGGCTGCCCTTTCTGAGGCCGCCTTTGCCTTCTCTTCGTTCAGCTCCTTTTGCAGGGCCTCCCTCTCAGCTGCAGCCCTGGCTCTTTCAGCCTCCAGCTCCCTCCTCCAGGCCTCCCCTTCAGCAGTCAACTTTCCCCTCTCTGCTTCAAATTTTTTCAGCAGGGTTTCCCTCTCCACAGCCACCCTACTCCGCTCCACCTCCCACTCCTTGTGCAGGCTCTCTCTCTGCTCCAGCGCCCTGGCGTGCTCGGCCTCCATCTCTTTTTGCAGAGCCTCGACCTTAGCATCTGCATCATCCCTCTGCCTGACGAGCTCTTCGTTATTGGTCATGGCCTCCTCATGCCGCTCGACCGCAGTGGCACAAGCCTTTTGGGACTCCTCCAATTTTTTCTGCTCACCAGCCAACTGGAATTCGAGCGACACAACCTTGCGGCGCGTGTCCTCCAAGTCCGACTTGACTAATGGCAGCTCGGTATGGGCAGCCTTCCATGCAGCACTCTCCTTCTTCAGCTTGGTTAGGTCTACCTTGGCCTCTTCAGCTTTGATCTTGGCCGCCGCAGTCTTCCTCAGCAGGGCCCCTGCCAGGGTAGTTACCTTCATTTGGGCGGAGCATAACCCCCTGAACAGGTCGGCCTCACCGAATCCAGAGGCCGAACGCAGAGCTGACTCATCCACCATCTTCACTAGGCGGTCTGCCACCGCCTTAGCTGGGCCTCCATCTCCCTCCAGCCTTCCAGCTACTGCACGCGCATGGTAAATAGTGGCGCCCAGGCCAACTCCTCTTTCTTGAGGCACAGCGCCCCTTTGGGTCTGCTCCCTCCCACTTGGCTCTGCCCCAACCAACCCAACTTCCGCTTGCACCACTGGGGTCTTCTCTAACATCCCACTTGGCTCACCTCCAGCTAGCCCAGCTCCCACTTGTTCTGCTGGGGTCTTCTCCACAACATCCACCGTTGGACTGGCTATCACCACTTCTGGAGTGTCCTTTGTCACAAGGACCTCTGCCCCAACTGAGACGCCCACCCCTTCTGGGGTCTGCTCCACCTCTCCCCCCTCTACTTGCTTGGCCAGACTAGCCTCTCCCACCCTCACCTCCTTTCTTCTTTTTTGGGCTGGCTCTTCTTCACTCCGCCTCAACCTCTTCTTCTTCTTCCTCACACCCAGCGCCTCCATCTCCTTCAACAACCTCTCCTTCAGAGGGTCTTTTGGGAGTAATCATGGGACGAACTCGACCAAATCCTTCTCTCCCAAGGGTTTGGGACGAGGTCAGATCCTCTCCCTCGCCACTGGCCGAGCCGGTCGATCGACTTGGGACTCCTTGAATTTCCGGGCCTTCAGTAGGATGGCTTGATCCTCTGCCTCCTGCGCCTTTCTTCTTGCCTCCAGCTCTGATCGGTCGAGGTCTCCACCGCTCGGTTGTGGACCCAACCCAGCTTCAAACAATGACTACCGAACCAACTCGTCCCACTTGACTTTTTCCTTTTCCCTCCACTCTTTCACCTTCTTTACCCTCTCCTCCGCCGCCGCCCCCAACTTTAGCTCCGCATACTTGGTTGGCACCTTCCACACGGTGCGCACTCCGGCCCCTCCAGAGATGGACACATAGAACCACCGTGGCCTCCGACCTTTGATGGACGTTGGTAAACCAGCCACCAAACCCTTCCCCACCGACGCCTGAAGGGTGATCCAGGTCTCCTGCTGTCCTGAAGCCTTGTAGCAGCCAAAGAACTCCTCCACCGTCATGGCCATCCCTCCGTTCGCCTTCGGCCAAGCACTTGCGCAAGCCAGCAGGATTTTCCATGCATTGGGCATCAGTTGCCCTGGTGCTACCTCCAGGTGGTTGAGCACATCAACCACGATTTGCGGTAGAGGCAACCTCAGTCCACCTTTTAGAGCTTCCTCGTAGAGGGAAAACGCTCCCGCCCTGACGTCAGACGGTCTCTCCATCGATTTTGGCACCTGTAATTCCACCTCCACCGGAATCTGGTACTTCTCGCGGATAGCCCCAAATTCCGCCGCTGTAATAATGGATTTATCAGCCCTCGAATGCCAGTGGTCTGGTTCCACCTGGCTGACTGGCTGTGCCGTTTCCACCGATTCCCCCCCTTGTTGGACCTATACTGAATCGTTAGTTCCTCTGCATCATCTTCCCCTAGTGGATCTACCATGACAATTGCAGTCTCTTCGTGGGCCATTTCTAAGCTGTGTTTGCGAATAGCTTCTGATGCAGGTGCTAAAAAATCGAAGAAATGTTTCAACGGAGTATCGTGAGCAACGAAGGAACTGATACTTTGAATGTTTTGAGTTTTTGTAAAGAAGTAGGTGAATCGTATGATACCAAAAGCCCACAGTTTGCCCGTATTCCAAGGATCCAAATTAATGTTCACCAGTTTGAAAACTTTTCAAATCATCCGCCAAAACTGTCTCATCAATGCCCATAATAGTCCCCTGACGTTTCACCCCTGATCTAATGCTTGCCATTTCCCCTCCCCCGACATCCTGCCACGTGTATGGTCCTGATGCGCTGACTTCTGCCCTTACCTTGTCTTTTCCACTTCAAATCATCACGTGACACGCCGCCCCTTGAGCCCCGTGCCCTTTCACTCGGCCACCTCCACGCTTGCCATTTCACGCCGGGCCTTCACTGCCGGCTCACTTGCCTCACGCCGGGCCTCCCGCCGGGCCACCTCACGATCGGTCCCTCACGGTCGGCCGCCCCTCACGGTCGGCCTCACCCGCTCGGCGGCCCTCACGCTCGGTCTCTCCAGCTCGGTCAGCCTCACTATCGGCCTCTCCCGTCGGTCACCCTCACGGTTGGTCTCCCCCTAACAGTCGGATTCATCTCCACTATTATTATTCCCTTCGTTGGACTAAAGCTGCACTCGGGAATGGGGGACTACTGACAGGGATAGGCCCACAAGGACCACTGCCCACCATGAGTAAACCCAAGCCCACCATTTAAACCCCATTGCATAACCCGGTCAGTAAAACCCGGTACAGCTGGAGGCCAACTGAGCAGGAAAGGCCAATGATGCTCGAACACGTGGCGGATGCAGAACAGGCCATGTCAGCAGACAAAGATCTGCAAAGTTATTGCTACAGCACATCACCATTAATGCAACCCATCACAACATTTATTGCGACAACACCCCTCAGCCGGAATGGCGCCCCCTCACCCTGAACAAGACGAATCACGGCGTAAGCTTTCGGCGGGAAGGTCAGAATGGCTGAGACAACGAAATGATTACCAAAGGATATAAGCAAAGCTCAAAGACAAGAAGAAGGTTAAGTTTTCTATCCCCTCTCGCTCTCTCTCTCTACATTTTTGGTCCATCACCTTTTCTAATTCATACACCGGAGGGTTCGCCGGGGGACTACCCCGTTCCCTGATTGAACTTGCTTGCAGGTTATCCAGTGGGCTTAAGGAGCTTGGATCGGTCTAGCTCATTCACCAGGACGCACTGTATCATCAAATATAATTATACCAAAATTATAAAATTGACTATAATTTTTCTTGAACCTTAGGAGAGGCGATTCTAATTTACTGAGGATGGTCGTTTTTTCCTGTTTTGCCCTGGCTCCGCATCCTCGGCCTAGATTTTCCCGTCTCGATAAAAAAGGTGGACAGGAACGAGTTTTGCTTTCCCCTCCCATTTTACTTCACTTCGATTATATTTATTAAATATATTTGTATATAATAATATTAAAATATTATATTTAATATTAATTTCTACTCATTTTTTTATTTTATATCTTATATGTATCATAAGTATAAATTATAATCTGTAATATATCGTATTATTTATAATTTTTATCAATATTATTATTTTTTTAACTTATAAAATTATCTCATCTTCTCTCCTCTCCAACCACTTTCAATTTGTCCTCCTCTCTATGTAGTGCCATTTTGAGAATCAAAATAAAAAGTCACGTTTTTGTCAAAATGTCCAAAACTACAAGTGGCAAAAACGTAATAAAATTAGTTTGAGAAGTTATAAAAACACAAGTGTGAAATTACAAATTGGGACCATGCCAAAAAAATAAAAAAATAAAATTATTATGTTGGGTAAGGATATTTTGATCATTTTAATTTGATTTGACATCATAAATAAATATTAAACTAAAAAGTCAAAAGTTAACTTTTTACTAACTTTTCAAATTATTTTCCAAAAAATTAAAAAACTTAATAAAAAGTCAAAAATTAATTTTTTACTAACTTTCTAAAGAAAAAAGATTTGTAGCTCGAAAATCTTGGCCCCGAATCCCCCTAATCCGTGAAACGACGTCGTTTCACGGATTTAAATTTTTTTTTTTTTTTTTTTCTTCCTCGTCTGAGAAGAGAGAGGAGAGAGAAGCATAAAGGAGAGGAGAGAGAAGAGAGAGGAGAGTGATCCGCCTTGACCGTCGTCATGCTGCCCGATCCTGTCGTCATGGCCTTGATCACTGTTCCTGCCCCGCCTCCGCCTCCTCACCTGGTATGGTCCCATCCAGTCCTCCTCCTCCTCCTCCTCCTCCTCCTCCTCCTCCTCCTCCTTCCTTCCGCCTTCTTCGTGTAAAAAAAAAAAAAAAAAGGATTCGGGGTATTCGGGGGAGCTCGGATTCGAGCTCCCAATCACAGCTCCTTTCTAAAACACCCCAGAACAGAGACGGGTTACCGCAAACCAATCTCAGACCCAACCTGCAATCATTCCTATAATTTATCCTAATATTTTTTAATAAAAAATTTAATTATGAGCTGGTTTAGAAAGTTAGGGTGGAAGTTTTTATGGTTAAAATAATTCTTTTAATTTAATAAAATAAAATATCATATTTAATCTATAATTATTATATTTTTTTTATAAAAATTAAAAAAATAAAAAAAAATTCATTCCAAAAAAAACTTTTTAACCTAATTTAAAATAATTAAAAAGTTAAAAAATCAATCCACTTCTCAAACCAATTTACGTAAAATTATTGGCATGAAAAAAAAGGGGATAAATTACACTGACGACCCTTGAGGTTTATATTTATTATAATTCTCCCCTCATATTTGAAAAATTACACCCTCTGAGATTTATGTTTATTACAGTTTCCCTCTCACTTTTGGAAAATTACATTCCCCTCCCTCAGGTTTAAAGTTTCATTACAAATTGTTCCATGAAATTTAAAGTTTCATAACAGCTCCCTCTCATTGTAATGATCATCATACATAAAATTAAATTAACTAGGGGATCAGTGCAATTTCTCAAATGTAAGAGGGAAAACTGTAATAAACATAAATCTCAAGGAGTGTCAGTATAATTTACTCATTTAATTTTATGTATTACGTTAAGGGGGGAACTGTTACGTAACTTTAAACCTCAGAGAATAATCTGTAATGAAACTTTAAACCTCAGGAAGAGAGATGTAATTTTTAAAAGGTGAAAGAAAGAACTGTAATAAACATAAATATAAGGGGTTGTGAATGTAATTTACCCATAAAAAAATGAAAGCTAAAAAAAATAGGTGTGTTCCTAGGCCTGTGAGTGTTCCGGCTGGAGCGCTGGTGGAGGTGGTGGGGAATAATAAATGAGGAAGAGATACTTGATTGGAAAATCTGAGTTTACTGAGTGCACGTGTAGTTTTGTGGTCCACCACCTCCTGCTCCACACTCTTATCATTATTGTTGGGGGTTGGAAAGTTGAGATAGCAAAATCAGTCAACTCGATTTTAATAAAAAAAAAAAATAATAATGATAGAAACTCTACAAAATAATCTATACAATTTTTAAGATAATTTGTATCATTTATATGGTATTAGAGATATAAAAAAAAATTTAAACACATCAATAATCAATATATCAACAAAAATATTTCAAATTCTCACTGGAGGTCGACCCCCAGTGAGGTGTAGCTTCGTGATTGGGCAAAAAAAAACTATTTTATTTCATTTTTTTTTTTTTGATTTTCAGCCAATGGAGGCACGCCACGTCACTGAGAGTGCGACCCCCACTGAGGGTCTGCATTTCTCATATATCAATAAGAGTCGTAAGAATACTCCTATGTGAGGATCTCAAACATTTTTCATAAAAAAAATTTGAAGAACATTAATTGATATAGGATTGTTTTGGCAACTAGTTAAAAGTTGACTTCTAGGTTTTAATTTATTTAAGTCATATTATCTCTCATATTTTTTATTTATAAAAAGAAAAAATAATTTAAAAACACTAAAAAGTTAGTTTTTAACCAACTTCTCAAAACACCTAATAGTAGGTGTTTGGAAGGTTGTTATTTTAGTAGACTATTTTAATTTTTAATTATTTTAATATGTTAAAATTTTTATGTTTAAAAAGATAATTAGATTTTTTTATAGTTGAATGTGATGTTTGAGAGAGAAAAAATAAAATGATTATGAGTTTGATGTGACATTATATCTTATTAATTATTTTAATCTATTTTATTTTTTTTATAAATTTTAATCTAGAAAAAGGCTAATATTTAACTTCCCAAACAGGCCATAGTTAGATTAGGAGCATGAAAAATCAAAACTGTCAATATTAAAATAAAGTATAAACTTGCATCAATAAACATTTGAGATAAAATTACGAATTTGCGCACAAAACTTGTATAGCATTGGGTACAGTTTTAAAATTATTATTTGAGTGTGGAGTTATATTTTAAATTTGTGAGTTTTTAAATTATATTTTGAAAAGCAAAAAAAAATTGCATGATTATGAATTTTGAAAAGAGTTTTGAAAAGATATTTGAATTTTTGAAATGAAATTTTAAATTAAAAAAATTGTTTGATTTAAAAATTTATAATTCATAATCAAACACACAATTCAAAATTATATTCAAAACTCATAACTAAACTCTTTTTAAAATTCAATTTAAAAAAAATAATTATTGATAAAAACGATTTTTTATTTAATTTTTTTAAAAAAATTTCCAAAATATTTTTTATGTAAATTATAAAAAAATATATTATTTTTTATTAAAAAAAATCAAAAACAAATTCCCATTTTTTTTTTCAAATAACAGGTGCCAATTGCCTACCAACCAAAAAAAAAAATACTGTTTCGATCAATCAGCCAGACGTTCAGAGAGACATTCGGGAGGATGAGGGGGTAGACCCAATTCGCTATTTTCAAAATTTAAAATTCAAAAAACTTTGTGCTCTTCAAACATGATCTGAAATGAGTTTTGGAATGTGACATTGGAATCAATTTTTGAAAACTTAAACCAAACAAAGTATTGAAAAATGCATTGGAGTCAGGCTTCCAAAGCTGCTCCAAATACAATTATTTTGGGAGAGAGAAAATTTATGGTTAAATAAACTTTTATTTTAGTTTTTATAATTTGAACAATTTAAATTTTCTATTTTTTATTTTGTTGTGTGTTTGAGATTTTCTCATTTGGTGGCCATTTTTTAAGCTTCTTTTCGCTTTATTAAATTTTTTTCCAAAAAGGTTTAAACTTCTACATTGAATTCGACAAGACAAACTGATTTTTTTTTTTTTAAAAAAAAAAAATCATAAAAAATTCAGAAAAGAGAAAAATAAGTGAAAAAAAATAATGATTTTTTTTTAGTTTATTTTAGCTTTTTTAAAAAAAATTGAAATTTTTCAAAAAAAATTTACATTTTAGATTGGAATATATATTCTTGCATAAACTTCATACAAAAAATTTAATAGGAATAATGTGACAATATCATTATTTTAAATAAATTTATTTTCAATTGTGTGTTATTTGAAAGTGAAAGGTCCACAATAAACCACATCATCATATATATGAATTTTTGGTTTGTATAGCATTACTCCTTTAGATTATTCTACACAAGATGGATCAAAAAAATAAAAATAAAAATTGACATAATTTTGAAAAAAAAAAATACTAAAGTCAAAAAAATTCAACAAAAGAAGTGACTTATTTATCTTATCCCTAACAACCCTTTTACTATTATAATTTTGAAATAAAAAAATAATATGAAAAATTAGATGGGCCACCAACCTAATTTGTTTGTTATATCCTCTTGAATTTCTCTTTGTCATTTGTAGGTTTGCAGGTGATTTTTCTTTCGGCTCCAAATGCTAATACTCTGTGACGAAGTGATCACATTGTAATAAAATTAAATAAAATTTAAATTATTTAAATTAAAATTATAAGGAGTAAAGTGACACTTCGGTCAAATTACCAGCACTTATGATATAATTTATGCAAAAACTATTTAATATTTATTACTCTAATTTGATTTATCTATCATTTTTTTTTTTTTTAAGAAATAACATGATAAATATTAGGAGGTGAATGGTGTGCAACAATAATCCAAAAAGGGCCCCTTCTGTACCGTATACATTTTGTTAAACAATTTTTTTAATACAGGTTACATATTTGTGGCAAATACTACATAATTATTTACTATAATTACGATAATTTATAATTAAAAAATGAAATTATATATTTTCATCAAAATATTTCTTAATCGCAAGTTATCATAACCACAATTTTTTTTTAATAATATTACAATTTTTTATGTATAAATTTGTAATAAAATATATAATATATCTAAAAAAATATATAACAAAGTACATATAAAATTATAGGTAGCGTTTAGTAGAGTTTTAGAATTATGATTTAAGAATAAATTTGTATTTTGAGTTTGTGAGTTTTGGAATTATGATTTGAGTGTGAAAAATTTGTTTGGTAATGAGTTTTGAATTGAGTTTGAAATAAATGATGTGACATATAATATTTGATTAAAAAACTTACAACTCATAATTAAACACACAATCAAAAATTTTATTCAAAAGTTATAAAAAAATTTAAAAAAATTCTGAAAATATTTTTTTATTTAAAATATAAAAACAACAAGTGCCAAAAAAAAAAAAAAAAAAAAAAAAACGAACACTGTTTCGGTCAACCGGAAACGTCCGGAGGAAAGACCGAATAGACTTATTTTGAAAAGTAGATGTAAAATTAATTTTTAAAAATACTAACGGAACACTACACTCAAACTAAAGGGTGAAACTACGATTCCAAAGTTCAACCAAAAGAGAATATGTATTCCAAAAGAAGGTCCAAAGACCTACCCGAGGGTGTGGTATTTGGTTAAGAGCAAGAATTCTCTCTTTGTATTCTCTACTTAATTCTTTCCTTGCAATAGTTAAGATTCATCTAAAGATAATCTAACGGCTCAAATTACTTGATTAAAAAAAATAAAAAATAATTTTTTTAGAATGAATTGGACTATGAAATTTTCTTAAGATGAATCTTGACCATTATAAGGAGGGAGTGAAATAGAGAAAGAAAGAAGAGAGACCCCTCTTTTTCCTTTTTTTTCTTCGCATGTGCAAAGTGAAGGAATGACAACGGAGCGGTTTTATTTATTTATTTTTAAAATTAATTTTTAATTATTGTAATTTGTAATTATTATTCTTGCATGGGTAATTTGTGACATCATTTTTTTTTTAATCTATTAAGGGATGTTTTGGGAAGTTGGTAAAAAGTTGATTTTTGATTTTTGATCAAGTTTTTTAGCTTTTTTGAAAACAGTCATGCTACGTAGCTCGAATCCCCCTAATCAAAAACGTTGCCATTTTTGTTTTTGTTTTTGTTTTTGTTTTGTTTTTTTTTTTTCAGAAGCAGAAATCAAGAGGAAGAAGGAAAGGAGAGAAGAGGAGAGAAGAGGAAGGAGGAGGAGGAGAAGAAGGATTGGAGGGGCTACATTTAGTCAAGGTGGTGAGGTGACGACGACGGCCGAGTCATGATAACGGCAAGTAGGATTTCTTTACCACCACCACCTCTCTTCTTCTCTCTCTCCCTCTTCCTCTCCCTCTCTCTCTCTCTCTCTTCCTCTTCCCCTCTTCTTCTCAGATCGGTTTCAGATCGAAAATGGAAGAAAAAAAGGAAAAAAAAAAAAAAAAACCTAATGCTCAAAACGACGTCGTTTTGGGCATTAGGAGGATTCGGGGGGGAAAATCCTCGAGCTACCAAACATTATTCTTTTGAAAATGATTTGGAAAGTTAGTAAAAAGCTGACTTTTGACTTTTTAGTTCAATATTTGTTTATGGTGTCAAATCAAATTAAAATGACCAAAATACTCTTACCTAATATAAGAAATTTACTTTTTTATCATAGACTCCAATTTGTAATTTCACATTTGTGTTTTTATTACTCCCCAAATGAATTTTATTGCGTTTTTAGCCACTTGCGTTTTTTTCCCTTGAATAAAAAACGTGACTTTTTACTTTTTTTCCAAAACGGCACTAGGCCTCGTTTGGGAACAGGCTAATTTAGTAACTTTTTGGCTAATTGGCTAAAAAGGTTGGTAAGAAAAACCTGTATGTTTGGGCCAACTTTTTGGCTAATTACGAAACGACGTGCAAAAAGTAGAGAGAAAAGGGAATCTTTGACTTTTTGGTATGGGTTGTTGGCTTTTTGGCTAAAAAGGTAACTTTTTGGCTAATTGGCTATTTTAGCCTCTTGCCAAACGAGGCCAAGCTTTATTTGAGAATAAATTATTTTAGTAATTTTTTAACTTTTTATAAAAAAAAATATACAGAAAAGTAGAGAAAGTAATATGATAACTTATAATGATATTTTGACTTTTTAACTAAAACATGTAACTGTCAAACGAGGCTTAATCTAATATTTTGGGCAAAGTAAAACATCATGACTCGAGTCTAAGACATCTTGAATAAATATGGCTTTATTTATTTATTTTTTATCTTTTAAATTCTCAAATATAGTTTTTTAATGTTATGTCTGTTGCTTAATACATTCCCTAAAAGCGGTCAATGTAATATATTCAAAAAAACCAAAAAAATAAAAGTGAATCACAACCTCAAAATGTTACTACAACCTTGTTTGCTGCAACTGTTTTTTTGGGAGAATTCTTTTGTGTAACTTATGAGACTGTTTATAAGTTTTTGTTTTTATTTTATTTTTAATTTGTACCAGAGTTTTTGTAACTTCTATTTATAACTTATGAGACAAAATTATTTAAATTAAGTTAAAAAAAAAATTGATTATTAAAAATAGAAGAGGCAGTGTATTTTTTACTTTTTAATTATTAACTTTTAACTCGTAAAAACCCCTATCAAACAACTTTTGTGCATATAAATATAGATTGTGAGCTTGTTATTCAAATTTTCATTGAAGTTTTTAATGCTTTTACCTTCTCCTTTATGTGCACATTTTTTTTATTGTTTTAATTTTTGCTCCAATTGAAATATTAGCGAAGTTCATATATGTTCAGTTTTGAGTTTTCACAAATAGTTTTTGAGTTTTAAATTATTTTTTTCCTCATATTTTGTTATCTTTTAGTTAACTTTTTTGGTATTTTAGTAAAAAAAAAATTATTGTTTAAATGCAGCTAATCTAAATATATTTAAAAAGTAAAATATTTGTGAAGAAATCTTAAATAATTCAATAAATACACACACAAAAAATGTACTAATTTTTTGTATTTTTTATATTTAATAGTTTTTTTTACAAAAATTTATATTTTTAAGTATATCTCAATTAAGTGGATCTAAAAAGTAAAAATAATAATTAAAATATTTACTAGAACCTAAAAAATATGGATTAGAAATTTTAAAACTATTTTTAAAAATTCAAAAACAAAACCGAGTTTGCTCCAAAAAGGAAAGAAATAATAGAAAGAACAGACAGAAATTAAAAGGCCAAGCTGGGTTGGACACAACACGGGCAAGCAAATCTGGGCCGAGTTCAACAAAAACAGGCCCAGTTAAGAACTATCCATGGAATGGGCCTTCACCATTATGCCCATTTTTCCTTATGTATCTATATAATATATTTAACTAGGTGTGAACCCACTTGATTGATGTGGTTGAAATATAAATTTTAATTTTAAATTCGTAACATATTTTTTATGTTGTTTAAGTAATAAAAGTGTTTTTTGATAAATTAAGTAAATGGTCTTAGGTTCAAGTCTTTTACCCTTCTTTTAACTACTAAGTTCATGGACACCAAGTGGGATTGTTCACTTTTAATAATAGTATAGATAAACTATAGGGTAAACTATCAATAAATCCTAATTAGGGATAACCACAGGATGGGTTTGGGATAGGTTTGCCATTCTTCGCCCCGCCCTTGTGAACAAACTCCACCCCCACCCTTGCCCCACCCTCGTTACTAATGGAATTTTTCAACCCCATCCCTGCTTCTATCCTTGCCTCGCAAATACACGACCACATTTCAAATAGCCAAAAAAATTGACAACTATTTGAATTCTTAGCACACTAAATAATTTTTCTTGTTTCCATATATATATAAATAGTGAAACTTTTAGCATTATTATTTATTTATATTTAAACAGAACCACAGATTTTTAGTATTCTTTTCTTATATTTAATTATATTATATATATAATATTAATTATATTGGGTCTGGTTTTGATCGGGAGAGGCGATACTCGCCTTGGTCCCACCCCGTTGCAAGTGACCAAAACATAATCCACTACGCCCTACATAAATGTCGAGGCGGGTAAAATCCGCCCCATTCAGGTAGGTATGAGAGGCCCCCCGCGGATCAGATTAAAATGGCCATCCCTAATTCTAATAATTGGACTTAAATTCCTATAAAGTCCTATTGAAAATAAGTCCTAGTAAAATCATCGCTAAAAATAATTATTTGTGGCATTTTTTTGCATATGTTGCTAAAAATTGAAAATTAATGACTTTTTTTTGTCATGGTTTGACAAATTGTTGCTAAAATTTATAATTAGCTATATTTTTCTGTAACGAAATTTTTAAATTGTCGTTGAAAGTTGAAAATTAGTAATTTTTTGTGACTTTTTTTAAATTGTCACTCAAACTTATAATTAATGACATTTTTTAAAATAAATTTTTTAAACTGTCGCTGAAAATTAATCATTAATGACATTTTTTTAATAGTATTTGATAAAAAATGTCATTAATTATCATGGGACCTATTGAATTTACTTATTACGATCTACATGTAAGTCTTCCTAAATTATAGTTAAAAGATAATGTGACCCACATAACACCTTGAAAATAACATAGGATGTGCAATTTTTTTGTCAAATACTCTACAAATCACACGTATCACTTATGGCCTATTTTGAGAACTGGGTTAAAAGTCAAAACCTTTGTTTGCTCGGTTACAGGATAATCCTCCTTATTGGTATCAGAGCCAAGTTATGTTTCTATCTGTTCTTACTAAACAACATCAAGAAGAAACTGCTCTTATTGAACTAATTAGTCGTTTGGAAGATCCAGAATTAAAACAAAAGTATACTGATAAACTAAAATCTATATTAACCAATACTGATAGGAAACCTAAAATTGATAAACCAATTATTAGTTTATCCAAAACTTTAGAAAGATTTAAGAATAAACAAAAAGACGTTACCCTACAAGATTTATAATATGAAATCAATCAGATTAAACAAGTTATTAAAGATTTACAAAATAAAGACAAAGCTTTAGAAGATGACATTATTACATTAAAACTTAATAAAAGCTTAGATAATTTTCAAGAAAATAATGTTGAATCTCCTAATGAATCTGAATATGATTCTGAACATACTAATCCTGAGAATCTCTTATTTGATAACCGATCTCACCATTCTAATCTTGAAGATAACAGATTAAATCTTATCAATAACATTCATATTCAAAAATGGTATTCAAAAGTTAAACTTTTAATTGATAGTTTTGAATTAAATCTTATTGCTTTAATTGATACCGGTGCTGATCTTAATTGTATTAAAAAAGGATTACTCCCTACTAAATATTATGAAAAATGTCGTGAAAAATTAACTTCTGCTAATGGTAGTAAAATGCATATTAAATATAAACTACCCAAAGCTCATATCTGTCAAAATAATATTTGTTTTAAAACCTCCTTTGTTTTAGTGAAAAACATGACTGATAAAATTATTTTAGGCACACCATTTATATTTCTGCTTTATCCATTTACTACTTCCAGTGAAGGAATAACAACTCAAGTTTTTGGTCAAACAGTTACCTTTAAATTTTTATCACCACCTGAAGTTTTGGAACTAAATCAATTAAAAGATTGTTCTATTTCTCAAACTATTAATCGATTAACTAGACAATTACGATATCTCAAAGAAGAAGTCAATTATAAAAGAATTGATCAACAGTTAACTAATCCTATTATTATATCTCAAATCAAAGAATTTAAATAAAATTAGAAACAACTGTTTGTTCCACTTTACCCACTGCCTTTTGGCATAGGAAAAAATATGTAGTCACCTTACCTTATATTAAAAAATTTAATGAAAGACAAATTCCTACTAAATCTTGCCCTATTCAAATGAATCATGAATTACTTGAAATGTGTAAAAAAGAAATCAACGAGTTATTAAACAATCGAATAATTAATCCAAGCAAATCACCATAGTCTTGTCCTGCCTTTTATGTTAATAAAAATGCTGAATTAGAACGAGGTGTCCCTCGCTTAATTATCAATTATAAATCATTAAATAAAGTTCTAGAATGGATTCGATACCCAATCCCTAATAAAAAAGATTTGATTAAAAGACTTAGTCAAACTGTTATTTTTAGTAAATTTGATTTAAAAAGTGATTTTTGGCAAATACAAATTCATCCCAAAGATATATATAAAACTGCTTTTACTACACCTTTTGGTCACTATGAATAGAATGTCATGCCATTTGAATTAAAAAATACTCCTAGTGAATTTCAAAATATAATGAATGATATATTTAACCCATTTAGTTATTTTTCTATTGTTTACATTGATGACATTCTTTTTTTTCTAAATCTATTAATGAACATTGGAAACATTTAACTGCTTTCTTTTATACTATTAAAAGTCATGGTCTAGTCATTTCTGCTCCTAAGATTAAATTATTTCAAGCTAAAGTCCGATTTTTAGGATATGATATTCACCAAAATACTATATTACCTATTAGTCGTTCCATTGAGTTTGTGTCTAAGTTTTCTGATCAAATTTTGGGTAAAAACTAGTTACAACGGTTCTTAGGTTCCCTCAATTACATTGCTAAATTTTACAAAGATCTTAGGAAAACTTGTTAACCTTTGTTTGCTCGGTTACAGGATAATCCTCCTTATTGGTATCAGAGCCAAGTTATGTTGCTATCTATTGCTTACTGTCTTGTTAATTCTAATTAATCTGTCTCTTTTCTGCTTCGTATCTGCCTTCAGTCATATTAATCTGTCAAAATATTATCTGTGTCTTTCCACTTTGTAATTAGCCACCCAATACCATCCTATTGAAATGATTAACCGTTACCAAGTTCTTGGTAACATTCCTAAACCCAGTTACACATCTGCTTTGGCTACTGATCATTTTGCTTTATCCAGCCAAGCAATTACTCCATACCTTCCTAATTCTATTAAATCAGCCCAATCTGATTATGTTAAATCCACCACTACTAATCTGTTTTTCAAAGAACCTAGTCACCCTAAAAGTCAGTCTGTTCATGACCTAGTTAAATCTTATTTTCCTCCTAGATGACATTTTGTTCCCATGCATCTAGAGAAAACAATCACTTTCTATAAAGATATTCTGTTCAACCATCAATCAATTATGATTAAACCCATTTATGATCGAGTTTACACTAGTAAAGTTGTTTACCATTCCCTCTATATTCACAATATTGTTTCCTTAGTTGAATGGGGTTCTCCTTATCAACTTTGCGATTTACCTAATCACTCTCTTCAGTATAGTTATTATGACTATATTGATGCCTGGTTCAAAGTATTTTTGTATCAAAATGAATCTTTTAGTCACTCCTGGTTCATCCAATTTGATCAAAAGTTCAAATCAGAATTACCTACTTGGTTTCTGCGATGGTAGACTCATTATGGCGCCATTTCAGATATCTTCTTTGCTATTCTGATTGGACAGGTTAACTATTTTTCAACTGTTTTCTCATTCACTCCACAACAGAAGAGATTTCCTCAATTGCTTATTTTTATATCCAAATACAAAATCCCTTGGATATTTAAATGGCAATACGGCATTTCTGATGATGTTGTTCACCGGCTGCATATGGTTAAATGGTGGGATAATTATAAAGTTTCCCGCATTGTTGAAATTGTTCAAACTGAGTTCCCGATTGACATTCATGCTCCTACACCTACCATGGTTAAAACTCAACAGAACCCAACTGCTTCAATTACCCAAGGAAGCCAACTTCCTATAGTCAACCTTGGAAGCCCATCTTCAAGCTCTTCCAAGCCCAAGTCAAAGATTAAATCAAAGGATAAAGCAAAGTCCAAAGCTAAGTCTACAACTTCTACATCTCAGGCTCAACCCAAAGTCAAGTCCAATGATAAATCCAAGTCTAAGTCATCCAAAGATGAGCTGCTCAAAATGGCTCGTCTACTTGTTAATCAGGCCCAAGCCTAATCAGATTCGAATAACAGCAGTTCAGAAGAAAGTTCAGGCAGTTCACATTCTTCTGAAGGATTATCTACTCAAAATCCATATGGACCCAAGTTTTAAGATGCTCATGACCCATATGTCTAGTCAGCTCTGCATTAGATTTCATATAAAAACAAATCAGCTTCAATCAATACGCTTTTGAGAAAAGCTGTTGATTTGTATTTATATTGATCACATGTCTCCACCGAAAGTAATGAATAGTAAAAAGTTACTGTTCACTTTTACTGTTCATCACTCAATCAATCTACTAAAAGCTAATGCAACTTTCAGTCAATCAACTGAAAGCTTCAAACAGCCTACTTTTGCCCATGTGCTGCCAGCTGCTCTCATGATCAACTCCAAGTCACATGCTGCATAGTTAGATTTAATTTTCTATAAATTGTAATTTTTTCGTCATTTGTACTCAGAGGTTAAAAAGGGAGAAAAAGAAGTTCAAAACTTTGAAGTGAGAACTTATTTTAGCTCTGCTAGTCAAACCCTTTTTTCTGATTTTCAAATATGTATTCTGAAGCAACTCGTTGCAGTTACTTCCATTAAACAATTGTAAGTATTTTGTATTTGGTTAAAATTTATGTTTTGTTATACTTTGTGCATATTCATCTTCTTCTTCGACTCTAATTAACTGACCTCCACTTCCTCCTTATTGGTCACTTTTTAATTTTTAACCCACTTTCCTCTCTCGTAAAAAAGTCAAAAAAAAAAAAGCAAAAAAACAACTTTTAACCATATTTTCAAAACACTCCTATATCTAAGTTTTTTTTTATTTATTTGTAAGAGTCAAACATAAGACCTTTGAGAATTATGTGATACTTCATACTATGCCTTTGCTTTGCTTTGGTGATCAAACTCAAATTTTATGAGTATGGAATAATAATAATAATAATAATAATAATAATAAATTCTTTTATGAGTAAGCTCCTTTGGCTTGGCTACTTTATTCAAAGATTTTCGCCATTGAGATTCTTTATTTCAATGGCTGAAGTTAGGGAACACTATTTGACTATGGAGTGTTAGAGCATACCCAAATTTTCAAAATTTTATTGTCAATTTTTCTTTTTTTTCAAGGTTTGGGTGGTAAATTAACATATATTAATTTGATATAGAAACTCTTTATTTGATATGTCAAATCTATTAATTTTTTATTTTTTAAAATAAAATTATTTTATTGGATGAACTTAATATTTGATATCAACATAAAACATGTCGAATTTGACATGTTGAGTTCATGTCAAATGTCAATTTTGTATTTGGTATATTGGGTGAATTTCATTTTTTATGTCAAAATTAAGATGCTATTGTGTCACATAGACCCTGTTTGAAAAGTGTGGTTTGGACTAAAATAGTCAATATGATAAAATATCACATCCAAATCATAATTATTTCACTTTCTCTTTCAAAATCATCAAATCAACTATCAAAAAAAAAAAAAAAAACTAACTATCATCACAAAAATAACTTTTTTAATCATATTAAAATAATCAAAAAAATTAATTAAAATAATGTATTCTCAAACGAAACCATAAGACAAAGGCATTATTAGAGTTGCTCTAATACTATGCATAATTGTTAGGCAATCTTCACTGTATTTAAAAGATATTAATTCTATTGTGTACAAAACAACAATTAGAATTAAAGAAATAAAGAAAAGGAGAGAATATGTTTGATTACAAAAATCAAACTCGAAATAAAAATAAATAAATAAATAACAGATTTTATTTTGTTACAAAAACAAAATTAAAATCTGATTAAATAAACAAATTAAAAACAGAAAATTAAATTAAACAACTTACTTGGTTAATTTCTTTGAATAACTTTTCTGATCAAGTCCAGTGTTTAACACTGTGTCCTTAAGACAGATTCGTCCTCTCCATGGTGCTTTTAGAATTTGGACGTCTATCTCCCAGGATGAAATGATCTTCTACAAACAATAGCAGCACTACAAATTGTTTGCCTTACGAACACACTAAGTGTTTACAGTCTTTCTTTCAGAATAAAAATTCAGCAAAATGTAGAGAGAATTATAGAGAGGATGGAGTACGAAAATTGGAGTAAAAATCCAAATGGGAGGCTGGTCTATTTATAGATGTAAAGGTGGCTCTTGGATTTGAATTGAACAGGTATGAAACCTGTTGGGTTTAAATTCAAACAGATACAAAACGGGAAGGGCTCTGTTTGGATGAACATTAAATCCAAACCAGTTTAATTCTGGGAAGGGCCCTGTTTGGATGAATAGAAAAAACCGAAGCCCAGCCTGACCGACCGGACAGACGGACGGCGGCGGCGCGCGCGTGTGGTGGTTTTTGAGTCCAATGGGTCTAGCCCATTTTATCCATAACCTCTCCCTCTAAAACACTTGGGTACCCCTTAGGGCACACCCCAAGTACCAAACCCATGCCTTATAAACCCTTTCAAAACCTCCCACCAAATCAATGTGGAACAAGCCTTATTTAACCTTTAAGGAATTTTCACCAAAACTCCATTTCCATGGAGCATACTTTGGCTTCAATTTCCCATTCACTCGGTAATGGTTTTGAGCAACCAAATATACCACGTGAATCACAACGCGACATAGAACGCGTTATCACTTTGACCCGTGTAAATCGATGCACGGGGCCCACCTAAAAATTAGACCAAACTTAGGAAAAAATTTTGGTTTTACCCAGAATTTTATAACAATTTCCAACAATAATAAAAACATAGGCTCTGTTTAGAAGAGTTTTAGAATTGTAATTTCACTTCTTGGTTTGCATGTGGTGTTTGGTTGTAATTTTTAAAAATTAATTCTACACCCACTTTTGAAAACTCATTTCCAGGCGGGAAAATTTGACTAACCAGGTTGTCTCCCGGACGTCTGCCCGATTGACCAGAACAGTGTACTTTTTTTTTTTTTTTGCACCTGTTATTTTTATATTTTAAATAAAAAATATTTTCAGAATTTTTTTAAATTTTTTTATGAGTTTTGAATAGGATTTTGGATTGTGTGTTTGGTTATGTGTTGTAAGTTTTTATGTTAAATATCATATGTCACATCGTTCATTTTAAACTCAATTCAAAACTCTTTTCAAAACTCATAATTAAATAAATTTTCTACACTCAAATCATAATTACAAAACTTATAAACTCAAAATGTATTCTCAAATCATATTTAAAAAACTCAATAAAATCGATTTTTTACATTTACGGCACTGAACAGACTGACGAGAATAGGTAAATTGAACCAGACCGGTAAATTCGGTTTCGGGTTAGTTGAGTGCAATTTACCAGGTTGGGCATTTGTTTCCCCAAAAAAAAAAAAATTTGCCGTTATTTTAAATTTTTTTTTTATAGATCAATTTAATTAAAATATAAGGCAACAAACAACAACACAATTGCATCAAGACTAATTAATCAAATATCAAATTCAACAATAGTAAGAGGTAATGCTTGTATATTATTTGAATGTTTGGTAAATTCGACATAATCGGTAAATTCGGTTCGGTTCGATTCGGTTTAACGTGAAATCTCCAAAACTAAACATCAAACTGAATTCCAGAGAAAAATAATATCAACATAGACCGATTGTTTCGCAATGCAAAAAATAGACCGAAAATCGATTGGTGCTGTTGGTCTGTTCAGTGTAAGTGGTTTTTCTTTCACCCTTAGTACCAACAAAGATTTTTTTTTTTGTTTCTCGGGTAGACGAAAGGGCAAACGAGGCTAGTATTGTCATTTTTATGTTGTTGACTTGCTCAAGTAGATGGTTTAGTATTTCCAAAGTAATGCTACATCTATCGAATTTGATTTCATTTGAATTGCCTGAATTTGTGCATATTGATCGTTTGACAGGTCATCTTGGAGGTTGTGTCATGATCCGAACCCGCCCCTAAAGGTTAGGATCATAACCGGCCAATAATCATTAGATCACCTATGGCCTCAGACAGAAAACAAATTTTAAATAATCGTATGGGGCCAAAAGCGGAAGCAAAAAGATAATATTTGTCCAATGAGTTTGTGCATAAATGGAATGAACAAAAACATTTCTTATATTAATAACTCACACCAAATATACCCACATCAAAGACATTCTATGTCTAGGTCTATGCAACAACATATTTATACAAAACCATAACTTATATATAGCTAAGGTCAAACATGACCATCAAAAGAAGACAAAAGGGTCAAAATAAAAGTTCTAAAACTAAGGTTTCGTTCGTGAGGCGTGTCATAGTTGACTCCACAAACTTAACATTCTTTATTGGGTTCGTTACAGTTGGGGTTGGGCATCATGTTGCTCACCTACATACATATATTCAAAGAGTGGACGAAAGTCCAGTGAATAATACTATAGTAAAGAGGTTATATGAATGAGATTCATATTAAGTACATTGAACCCGTAAATTTCATATACAAACGGCCTTAGGCCCATTATATGTTTTTCTCGTACCTGTCAAACGGCCTTGGGCCCATTTAGATTCTTATCGAACACATCAAACGGCCCCGGGCCCATTGCATCAAACATATTAGACAGCCTCGGGCTTACTGCATAACTTTGTCAGACTCATTAAACGTCCTCGGGCCCAATTCAAACACTTCAGTGTATCAAACGGCCTCGGGCCTATTATTTCCATATTTGTATCTATGTACATTTCATATTCATGATCATAATCACTTTTCATTCAAATGGTCTTTGGCCCATTACATTCATATTCAAACGGCCTTTGGCCCATCAAAATATTCAAATGGCCTTTAGCCCATTAAAATATTCAAATAGCATTTGGTCCACTAAAATATTCAAACAGCCTTTGGCACATCACAATATTCAAATGGCCTTTGGCCCATTAAAATATTCAAACGTATCAAACAGCAAACGGCTTCAGGCCCAATTCATACTCTTATCAGACGTATCAAATGGCCTTAGGCCAAATTCAAACATATCAAATGGCCTTGGGCCCAAATCATATTCTTCACAGAACCTTATACAAAAATTAGGCATATAGGATACTCATTCATAAGTCAATCAATAAATCCATGAAGCTCATATAGAAGCAACATTTAGAAAATAATATACTTGAACATATCTTTACTAAGATATTACTCACAATGTTCTGATGCTGGATTCGTCCTTGCACTTGACCCTACACAATTCGTAATAAGCATGGAAATCGGGTCACAATACAATTCATTCTGTTCTTTAATTCGTTTAATTCTCTTAGGCTCTTTCCAACTCTATAGTTCATTTATAATGCTTAGTACATATCTAAGAGTGCTTAGAAGTGAAAGAGAACGGAAATCGAAATATGAACCAGCTTTTTAAAATTTTCTAAAATAGGGTACTCTGCTTGAGCGCAACTTTTGTCGCTCGAGCGGCCTATAAAACTCTGAAGAACTTCTGAGAGCTTGATTTTTACACTCGAGCGATACTTTCTTCGCTCGAGCGGACATATTGAATTCTGGAAATTTTCAGAATTTTGTTTAAAGTTCAAGCACACATTTAAAGTTCCAAATTTCATGCATGACATGTTCTAATGTACAAAAATACTTCCAAAAACATGTATATAAGGTCATTTTTAACTCTTAGCTCAAATCTCCACGAATTTAATGATTTTAGTAATTTTCTTTCTTTCTTACAAATCATAAAATTAAGCTACAAGCTCTTAGAAAAACATTTGCTAGTATCAAGTCAATTCTTGATTGTCAAATTCTAAATCATAATTAATTTCTTGATTTATCCAAATTAATTTTCTTCATGTTGAACCCAATTTTAAATTCATAAATTCTAAAATATGAATTAAACTTTCAAAATATAATCTCAAAACTTAGGTTCGCACATGGTTTGTTTAAAAACACACAAACTCTTATTTAATCACAAAGAATATGATTAATTTTTAAATCATTTACATCAAAATTCCTTTAATTTAAAATTAAACTCATTTATTCATAAACTTATAATTTTCCAAGACTTAGTTCTTATTTCATCAAAACATAAAATTAATTATAAGAAATCTATGATGCATGTACAATTAGAGTATTAAGACTTTTAGGATTTGTCCATTCATATAGAAATATAACTCAAATTCATGCAAGATATACAAAATCTAACTAAAAATAATTGATTTCAAAGTTATTTCCACAACCATGAACCTAACTAAATTTTCTCATTCAAACCCATTTTCTTTCAAGAACTATGGAATTGATTCTATAACACACTTAATTCAAGATGTGTGGAGGATTTTTCTACAAGGTTAAGACTTGGAATGCTCACCTCAAGCTTAAATTTCAGAATTAGAGATGATTTCCCTTAACTCCTTCAAGTCTTCTTCACCTCTCTCTCTCTCTCTCTCTCTCTCTCTCACCTCTTCTAGCAGAAAGCAAAAGAAACTGAGCCTTGCTTCTTGACTCATCAACATATACACACACAAACGCACATGCCTCTCTTGTTGCCACCACATTGCACACGTGCACACTTAATCAAGCCTCCAACACAACACTCACATGTACACACTTGCATAAATTTTCTCTGCACACTCACACCCAAGTACACTCTCAATATTAGATTGTTTCATAATTCAATTTATGGTTAGGATTAATTTAATTAAGCAACACTTAATCTTAATAAATCTTGATTAATACAAATTAAATTAATCATAACTAATCACAAATCTCACATAATTTAATCAGACTAATTTCGACTTCAATTATAACCCAATTAATTATATTTAAATTTATCATTATGAATCAGAATTTAATCAAACTCCCAAAAAAACTCTAAATATTAAATTAAACTTATTTTCATCCTCAATTTTGGTTTCTTAAATCTTAAGGCTTTCAATTTCATATTAAACTTCAAAATCTTCGTCAATAAATTACGTATTCAATTGTACACCTCATAAATAAATTTAATTCATAATAATCGAAATTCTCAATTATCATAACTTAATTAACTCTAATTCGAACCCAATTAATCAAATCTCAATATTATTAAACTGAATCGAATATTTATTAAACTTTCATATGGCTCAATACTTGAAATTAAATTGATTTAACTCATCAATTTCACCTCCTCAAGCCATTTAAGCTCCCAAATTCTAATTCCAAAATAAATTCTTAATCAAATCATATACGAATTAGATTGAATAATTCTCATGAATTCCCAAATTAAACCAAACTAAAAACTAATTAAAATCAAAATCTCTTTAATTAATTAAATGTAAAATATTACACGTAATAGGTCGTCACAAATTGTCTAGCCAATTATTCAAGCAGATGCCAGTTAACAACTACAATTGATAAAAGTAACGTCAGTCTGACAACGTCATTCAAGCAGAATCGGACTCCCTCAATTTCAATAGACAAGCATTTTACATGTCATTTATAATTATTCCTTGCAAACATGTCAGAATTGGTGATATCTTTAATAAATCAGCAATGATTTAGACCACTAATTTTGGTGTTCTAATAGAGCATTAATGACATGGCAATGAATAAAAAAAATAAAATAAAAACAAATCAAGACCAAAACATCACATCACTGTGGGTGAAGCCCACTACCAACTCATTAGAGCTACCTTTAAAGCTCTAAAATTAAAGTTTCAAACCATTTTTCTTAATAAATTTCATGTTAGTGGGATCTATTTATCCAGTGCCCCACTGGTTAACAATGGCCAAATAATAAGAAAATAATATACAAGTCTATTTTTAAGATTTATTTCTAAATCTAATAGTTTGTTAAAAATATGATTAATTGATAATTACAAAATATTTAATTATCAATTAATTATATTCTTAACACATTATTAAATTAAAAAAATAAATTTAACTTTTAAATCTAAATAACAATACTCATAATAAAACTTTGTCTTGGGCCTGGCCATCATGTTAGATTTTGTAATGTTTTATTTGAAAGTTTCTCCTCTAGAGAAAAAGTTGGTCTCAACTTTCATAGTTAGTGGACTATTGGTTGGAAACATATAAGATAATTTCAACTCAAAATTTATAATTTTTTTTATTCATAATAAATAAATTATATACTTTTATAGTGACGTAGAGCCAAAGCAAATCTAATCCACCAATGTTTTTAATTTTTATTTTATTTTTTCGCATAACGATGGTCCAATTCCTTTTATTGGTAGTCTAGTCATCGATGGACAGTGGTTGATGATGTATTAATAAACCTTAATTTATTTATTTTTATATAATAACAACAAGTCAAGATTGTCTTTAGTGCGTAATTGAGATTGTCATTGTTTGTAATTAATGATGATGATAATAGTTTGATCTTATTTTTAAAAAAAAATATTAAATACTCTCAAAATATTATATAATATTGTAGTCATTTTAAAAGCCTAGCGCTTTATTAAAAAGTTAAAAAAATAAAAAATATAAATTATTTGTCATTAGACAAAAAAATTAAATGTCATATTACTTTTTCAATCACAAAAAAAATATTTTGTAACAATTTTCCAAACACATTAATTTTATTTTATTTTTTATAGGATTTATTGGTGAGAAGTCCATCTTCGTGAGAGGATATGACTTTAGACTAAAAAATTAATCTTTTTAATGATAAGGACGCATCGAAAAAGTATTATTAGCGGTGACTGGTCCCCTTGGTTTCATTTATTTTTCTTACACCCTTATGTAGAATGACTATTTTACCTATGATTGACACAAAAATAGTAAAGTCCTTTTTTATATAATGAGAATTTTCTTCATAATTTAATTTAATCTCAATCCACTAACGCTAAACACTAATGCACAAACAAATATCTTTTAGCTTACATCTAAAATTTAATGGGAACTCTATGTTAGTCACTCCCTCCACGAGTGTGTGTATTTTTGTGCTAAATGTTACATATTTTTTCTAGTAAAATTATGATAATTTGTAATTCATAAATGAAGTTAGGTATTTTGTAATAATATTACACATTTTTCTATCCAAACATTTTCTAACCAAAAAATGTGAAACATTACAACAAAAATGCCCACAAAATGCATAATTTTATTTTTAAATCACAAGTTATCATAATTTTATTACAAAAATACGTATTATTTATCAAAAATGCGTAACATAAATCACAAAAATATATAACAAAAGTATATATATGATACACACTTTTTGAGAGAAACGTATCATAATGTTACCCAAAACTTAATATCATTAAATTAATAAATTTTTAACATTAATTTTAATCAGAATACTATTTCAAATTCCATACTAGCAAAAAAATGGGCTACTCTCACGGTAGTCAAAACCAATTCAACTATGCATATATATACAGTCCATGTCATTCTTACTAGATTTTCTAATTTTAGGCATTGACTAAATTCTCAATAGCTTCCAAAATAGATTTAGACCCATTTTTAGAGCATTTGCAATACCCACATTGACTAGTTTACCATGTAACATACAGTTCAGATCCTAATTACAAATTTGTGTTTTCTTCGTACGCTTTTTGAGTATGTAAATAGTAAATTGTTTTGTTTAATTAATACTTTTAAAAAACAATTTTTTAGTTTTTAAAATTTTTCTTTTTCCTTTTTTTTATCTTTAGTGAATTTTTTTTAAAAAATTATGTAATTTTTTTTACTTCTTAAATTTACTTAATCTAAATACATTTAAAATGTAAAATATTTATGAAAATTTTCTTTTAAAAAATCACTAAATACAAAAAAAAAATGATTTTTTTTTATAGATTTCTTCACAATTTATTTATTTATTTTTTACTTTTTAAATGTATCTAAAAAAAATTAACTGAAATATGAAAAAAAAAAATCACTAGAGAAAAAAAAAATAAAAATAAAAAGTCTATTTTTAAAAACTCATACCCAAACCGAGTGTAATTTTTGAATAGTGTAGAATAGTGGGGTTTATGTGTTTAGATATTTATATAATTAAAATCTTATCCATTTTAAAGGCTTTTTCTTAATTGATATATAAATAATAGAGTAAATTATATGTACATCTCTTGAGATTTGCTTAAAATATAATTTTTGTCCCTTGAAGTTTATAACTCATAATAAATGATCTTTTTTATTAATAAATTATCAAGTCAATTAACAGTTTTTAATGATCTCAAAAATTTATTTCAATTAATAATTCAAGTAATTTTATCATTATATAGAAGAGCAGTTAGAAATTTTATTTTTTTCAATTAATTTTGTTAAAAAAAAATTCTGACAATAAGATATTTAGGGGTGGTCTGGAATGATCAAAATAAGTGCATTTTTTGACTTTTTATAAAATATAAGTTGGGTGTGAAGTAATGTGTTAGAGAGGTGATGTGACTTAAATAAGATAATGTGACTTAAATAGGATAATGACTTTTTAACTTTTTGACTTTTTTAGATCATGCCAAACAAGGCCTAATAATTTTTCAAACTATGAAAAATAATTTGTATTTTAAACAAATGTCAATGGTGCATTTATTAAAATGAGTAATGTGGGAGATCCATTAAGACCATTTCCAATGGTTCATTAAATCCATCATTAAATTTAAATTTGATAAAAAAAAAAAGTGACTTTTTGCTTTTCCAACGGTTCATCAAATTCAGAATTTCACTTTTTTTTTATCAAACTGAGAATCAATGTGTCTTTCATCAAATTACTGTTAATTGCCGTTAGATTTTCACCACTGAATGTCCTCCCAGATGACCACCTTAAGGCAAAAATTTATAAAAACATTACACTAACCGGTCGAACAATGATCTGATGAAATCACAAATCCTTCCATTGAAACACTTTATATTAAAAGAAACTCTTAATCAAATTTTTATTCAAATTTAATAAAAATTTTGATGTAAAGACAGATCATCAGTAAAGACCCAAGCCCATTTGGACCCAAGCTATATAATTATTTAATAACAATAATATTACCTTTTCTTTTCGTTTTTTTTTTTTTAGATCGGGAACAATAATGTTACCTTACAAATACGCTTTTAGTTGATACTGCATACATTATACATTTGTAACCTGTTCCTTTTTCGGTTAGATCATTTATAAATAATTATGATTGCATGATTTTATTATTTTGTCTTACAAAAATTAACATTTAATTTTTAAAATCATATTTTACTATTTATTTAAATATATATAATTAAATAATTATAATTATTAAATTAAAATTTTTATAAAAAAATTTACTAACACTCATATTTGTTTCACTTCATTGTGACTTAAAAGCCAACTTATGGAGGGTGTCTCCCATATGTATTACGTTACAAGTTACAACTCCAAAAAAAAAAAAAAAAAAAATACATAATTTTATATTTTTTGAGTCTTATATAACTAAACACAACATCATGAGGTATGACTAAAAACTCACAAGTCATAATTAAAATAATTTTTTTTTGATGATAATTAAAGAAAAAAATGATATAACTAGAGGTGCATATAGTACACTGTATATTAGAATTTCCCCTAAAATTTACCTTATTTGGTTCTAATTTTCTAAATTCAATTTTTTAAAAATTAAATTTTTTGTTTTTCATATTTTTTTAGTAAATTTTTTAAATATTTAAAACAAATTTTTTATTTTTGTAGATACACTTAATATAAATATAATTAAAAAATATAATATTTGGAAAAAAAAATTTAAAAATTTACCAAATACAAAAAATGAAAATAAATATAAAAAAATTACTTAAAATGATAAAAAAAAATAATAAAAAAAATCTGAAAAAAAAAAAAACTCAATTCAGAAAATTTCAACGCGATGGTTTTGGAGCATCGACAACTCAGCACACAAAGCTTCTTCATGATATTCATTTTGTTATTTAAAATCCTACGTATAACTCTCTCTCTCTCTCTCTCTCTCTCTCTCTTTCTCGCTAAGAAGTTCGAAGAAAGGAAGGAAACTAGAGGGACAAAGACGGCTTGCTTGGCGTTTTTGAATTACAAAGCTTCCTCAATCTTCTTCCTCTTCATCTTCAACCATCTTATACATATGTAATTCACACACACACAGGCATATTCTGATTTTGTTCTTTCATTGAAACTAATTCATTGTTGTTCGGTGCGATCTAAACTCAATTCATTCGTCAATACATCTTGTTCGGCCAATTCTGGAGCCAAATCAATCGAAGATCTGACCAACCATGTCTTACGCTTACCTCTTCAAGTACATCATCATCGGAGATACTGGTACTCCTTTTTTAATTCTCTCTCTCTCTCTCTCTCTTATACTATTCGAATTTTCAAATTCTGGATCGTTTTTCCTGGATTTGTGTGCTTCTTGTATAGACTGCTTATGAACTAATATTTTTTATTTTATTTATTTATTTTTTTTTTTTGAGTTTGTGGATCTGGAACTTAGAAGGAATCGCTGTGGTTTTGAGCCAATTTTGAGTAGCAGTGAATTTTGTATTTTATGCTATCATGTCTTTCAATTGCCAAGCAATTGATTTTATGTTAATTGTGTGGATTTTGACATTTTGTATTAATTGATCTTGTTTTATGCCAATTTCTGTTGTATTGAACAAAGTTAAATTCGGTGTTTTGTCTCTATCAATTTTTACTTATGCACGGAAATTAGGTTTGATTGCTGAGAATAGGAAGAAGGTAGGTTGGAAATTATCTGACAAATCATATAAAAACAATACTTAAAAAAAAAAAAAAAAAAAAGGGGTAAATTATGCTCACCTCCCCTGAGGTTTCTGACAAATACAGGACCTCCCCACTGGTTTCAATAATTAAAATAATCTCCCTTACTTTACCTAATATTCTCCAGATTCCCCTTTCTGTTGACTTCCGTTTATTTGTTTCACAGAAAAAGCTGATGTCATCAAAGCCAAACACTAAAATGTCCATAATGCTCTCAAGTGTCCTCAACCGATCTATGTCCAGAACAGTGTATTTTCTGAGAAAATGGTGGGTAGTTTCCTTTGACTTCATTTTGTGACTGCTAACTCCATTACCACGCGCGCTCTCTCTCTCTCTTAAATCTTCAAAAATGACTCTTAAATTGCCCTCTCTCTTCTCCCTCCCCACCCCCAATCCTTAACTCTCACCCCCGAAACCCTCACATCACCCATTCGACTAAATTCCCCAACCAAAAACCCTCCAATGGACGAAAGCATTCTTGAATCCATCGGACTCGAAATCATTAGAGTCATGGCCCCAGTCTCGATCTGCATCCTCTTAGTCGTCCTCCTAGTCTACTCCCTCTCCTCCGCCGCCGCACCCATCCGCACTGCCGCCAATCTAGTCTACCTCGAAAACCCCCTCCGACTGCGCCACCCAGAAACTCGAAGGCACTCTTCTCAATGCCTTCGTCTTTGTCATCATCATCTCCATTGTCACTTTCCTCCTCGTCCTCCTCTACTACTACAATTTCACCAATTTCCTCAAGAACTACACTCACTTCTCCGCCTTCTTCGTCCTCGCTGCAATGGGCTGCTCAATCTTCCTCTTCATCATCCAACATTTCTCAATCCCAATCGATTACATCACTTGTTTTTTTTTTGCTTCTCAATTTCACTATTTTGGGTGTTCTCTCTTGTGGCGGCTTGGTTTACCAATTTTCCTGAATGGACCACTTGGGTTTTGCTAATTGCACTTGCTTTGTATGATTTGGTTGCGGTTTTGGCTCTTGGAGGGCTTTTGAAGATCTTGGTCGAACTGGCTTCGAACTGGGATGAGGAGCTTCCGACATTAGTGTACGAGGCTCGGTCAACTGTGGTTGGTAGGTTTTCCGATTCTGGTTCAGTGGAGCTTCAAGTAGTGCCTAGGAACAATGAGAGTGATTTAGAGAATTCAGATTACACTGCTATTGCAATTCGAAACCAGAGTGAAGTTGGGATTGGGGGATGAGATGAGATGAGAGAGAACAAAAAATTAAAATTAAAATTAAAATTAAAATTAAAATTAAAATTAAAAACAAAGTTGAATACTATAATCAAAGGGTATTTTCGTCTTTTCACGCTCAAATAAAAGGGTAATATGGTCATTTGTATACAAAAGTAACGTCGTTTATGTATAATTGACGGATTGGGAGAATCTGTACAATGTCAGGTAAAGTAAAGGAGGTTATTGTAATTATTGAAACTACAGGGGAGGTTTCTGTATTTGTCAGAAATCTCAGGGGAGGTGAGTGTAATTTACCCAAAAATAAATAAATAAATAAAGACAGAAAAAAAAAAAAAATGATAGAAATGGAATGAGCATTCATTAAGGGGAAATTCTCTTTTGGGTGAAACCGCATTTTGAGCTTGTGTTTTTTAAAAAGTAGGTTAGTATGATAAATGGTTTGAAAAGTGGGTTACTTGAATAAATAGTTTGATTTTTTCAAAGATTAAGGGGAAAAAAAAAATACTCATAAGTTTGGTTATGACTCAATTTTTTTTCTAGTCATGACTGAAAATGATTTAGTTATGACATTTGTGGTAATTAACTCCACAAATGTCATATGTAGCATAGCATGACCCTTCATTCAGATACAAATTCGTAGATTGTTAGGCAAACTTGGAGCACAAGGTGTTTCATAAGTAGAATTGGCTTCCATTAGTCATAGAAATTATGTGACTTTTTGGGATTCATTTTAACAAGGTATTAAAATGGCTTTAAAAGAATATATAGAAAAATAACAAGTCAAAGTAGGCTTATCCTCTGGAGTAATTAGTTTCAAGTAGATTCAGAAGATCACAATGGCTCACCTTCAGGGACTAGCCAAGTAAATTCATGGCTCCACCAAGATTGCATGAGAGATGGACATGTCTATCACACAAATAGAATTGGAAGTTGATAGGGAGAAGTGAAACTTCTTTTACTCCATGAAGTGAAGTGTCACTTAAAATTATCACGATCTGAAGTTCTTTTTCTTCCCTACCTAAGAAATATGGACATTTCTAAGAAGGTAGTGTGTTGTGTCTAACACCAACACAACACAACACTACACTTGTCGGACATTTCCCAATACTTGTTGAACATGTGTCCAAACATGCCCTACTATTTAAAATTAGGGGTGGGCGCGGGTCGGTTGTAGCCACCGAACCTCCAATCCGCCATCCGTCCGCCAGATTGGCGGGTTGAAGAAAATCAATCCGCATCCGTCCACCAATCTGGCAGATGTGGATTGAGCGGATTGGCGGATTGGCGGGTGGATGCGAGTCGGTTTGGCGGTTTAAAATCTTATAAATTTTCAACATAATTCAACTTGTGCACTTCCTCAAAAAAAGAAAAAAAAAAGAAAGAAAAAGAAAGTATTACAGTCAATGACTTAAAAAAGTATTACAATCACTGTATGCCTTATCCAAAGAAATAAAGTTTGAAACTTTAGAATATCACGATCACTGTATGTCTCATTCACATATCACAATCACAGCATGATTCATCCACATAAAGTATTACAATCTGTGATCTTAAAATATAATAACAATTCAAACCACCAAAACCATGAACAGAGCAGTAGTAGAGATTATATGTTTTTATATTGTTACATCTACATATGTTTTTGAAAACAAAAAACCAACCAGCATATATCATATTTTTTATTTATTATTTTTAGAGCTAGATTTAAAAACCAAAAAATATAGATAAATAATACGTTTATTTTTTTCAATTCAAAAAATATATTCAAGTTGAAAACTTTTTTTCAACAGAATATTTAAATTCTTTTTTAATTGAAAACACAAGCATAATATTTAAACAAATTGAAAATACAAAGTCTTATAAATTACTAGGGGTGCTCGCGATTTGGCGGTTTGGCGGTTCGGTTGCGGCCAAAGAAATCTCAAATCCGCCATCCGTCCGCCAAATTGGCGGATTGGAGAAAATCAATCCACAACCGTCCGCTCGTCATCACGCATCCATCCCAAATGCGGCGGATCGGTTCGGTTCGGTCGGTTTTGGCGGATCGGTATATCCGCTGCTCACCCCTATTTAAAATAAATAAAAAATTATAGAATTGGATATACTTTAGACACTTGGGAAACACATGTTTATCACTTGGACACATATGAAACACGGTAAAGTTTGAATAAATATCTTAGAATCCAATGATAGAACAAAAACAATGTAAATTTATTCGTATTCTCCTCCTCTATACTTTAAAAATTATTGTCATTAAATGAAATATTCATATATATGACATATAATAATTGTTTCTCCTTCTACATAACATGTTTAAATATATAAAATCATAAACATTTTGCATGTGTACCCACATATTGTGTTTTACATTTTTAAAAAAATTATGTGTTGGCGTGTCTATGTCGTGTCATATGTCCATGTCCATGTTTGCTTAGTTCCCTGCCCACCACCCCAATGAGAGATGGGAGGGAGGTTAAGCATTTAAACCCCAGATATAATACTCAGGATTGTAATCTGGATGCCACCTTGGACCCAAGTAAATGTATAAGTTTGTTAAATTAGTATCTTCTCATATCATATTACATTGTTAGAAGTTATGATTCTTTTTTCAGTGTAGAATATAGGACGGAGTTATTTGTTATAGTCACTGATCGTGCATGGAACAGTGCAACTCATGCGAGTTTGATCTCTTCTTACTTAGGAGTTGGAAAATCATGTCTTCTTCTGCAATTTACTGACAAAAGGTTTCAGCCTGTGCATGACCTAACCATTGGTGTTGAATTTGGGGCTCGAATGGTCGCAATTGACAACAAACCAATAAAGCTGCAGATTTGGGACACGGTTTGTTGCTATTCTTTGTCCTTTATTTTTCTACTATTAAATTGTCCGATGTAGAGTATCCTGGTTTCTTCTTAGCTGCTTGGTGAATAATGACATGAATTTCTGAATTGTAAGGAACCCAAAGTTTGCTTCTTATCTTATGCAAATGATTGCATTTGTAATTGCTCATCATTCCTTGCTGTCAGGCTGGTCAAGAATCATTCAGATCTATTACAAGGTCATACTACAGAGGGGCAGCTGGTGCACTGCTTGTTTATGACATCACTAGGTATGATGTTTGTTTGAATCTTCTTAAACTTCATGAGCAAGGCTATCTATTATTATGCTTGAAAATTTGTCAATTTTTTTCATGTAATGCACCTAAACTTAGGCCCAATTTTGCATGCATTACATATATATATGCATCTGCATCTTCAGTTGTTGCTTGTGATTATACTTTTTGAGAGAAGGAAAATGATAATCTGGTATCTACGTTTTTCGATATTCTTCTTTGGATATCCATTTTGAAAGGCTTTCATGTTACAATTATGCAAACTAATCATAACTGCCTCATACAAACTTTTTTCCTGAAATGTCGACAAATTGAGATTTTCTTTATCCTGAAGGTTAGATTTGTTTTCAAGTCTTTGATATTCAAGAGAAAAGGAGTGCATAATGCTATCTGATGATGTGTGCATCATTAATGCAACAGTAAAACAGTTGCAAGTGTCCCTGCCTCAGGAAGCAGTAGTCCTTAGTTTGAATTTTTTACCATTGTTGGAGAACACCTGACTTGTGTTGTTGGGTGCCTGGGACATGTTTGCGGATTTAGTTAGGCTAAATGTCTGGATATCTTGTGTGTGTGTGTTGGGCCCGGGGGGTGGGGTGGAGAGAGAGAGAGAGAGAGAGAGAGAGAGAGAGGGAGAGCTTTAAATATTGGAAAGTGCATTTTGTGGGACTTGAATAGCAAGCCTATTAACTGAGAAGGCAACATGTTAACAAAATATTATGTGAAATCGCTCTTATGATTCAAAATTGTGGTTAAACAAGTTTAGACTTTAGATAACATCCATTTTTGGATGGTACTCTAATTTTTTTGATTCGGACCTTGAGATTGGTATGGATCTCTCACAAGAGTGGTTTGGAAGATATCTTTCTACCAATAGTGGTGGTCTCTCCTCAGCTTTGGCAGATTGTTTAGCCTGTTCATCTTTCACAAATGGATCTGAATGGAATTGTTTTTGCTTACCAGATCTGGGAAAAGGAGGTTATTTGTATACCACTGTTACATTTGGTTCTTTGTAGTGCATATTTCTTTGCTTAAATGCCAATACAGCCAAAATAGGATGATGAGTTAATGAAAATCTCTCAGAACAATATAAGTTTAAACAAATCACAGGCATTTTATTATTTTGATCGATTATACAAACTACAGAGGAAATGAATATAATTAGAGAAATACCAAAGCCATTCTAGTTGTCTGTTATCTGTTGCAATGTCTTCTATTGTACCATGATATTGCTTGTTAGAATAAAAGTAGAATTAGCATATTATATCTCGGTGTAATTTAATAGATAAATGCAATTACCTTTTACTTTTATACTTGAGGCGGATTATGATGAATTTGAGTGACGGAATTGTGGAGCCCTAACTAGTCTTTGTGTAGTTGTAATATGGCTCTTCTACTTTGCAGTGATAAAGAATGACTTTAATTGTTTTGCCATTCAGGAGGGAAACTTTTAATCACCTTGCGAGCTGGTTGGAGGATGCAAGGCAGCATGCAAATGCAAACATGACTATCATGCTCATTGGAAACAAGAGTGATCTTGCTCATAGAAGGGCTGTAAGCACAGAGGAAGGCGAGCAGTTTGCCAAGGAACACGGCTTGATCTTCATGGAGGCTTCAGCAAAAACAGCTCAAAATGTTGAGGAGGTGTTGAATCTCCCAACTGAGTTATACTGCCTAGTGTTTAAGAAAGTTTCTAGCATGAGCACCATTTTTTTTTTTTTTTCATTTTTTGCCATTGGTAAGAAGCACAGACACGGACACAATACGGACATATCAACACATAAATCCACAAAAAATATAGGACACGATATGTGGGGGACTCATGCAATATTATATATCATATATATGAATATTTAATTAAAAAATAATAATTTTTAAACTTTAAAGAATGAGAATATGTATAAATTTATGTTATTTTTCTTTTGTATTGGATTGTAAATTACTTTATTCAAACTTGTAATGTATTTTATGTTTGTCTAAGCAATTGACATGTGTTCCCTAGAATCTGAAGCATGTCCGAATGTAGAATTTTTTAAATATAGGACATGTTTGTCTGTGTGTACGACAGGTCTTGGGAAATGTCTTGCAAGTGTTGTGTCAATGTCAGACATGACACACCACCTTTAGAGTGTCGGTGTTTCTTGGTTTTTGGACATATTTCTTCTTGTCTTTCTGATAAAGAAGTTTTGTACAGGCATTTATAAGCACGGCCGCTACAATTTATAAGAAGATTCAGGATGGAGTGTTTGACATATCAAACGAGGTATCCTTTCTTTCTCTCTCTCTCTCTCTCCTTCTCTCTGGTTTGTTTATTTATGGTGGAAGAACATATTGCTTTTCTTTGAATGTTTGTTTGAAATTATTTTTCTACTTTTTATTAGGATAGTTTGGGTTGAGCAAGCTATTATTTTCGTTTCATTACAAAATAGGAATAGCACAATATTTTTGGGACAAAAGTGGTTTAAAGAATTAAACTTTCTATTAAGACCTCATTTTTCTCTGGGATTACTTGAACGAAACTCACTTAATCAGAAGGAGACTTGGGCACACATTCCAATTGACTAAAGTAGTGATGGGCTTAGGTCAATTGACCTCGGGTTGAGATTTTCACATACTGAAGTCATAACTAGTTGTAACCTGTTATGTAGCATCTGCTTATCAAAAAAAATAAAAGCATCTGCTTAACATCAAAAGCTTTTTCATGCCATTAACAAAATTAAAGAACATGATTGGATGACTAGTAGAACTGCCAGTACTAAAAATTCGGGTTATTTGGTTCTGCTTTGCAGTCTTATGGGATAAAAGTTGGATATGGTGGCATTCCCGGGCCATCAGGAGGTAGAGATGCCTCTGCTTCTCCAGCAGGTGGCTGTTGCAGTTGAAAAATGAAACTCCTCAGAATCATTCACATACCTTTGCTTGTTTGCTCGTGCTTTGAAGGTTCCGATGTTCTTTTGCACTTTGGAACATATCACCAGTTTATTTGATGGTCTAGAGCTATCAAATATTGTGGGGAAAAAAATTATTTATTAAAAACAATGCAAGCAAATATACTATATGTGTGTCTTCCCTTGTATTCTTCTTCCTGATTGTGTAAATTTGACAGCTAGTATTGAAATTTCATTGTCAGAAATTAGAATTGTAACGAAAGTGATCAGAGATACTTTGATTGCTTTCAGACCCCTTTTATCATTATCGTTTGTAATTTGGTTGTGAAGAGATGCTCTCTTGGCGGTTTGGTTTTAAATTCCAACTTCTGAGTTCAAAAATTTGTGGACTGTTTGATGAAATTAGGTTTTCAGCTGTGGTCCAAATTAAATTTACAGGTTCATCTGTTTAACAGACCATGGAATATGATGAAGTTTGGTACATTGTTCAAAACAATGGGTCTGTTTGGTAACTATTTCGTTTTAAGTTTTCAGTTTATATTTACAAAAATTTTAAAAACTGTCATAAAAACTTGTTTGATAATTTTTTTGGTTTATAATGATTGTCTCAGTTTATAAATTTGAGGAAAAAACGTAAACTGAAAAAATAAGTTTACGTTTTCAGTTTTTAATTTTCAATTATTTTTTAAATTAATTTTTTTTTCAAATAATTTATTTTCATTTTTTTCTTCAAATATTTTTTTTCCTAATTAAATTTTTTTCAATTATTTTTTAATTAATTTTTTTTCAAATAATTTTTTTTCAACTAATTTTTTTTTCAATTAATTTTTTTTCTATTAATATTTTTTTCAATTAAGTTTTTTCCAATTAAATTTTTTTCGATTATTTTTTTAATTAATTTTTTTCAATTATAATGTGTGTGATTCCATTGTCATAAAATAATAAAAATAAATATAAATATTTTAGGCCTGAACAAACATATTTTTTTAGTTTATGTTTTAAAAAAATTTTAAACATTTTATTCAAACCAAATGTGTTTGTAATTTATGTTTTTCTAAAAATAAACAAAAATTAATTTATAAAATTTTTGTAAACATAAACTAAAAACGTAAACGTTATCAAACACTACCTTGCCTTTCCTTTGGATGTTTTAAATGTGTTCAAATGAGTTTTAATCCAATTGAGCTCAAGCACGAGCAATAGGATTCACACAACTAAGTTTTAAATGTGTTCAAATGAGTTTTAATCCTATTGAGCTCATGCTCGAGTAATAGCATTCACACCCAAGTAATCGGTTGAGAAGTAAAATCTTGAAGATAAAATTTAAAATTTTGAGTTCAAGGATAAAATTAACCGGAGGTTGTCCAGTCATTAATTTCAAAATTTTAAAATTGGTAGAGATATGCACAAATTGATTTTAACACTTAATTATAAAAATAAAAATAAAAATACCATTCACATTGATTTTGTGTATTACTTGAGATGCACAAATGTTAGAGATTTGATTGTAAATATTATTTTTAAATACACGAATTTAACATTAGCAAGTCATGGCTCAAGTAACGTCAACTTTAGTTAAAGTAGCATACAAGCTCTTGTATTTCGCTTTCACAAGCATCACCATTACTTCAGCAAAGTGATCCTTTACACTAACCTCGCTTGAGGAGAGAAAATATATAAATTATAATAATATTATATTTCTATAGTTAGTGTTTGGTTGATTAGAATGAAATGATTATTTTATCAAAATATTGATCTTCATATTTGGTTAATTAAAAAAATATATTAAAAATCATCATTCACAATTACAAGGAAATTATCATTTTGGCCCATTTTGGCAACCAAAAAAAAGCCACATTTTTTTCAATTTTTTTTTGACTAATGATTTTTTTTTTCAAAATTATGTCAATTTTTTTACTTTTCTGTTCCGATCCGTCTTGTCAAGACGAATCCAAAAAGTATTTTTAAAAAAAATACTAAAAGACTAAAATAAACCAAAAAAGGTTGCTCATTTTTGTCATTTCTTGATTTTTTTTTTAAAAATTATAATTTTTGGTTCTTCTTGTTGAACTAAATCTAGAAACCTAAAGTTTTTAAAAAAAAATTTAAAAAAATTCACTAAAAACGAAAATAAGCAAAAAGCCAAAAAAGGGACTTTACCAAAACACCCTGAAGAGTTTATGGAATGACAATTCTATCTCATTTCAATGAATCAAATAGAGTATTAAAGTTATAATTCAATATCACTTTGTTTATATTTTTATTAGTAATTTGTTAATAATATCTTTTACTCTAAAACATTTTTTTTTTAAATTATAATTTTTTGGTTCTTCTTGTCGAACTAAATCTAGAAACTTAAAGTTTTTTAAATTTTTTTTTTAAAAAATTCACTAAAAACGAAAATAAGCAAAAAGCCAAAAAAGGGACTTACCAAAACACCCCGAAGAGTTTATGGAATGACAATTCTATCTCATTTCAATGAATCAAATAGAGTATTAAAGTTGTAATTCGATATCACTTTGTTTATATTTTTATTAGTAATTTGTTAGTTGTATAAATAAAAATAATAATAATATCTTTTACTCTAAAACATTTTTTTTTTAAAATTTATCTATGTGTTTAGATATCATATGTATTAATTTTGATCGGTTTAACTTTACTAAATTTTAAACACCGGAGAAAAAGAAAAAAAAGAAAAAAAGTCTAAAGTGTTAGGTAATATTAGGTGGATCAATAGTTAAATATTTTTAAGGTTTGATAATTTAAGAAAATATTTGAGAGTCACAAAAAATTTCACAATTTGATCCATAATAGGTGTCAATTTTTTATTTGTTACAACACCCAATGATATAAGACTCAACTCCCTTACCACGTCATTATAAGTGAATTTATAAATCTAAAATTATGAGTTTCTAACATTTTTCGATAATTTATACTATTACATAAACAACACAACTCTATGGAGTTTTGTCATAATTTTCTTATACTTAAAACATTTTATTTTTTTGTTTCAAACTTAATAATTAGCATGATTATTCTAATTATCTCTCATATGTTTAGTATTATTTTCATCCAAAATTAATTGTCTCATAAGAATAATAATAACTTAAAATAATATATTCTCGTAAAACATTATTTGAGATGGATGTATAGCTAGAAAAATGAAAAAATTAAATAAATTCAAGAATTAATTAAGATAGGACTCCGAACACTTCTCATAAGTGGAAAAATAAATAAATAACAAGAAGAAGAAGAAGAAATTTTTTTTTTTGAAACTTGATGGGAAGGTTGGCATTGAAGGGGCATCATAAAAGTTTATCATAGAATGATTTTGATTCATAAGTGTAAATATTTTTGATATTTTTATCTTTTTTTAGATGGACGATATAAATTTAAAATTGATAAATTGTGAATCACACATACCGTATATATATATATATATATTTAAAGTTGATAGATTGTGAGTCACATATATAATAATTTTACTATTAATTTTAGAGGAATATTAAGGATACCAAAATAAGTGTTTGGTAAAATTTTTAATACAATATTTGAGAACCGTAATGTTTTTGTTAATTTTGATGTTGTTGAAAATAAATTTTTTTAATATAGAATAAAATAAAAAAAAATTAAATTTTAAAAATTAAAATTAGAAAAAGGAATGGTGTATCACAAAATCTATCACGATTCACCTGTGAACGTATGAATTACACTCGTGAAATTATCAACAACTTTACAAAATAAAATTACACTTTTAACCCCCAAAATACCCTCCACCACACGTGACTCTCCCTAAGGTTTGCTGAAAAATGATTCAGAGTTTTAATTAATGTGATTGAGACTCCCTCCAATCATCACCTCCACAACCCCACACACATGTGGTGGGTGGTGATTAGAGGAGAAGGAAAAAATAAATAAATAAATAAAATTGGCCAATCAAAAAGAGAGAGGGTCAAAGGAGTGGGGGGAAAGGGGATCCGGATCATTTTTCTTTAATTAAATATCACTAATTTATTCTTAATGATATAAAATGGACTCCACTAATCACTCTTTATCATTCCTCTCTATATCTCTCTATTTTCTCATTAGAAATCAAAATAAGAATAATTTATTAAGAAGAATATTGATATTCAGGTTTAAAAATTAGATCTACTTTTTAGATTCAGTGATGTGTCAAAAAAATAATTGATTGATAATTAAACATGCCAGATGATTTGATGTCAAGAAGCCAAGACACAGTCTTTCAACTAGTCCATAATTTGTTGAATAATAAAAGCGGGTTAAGATATTTCGTTTTCGAATTTCCTGTTATTGCATTCCTTCCAGAGTTCTCAAACTGCAAAAAATAGGAAGCATAAATGTAATGTAGCCAATTTGAAATTTTCTGTGAAAAACGTTAAACCGTCAGGACTGAATGAAATCTTATATCGAAAAGGCTATCCAAATAGTTCCAAACGTCCATAGCAAGCTTACTTTTGATTTAAGGGCAAATTACAAACAGCCTTGAGGTTTAGTGAAAATACAAATTTCTTCTTGAGGTTTGAAAAATTACATCTCGTCCCTTGAAATTTATATTTCCATAACAAATTACCTTTTGAGATTTTTATTTTCATACAGATTCTTTCCTAATTTCTCCTAATTTGTTATGAAAATTTGACTCTCGAGAAGTAATTTATAATTTTTCAAACCTCAAAGAAGAATTTTTATTTTTACCAAATCTCGAAAGGATATTTGTAATTTGCCTTTGATTTAATTATCAATTAAATATTCTCTTAATACATTATTGATTCTATAAAATAAGTTTGTAAAGTATACGTGTATACTTTTTTTTCTATTGGAAGAGGTAGCCCACTCAAGGTTAGCTCCGTAATTCTATGCCAATCCAGTGGCAAACAATATCTTTCTACATGCATATTACTCCAACACTTGATCACTCACTTTCTCTCTATCTCTAAGAAGGTGAAGCGGTGGTGGCGAACAATGGCAGCAATCGGAGCATTGAAGGTGCCTCGCAGCAGCACTGATAGGCTCACAGGCGAGAGAACCACCGACGACCACCGTGTGACGGCGTCGTCTTGGAGGCTGTCATTTGCATCGTCTCGTCTCTCCGGCGACAAGATCTCGCCGAAATTGGCTTCTCCACGACGCCGTTTCGAGGTCTGTTCCGGCGACAGGAAGACTCCCTTCGTCGTCGTCTCTCCCAAGGCCGTTTCTGATTCGAAGAATTCGCAGACATGTCTCGATCCTGATGCTAACAGAGTCAGTTCTTTCTCTTTTGTTTTCTCTCCTGTAATTGTCTCGTAAATGCTTTCAATACACGTATATACTTATAAATAATATGCATGTGTATAGGATTACTATATTCGCACTCCCAAACAACTTTACAATTTGATATTATATATATATACAAGTATTACCGTAGATTCAATCGCTGTGCCTTTTCAAATACTTGTTTGTTTGGGCGGAAAACATTTTCTAATAATAGAAAACATTTTTTTGATGGAACTTTTTCTTTTAAAATATTTTTCTATGTTTGGTGTTTGTTTGAACGGAAAACATTTAAAACATTTTTTTTGATGGAATTTTTTTTTTTAGAAATAATTTTGCTATGTTTGGTGGTGGTGGTGGAACGAAGGTGGAGGTGGAGATGGTGGCATGGTGGTGGGGGTGAAGGTGTGGTGGTGAAGGCGAGAGTGATGGTGATAATGTGGTGACATTAGGAAGATTTGAGTTCGGAAAAATTTTTTTTTTTTTTTTTGCTTTTAAAATTAAAAAATATTTTCTATCCAAATAGATTTGTTTTTTGTTTGACTTTCCATTTTTCATTGTACCAAATAGAAAATATTTTTTGCCCAAATAAGCGGAGCGTAAATTTTTTGAATAATTTGATGATTGAGATGAGTTTGATGAATGAGAAAATTGTTCTATTTGTTACTAATGGATGTGAGATTTTTTTCCCCCTTAAGTTCTATTTGTTACTAATGGATGTGAGATTTTTTTTCCCCCTTAAATGGCAACATTCACATCAAATGAAGTGTACGATTTATATAATAGAATAGAGAATTGAATATACGAATGTATAATGGTGTTTATGATGAATTTCCTTTTTCTTTATGGAGCAAAATTGAAATGAGGATTCAATTCCCCCAAATCCAGGTAGAACAATTGTAGACGGAGCTAAAACTGTTGCTGAAATTGTGAATGATACACTTAGTTTTAGATCTAGGATCTACTCTCTTTCTCTCTCTTAACGAGTTACATTTTTGTTTATTGATTCATTACTAGTGAAGAGGCTTCAAGCATCTCACTGTGATTAGATTAGAACAAGTCCTATATATGTGGAGAAATTGTCAGCTTCGGTGCTTTGCTTGATGCTTTTGATGTTCTGTTTGCTATGCATTGCATTTGTGCTCTGTTTGCTTGCTGAGAAGGCATAACAAAAACTATATAGGAACGTTTTGTTCTTTTTATCATGTTCCGTTTCATTGCTTACAGGTCATGGGAGAAAAAATTTACTCTTTGGATCTTATGAAAGCAATTTACATAAGAAAAAGTCTAGGAACACATAAACCAAACCGGACACCACCCTCTCACACGAGTTGGAACTTGGGGTCTATGTATGTGAGAGGGTGGTGTCTGGTTTGGTGATCATTTATGTGTTCCTAGAAGAACTGTTTACATAATGTGTTTATGGTTTTCATTGGTTGCTGAATGCATTTATTGCTGTTAGAAGCCTTTCTTTTCTTTAGTGTAAACCGATTGAGAAACTTGCATGAGGCCATCTATTGACTCACTTTTCTCTGCTAACGTACAGCTCTTACAAAATCAATTTGGGTAATTTGCTATTGCTTTTCATTTTTCGCTGAATATATTTGTTGCTGGGATTTGTGCATTTATTTTGGCACGTGTGCTGGACAATAAAAGGGAACCTCAGTAGGAAGTTATCAATGGGGTTCCTACTCTCTGTAGACCTTAAATCATTCAATGGTCGATCATTATGATGCAAAGGATTATATTTCCCAATGCTTACGTCAAATGAGCTGAAATATGTGTATCAGAAGATCCATGGCAATGGAGTTCCTGATGCCTACGTAAAGGAGGACGGAAGATGTGAATTTTGTTACTTTTCTTTTGAACTTATGCGCTGCCATTTTATGCTCATGAGCATATAAAACTTTTGATACTTAGATTGAGTTCATATCAAGAAAGGAATGACTAGGTTACTGTTGTTCGTAATTCTTTACAGAGTGTTCTGGGAATTATACTTGGAGGTGGAGCTGGGACTCGCCTTTACCCTCTTACAAAGAAGAGAGCAAAACCAGCTGTTCCTTTGGGAGCAAATTATCGCCTGATCGACATTCCGGTCAGCAATTGCTTGAACAGCAACATATCGAAGATCTATGTTCTGACACAATTTAATTCTGCATCACTCAATCGCCACCTCTCTCGGGCATACGCAAGCAACTTGGGTGGCTACAAGAATGAAGGGTTTGTTGAAGTTCTTGCTGCTCAGCAAAGTCCAGAGAACCCCAATTGGTTCCAGGTAGTTTACAATCTGAACACTAAACTTTACACTACTGTGCATTAGTGTTTCATTTCTTTGAGACACATTTAAAGTTGAGAATTTTTTAATCTACCTTTAGTGCTGACATTCATACGCATTTGATAAGCTCTGCTTTTTTTTTTTTTTTTTCTACCTCTACTACTATTCCCTTTTCTTTTGAGGAAGTAGCTTCACTTACAAAGAAAACAGTAAATGTTCCCTAGATTTCTGATGTACTCTGTTGTATAGTTGTGATTTAATGCCAATAGTTGTTATTATTGCATCACTTACAAAGCAAGAAGTGTTCCCAGTTTTCTAATGTATTTTATTGTATAATTGTACTTGTGAATATATATTATGTGAATGTTATTATTTGTTTCAATTTATAATTTTACTTCACATCTTCTGTCATGGCTCAACATTTAACATACGTATTATCAGTAATTAGCATTATAGTAAAATATCAAAATGTTGAAGAGGATAACACTTCTATATGTTGAAGGCCACCCGAGTACCTCACTTGAGTTACAACTTTTTAGTTTCAATTAGTTGGGATATGCTATGGACATCCTGCTTCATCATTTAAGTATGTGGGAAATAAATGTTAGGTAGGAGGGTTTTCTCTTTTTACTACTTTTATTGATGACTTCATTGGATTCTGTCTCCACTTGCAACACCATCATAAACATGACACAGGGAACAGTTTGTTGGTTTGATGTTTGGGTTTGCCCAAGATGTTAATTCAGAATCAAACCGACTATTGTCAACCTAGGACTAGCTTCATGGGTATATAGATTTGAAGTGAGCAGATTAAAGCTCTTGTTGAATCAGTCAGTTTGCCGGTTACTTGACACCCTGTCTTGAATTCTATTTTATGGTTCTTAGGGTACAGCTGATGCTGTGAGACAGTATTTGTGGCTGTTTGAGGAACAGAATGTTCTAGAATTCTTGGTTCTTGCTGGGGACCATTTGTACCGTATGGACTATGGGAAATTTATTCAAGCCCATAGAGAGACTGATGCTGATATCACCGTAGCTGCACTGCCGATGGATGAAAAACGTGCCACTGCATTTGGCCTGATGAAGATTGATGAAGAAGGGCGTATAACTGAATTTGCAGAGAAACCGAACGGAGAACAATTGAAAGCTATGAAGGTTTTTTTCCTCCTTAGAACTTCCTGTTTTTATTCTTCATCAGGGGTTTTATAAGATCTTATGATTTTATTTCCAAGATTCATAAATAAACTCAGATCATGATGGATTTTCTCTATTTGTTGTATTTTAGGTTGACACTACTATTTTAGGTCTTGATGATGAGAGAGCTAAAGAGATGCCTTACATTGCGAGTATGGGTATATATGTTGTGAGCAAAGATGTCATGATGAGTCTGCTTCGGGACAATTTCCCTGCAGCTAATGATTTTGGAAGTGAAGTTATTCCTGGTGCAACTTCCATTGGGATGAGAGTATGTATTCTTTTTTTCTCCGTAGATTCTTTTCTTTTATCATTGACATCTCAAAGGATACCAAACATATTCTTATGTTTACTGAAGCCATCTCAGTCAAAAGTTTGTGTTATTATATCGGGGCATATGTAAAAGGGGTAGATCTGCTACCCACAATGCTGAGGACACGAAAAAATTGCTCTAGTTCTCCATTACTATGCGATCTTGAAGCTAATACAAATATCCTGAGTCATACCGTGTAGTTTAATGTCTACGCATCTATTACTTGTAGCTAATCATTAATTATTGCTTCTGGTAATTCTACCTGCATTCTGTGTAAATCTATTGGACTAGGAAAAAAACTTTAAATTAATCTTCTATTTGCATTTTATTTCTCCAGAATCATGATCACTTAAAGTGTAATTGCAACTTCATTTCTATAGGTGCAAGCTTACTTGTACGATGGGTACTGGGAAGACATAGGTACTATTGAGGCTTTTTATAATGCCAATCTAGGGATTACCAAAAAGCCAGTGCCGGATTTCAGGTATTCTTGATTATCAGACTTGTATCTTTCATCACCCTTTAATATGCTATAATACCAGCTTCTCTTTTATAGTTTGAAAACTGTGACGCCATCTTTGACTTCTGTTGCAGCTTCTATGATCGCTCAGCACCAATCTACACCCAACCTCGATACTTGCCTCCTTCCAAGATGCTTGATGCTGATGTCACAGATAGTGTTATTGGTGAAGGTTGTGTAATCAAGGTAACTCATATTTGTTGACAAGATCTCTGAATGTTTCACAAATGATGGTGATTTTTTTTTTTTGATAAATAAAATGACAGTGATTTGTGGCATTAAGGTAACTCATACTGAATAAATGCTCAGTATGAGTTACCTTGATGTCAAGGTTTTGATGTGGATTGCATAATGTAAAGGGTGGCTCAGCCCAACAGTAAAGCTTCTTGTTAACGTTCCTAATCACGAGGATTTGAGCAACAAAAATGGCCTTTCTAGAAATTAGGGTAAAGCTGTGTACATATGGTCCTTTCAAAGCCACACTTTGGCCAGAATCTCGTGTTGCATGTTGGGGGGACACGTTACACTTTGGGATTGGTGAAAAAGGAAATCCTTTGCCCCATCTGACAACATTTATGTTTGGGTAATGCTATACAAGCATAATTTGTATACAAAAAAAATTCATACAGAATGATGTATCTTATTTATATCCATTCATTAAAAGTCAAAATACCCATCAATTTGGTTCATAATTGCAACGATGTCATTGTCATATCATTCTTATCTTAAATTATGTATAAAAAAATTATATATGCATATCATATTCCTTCATGTTTTACACACAACTAATGTAAATGAGCCTACCCATATCGTGCCACCTCCCAGGGAGGACAAGTGGCATGTCATGAACTTGTTGGCTTGTGTGTGATGTAGAGATCTATTACCTCCCAGGGAGGACAAGTGGCATGTCATAAACTTGTTGGCTTATGTGTGATGTAGAGATCCATTATTGTGTTAGAGAATGAAGTTTTATTGTCAATTAAATCCTTCATACTTCCCTGTGCAGAACTGTAGAATTCACCATTCTGTGGTTGGGCTTCGATCTTGCATATCAGAAGGCGCGATTATAGAAGATACACTGTTGATGGGAGCAGATTATTATGAGGTAAATACCAACAACTTATTTCTAATTGTTGAGATTCTTGGAAATGCAGTGCTGTAATCTATAGAAGGTATGTGAATTGGCTGGTGACTTGACTTTTTATTGAATTTGCAAATTCTCATACTTACAATTTGCTCATCTTCTTGCTCCAGACGGATGCTGACAAGAACTTTCTGGCTGCAAATGGTAGTGTTCCAATTGGTATTGGCAAGAACGCTCACATCAAAAGAGCAATCATTGACAAAAATGCTCGCATTGGAGAAAATGTTAAGGTTGGGGTACTTGACATTTTAGAACTTAATTACTTTTTTTTTTATTTTTATTTTTTTTTTTTGAATTATGAAGTAGTAGAATTCAATAACTGTTTGATTTCAAATTTTTTAATTAATATATAGGAAATTCTAAGATGCGCACGTATATGACACCATCAACACTAAAAGGAAAAAGTTTTTATAGAACAATTATTATACAAGTGTTAAGATGATGCCAAATTCCTGAATTTCTAAAAGAATGAAAAACTTTTTTTTTTTTTTGAAAAAAAAAAAAGAGAAAAAAAAGGGTATTGCTAACAAATGCCTGCCTCTAGGGCACAAGAAAAAGAATATGAGGCACTTTTCACTAGTTTTAGAACATTTTTTTTTAAATTTTATTTTATAATTTCACCTATTTCTAGAACATTTTTTTAACCCCATTCTGGACACAATCCAATGCTCCAGGAGCACTATGCATTGCCAAAACAAAAATATCCATTGCTTGCTATTTTTGTGTTTGTGATGAAATATGGAATCATTGCTTTGATCACTTGGAAATCATTTACATATTTAATATGGAATTATGTCATTCTAAATCGTTAATAGTGACAATTTTTTTTGTGAATGTCATGAATGTAGAATTGTTGTTTTTATCGCTCAGAACTCATGTCCATATTTAATGTGAAATTTTGTCATATACCAGATCATTAACAGTGACAACATTCAAGAAGCGGCCAGAGAAACAGATGGATACTTCATAAAGAGTGGGATTGTCACTATAATGAAGGATGCCTTGATTCCAAGCGAAACTGTCATCTAGATATATATCCTCCTTCCGGACCCTAACCCAAACCCAAACCCAAACCCAAACCCAAACCCTTTTTTGTTGCCATATATGGGGACTCCCCTTTCCCTACTTGTTGGCTTGACAAGAGAGAGATAACAAAGTCTGCATTCCTTTATTGTGTTGGATTATATACAATGCATATTGTTTGGTACTATATATATATATATTTTTTTTTTTTGTAACAAAAAATCCATCTATAGATACCCTTAATACACTTTACAACAAGCAACATGATCTATGCTACCTAGAACATGGATCGTTTCTTTACACAGATCATTTCGGTATGTGGTACGAGAATGGGATAGTGATAAGCCACATGTTGGAAAATTTAGTACAATAGGGATAGATTTGTCTAGATTACACTGTTAGAACTTAAAATACATCTAGAGCACAAAAAAAAAATTTAATTTTTTTAACAATTAGGCATTTAATAAAATATAGTTTAGTTTTTTTTCCAAATTAATTAGGCAAAAACACATTTCTAAATAACATTACATTAAGTTGTGTTTGATTAAGGAATTTGGAAAGGGAAAGAGAAAAATTAGGTGAAATATAAATAAAATATACTTACATTTCATATAATTTCATACATCTTTTCCCTTTCTTTTTCTAAATCCTTTCCCAAATATCTTGACCAAATACAGCGTTAAGGTTCTTTTTTACAATTCTTTTTTTATATCAGAATTTCACTCTCTAAATTTAGTTAATTTTAATAGTTTTTCTTCCTAAGGAAATTTTCAAGTAAAAAGGTCACACTGAATAATTTTTTATTCAAATTATGGACTCTCATTTCCTGACGAAAGTTTTTTTTTTCAACGGGGGACTTATTTATCATCTAGCCAAGTTTTGACCAAATCTCATTTTAATGTTGTGCTTGAATTTTGAGTTTGTGAATGAAAAAATAAAAAATAAAAATAAATAAATAATTTGAAAAAAGTGACCCCCAAATATATATATATATATATGAAATCCTTCATTCAGATAACAGAGAGAAGACTAATTTCAGTTTCACATCCAGTCCAACAAGAACAAAGGCCCAATTAGACATTCGAATCATCTTATCATATAATAAAAAGCAAAAAATTACCTCCTGCTTTTCTGAGTCTGTCGCTAGCCAAGCAAATTTCAATTATTTTGTTGAGCATTCTTTGACCAAAATTTTCCTCCATTTGTCCTTGAGGTCATCTGGGGTTCGAGTCCCATCAAAAACATGATGACCAAATTCCAAAATTTTCCTCCATGGGAGATTCTTGTTGACCATGGTTGAGAATTTCTGCACTCCTTCCTGCAGCATTAGAGTGCTTAATCAAGTTAGATGGCTGTAAGTCAGAGGAAAAACAAAATTAATGGGCATTTCAGGCATTCGAAATATTTCCAATTCCTCTCTAAGGGTTTTTGTTTTTTTTGGTAACGGAGAACCGATCCTAGGCCCCCCTTGGATCCACCCCAAGTTAACATGCACATGATGATGGATGGATGCTGTTATAAAATGCATTATAAATGCTTGTACAGTATTTTCTTTCAGAATGTATTTGCTTTTGTCAACTTCATTCACATCTTTACAATAAAATCTTTAAGATTTATCATTTCTGTATTTCAAAATATTTTACTAGTGTCATATCCCGTGATCCTTCAGAATTGTTTCCTGATAGACTAAAATAGTTTTATGCTCAATGATTAAAATGTGACCCAAGTAAATTGCAAGATCTAGTTGCTTATTCGACAAAATCCATGACAAGAAGTTTTTGTGTGGGACTCAATCAAGGCTTTCATTACATAAATTCTGTGATAGTTTTGGACAAAGCCTGATATGTTAAAAAGCATGTTTTAGAACCTTGATCGATAATTTTAGAATTTAAATCCTTGTGTTTGAAATTAATTTAAAATTGTAGGGTATGGTCTTTTCACTGATGAGTTAGGAACGCATGAAAAGAAAAGCGCCAATTATTCTAGCCGTGGTTTCAAGTTGTCATTAACGTATTTGTCAGAAGCTGGGTGTACTCTTCTGTTCTCTAAAATGGTCTAATAAAGGAAAAAATATATTGCAAATTTATGTGAAGCACTACTTTATTGGAATGAAAGACTCCATTTCTATCTGCTGATAAGGGGTTTTGGGTGCTAGTGCAAATTGAGAGATCTGACCTATGAAACCTCTAAAGGAAGGATATGCAAACTCCATAAAAAAATAAAATAGAATAAGAATCACATTTTTTTTTTTTAATCTATTTTGTGCGATAAAATTGTGCTTTATATTCAGGTAACATTATAGATACAACTGGTGGAAAGGGAATCTTAATCAGACAGCAATGTCTGAACTTTTTAATTCCTTCAACTTACTTTTCCTTAACATAATAAAACAGTAAGAGCTATTTAACTCTCCACTTGTGTTAACTGTTTAATAAGTAGAACAGCGACGTGAAGAACCCATACCTTTAGCATTTCTTCCTCTTCAGCAGTCCATGGTAGTCTTTTCCGCTTCACATTAGGAAATCCCAAGTTTGGTCTGCAATTTAGAAATAAAAGAAAAAATACAAAAAAAGTTTCAATTAGTAATTTAGTAATTTAAATTTTTTTATTAAAGCTACACACCATAGCTATTATTAGGTGACATAATTATGTCATTTTCAGCTTGAATTAGTAATTTATGTTATAATTATATGAATTACTCACGTCCGTTGTCTAGATTTGCTTGTTGTATTCTTTTTCTCCTTGTGTATCACATTGGTTTTTGCTTCAGAGGATAACTTCCTCACTGATTGCCTTGTGCGATCAACATCTGGAGGCTGTACGACATTTTGATTCCTTTTTTTAATGCGCCTCCAATGTGGTGAAACATCCCCACTCTCTCCACAGGATAAATCACTAATTTTTGCATGCTCCTGTTGCATAGAATCTCCTCCTCTGGAGGATACAGTAGTTCCCTGTTCTTGTTCCTGCATCTCTTCTTCTCGCCTTCTGCCCTTATCCTCAACTATCCCCACATTGTCCAATTCCTCTTCGGTCGATATGTGAAGTGCACCATCTAATTTTGTCTCTTTTTCTAGAGAAGAAGCACTTAAAGACCCTACCACTCTCTTATTTTGGCGGTCATCAACTAGTTTTGCATGCTCTGCTTGAGCACTTTTGCCAACATGTACAATTTCAAATCGATGATCTGTCTCTTCTTCGCTGGAACAATCACCACCACCACCAGAGGCAATAACAGGCTCTGGGTGAATCTGTTGTTCAATCACTATCTTATGCTGACCGCTATCATTCAGTCTAACATTGTCATTTCGCTCATTCGCTGCCGATGCCTCAACACCTTTACAAAAATATTTGCTAGTTCTGATTCCAGGATCAAATCTTTCTTCTCGTTGATTTTCCTCTATTTGAACAGAATGGTTGTCAGCTGCATCACCATCCAATCTATTCCTAGTATCGTCATGTTCCTTATCTCCCACAACTGTTGATGGATTTGGCTCTTTCCTCCAAACTCTCTCAGCCTTTTGCTTCCATGGGTCACCATTCATCATTCCTTTATCAAGAAAAACTGATAAAGCTTTTTTTGCCAGCATTGCCTTTTTCCTTGCTTTGCGTGTTTCTATTGTGGCTCGTTTATATGAACAATAAGGACAGTAGAAGTTTCCCATACTATCGAACCGAGCTGAACAGTGCATACACTCCTCATGAACAGCTAACGGGCAGTTGCAGTCACTGCAAATCAACAAATTGCCTCCTTTATCACATTTTATACAAACTTCTTTCTCTGTCCAATCCATTTCCAAACAATCTTCTAGCCCCCACATGCCCTGAGGACCCAAGCCACAAGACTTCTCCATAACAAAAACTGTCCTGCCAGTTGTATTCAGAGCCAACTCACGGCATCGCCCTTCATGATCACGATCAATAGAAGTTTCAGGTACTGTATTACACTGCACATCATTATTAGCTTCATTGCCCCAAGTATCATCGTGAGAGCAATCAGGGCATGCTTCAAAAGCAGAGGGCTGTGCAGAGGTTGAAAACAAATGAAGCCATCTAAAGTAAATCCTAATGACAAAAAAACTTTATACATTTTTAGATGAGAATGGTACTTCTATTATTTTTGTCTATATTTTTGACAAATATCTACTTGTATGGTATTAAGTGTCTTGTGCTAATGATTTATGCCTACTTACTTAAAATATAAAATTTCTACTTTGGACGAGCTATTTGAGAACTTAAAAGTTGTAATTAAAAAATTAAAACTCAAATGGTAACTGAAGATAACATGTAAATATATTACACAATTAGTAATAATAATAATAATAATTTATAGTAAATTTGATTCTAGAATATAATAATGTATTGAAATGCTATATCTTTTGTTCTGGATATTTTAACTCCGCTTTATGTTTTATATACATTAATGCATACATATTTTAATTCAAGCATTCTTACTTTTGCAATTTAAAAAATTACATGCCATTTACTGCTATATTCTCATTTAGGGGATGTTTGGCAATGGCTGATATAGCTAAAAAGCCATTGAAAAAGCCAAAAAAATCAAAAAGTCATACAAAAAGTCAAATATTCTTTCTCATTCTCTCTATTTTTTGACACATTTTTTTGTAAAAAATCAAAAGGCTTTTAACAAACATTTTAAATTTTTTCACCTCATATTTTAACCAAATAGCCACTAAAAAGGCTACTTCCGAAACCAACCCTTATTTTCTATTTCTACCTATTGAAGATGTTAAAAACTCTCACCATACACAATACAAGGAAACAAAAATGCATCTAGAAATCTTAATAGCACCTATATTGCATTTTGAGAGCAATTCTATCTCTTCCAACCTCAAAACCTCTCTCAATCTCGCTTAAACAACAACAGCACATTCAATTTTCAAATTTCAAACCAAACACTTCCAATTTCCAAAGCTGTTTGGGACATGAATTTGAAACACTTTCTAAAAGCATTATAATTGATCTTGGAGACAAATTTCACTTTCTATTCTACTAATACAAGCTCAAACTCAGTAGCAGTACAAAGATTTCAATTATTTTCACATACCAATTCAAATTCCGAGATCATAGGAGCTGAGAAACCACAATTTAACAGCCACGCTTGTCTTTTCTAATCAGTTTCACAGAATAATTAAGAACTCAAAATGAAAAAAAATAAAAACCTAAACACATATATACAGACATATTACATATATTACATATACCTGAGCGAGATAATCGAAGGCCGTGGAGGAGGGTTTGGGAGGAAGTTCGAAGAGCCTTGGCTTTCCTCCTCCGATACTTTTGATTCTCATCTCATCAATCAACAATCAAAACTCTCTAATATGATCAACTGATGAGAATTCGAAAAATGAATGAATATATAGGGTTTTTTAACCGCTACCAGAAAGAGAGAGAGAGAAGCGAGAAAGATTTTATTTATTTATTTTTTTTTTTTGAATAATGCTTGGGACCCTTTTGGGGTCACCCCTCACCCTCTTTTGCCACGTGGCGGGGTAATTAGAGGAGCAGAAAAAAAAAAATATATATATATATATATAATCAATGAGAGAGAGAGGGGGTCAAAGGGGGTGGGGGAAAAGGGGGATGAATCATTTTTATTTTTTTTTTTCACATGAGGAAATAAGGTGGGACTCACGAGGAAGAGTTTAAGTCAGGTTTGTTTGGCGAAGTAGCGCATTTCCGATAGTTGTTGTTCCCGGAGTTTGTTTAATAAATTCACTTTTTAAGATTTTATTTTATTTAATTTATATTTTTTATAATTATTTTATTAGTTCTTATTTAAGATAAGAAGATTAAAATATCTTTTTTATTTACTTATATTTTATTTAGTTCATATTATTTTTTTATATTTCAATAAGTCCTATGAGTGATGTAATTATCAAAATACCTCTAATGTGGATGTTCACACCATCAATGTGAATGTTTATATCGTCAATGTGTAGGGGCCCGACCCATGTCAATCCTCGTAGGTGCCCGAAAAAATTTGAGTCAGGCCGGGCGGACTCGGTCCATTGACAATATGAATATTCACATTGACATGTTAACATTCACATTAATAGGAGTGTAAAATTAGCCCGCGTCTCGTAGCGGCGAGTAACCCGCCTGCGGCCCATGGGCGGCCCGGGGTAGGCCCGGTCCGGTTCGGCCCGTTGACAACGTGAATATTCACATTGACATGTTCACATTCACATTGATAAGAGTATAAAATTGGCCCGCGGCCCATGGGCGGCCAAAAGCCCGTCCACGGCCCGGGGCGAACCTAGCACGTTGACAATGTGAATATTTACATTGACATGTTAACATTTACATTGATAGGAATGTAAAATTAGCCCGCGTCTCGTGGTTGCCCGAAACCCATTCACGGCCTGTTGATAATGTGAATATTCACATTGATATGTTAACATTCACATTGATAAGAGTATAAATTTGGCCAGCGGCCCCGGCCCGGCCCGGCTCGGCCCGTTGATAATATAAATATTCACATTGACATGTTAACATTCACATTGATAGGAGTGTAAAATTAGCTCGTATCTCGTGGCTGCCTGAAACTCGTCCACGGCCCGTGGGCGGCTCGGGGCGAGCCTGGCCATTTTTTTTATTTCTTTTTAATTTTTTCTACCAAAATTTTATTATTTTCCACAAAAAAAAACACTAGGCCTCGGCGCGGGCTGGGCCTTAGACCGAGCCTTGAATGGGCCTTAATCGGGCCAATGGGCCAAGCTAGGCTTCAAAGTGATGGCCCAAGCCCTAGCCTAGGGTCTCGGACTAGGCTCGAGCCTATGCCCAAACGAGCCTTTCTCGGTCGAGGCCAGGCCATTTGCCTGGCCAAAGACAAGGGTATTCGGGCTTTGGATGGGCCAATGGATCGAGCCTCGGGTCGGGCCGGTGGGCATGGGCCTAGCCTCGAGCTTAGGTCGAGCTTGGGCAGGCCTGGCCATTTTTTTTAATTCTTTTTAATTTTTTCTACCAAAATTTTATTATTTTTCACAAATAAATACATTGCGTCTCGGGCGGGCAGGCTGGGCCTCGGATCGAGCCTTAAATGAGCCTTAAGCAGGCCGATGGGCCGGGCCGGGCCGGGCTTCAAAGTGATGATCTAGGCTCTAACCTAAGGTCTCGGACATGCTCGGGCCCGGGCCCAGACCCAAACGAGCCTATCCCTGGCCGTGGACGGGCTGCGGGCCAATTTTACATTCCTATCAATGTGCATTTTAACATGTCAATGTGAATATTCACATTGTCAACGGGCGGGGCCGGGTCTACCCCAGGCAACGGGCAAATTTTACACTCTTATCAATATTAATGTTAACATGTCAATGTGAATATTCACATTGTCACGGGTCGGGCCAAGCCCGCCTCGAGCTGCGGTCGAGCTTCAGGCCACCCACGGGTTGCGGGCCAATTTTACACTCTTATCAATGTGAATGTTAACATGTCAATGTGAATATTCACATTGTCAACGGGCCGGGTCGGGCCCGCCCTGGGCCGCTGGCCAATTTTATACTCTTATCAATGTGAATGTTAACATGTCAATGTGAATATTCACATTGTCAACAGGCGGGCCCGGGCTCACCCACCGGCCGTGAGCGGGTTTCGGGCAACCACGAGGCGCGGGCTAATTTTACACTCCTATCAATGTGAATGTTAACATGTCAATGTGAATATTCACATTGTCAACAGGCCGGACCATGGGTGGGTTTCGGGCAACCACGGGGTGCGGGCTAATTTTACACTCTTATCAATGTGATGTTAACATGTTAATGTAAATATTCACATTGTCAACCGACCGGGCCGGGCCAGGCCTGCCCCGGGCCGCGAGCGGGCTTTTGGCCGCCCATGGACCACGCGCCAATTTTATACTCTTATCAATGTGAATGTTAACATGTCAATGTGAATATTCATATTGTCAATGGACCGGGCCGGCCCTGGGCCGCCCATGGGCCGCGGACGAGTTTTGCGCCGCTACGGGACGCGAGCCAATTTTACACTCCTATTAATGTGAATGTTAACATGTTAATGTGAATATTCACATTGTCAACGGGCTGGGCCCACCCCGGCTCGCGGGCAGGTTTCGGGTCGCCCACGGGCCAATTTTACATTTCTACCAATTTAAATTTAAAAATATGAATGTTCACATCATAAAATTGCTAACCGTTCAAAAAATATTTATAAGGGTATCAAAATTAAATATAAGGACATAAGTGTCCAAGAAAATAGTGTAAATCAAGAAAAATGACTTTATGGAATAAAACTATACATACATGGGACTAAATGGGTTAAAAAAAAATTTCATGGACTTCTTGGGTTAAAACACTTCTAAATGAGATTTATCAATAATTTTCCCTTGTTGTTATATTGTTATTATTATTGCTATAATTTGACAATAAATAATGTTATTCTGTCAAATTATAGTAATGATGTTCTAATTGTCATTTGTTATTTTGATAAATCTCAATTAATTTTACCCCTAAGTTTGTAGGTGTTGTTTGGATATAAGTGTTTTTGTGATTTTATTTTTTTTTATTTTTGTTTTTTGTGACATTTTTTCAACTGTTTGTAAAAAAATATATATTTATATTATTCTCAACTAGACAAATATAAAAAATAAAAAAAAAAATTTGAAAAATTGGAAAATATATATATTTAATGTCTTTTTATTATAATTAAATTATCTTTATTTAATGTCAGTTAATATTTTTTTATCTTTTTATTGTCTTCATTTCAAAAAATATATTTATTTTTTCATTATACTTTATTGAAAAATTTAAATTATTTTTGTTTTTTATTTTTTTGTTTTTTTTAGCCAAACAGAGCACAACGGCTCTATTTGGTTTCATCACCACCGTCCACGTGTTGGTCATCAACGGTTGAGATGATTTGTGTAGAATCATCCAACCTTTTATTCCTCTCCCTTTCACTGCGTCTCACCATTTCATCCTCCTCCCTCTCAGTCTCTCTCTCTCTCTCTCTCTCACACACACACACTCTTAGATATCATGTTTCTTCTCCTTTCATTACCAAAAGTCTCTGTCTTCCTCCATTACTGAAAGTCTTTGTCTCTCTTTGAAAGTCTCTATCTCCCTCTTACTGTCACTATCACTCTCTCTTTCTCTCTCTGAAGACCCACCAAGCTTTCCTCCTCTATCTCTCTCTCAGTCTCTCTCTCTTTCTCTCCCTGAAAGCCTCCATCACCGAAGATCAGTAAATCAGAACATTCCTTCAACTGCAATGAGCTTTAACCTATTTCCTTAAATCCAAATGTTTATTTTTTAAAATCTATTTCAAATTTATTGTTTTTTTTTTTCAATTGATCTGTTTTAGATTTTCTTTTCTTCAATCGATCTGTTTCAGATTTATTATTTTTTTCAATTGATCTGTTTCAATTTTTTTTTCAATTGATCTGTTTGGAAATTTGGAAATTTGATCTGTTTGTGTGATTTTTGAAATTTGATATGTTTGTGTGATATTGGAAATTTGATCTGTTTGTTTGATTTTGGAAATTTGGAAATTTGTGTGATTTTTTGGTGAATATTGAAACGGTGTTTCAAAAGGATGATGAAAAAGGGAGGGAGAAAGAAAGGAAACAGTTGGTTGAAGCTAACCTGACAGCTTTGGCATTTGCCAAAGATAACAGCTACTCAAAGTCGCCATTAGAGATGCCTTTCTATCAACTGTTGCCATAATTTGGCAATAGCAACTCCAATGGTACACCATTGGAGATGCTCTTAGGCTTCGTTTGAGAAAAATGGTTGGGTTGAGTTTAGGACTGTTTTAGTTATAAAAAGACAACATAAGTTTTTTAAGCTCAATAAAACAAAACATTATATCTAACCCATAATTATTACATTCTTTATTTCATAAGCCCTAAGCTAAAATAAGCAAAAAGCCAAAAAATCAAAAAGACAACCCACTTCTTAAACGAACCTTTAAGTGAAGGATTGAACTATTATGACTGTGGTCCTACCAACGGCATGTTTGATAGTGAAATGAAATGGCGGATTGATAGTTCAAATGGTTTAGTAATTCCTTTAATTTGGCTGGGTAGACGGTGATATTAAGAAAATAGTAAGCAAATTAAATATATTTGATTCGAAACAGTACAAATTTTTTTTTTAATCAATTGCACATTTTTTTTAATATTTGTTTTATTTATTTATTTATTTATTTTATGTGAAAATAATATAACAATTCCATTACTAACTATCTCTAACACTATTATCAAAACTAATACACTTTTATTGAATCATCTCATTAATAATCTACATATTAATAATCTCTTCATTAACGATCCATTCACTAACAATCACATCCAATCTAATCCACCAAACAAACATGGCCTTAGAAGCTCTCCATTGGATTGGTGAGGAAGCAGTTCAATATTAAAAAAATTGTAAACAATTTAATTTATTTTTAAGTTGTGTTTGACATAGTTTTTTAAAAGGAGAAAATTTGTGATAAATTCAATTTGAGAAGGGTATAAGGTATTAGATTCAGTAGATATTTTTATTAGTGAGAGGTCCACCGTTTGTGAAATAGTCACCGTTTGGGAAGCCAAAAAGCCAGGCTTTTTGACTATTTTAGCCACAAAAGACAAAATAGGCTTTTTTAGCCACAAAAAACAAAACATCACATCCAACCCATAATCATTACACTTTTCTCTCACAAAAAAAATCAAAAAAGCCAAAAAGCCAAAAAGCCCTTCCCAAACCAAACTTTTAAGCCCAGGCTAAAATAGCCAAAAAAGCCAAAAAGCCAAAAAGTCAACCCACTTCCCAAACGGAGTTTGGTGAGAAATCATTTTTTTTTTTTTTTGAATGACAATTTGTTTCTAATTTTATCCTTATTGATTTTTTTTATCTATTGACTTTTTTTTATTATTTGTTCAAATTTATATCTATCTAATTAAATTTACATCTATTTGCTCAAATTTTTTTAACTATCTGTTCAATTTTTTCCTAGCTATTCAATTTTTTTTCTACCTAGTCAATTTTTTCCCCTATCTGTCAAATTTATATCTATCTATTGGAATATCTATTTGCTGAAATTCCAATTTGTTGGATGAGGTAGAGGAAGGGGCGGCGGCGGTAGCGAAGGGGCTAAGACGATGACCATGGTAGGGAGGGGCTCAGATGACGGCGATTCAGTGATCATGGTGGTTCTGATGCTTTCTGGATATTTGAGAGAGAAATAAATGGAAATATGTAGAGATGAATGGTTTACAGAGAGAAAGAGAGATAGAGAGTGGGGATGGAGCTTCTAACCCTAGGTAGGTATGTATAATATGGGTACGTTGGTCATTTTAGCTAAGCTTCTCATTATGAACAAAGTATTTCTATACCTAGATATTTTGCCAAACAAAATTTAAACTTTTCACCTGGCCTTTTAAAAATTTCACTTCTTGAATTTAATTTTTTTATTTTTGGTTTTTATGGATTTTTTTTGTAATTTTTTTTAATATTTTGAGTAAATTTTTAACTTTTTAAATACACTTAATATAAATGCAATTAAAAAGTATAATATTTATGAACTTTTTTTTACACAAAATCACTAAATATCAAAAAAATAAAAAAATATATATATTTTTTGTATTCTTGTGTATTTATTAATTTTTAAAATATTTTTTTAGAAATGTTTTACTTTTTAGGTACTGTACGGGGAGCAAATATTCCGGCAAGCCCGTACTCTTTTCTTCCGAGCTCCGTCTCTATCCGATCACTTGAAAGCACAACGGCGGTGAGCTACCCGGCGGTGTGTGGCCGGAAAACCCCTCCGACGATCAAGTTAGCACACACCTTAGGATAGAGAGAGAGAGGAGATTGTTTGAATGTAAGAGTTTTCTTACAAAATGTTCGTGTCTCTCCGTATGGGGGGCGCAGACCTGCTCATATACCCTCTGCACCCCATATCTACTCCCAGTCATCTCCTGACACGTGGATCTGCTATCCCATCTGTCAGCGTAAACCTTGCTGAACATCACCTAACCCGACTGCCAGCCCACTCTACTGGGAGCTCGACAGCCGGGCAACATCATCTCGGTCAGCGCGGTCTTTTCTATCATGCCCAAGCACTCCACTAGCCAAGCTCAATGGAGACCGGGCTAGGCGCATCTCGGCTCATATTTGGTCGGCCTTCTGCGAAACAAGCAGTACCTCGACTGACCACGCCTTTCCGGGCGCCGGTCACTTAACTCGGCTGGCTTTGCCACTGCCAGAACATGTAGCTCGGTCCAACCAAGCGTTGCCTTAACCGAGCATCTTCTTTCCGGACTGGGCCACACATCCTCGGCCCAACACTTGCCCGGCCCAAATCTGTCCGGCAAAACTCCGCCCGGCCCAAAATGCATGCGACAAGATGCAGGTCATTAATCTCCCTCTCAATTGCCCCTTAATCCCGTCCGCTTATGCGTGACTGGGATTACCTGCTTCTACCGGGGTAGCACCTTTTCGGTCCTAAGCTTCATAATCGGCAACCGGGCTGATGACACGCATGAATTCAAACTTTCCCGATCTGACATTCCTGTCTCTTCGGCTTGCCCGATTGTCGCCTCACCTGACCTTCCTGTCTCTTCGGCTTGCCCAGTCGTCGCCTCACCTGACCTTCCTGTCTCTTCAGCTCTGCCACTGCAATTAATGGGGACACGTGGCAAGCTTCCACTGGTCCTCGAGCAGCCAACCCAACCGCCTTGAAAATTTTGAATTTTTGGCGGCCTCACCACTCCTATATACATGCCCCCTCCCTCTTCGATTCATCTCTACTGCCACTCCTTCGTTCCAAGCGTCCCAGAGCTGTTGCCCCTCCTCTCTTGCCATTCTTGAGCTCGCGTACGAAGAAGAAGCTACTCCCCTTCACTGGTAAGTCCTTCAACCCCTATTTGGCTGTTGTTTTCTTTGATACTTCACACATTAGGGCAATAAAACATAGTTTATAGGACATTAAGCGTCAAAAACATCCTAAACCTTCGACTGTTCATGGTGTCCTTCATTGTTCCTGAAGAACATTGAAGAACTGGGGCGGACCAGGCTCCTGGTCTTCATTCGATCCAAAAAACCAATCTGACCGAGCAAATAACATATTTGTCTCAAACCCAGCAAAAACCGAGATAGCAGAAGGACCTGGTCGCACAACCGGGCTAACATCTGGTCCGCTTGGGCGACCGAGCTCCTTAGTTAGCTTAGAAAACCGAGGTGGTTTGGCACTCTTAATGACCGAGCTAAAGTCAAGCTCACTACGCGCTACCGCGTTCACACTTACACTTGCCATCCTTTTCCTACAGAGTCCAAGGGGACCACTGTCCATTCCTGAGGCTCTCAAGACCGAGCAACAACCAATTATCACAATGCCAAACCCCTCAGCCGAGCTATCCTAGGCCGGCCACAAATGGGGAAATTCCGCTTCCTAGTGGACACTCCGGCCACGCTGGCTACGTTCAGAGAGGAGTACAGCATCCCGGCCGACGTCCATCTCGAACTGGCAGAAGAGAAGACAACACCCTGGGGCAGACTAGACCAATGCCCCTTCACCGTGCTGTCAATCGAAGAAGGAGGCCTCCGCTTCCCGATCAATCCTCTAATGACCGAGTTCCTGCGCCGGACCGGGCTAGCACCCATGCAAGTGTCCACCAACACTTACCGAATAATAAACGGCGTGCACGAGCTAAACAACCGGCTAGGCATAAGCTTAGGTTTAGCCGAGATTCTGCGCCAATACACCTTAGGGCACATTGGCGATGGCCTCGCCTACCATCTCAAGATTAGGCCGGGCAGAGAAAAAATTGTGACCGGCACACCAGACAAGGACCTGCACGACGATGATTTCTTCTGGGTGTCTGGCAATTATGAGACAGCCCCGGTACCGGGCTGGATCATAAGCAAAAACTTCGGTAGTACATGTAAGCCGCGCAAACTTGCTCGGTTAGCCTACATTCTTCATTATCCTGTACTTGACCATTTTTCTTGTTTCTTTTGCAGCAGTTCAAGCCTTGCAAGCCAACTACCAATTCCCCAACGTCGAAGCAATGAGGACCGCGCTCCGCTACCGCGACCGAGATTACAACCAGTTGTTCGGCTACACCCCAACATACAGATACTCTGCTCCCCGCCGGAGTAAAGTTACAGACTTCCTCCGCACTCCTTCACCTCCTCCAGATCCAACTCTGCCTGACATTCCGCTGATCCGGTTGACAGAAGAGCAAGAGATGGCCAAACGAAGCCGAATCAAAAACCTGCTCACCGCCACTTCAGCCGAGATACCGAGCATAGTCATCCACTCACCAGCCGCCAGTCAATCAAGCGGCACCATTCTGCCTCTCAAGCGGGCAACCTAGCAAGGAACCAACTCCACGCCGGGCTGGTAAAAGAGCTCGCGCGGATCCGTCAGCTGAGTTGGTGGCCGAGCTTACCACCGAGCAACCAACTGCCACGGTTGACCCAGTACCGATCTGGCGACCACATCTGAAACACCGGAGACAAGACATCCCGGCGACAGCTTCGATCAAGGGCGATAGAGAGCACTTGCTCGCCTACGATCTCTCCAAAGCACTTCTTCTACCGAGCGACGTGGTCGGCAGCGACCACATCCCTGACACTCGGTTGGTGAAGTCATCAGTCAAGTCCATGGCCAGGGTAAGTCTCAATCTGCCTCTGAAATTTTCACAAGTGTTTGTCCGGTTCCTTTACTAATCAAATTTCGCTTCTTGTAGGCCATTCAGAAGCAGCACCTGGTGATGGAGTGCATACATAGACTTAGGCAAAAGGCAAATGACACAGCTAGCCAAGTCTAGAGCCTCCAAACCGAGCTTGGCCGAGCAAAGTCCTCGCTTGAAATAGCCAACACTGACAACAACCGGTTGCTCGGCCAACTTGATGTAGCCGAGAAAAAGCGGGACGAGCTCCAGGCCGAGCTGGATGTGCTCAAGAAGTCGCAGAAGAGAGACTGCCGAGATGCTAACAACGCCGGTTTCAATGAAGCCGAGGAGAGCTACAAGAAGCAAGTCTTTGCAACTCAAGACATCTACTTCAAAGCTGGCTGGAAATCTGCCTGCGAGCATCTCAGTCAGGGCTTTGACACCGACGTATTTGCCAATCTGCCTCCTGCTTTCCTACCGGCCTACCTTATGCCATACGTCAACGACGTCTTGGTAGCGTTAACGGTGGTAGGAAGGGCTTGAAGAAGGAGATGCCGAGACGGATACCGAGGCAGACGATAACGAAGTGCAAGAGCAGCCCGGCCGTAGCGAGCCCGGTGCCCAAGACAAAAGTCCAACCATCAACTTAGAGGCCACCGAGGACGAGTTCACCAACCTCTCACCCTTGGTTTAGTTTTCCTTTTTCTCTTTTTACTTTTCTGATGTAACCGGGCTAAGTTCCCCACCTTTTGTACTTACGTTTCTATCAATGAAAAGCTTTAATTTCGTCAAGTGTTTGCACGGTCGTCATCAATTCCTTTTTCAGCAAAACATCTCGGTATAAATCACAAAATTGAACATAACACCAAAGTTGAACAACTCACCAACTTTTTCAACCGGAATACCCATCTCGGTTGGAACACCTAAGTCGAAAAAGACATATATTTTATCAATCGGGGTAGATTATCTCGGTTGAGACAACAAAGTTGAACTCACCAACTTCTTCAACCGGAATACCCATCTCGGTTGGAACAGCAAAGTTTAACAAATCACCAACTTCTTCAACCGGAACAAATCATCTCGGTTGGGATAGCAAAGTTGAACAAATCACCAACTTCTTCAACCGGAACAAATCATCTCGGTTGGGATTTCCTAAGTTGGACAAAACACCAACTCTTTCAACCGAAGTAAAGCGTCTCGGTTTGGAATAACTAAGTTGAACAAATCACCAACTTCTTCAACCGGAACAAATCATCTCGGTTGAGAACCTTAAGTTGGACAAAACGCCAACTCTTTCAACTGGAGTAAAGCATCTCGGTTAGGAATCCTAAGTTGGACAAAACACCAACTCTTTCAACCGGAGTAAAGCATCTCGGTTGGGAATTCCAAGTTGAGCAAGACATCAACTTCTTCAACCGGAACATCCGTCACGGCAGTAAATCCTAAGTTGAGCAAAATCACCAACTCTTCAACAAACCGGGATAAATTATCTCGGTCGAGATTGCCTAAGTTGGACAAAACACCAACTCTTCCAATCGGAGTAAATCATCTCAGTTTTTACATTAAAACAACAATCTGAAGGCCAAAACAAGGTCACTTCTATATATTGACAAAAAGAATTACATTCTGAAGTGCAAACTAAAAAGTTCCTTTGCACAAAAAAGAAAGCTAAAGCTAGAAATAATACAGTTTGAGGTTGGCCGTATTCCATGGCCGGGATATTGCTCTTCCTTCCAGATCCTCCAAGTGATAAGCCCCCTTGTCCGCCAGACTGGTGATCTTGTAGGGTCCTTCCCAATTTGCCCCTAGTTTGCCTTCACCTGGCACCAAGGTGTTGCCCATAACTTTCCTCAAAACCCAATCACCAACTTTGAACGGTCTGGGGTGCACCGTTTTGTTGTACTTCTTTGAGAGCTCTTGTTGGTAGGCGGCCACGTGGATGAAGGCCTTCTCCCGACGCTCTTCCACCAGGTCTAGTTCCAAGGCAATAGCCTCGGCGTTCAGCTCAGGTTCAAAACTCTCACTTCTTAAGGTGGGTATGCCAACTTCCAAAGGTATGACCACCTCCATGCCATAAGCCAAAGCAAATGGAGTCTCCCCGGTAGATCGCCGCGGGGTTGTTCGGTATGCCCAAAGGACGCTGGGTAATTCCTCAGCCCATTTTCCCTTTGCCTTCTCCAGCCGTTTCTTCAACCCATCCAGAATAGTCTTGTTTGATGCCTCGGCTTGACCATTGGACTGTGGGTAAGCCGGAATAGAGTTGTAGAATTCAATCTTCAGATCTTCACAAAATCCTCTGAATAGACGACCATCAAACTGGGTGCCGTTATCAGAGATCAAAATCTTGGGGACACCAAACCGCGTGACCACATTTTGCCAGACAAATCGCTTCACATCTTTCTCTTTGATTGTTGCTAAGGGCTCGGCTTTGACCCATTTGGTGAAGTAATCTGTGGCCGCGATGAAGAATTTCCGGTTGCCTGGTGCGGTTGGGAGTGGCCCCACTATATCTAGCCCCCACATGGCAAAGGGCCAAGGACTAGTGAGAGGAAGAAGTTCCCTAACCGACTGATGGATCTGATGGGCGAATTTCTGGTATTTTTCGCACTTACAGACATACTTTTGTGCGTCGGCCTGCATACACGGCCACCAGTATCCCTGCGAAATAGGTCGGTAGGCCAATGACCGCCCTCCTATATGACTGCCACAGATGCCTTCGTGAATTTCATACAAGAAGGTCTCCACGCTACTCGGGTGCACGCACTTCAGATAAGGACCGGTGAAGGACTTTTTATACAACGCTTCAAATGGAGAGAGCCAAAACCGCTCTGACTTCACCTGGACTTTATGTGCTTCCTTCTTGTCAGCTGGCAGAGTCCGGTCTCTGAGAAACAGGATTATGGGGTCCATCTAGGAAGGACCTAGCGCGGCGCAGAGTACATCCGTCTGCCCTGCTTCCTCAATACTCGCCCGTAAAAGGAATTCAATCAACAGGGGGTTAGGAGACCTACAATCTACCATTGAAGCAAGTAGGCGGCTCATCGCTCATTTTGTTTTCTTCTGACCAATCTGTTGAACTCGATTGCTGGCGCTTGATGTGTTCTCTGACCAGAGCTTGTTACTTTGCCATTCTGTCATCCTTTGCTTCATAAATCCCAAAGACTTGGTTAACCACAAGCTGGGAATCACTGTACACCATTAGCTCGGAAGCCTTCATCTGAAGAGTGCTCTTGAGTCCGGCCAAAAGTGCTTCGTACTCAGCCTCGGTGTTAGATGCGGGGAAGCCAAAGGTGATAGAATGTTCAATGGTGAGACCATCCGGTGTGATAAGAACAATACCTAGCCCGACACCGTAACGATTCGACGCTCCATCAACGAAAAGTTTCCATATCTCCCCTATAAAGAGTTTCCAACAGTTTGAAGGGTCCTAAGAATTTCGAAGGGTGATGGGACCACTGTAACAACCCTCACTTTGATTTAGTCATATTTGCATACATTCATGTATGATCTTGTCTTGCTATGCTGTTTTGCAAAGTTTTGCCTTGTCTTGTTTTGATTGAGACTTGTCTTGTTTTGTTTAAGCGCTGCTTGCATGATTTTGTTCCTTGCTTGGTGTGTGTTCGAGGTCATCTTGAGCTTAGTTCACCTTTGAACCTTTGTACTTAGAACCATTTGGAACCACTTGGTTGACCTCCATTTCCACCCTAGCATATAGCCGAGATGTCGCTTTTGAGGCCGAGGTGTTTTGCACTTAGTGGTCTTCGTCCTTGGGCAGGTATGGCCTAGACCGAGATATGGCACATCCAGGCCAAGGTGTGGTACAGCTTAGTCAAGTGTCGTCCTCCCTAGCCGATGTCTTTGTTACCCTGTTGCCGAAGCTTTGTCTTTAGCCGATGTCTTTGAATGCCGATGTGTTTTGCCTTAGCTTGTTGAATACGCTATGTCAGAGACTTGTCTTATCAATCAGTCACCCTTTTGAGTTGAACCAACCCGGTAGTGCCACGTGTCCGAGCTGAGTGTTAAGACAGCCGGCAGACTTAGAAACAAATCATTTTTGTCTCAAATCTTTGTTTTTAGAGAGAGAGAGAGAAACTCTAGAGGAAGAAGGAAGAGTTTTAGAGAGAGAAGTAGAGTTCCGAGCTTGATCTTTGAGGATCGAACCGTTAGATTTGAGTTTTCAGGTTAGATTCTTGCTCTACTCTAGTTATTCTTATTGGCTATCAAGCTGCATTGCATGATTGAATCCGTTTTGCACGCCATGCACTGATTTGAAGTTGGTTTTTGGAGAGAAAATAATGTTTATGTGTTCTTGAAGAAAAGTCGTGTTTTGATCCGGAAGTGTATGGCAAGAACCATGTTTTTGTGATTGTTTTCACACGATTTCCTTGTGTGGGTACCCAGGTCCATGTTTTTGAACTCTTGACATGAAATCTCAGCTTTTGAATAAACGAGTTATGATTCTAGCATGCATGTTCTTGATGTTCTTGATGATCTTGTTCTTGCATTCTTCAAGGGGGGAACACAGGTTTTCCTGATTTTGTTTTGAATGTGGCTATCAGGACCACACCTCGGCAAGGAGGTGCGGGACCTCGGCTAGACCTGGATGGTACCCTGTGTGTTTCCATGAGGTGGAAAACAGTGTCTTGACTCCCAGCATGTTTTGCTTTGTTATTTACTTAGATTCGGTGAAAGAGTGCCGAGATCATTTGCTTGCATGTAAAGCTTGTTTTGAGAATGTGATTTGCCATGTGATTGTAGGACTTTGACCTTTGCTTTGAGCCTACACCCAAGAAGATCTAGGTGAGTGGTATTTTTAATAAAGTTATGTTATAAAGTTTTGATAAGCTTTGCTTTGCTTTGTTTTGAAAAGTACTTGTTAAAGCATGAATGATTAGCTCTATTTTGATGTATCAAGTATAAGCTTTGTCTGATGTCATCTTGAAAAGTCCTTTGTGTTGGAGGACTCTAAACTTTCGCAGCACCACGTTTAAAAGTCCCTTGTGCTGGAGGACTCTAAACTTTCGCAGCACTAAGTATAAAAGGATACGATCCTTTCTTGGAAAGACTATCGTGTTAAAGCGAGCTACGGGCTTAAGTAACACAAGTCCCTTGTACTGAAGGACTATAAACTTTCGCAGTACCTTTGACTAATCGATTACGGATCGTGCAATCTTTGTTTTGCCACTGACGGTTTACCGCGTGGATTTGTTGTTCGGAAAGCTTGATTTGTGTTTTGCTGATGCCAGTAGGCATCCCTCGAGACTTGTAAGACTTGATAGATGAATACAGTTCATCCCTTGAGTTTGATAGAGTTTGATGTGTTTTCTTCGGAAAGGACCTCGGCTAATGTTCGTATGGTTTTGGCTTGTTTTGTCTTGAACAGACTACGGCTATGTTCATGCAAAAACCTTTATTACTAGTACCATTCACTGAGTATCCAAGCTCACCCTCTCTATATATATATGTAGGTGATGAGCAGGACGGCGTCGACGCCTAGATATGTTTTGCAAGCTTGCTTTGGATTCTTGTCACGTCGGCTTGACTCATATTTATGTCGGTTTTGTTTTGTGTTCACGTCGGCAAATCTTGAAAATCATGCTTCTTGGCTTGTACTCGTTTTGTTTTGTGTATGTCGGCTTGAGAAGCCTTTTGATCAAGATGTATCTTGTATTTTGTTTATCTGTAACCGAATGCAAAATCGTATTATGCATGTTATTACATTTGATCTATGCACAACTCTTATGGACCTCCTATATTTTGATTTATTGCTTCCGCGTTTGTGAGCCCCATATATTATACTCTAATTGCATTTGACCTTTGAAAGTTGGCCTTCGGTAACCTCGGGTTACTGGCCATCACGGCACCATCCTACTAGGGGCGGGTTGGGGTCGTGACAACCATGGTTGCTCGGTTGTCCGGTTTCTAGTTCTGCACTGATTAGTTCCACCCCAGCTCCCCTTGGTGATTCGGCATCGGACTCAGCAAGTTGATCTGCGATGCTCAAGTCCGTAGGCGAATCACCAGGTTGCGGAATTGTGCCGGCCACAGATTCTATGCTGGATGGGTCAATTTCTTCCCCCCTTGGTGATACGGTACCGGACAGAGTGGGTTGGGCAATAACACTCAACTCTGTCATCGCGTCACCGGTCGGTGGAATGATACAAAGTGAGGGCACTTCGGTGGGGCGCGCAAATTCCGCGTCGCCAACTCCACCAAGTTGTTTCTCGGTCATGCTTGTATTCTCTTCATCTGCCGCGACAATATCGACCGGGCACACCGGATGAGTTCCAGGTGAGAATTCTGCAACGAAATCGGCCAAAGCCTGGGCCTTGATGGCTGTGCGCGGCTGGAACTTCACATCAAATTGTCCTAATTCGACTGCCCACTTGAGAATTCGGCCAGAGAAGTCCGTCCGTTCAAACAAAGCCTTAAGAGGAAACTCGGTCAGTACGATGATGGTATGGGCGTGGAAATAGTGCGCCAACTTCCTTGAAGCCATCATCAATGCCAACGCAAGCTTTTCCAACGGCAAGTATCTCGTCTCTGCCGGTAGCAAGGTTTTACTGACGTAGAAGATTGGTAGGTACTTAATTCCTTCAGCACGGACTAGCACCGCACTGACTGCATGTTGCGAGACGGCAAGGTAGAGATAGAGTTCCTCGCCTGACTGAGGTGTAACCAATAGTGGCGAAGAAGACAGATATTCCTTGAGCTTGGCCAAAGCCCGGTCACACTCTTCATCCCACGAGAACTTTGATTTCAATGCCTAAAAAAATGGACGGCAGCGATCTGATGACCGGCTTATGAATCGATTAAGCGCGGCGGCCATTCCGGCCAGATGTCGCGACGCCTTGTCGAAATTGCTTCAATTCTTGCACGGCTCTAATCTGAGTAGGGTCTACTTCGATGCCTCGGTTTGTGACTAGGAAACCCAAAAATTTTTCGGATCCCACGCCAAAGGCACACTTTGACGTATTCAGGCGCAGCTTGTGCTTCTTGAGAACGGCAAACATCTCGGCCAAGTGGGACAAGTGGTCTGCTTCATGTCGACTTTTTACCACCATATCATCGATGTGAGCCTCCATTATCCGGCCAAGCAAAGAAGCAAACATTTTGGTCACCATCCTCTGAAAGGTTGCCTCGGCGTTCTTTAAACCAAAAGGCATGACTCGGTAACAGAAGAGTCCCTTTGGAGTTGTGAAGGAGGTAATCTCTCAGTCGGGCCCATGCATGGCAATCTGATGGTAGCCGCGATAGGCGTCCAGGAAACTGAGCCTGTTATGCCCAGCCGTCAAGTCCACAAGCTAGTCAATTCGCGACAAAGGAAAGCTATCTTTCGGACAAGCTCGGTTAACTGTCTTGTAGTCGACACAAACTCGCCACTTCCCATTCTTCTTGGGCACCACTACTGTGTTGGAAATCCACCGAGGGTAGTGCACTTCCTGAATTGCTCGTGCTTCAAGCAAATTTTTGACTTCCTCTGCAACTACCTCGGCATGATGCAGCGCCGATCTCTTTGTACGCTGGATGACTGGCTTTGCTCTAGGGAAAACATTGAGGTGATGGCAGATAAAACTTGGATCGAGGCCGGGCATGTCGTAAGGCGACCATGCGAAGACTTCGATGTTGGCCATCAAAAACTCAACCATCTCGGTCCTTTCCCGGGCGGTAAGGCTGGAACTGAGCAGGAAGAACTTATCCGGCCGCTCCATGTCAATTCGCACCTCAACCAGGTCTTCCACAGCTTTGTCCTCTGCCTTAGTGCCCACATCCTCCAGAACTCCTCGGTCTTCCGGTCCTTCTATCATTTGCATGAAGCCTTTGGCAGCCCGGCTGCCGTTCACTACCACGAAGCACTGTTTGGACATGACTTGATCTCCCCAGATCTCCTCGATTGCCCCCATAGCCGAGGGAAATCTCATCACCTGATGGTATGTCGACGCTACAGCTTGCATAGCATGAAGCCATCCCCTTCCAAGGATCAAGTTGTAAGTCGAAGGCACTTGTAATACCCAAAACTCCACTTGCTTGACTACGAATCCCGCTTTGACCGGCAGGATAATCTTTCCCAAGGGCCACTCCGGTTGTGAGTTGAAACCAACCAGAGGAGAAGTTGCCGGAGCCAAGTCTGTCTCGCGGAGTTTGAGCTACTTGAACTCGTCATAATACATGATCTCGACCGAGCTTCCCTGATTGATCAAGATCCGCTTGACATCAAACTCTTTGACGTGGAGTGTTACTACTAGGGCGTCGTTGTGCGGCGTCTAAATACGCTCTAGATCCCTAGAGGTGAAACTAATCACATCTTTCTTTTCGGTCTTCCCCCTCTTGATGGCAGGTTGTACCGACAAAACCTCCCTCATATGTTCTGCCTTCTTGATCATACCCCGGAGTTCGCAAACTCGCTCCGGCTCTACTATGCCGTGGATGACATTGATAACTCCTTGTGGTGGCGCATCTCGGTCATCCTGTCCCCTGGGATCAACCGGAGCCTGGTTCGCCTTTACGCCGCCATCAATGTAAAGGTCTAGGTGCTCGGCCGCGACTAGCTCTTCCAGATGTTGCCTCAAAGGCAAACAGTCCTCAGTTCAGTGGCCTCGCTCCCGGTGGAATGTGAAACGATACCGCGGATTGTAGCCTTTCTGTCCATCGCCCAACTTAGTAGGAAACTGGACATACTCCTCGTCTCGGATTTGACTAAGTATGCGATAGATTGGAATCTTGAAGACCGTGGTTATGCCGGTCCTTGCCTTCAATTTTCTGTTTGCATCCACTACATCATCTCGGGGGTAGTCATCCTGGTCGTTCCGACGTCCTCTACTCCGGTTTTTGCGATTCGAGCCACGGTCTGATTCTTCTGCTCGATCACTTGAGCGGCTGAACTCTTGCCCAACTGCGTGCACTTTGCCTATTGTTTTCTTGTCTGTTACTACCGGAGTTGTCTTCACGGTAGATGCCGATGCATCATCCTCAACCCGGATGTACTCATTGTTGCGCTGCATGAGCTGGCCCATGGACGTCGGCTAGTGCATGGTGAGCGAGTCCCGCAGTCTATGTCCGACCAGGAGACCACGTTTGTATTGAGTGATTGCAAGGTTGACCAAGCAATCCAAGATCTCGTTGAAAGTCTCCCAATATTTGGAGTTGTATGCCTTCAATGTGTCGCTCGGTTCCATCTTGACACTCAGTAGGTGATCCACTTCCTTCGATGTTTTGGTGTTGGTTTTGAAGCGCGTCACAAAGGCCTCGGCCAACTGATGCCACCTCTCTATACTCCCCTTCGGCAGCCTTTCAAACCACTTCAAGCCCAGTTCGCCCAAACTTGACGGAAAGATGAGGCACATAAGAACATCATTCCTCCTATGTCCGGCCATAACCTGTCAGAAATGACTTACGTGCATGTAGGGATCGGTCTTCCCGTCGTACAATGTGAACTTTGGCTAGTGGAAGCCCGATGGAAGAGGTGTTGTCTCTATTTCCAAGGAGAAAGGGGTGGCGCTCAACCTTGCTAAATCTGAATCCACCAAGAGCGGCGCTGCTTGGCGGAGTGGAGGCATTCCGACCTCCTCGCTGGCGTGAGCCCCATAAGATAGCCGCTGGAACGCCGGTATCCTTTGCGCTTCCCGTCGGCGAGCCCGCTCCTTTAAGACTGCCCGCAAATCTTCTAATCGAGCAGAATAGCCGGACGTAAGGGCTAGTAAGTACTATCTTGCGCACTGGACTTCTCTGTGCGTACATCGGAATCACCAACCTTATAAATTCTGGTAATGGAGATGGACGGTGTGTGTCGCTGACTCTGACTACCTGAACGGCGGGGTTGGGTGCGCTCACTGTGGTCGCCCACTCCAGCTACACCTTTCCCTTTGACATGCTGCTTCAACTCCTCCATCTCTGCCGCCATACGCCGGATAATGGCATCCTGGTCCTTCAACTTGCTTTCCAGACGCTTGGCGCGTGAGTCTCTCCACAGCCGATGACCGTCTGGACTCCGCGAATGACCATAACTCCTTCCATGCTTATCCCGCGTGTCTCCTGACTGTCCTCCTAGGAATGTCTCCAGGTCCCCCATCGGAGAGATGGTGGGAGGTCCCTCTCTTCGTCTGCCCGACTCCGGAGTGACTCCGTTGATGGCGGACACTTGAATCTCCTCGTTGTTCGCCATAGAAGGCGATCAGATGAGCTTCGGAAGACAAGGTTTTATCTGAGCTCAGTCAAGCCCATACAGGGAGCAAATATTTCGGCAAGCCCGTACTCCTTTCTTCCGAGCTCCGTCTCTGTCCAATCACCTGAAAGCACAACGGCGGTGAGCTACCCGGCGGTGTGTGGCCGGAAAACCCCTCCGACGGTCAAGTTAGCACACACCTTGGGATAGAGAGAGAGAGGAGATTGTTTGAGTGTAAGAGTTTTCTTACAAAATGTTCGTGTCTCTCCGTATGGGGGGCGCAGACCTGCTCATATACCCTCTGCGTCCCATATCTACTCCCAATCATCTCCTGACATGTGGCTCTGCTATCCCATCTGTCAGCGTAAACCTTGCTGAACATCACCTAACCCGACTGCCAGCCCACTATACTGGGAGCTCGACAGCCGGGCAACATCATCTCGGCTGTCAACGGCCGTGCTGTGCTTCATGCCCAAGCACTCCACTAGCCAAGCTCAATGGAGACCGGGCTAGGCATATTTCGGCTCATTTTTTGTCAGCCTTCCTGCCGAGCAAACAGGTACCTCGGCTGACCACGCCTTTCTGGGCGCCGGTCACTTAACTCGGCTGGCTTTGCCACCGCCAGAACATGTAGCTCGGTCCAACCAAGCGTTGCCTTAACCGAGCATCTTCTTTCCGGATTGGGCCACACATCCTCAGCCTAACACTTGCCCAGCCCAAATCTGTCCGGCAAAACTCCGCCCGGCCCAAGTTTGTTCGGCCCAGTACCAGGTCATTAATCTCCCTCTCAGGTACATCCAAAAAGTAAAAACAAAATGCTTAAAATATTTTTTTTAAAAAATCACTAAGAACAAAAGAAAATGAAAAACAAAAAACTCAATTTTTAGAAAATTGAATTCAAGAAATTGGAACCAAATAAGATTTAGTGAGATTGTTAATTTTGTATTTTCTGTTTAAGGAAAAAATTTAAATATGTTGGTTTTAGAAAAATTAAATAAATAAAAGAAAATATCTTAGTACAAGTATAATTACAAAAATATACATACAAAGAAAAACAAATTTATATTTTATGCAATGATTGCATAAAATTACAATAAAATAAAAATGGAAAATTCTACTATACACACATTTGCAAGGCATGTACCATATACATTCCTAGTTATGTCATTTTCTTCTTTAGTTGTGATAATATTTTAGTTATAACTCATAAGATCTTTAGTTATGTCTCATATGGTAATTTTTTTTATTTTATTTTTGTTTTATAGTTATGACTCATAAAATATAGAATTATGTCATTTTTTTTTTAATTATAAGGTACATATGGTACACATCCTTAGTCCTCCCAAATAAAAATATATTGTATTATTACGATTTTGGTTTTGTTTGGATTTAGTTTAAAATTTCTTCTTCTTTTTTTTTTTTTTTTTTTTTTGAATTTTTTTTGGTCTTTGATGATCCTTTTCAAATTTGTGTTTGCGTGTGTGGTTTTTTTTTACTTTACCAGTCCATTTAGTGTAGAAAAGTTTTATAAGTAAAAACAATTTTTAAATATTTTAAAAAGTTTACTAAAGATATGAAAAAAAAAAAATTATTTTTAGCGATTATTATTATTTTTTATTTTTTACTTTTCTCGTTCATCTAATCAAGTATATTCTAAAAGTCTAAAATTTATAAATTAAAAAAATACAAAAAAAACTCAATAAAAAATACTAACAATAATTTTTTTCCCTTTTGTCGAGTTGGTTTATGGGACGTCACAAGTACGCAGTGTAGTGTTGCTCCTGCGTGATGCGTGATTTGGATTTGACTTATTTATTTAATTTTTCATTTTTAGTGATTCGAAAAAAAAAAAAATTACAAGTTCTACTTGTTTAGACATGTTAAACAAATAAAAAAATTTGACACATATTTGGAAAAAAAAAAAAAAAACTAAAAAATTATGGAAATCTTTTTTCATAAATATATATAACTTTAATTATTGAAATTGATAAAATTTACCATTAATTTGTAATTTTTTTTTGAAAACATGCATTGAAATGCAATTTCACCTTTTTTAATCTGAATCCCAAACTATTGTGTAAAGCAAATCTAACAACAGGTTTTTTTGGTTAAAGCAACATTATGAAATTTGTCCATTTTGTGCCAAAAAGGGTTACTTCCATTGTCCAATGGCGTCACAATGTTAATAGTTTACAAGTGTGTCACTTTTAACCCATTCTATAATTTAGAGACATTCAATCACAATTCAGTTCATATTAGTTTGGCGCTACTAATTTTTCAACTCTAAAGGCCAACATAAATAATCAAAATCTTATGATGTTATCCGATAATAAAATTTCGATTACGACTTAAAAAAATGTTCAATTATGACCTAACGCAAATTAATTTTGTACCATTGAAGAAATATGATTGAACTCTTATATTGTTATGTCTGTAGAGTTAGTTTTGCTTTAAAATTCATATATTTTTGTTTATAATTCAGTATACTTTAAGGGACCTCCCTTTTGGCCTTTTGCTCAAAAAATCATATATTTTGGTTTTATAATAAAGGTTAATTAGTGATAAATCTAATATAAAGAGGGTATAAGATATTATGTCCAATATTTTTTATTGATGAAAGGTCCATATTTTGTGAAATAATTTGATGAGAAGTCCTGGAGAATATTTTGTCTTTAATTTTACCCTTTGACTTCTTTTTTTTTTTTTTATCTATTTGACTTTTTGTTGAAATTATTTTCTATCTGTTAAAATTATTTTTATCTATTAAAAATTCTATATGTTTAATTTTTTTATCTGTTTAAATTTTTTATCTATTAAATTTTTTTCTGTTCAAATTTTTTTATCTATTCAATTTTTGTATCAACTGTTCAAATTTTATATCTACCCATTCATTTTTTTATCTGTTCAAACAACAGATCATCACAGAAGAAACCTTGACTTCCAAGGTTTGTTCAATTTTTCTTTTATCTGTTTAAATCAAATTCTCATATACATAAGAGAGACTGATCTGTTGAAAATACCAAACAACGATCTAATTGCTCATACTAAAAAAACACCAAAGAAAAGCTCAAGAACGCCCAAACACTCTTGGAACTCTCAAAGTCTACAATTTACTTCCATATTGTTTAGTAACAGAAGAAGAGAATCAAAAAATATTTTGTGTAAATTTAGGGGTGTAATATTATAATTGTAATTAATTGAATCACTATTAATTTTGACTTTGGGGGTTGGATATTCTGCTCCTGGAACCCGGCATGTATATGCATATAAATGATACATACAGACCTCAGATCTTCGCACCATTGTTGGATCTAAGGCTTGAAAATGAAAAAGACATCGAAGATATCGATCTGGACAAGGCGGAGGTCGAAGGTAGAGGAGCCACCAGCAGAGAAGGATGAGGAGAAGAAGGAAGAGCCGATGTGACTGCGGCGTAGCTGCGGGAAGACATGCCGGCGACGAAAGAGAAAATGAAGAGGATGAGAGAAGTGCATATCTGATTCACTCAGATCCATAGGGAAAAGGTGACGGTGACACCGCCAGCGAGGTATTGCAGTAGTTCGCCGGCGGTGCGATGCGATCGAGAGGTTGAGCAGCGATTCTGACGATTCCGGCGAGTACAAGAGAGAGAGGCAGAGATAGAGAATGTGCAGCTGTGTTTGTATTTGTGCCTGTGTATAATATATATATATATATATAGAGGCATATTGGTCATTTTGTCCAAACTTGTCCTTTTGAATAAAATATTTTAAGACTGAACTTTTGATTCAATGAAATTAAAAATTGGACTTTTGGCCCGAGTCCAAGCTAAGAGGAGTATAAGACATTAGGTTCAGTGAGGTGAAAGGTCCACCATTTTTTAAATAGTTTGGTGAGAAGTTCTTTGGTTGGTTTTAAAGGGCATTTTGTTATGTTAACTTTTTTTTATTTGTTAGCTTTTGTTGACTATTTGTTCAAATTTTTTTCTTATTTGTTCAAAATTTCTTATATCTGTTTAAATTTTTTCCTTATTTGTTCAATTTTGTTCTTATCTGTTTAATTTTTTTACCCTACCTGTTTAATTTTTCCCCTTATTTGTTTAAAATTGTACTATTTATTGAAATTTTACACCTATCTGTTTAATTTTTTTTACCCTATTTGTTTAATTTTTTTCTTATCTGTACAAATATCTGTTCAAATTTTATTATCTGTTTAATTTTAATCTCTTATATGTTGAAATATCTATTCAAATTTTATTATTTGTTCAATTTTAATCTATTATCTATTAAAATATCTGTCCAAATTTTAAATTTGTTGCAATGTGTTTCATTATCATCATCAACAACAACAACTCAGCATCATCATTAATAATAACAACAACAACAAAACATTTTGAGCCAAAAAAAAAAAAAGAAAAAAAGAAGAAGAAGAACCTTTGGAAATTTTTAGATCTGTTCATCTGACCTATCTGGTTTAAGAATAAGCATATGAGCAAGGCGAAGAACTCAACTAAGCGAGGCAAACACAGTCTAGATCTTGACTGTGTTTCTTTCTCTTTCATGAGCATCATTGATGATCGGCGCCAGAAGTTTCCACTACCAGCGTCCCTCTCAATCCACCTCTCAATCCATCATTCAATCTTGCTGTGGGGCTCGTGAGGTTGAAAAATACTTGACAGCGGCATAAATAAAGGTAAAGGCTTTGTCGGCATTATAGATCACGTTGCAAATCTCATCTCTTTGATTTCGTTTATGCTTTTCTCAACGCTATTGATGAGTTGGTGTCGGAGATTCAAAACTGGATCTCCATAGCTAGAGACAAGCCCGTCGCCGCCTGTCTGCACCGCACAGACAATCGGAGACCAATTATGATCCAACATAAATTGAACTAGAACAGTTGTAACACCTCGAAAATTGGGCAGGATCTATTTATGCAACAAAACCTACATGATAGACAAACACATATATATATAACTAATTATTCCATATATCTATTTCCATTAAATCCCAAATGGAAAATACATGTTGTTCATATCTCAATGCCCCAGTTCTAATCCCAAGCATGCATTTTACAACAAGTATGAAATGGAAACCAAACAGATAATAAGTGCTTTACAGGCTTACAAATTTATCCAAGAACATTCTCGATTACACAAAATAGAGTTTCAACTCAACGCAAATACAGCCATGGGCTTACATTCAACAAATAACCATAAAACAAAAATGAAGCCTCAGCTCCGAGTCCTCCCAAGTTAATGCCTTGGCAGAGGCATATCACCTGTACCTGAAATAGTTTCTCTTATAGAGTGAGTCATAGCCCAGTAGAGATATACTACACAACATATGAACCATGACAAGACTAAAGAGGAGTATGCTCATGTCCTGCTTATGATAAAACAATTTATCTCTCTTTTTATAAAACATACAATGCTGAGATGCAACAACAGATATAAAGCCATTTCCATTTTAAACCATTTCTGTTACATGAATACAGGCTTTGTGAATCTCTAGGTGAGTGTCTGCAAGTAGGCCTTAATTGTCACGACCCGCTCCCCGTACCCAAGGGTTAAGCATCGTGATGGCCAGTAACTGAGGTTACCTCCGGCCAATTCTAAAACAGATCAATAAACGCAAGCGGAAGAAATATTTGAGTAAGGGTACCAAAATAATCATTGGAGTTTCTATTTTTATTACAAAATTATATTGACCAAAAAAGTCGTTATTTACATAGAAAAAAATATCATAAAAATACCGTGTGTGTCTATTCCGCAGCCCCGCATCTAAGACTTCCCAAAAACTATTTCCTGAAAATTAGTAAACAACTATAAGCACATGGCAGAGTGAGAAATATTATACCAAGAGTATAAGGGACACGAAATAACCATGGATCGTTAGTTAGGCCAAAACATTTATATAAACAGATCATTTGAGTAGCAAAAATCATTTGACAAATAATCCTTTAAGTAATAAAACTGAGATTATGCTTCGTCAGAACAAATAATCTTTTATTGGTAACCAAATCATTTAAGTAGCAGAATTGAAATACAGAAGTTATGTAACCACAACCACGCGATGTAAGCGAGCAGAATAGAGATCACTGAAGTGACATGTAATGCAATACGGATTCAAGAGATGGCTCGTACGGATTCTAGAGGTGGCTCCCACAATAGTGTAGCACTTAGTTCCGCACAGTACTTTGGTCCGCACAAAATAGAGGTCAGTGGATTCATGACAAACAGAGGGCCACAAAGTGGTCAAACAGAGGCCAATGGTTATTTAAGTCCCCCAAGGCGTGGGACTCCCGTGGTGGTACTTACAAAACATAATTGTATATAAGGTCATAGCCAAATATTCTTTAAAATATAAACAAACATATCAATGGGTTTCCTTTTAAGCAAATAGGGTTCAGAAATTAAACCACGTAACTGAAACCTTTATAAAATATAATTTTTATTAAAAACATAACTTATATAAAATAGATTTTGGTAAGTCAAAACATACGTAAAATATATTTTGGTGACTCAAGGTATAATATAACTCACCTTAACTTTAATACCTTACTCTTCCTTTCCACTATCAAAGACCCTTTTACCTTCCACTATTCTCTTTTCCTTATTTCCCTTTTCTTTCTTTTCTTTCTTTCCTTTTCTTCTTTCCGAATCCCCCCCATTTTATAATAGGAAAATGCTTGCCCAGCAAACTTAAGTGCACACGTGGCTATGCCACGTACCACTCTATATATATAGTTGGCATCATTACTTATAAGATTTAATCTTATCCTTAATAGATATTTAAGATAATTACCTTTTGACCTAATATTTTAATATAATTATATAAATAATTTAAATTCTAATTAAATTACATTTTATCATATACCAATGAAAAATTTATTATTTATTTTAGTACCACACCCATTATTATTATTATTTATATTCTGACCCCTAAACTTTTAATAATTATATTATTATACAAAATTACACATAATAATATATAATAAATCATGTATTTTCTTAACTGAGATTAAATAATATTAGTATAAATTCAATAGCATAATTAAAAATCTGGGTTGTTACATTAATGCACTATCATTGTCATTTCTATCAGTAAACTGGAAGGCTCGACCCTAACCGCGCGGTTCCACACCCCCTACCCAAATTCACCAGGTATTTATCTTTTTGCAAACAGATACATTTACAAATATTTCTCAAAAACAGATACACTTCCAATGAAATAAATTTAATGCAATGTCTAATGCAACAAATGAGGAATGTGGTTCAATTTACCTAAGTCTCATGCATTTCTATAACAATCATGGCTATTCTCCACCGATAGCCCAAAAGAGATATTTCTAAACAGATATTTAAACAATTAAATTCCAAAAATTCTGATAAATACAATCTTATTCCACATCTTATCAAATATAAATAACTACACAAGTTTTTATATCGCAATCACGTTCGGTAACCTCTCAAGGTCCATTTCTAACTGTGTCGGTTTTATTCCAATAGATACATTAAGTAAAATAATACCGTTAATACCCAAGAAAACATCATTTTCTTTTCAAACTCATTCTCCAAGCATTATTCAACTATGACATCCTATTTTGATCAAAATCCCCAAAAGTTAAATGTAATTCTTTTGTTTTCTTTAAAAATGCTCTTTTGGTCACAAACCGGTTAAAATTTCAAAACCGACCGAATCGAAGTCTGTTTTTGTTCAAATTTAAAACATAGCTCTTTCATAACCTTACAAACATATTCCAAGTTTACACTTTTGCAATTTGGGCATCAACTCTTTATTTTTCTCAAAAATTCTAATTAAATTATATACAATTCTAAGCTCCATATAATCAAGTAAAAGTACATAAAGAAGTACAAGAAAAATCCTTACCTCGAGCCACGAAGCTTTCAAATTTTTCAGCGACAGAAATTATTATTTTTTAAGCAAAACGACACCTTTTCCGACCTCTACATTTTGATCCAAAGCACTAGGAGTCAAAAATGACTTACACTAGATCAAACCCAAGAAAAAACCAACTTAGAATCCCTTTTCTCTTCTTTCCCACGGCAAGAGCTCCAAGAACTCCCAAAAGTTGAATAAAAAATCTTTTTGGTTACTTTTATAGATATTTCCTAAACAATATCTAATTAAACAAATATCTAACTATATACATACACCTATATATATATATATATAAATTTAAAAATACATTTCAACATTTTTAATAACAAAAGTGAATATAATATTTTCTCACCACAAAATATATTTCGTTTCATGGTACACACCATAAATATTCATAACTCTTTTATGGTAATTAAATAATAATTATAAAACCACAACAATATTACATAGTTACTAATGGGTGACAATTCAATTAATTGGATCCAAATGAATGGAGTTTAATAATTTAAAATAAATCCCCAACTAAGATTAAAGTATAAATTCAATTTGATGTAAGTCGTTACAACAACTTAACGTTCGAATAGGTAAAGCAAGCTCTGGTAGCAGTGGCTTTTGGAACTTTGGCAATGGTGGCAGTGGGGATGGAGGAGAAAGAAATCTGGAAACCCTAGAAAAAGAGAAAGGGTAAAGAGAAAGAGAGATATGTGATTGAGGAAAGAGAAATAAAGGGCTTGTTTTTATTCCTTCAATATCTACACTATGCATACTATATATCTACATATATAAGAACCGCTTAGTTACTTGAACACTACAAGAATCTGCACTTTTAGCGACCACTTTTCGCGACCAATATAAAAGTTGGTAGCTAAAAGATACCTTTTGGCAACCAAATATTAATTTGTCGCGAATGATCATTATTTTTGGTGGCCAAATATGAGTTGGTCGCAGAAGGTCATATTTTGGCGACCAAAAAATGAGTTGATCGCAGAAAGTGGTATGCTTTTGGCGACCAACTACAAATTTGGTCCCGGAATGTCACATTTTGGCGACCAAAAAATAAGTTGGTCGCGGAAGATCAAAAATAAGTTGGTTGTGGAATTGGCGACCAAAATTTTAGTCGCCAAAAACTTATTTTCCCCGACCAAAAATATTTTAGTTGCCGTATATTGAGTTTTGGCTACTAAAACAATTTAGTCGCCGAATGGAAAATAAATATTTTTTTTCTTTGGCGACCAAAAATTTGGTCGCCAAAAATTTATTTTCAGCAACCAAAAAAAATTTAGTCGCCAAATTAGTACTTTTAGCGACTAATATTTTAGTCGCCGTTGATTGAAATTTGGCGACTAATAAAGTTTGTCGGCGAATGTACTTTTTCTACTACTAATCTGGTCTTTTGGTCGCCAAGAGTTTGGGAGGGAAATTTGAAACGTGGAGGCGGGAATTGAAATTTTTTTGCGACAAAAAAAATTTGGTCGCCGATTGTTAAATGACGTCATTTTTTACCAATTATAAAATTATTAATGAGGAATATATTTTCATCACCAATAATTTTAAATATTTAAAAAATAATTATTTTAAATATTTTTAAACTATTTGATGAAGAATATATTTTCATCATCAATAATTTAACAATTTTAAAATTTTTGGTGAGAAAATTAGTTTATCACTAATTTTGGAGAGAAAACTTTGTGATATTGGCGGTAATGGAAAAAAAAAAACCCTACTAATTTCCCCCCTCCTTTTTTTTTGGTGCTTCAGTTTTCCTCTCACCCCTTTCTTGCAAAACACATATTCTCTGCCTTCAGCCCCCCTTTTTCTTCTTCAGCTTGTTCTCTTCTTTTTACGTCACCACTGACGTCACCCATTCTCCTCCTTCAGTGCTGCCACCAATGTCACTAGTTTTTTTTTTTTTTTTTTTTGTCTTTTTTGAGTTTTAAATTTTTTTTATAAAAAGAATTAAATATTTATATTATACCTAACTAAACAAAAATTTAAAATTTAAAAATATATGTATAATTCACTCCACCATTAAAAAAATAAAAATCACTTGAGATTATTGTTTGAAAAAAATAATTACTTTTTTTTTTTTTGGGATCATCAGACCATTTGGTCTCTCTCTCTCTCTCTCTCTCTCTCTCCATCCTTTTCATCTCTCCTTCATTTGTGCTCTCCCGATCCAGAAGCTTCTCATCACCGACCCCCTTACTCTCTCTCATCAACGACTATGAGAGTCTCTCTCTCTCTCTCTCTCTCTCTCTCTCTCTCTCTCTCTCTCTCCATTATTCTCTTCGATGAACAAGGGACTATCAGTAGGGGTCTCTTCTCGTCGCCGATCCCCTTCACTTTCTCTCTTCTCGTTGTCAATCGATCTCTCATAGTCGACATCCTACCCCCCTCTTTCTCTCCATCTCTTTCATCTCTCTCCGGTGAACATCAGTTGACGAGGATCTAACATCACAAATCCCTCTTCGCACTACAACAAAAGTAACTTATGCTGACAAAAAGTAGTGAAGAAAATAAATATTTTTACCAAAATAGAAGAATCCATAACAAATTATAAAATTTTGTCACATATAATAAAAAAAAAAAAATAATAGGTGACAAAATTTATTTTCGTCAACAAATACTTCTTTTTAGGTGAGCAAAAATTAAGTTTCGTTACCGAAGGTTTTCCCACTAATTTTTTTAGTGGCACCAAAATTTTGAGACTTTTGGTGAGAAAACAATTTGTCACCAATTATAAAATTATTTGTGAAGAACTTATTTTCGTCACCAATAATTTTACATTTTTTTTTTTTGAGAAACTTGATTTTAAATATTTTATGACCATTTGGTGAAAAATATATTTTCGTCACTAATAATTTTTAATATTTTGAGTCTTTTTGGTGAGGAATTATTTTGTCACTAATTTTGGAGAGAGAATTTTGACATATTGGGCAGTAATGAAAAAAAATAGGCTACTAATTTTTTCCCCTTTTTTGTTTTTATCAGTTTTCCTCTTATCTCTCTCTCTCTCAAAACAAAACACAAGTTAGCTATCTTCGTTTAGCACCCCTTGTCCTCCTAATTTTCGTCACTAAATAAGATTAATTTGTGACAAATTATAAATTTTGTCACATATAATATATAAAAAAAGTAATAGGTGAGAAAATTTATTTTCGTCAATAAATACTTCCTTTTAGAAGAGGAAAAATTAAGTTTCATCATAAAAAAAATTTCGTCTAAATTTTTTGCGAATGGTGTTAAAATTTTGAGACTTTTGGTGAGGGAAAAATTTGTCACAAATTATAAAATTATTAGTGAGGAATATATTTTCGTCACCAATGATTCTAAATATTTTGATATCATCTGGTGAGGAGTTTGTTTTCGTGGCCTATAATTTTTTATATTTTGAGATCTTTTGGTGGGAAAATTATTTTGTCACAAATTTTTGAGGGAGAATTTTGAAATATTGAGCAGGTAATGAAAAAAAAAATTGGCTACTAATTTCCCCCCCTTTTTTTGTGTATTTTTATCAGTTTTCCTCCCATTTCTCTATCTAAAAACACACTCCCACTCCCTCTTCAGCACCCCTTGGCCTCTTTCAACATCGCCGCCGACGTCAACGCTGCCGTCACATCTCCGAGCAAGCATCAGTGCCATTAACGTCGCATCTCTCTCTAACAACGCTTTCTCAAGGTATGGTACTTCCTCCCTCCTACCCCTCTCTCTCTCTCTCTCTCTCTCTCTGTGTGTTTGCTAAATCTCTTATTTTTCTTGTCACTTCTCAACTTTGTTCCTTCCTACCACCCCATCTCCCCCAATCTGTGAGAAACCCTATATTGAACAAACCTCCTTGTTTTCCCTTTGTAACATGCCCGGGAGGTACCCGCGCGCGTTAAACAGTTCGAACTCCCGAGATCTCTTTGATCTCAAGTCTCACGAGTGCAATGTGAAACGTAGATGAGAGTCCAGATACTTTTATTGAAAATCCATTTTATTGTAATTTTGTCAAAAATGGACTGCGTCATCAGATTTTAGAGTCGCCACCTAATATTTTGGGAAATTAGAAAACCCATGACTCGGTGCCAAGGCCACTGTTCGTCATAACCAAGGATGCTTGGCTCGGAACCTTAGGTATGAGAGGGGAAGGTCAATAATGAGCACCCCTGCTCACCCGATCAAAAGATCGGCCTCTACTAAACCATGATATGACCTTTTATTTTCTTTATATGTTCATGTTCTGATTATTGAATAAATCCTAAAATTTACTATGTGAAGCATACAAGTATAGACTAGTTTGCTCAAATTGGAACAATTCAACTTCATGTTTTGTTTTTCGAAAAGGGTTTGAATTTGCCACTTGACAAAGTGGGTTTAAAGTTTGTGAATTTGTCACTACAAAGTGGGCTAAAAACGTACAGTCGTTGAATCATTCAAATTCAGGCAACAAGCTTTCATCCACAGGCAACAAGCTTTCATCCACAGGCATTCAAACAGTTTATCATTTAATCAATTAGCCTCATGGTAGGATGCTAAACATAATAAGAAAATCACACACAAATGGGATGCTAAAGCATAAAAACTCACAGATTTACCAACGTCCCTCGAACAGCTACAAAACAAAGTTAGTTAAATATGTATGATCTTATATACAGAATCCTAATGCAATTCATTCATGAGATGCACTAAAGATTCGGCTTCTAAAATATGGCATGTGAATCATCTCAAAACATACGATAGCGTACAGAATCACAGAAGAATTGATTAAATCCACACATGTAAATGTAGCCGAATCTTAATGCATGAGACATGAATGTAAAGCATGGATATGCATGGCATGTCAGATATATACATATGTACAGTTAGGGAAAGTGATTAAAGAATGGGATAGAAAGAAGCGGGGTGATGGATTATTACAATATTTGAATTATTACATATCCAAGAGAGGTGAATAAAATAAAATTCTCACCAACACTCAAAATAAAAAAGAAAAGTAAAAACTAAAAAATAAAAAAACTGCATGTCAACCTCTTTCTCCAACTCTCCCACTCTCAGTTGTAGTATATCAACTAACTCCCTTGCATTTTTAGATCCAGCTAACAGCTCCACACAATGCTCCTCCAGTAGTTTGATCTGGTTGTCTCGAGAATTCCTGTCGACAATGAGTGCCTATACCTTAGCATTGAACCCATCTTTCTCTGCCACAGCCATGTCATATTTCAGTTTTAGCATGTCAAGCTTTTTATTCAAAGCTTCCACAAGTTCACTTCTCTTAGAAGTATTTGCCTTCCGTTGTTCAATTTCACTTGACAAACCATTCTATTGGGCTTCATGCGAAGACTTCATTTCCTTTTTTTTTGATCGGTAAAGAAAAATTTCATTAACAGTAAGAAATTAAAGATACAGGAAGACGACATGCTTTGAAAAAGATTTGGAAGTATAAAAATACCCCTACTACTGCTACTCGCATCCATACAACCAACCCCTTGGCCTCACGTTTTCTTTTTTTTTTTTTTTTAAACAAAAAAAGTTAAGAAGAACTTAACTAGAAAAAAATACAATAATCCCCACAAAAACAGCCCACAAAACCCAAAGCTACAGCCAAAACCTAAGACCAAAAAAATTAAATTAAAAATAAAATAAAATAAAATTAAAAAACTACACTTTACCGCTCACCTACGAATTTTGAAAACTAAATCCCAACGTCCACTGACACTCCCACGTCTGACACTCCCAACGTCCACTGACACTCCCACGTCTGACAACTCCCAACGCTCCAAGCCCACCTGCTACGGCTGCTAAAACTTTTCCCCAACCTGCTGCAAGCTCCTTTGCACCTACCGAGGATGTTCGCTGGCTGGAAAACTCCATAGCCACCATCTCCATGGCTGGAAAACTCCATTTCCTGACATCTCCAAGCTGCTATACTCCATGCTGCTAGACTCCCAAAACCCAGCCAAGGCCCACTCCGGACAACAAGCTGCTACACCCAATGCCACACCTCACATATGCTGTTGAACCAACCCCTTGACCCACTTTCACGGTCGGAACTTGTTTTATGAATCAAAACTCCGTACACCACCAAGCAGTTTACTCCTCCAAACAACAACCACACATACCAATCTACCTGAATAATATATACACCCAAGCTGCTGCCTACCAATCCCAGGCAACACGCCACCAAAACCACAACATCGAACAACCGCCGAGACACCACCAGTCATCCGGATGAAGATCACCCCTCAAACTCCCACCTGACAAGAAGCGCTCGAATGAACTCTAAGAAAGATCTGGATCAAACTACAACACCCTCGTTTCCTCCAAACAAAAGCACCGAAGTAACTCCATAGATCCGAAACCGAGCTCATCCCTCAAACTCCCACTCGCAAAGAGCGCTCGAATGAAGCTCCAACCTGGTCTGGCCTTCCTCTAAACCGGTCCAAAACCGACCTCCAACAACTCTGTTATGACCCTTAAAACAATCACCCCCTGTTGAAACAAGACAAGTAACCCCAAGATACAGACAAAAACAGACAACACAACGAACAACCCCTGAAAAAACAAAAAAGAACACAAAAGTGGAAAGAAAATGCGGGGATCAAGTTTATTATAGGCAGAATCCAGCACACATACACAAAAGAGAGCTCATTTCCTTTTTCTCAACCTCACATTGCCTGATCTCATTTTCCAAAGAGTTGCTTCGCAGTTCTGATTCTTCAACTCTTGCCTCTAAGACAGCCAATTGCTTTAATGCAAAATTCAACTTCTTGATTTCCTGATCACGCTCTGACACATCAGCCACATGCCTTATAATTCTCTCATGCATCTGCAAAACCAGCATTTTCATGCAAAGTCCAGTCGTCATTGTTCCAATCTCTTCTTCTGAAACCTCAAACCTTTTTTTTTTGTTTAGCTATTTCTAACTCTTCAACCAAAGTCCCAATCCTGTGATTGGAATCTAAAACCTGAATTTCCAGCTCAGGTACTTCCATTTGTAGCTCTAACACCTTTCTTTTCTCCATTTCAAGTTTGGCCTCTTTCATCTTTAAATCTATCTGTGCTGACTCAACATTCCCTCAGTTCAATCTCCTCGTTGAACTTCTCCATGAGAGCTGGTCCACAAATACCACACCTTAGAACTGCAGCAAACAATCCCATTCAAAATCACCGGGGAGGCAGGAGCAGAAACACGACCTTGGAGTAGCAAGAACACTCCTTTGCCGTCACGTAGTGAACCCAGTACCGCACCAATGATAATAACCAGCGCTGACAAGCTCTAGAGCACACTCCAGCACCTGAGATACGCTGCTAGATCACCTGAAAACAAACTAACAATCAGCAAACGTATCGCCCTCACTGTTGCGACGGCGTTAGCGATCAGAACCAGAGCAAACCAGCGCCAGATTAGCGCCAGACCAGCGCCAGAGTTGAGTCAAACTCAGGCCAGAACAGAGATACACTCGCACAGAGAGAGGGGAGCCCTTCTGTATGTGTGTTTACCCATGTGTCTGTGTGTTTGTTGCTCAGCCAAAGGCTCTCTGTTCTCATCCCCCCGAGAGAGAGAGAGAGTCAGTGTTATTTTTGGTTGCTATTCTAACCGAGAGTCAGAGAGAGTGAGCTGTGCTGTGCATGAGTGAGTGTCGTGTCTGTGTATGGTAAGTGTGTATCTGCATGTCATAGAGAGAGAAGAGAAGACTCGGTGGTGGTGTGTTTGATCTCACCAAAAAATCAGAAATATAGAGAGAGAGCCCGTGTGTTGTGTGTGTATTCCTCTCAGATCAAGAGAAGCTCCCCCCGTCCCCTGTGTGTACGTGTGCTGTGTTGCCCTCCCAACCGAGAGTGAGAGAGAGAGAGAAAGTGTGTATGTGATGACAGTCGGTGGTGTGGTATCTTCCGTGCATCAGTGTGTGTGTCGAAGCTTTGAGGTGCTCTTTTCCCATGCACCAGAGAGAAAGAGAAGTGTGTCTTTAGCTCAAATTGTGTGTCTGTGTTAGACTCCAAGCTTTGGATAGTTTTTTTATTTCTACCCTCCATCATCTGAGCTCACAGCCAAAACAAACCAGGCCAATCTCATTCTCTCACCCTCTCTCTCTCAGTTTCTCTCCATGTCTACTCATCGACCACAGCTTGGCCTCTTCCTGCTCTCACTCTCTGTTTTTTTTGGGTAACTGCCGTGTGTCTGTGTGCTATGAGAGGTCCCTCAATTCTGTTGTTTCTCCTCCTTTTATTTCAAATCCCCAGCCCTCTATTTGAGAGGGAGATATAATTATTAAACCAACCTCTCCACTCACTCCTTTCTCTTATTTCTCTTTTTTTTTCTTTTTCTTTTTTTTCCCACCGAATGTGCTGTGTATTTTCCTTTACACAGATGCTTTCTTTTTTTCTTTTTTTAAAATGCCTTATGTCCCTCGTCCACCAAAACATCATCATTTATTCCACCACAAATTCTTCATCATCATATATTCCATCTGTCCCAAACCATCTGACCACACTATCTTTGTTTTTTTGTTTATTATTATTTTCTTCTTTTTTTTTATATTTTGTTTTAATCAAATATTTATCAATTTATATAAAACACACCTAAAATAAATATACACACATATAAATTTATATAAAAAATATAAAATTATAAAATACAATAAATTAATAAAATATTAGTGATGGCCAAAATATGTGAGGTTTGGAATTAAAGCTTCAATTTGATTTTTCAGCTGCAAAATTCATAAAATGGCATATTCCAATTTTCATCATGGCGTGATCAAAACAAAGTGTCCAAGTCTTAGGACTGGTCAAAATGGGGTGTCTACACCCTTTCCCTCTCCTTGCAACTCAGTCATTTATGTAATTGAACCTCATATTTCTTTTTTGATTTGGATTTCTGAACATTGTCTGATTGGGTTTGTGTATATGTCTTGGATTTTTGTATATCTATATGTATTGATTTGGGATTTTGTATATGTATATGTATTGGGTTTATATACATATTGGGATTTTGTGTATGTATCTATCTTTCATATTTATATTATCTTATTTGAGTTTTTATTCTATTTAATACATCCATATATCAGGGTGTTTGTGTATATGTTGTATATATTGTCATCATAGGTTTGTTTAGTTGGAATTTTGCCAAGCATATGTATCTTCTGCATCGACTTGTAGCAACTTCTTTTGTATTTTTTTATTTATTTTTCTTCTCCAGATCGTTCTACAAGTTTTGTATGTTTGTATGTGCAATGGCAAGTTTTTGTATATGCAATACCACACAGTTTATAGAAAAAATATTTTAAATAATTTTATTTTCAAATGTTTAAGAAAATATTGTCACAAATGTCAACAGGAATTTGTTGACAATGGGGTTTATTTAGGATGAGGTAGTTGTTTTAGTGACTTCAACTGAATCCCTAGAACTTTGAAGATCAATATTAAATTTGTAATATTTTAACAGTTTCAATGGAGTGATATATCTAAGTGAACCCCCTATTTTTTTTTTCCCCCTGAACCCCCTTCTCTCTGTGTTGAAACTTTGGATTTGATGACTCCAAAGTGCCATCTTTTATGTGTTCTTCTTTTTCGTTTCTTTTTTGTTTCTCTCCCAATAATTCTAAAATATTGTGTTTTTTTAATTATATTTTGTATTTTATTTTAATATTGGAAGTAGAATCTATTACAATTAGTTTCAATCACAACGGTTGAATTTAGTTCCAAGTTATCACTTGTGAGCTTAATATTATAATGTTTTATTAGATTTACTAAAATGAGATGGAATAGAATAAAATGATTATTATGGAAGAGTTGGCAGCGATGTATTGATTATCCTTTTAGGTTGACAATTAGTATAGAAAGTTTTGCTTTCAATAAATTAAAGATAATCTACTGCAATCCACTTACTGTTTTTCATTAACCTACCAATGGCCTAGGTTTCCTAGGTTGGGCTACAAGTTTTTGCTTAGGTGCTATCATCCATGCTATGCAATTGCCTCTCAATAAGCAGACTATAAGATGAACTGAGCTGCTTTGAGAAGCTCTAGCTTCGGTTTGTTTAGAGCTTTGCCAAACTTGTATTATGTCAAATACATGAACCTCAAGCCTAGACTCCAAGCTTCTTTGTTCAATATGTGAGCATGAATTCTGCAGTTTGCTTTGCTGGTTGCATTCCTTATCTTGGTTCATGAACACATTTTTTCCCCTTGAAATTTGAATTCTTATACTGTGAGCATCATTTACGTATTGATTGACATTGTGGCTGCAGGTCGATCCTATTTCAGCTGGGGTTCAGTATGATAAAGAATTCATTGTGTGCTCTTTGGACTTGTTCTCTAGACTTGCTGAAGGTCTTGGTAGTGGAATAGAGAGTTTGGTATTCCCTATTCTCTAATTCTCTCTCTCTCTCTGTGCAATATGTTTTTAGTTTTTGCTAAATGATGCTCCATGAAAATGAAATGATCAAATAAATTCTGATTTCTGATGGTCATTTATATATTGTTGCACACTGTCGTTTAATTGTTTTTTACATCCTCATTCATTGTTTCAGGAAAAGACAAACCTATTGTCCCTAGATTATGGTAAATCTGTCCATGTGTTCATAATTTTATCTTCATAGACTGTCATTATGGAGGAGCCTGTTGCGTTGCATGTACTGTGCATTAAAATTTGTTGGCCAGACATAGCCTTGCCAAGTATAAGTGTTTCTATATCACTATCAGTCTACTTGCAGCCTTATGTCATTAGCAAATTGTGGCAGGATATGTGATGATATTGAGAAGGATGCCTTCCGAGGTCTATGTGCCATGGTATGCCTATACTTTCTTCATCTTCCAATTAAACTGAGATTAGAAATGTAATCCTAGTTTGGTGTGCAATTGTTTGCAGGTTAGAGCAAACCCATCAAGGGCTTCGAGTTCACTTGTTTTCATGTACAAAGCTATTGCAAGTTGGCATGTAAGAATGGCATTCCTGAATTAATTTTTTTGAGTAGAAAATAAAAACAAAAAAAATATGATTTTTTGTATTTTCTTTATTTTGATACAGGAAATAAGGAGTGAAAAACTACACAATGAAGTTTGCCAGGTGTTGCATGGTTATAAACAGGTCAGTGGTGTTTTGGTTCTCTGTCAGTAATAAAAACAAGCACTTTTTGAATTGTGTGTTTTATTGGGGGGAAAAACAGGTTCAAGATGTGGCAGGAGTTGAACTATGCGGGACCTTGAAAAATGTTGTGGCATTGGTAGCAGGTTTTGGCAGTCCACTGTTTGTTTCGCTTTCAAGTATTCTTTACTATGTTTTATGAGTTAATGAAACGATTTGATGTAAAATTGAACAAGTTTTGTGGATGGTTTGGAGATGGGAAATAACACAAAAAAAAAAAAATCATAGGTGCTTTAAACTCATTGTTCCAAGTCCACACACATTACCTTTAGAAAATTTTGCATTTTGACCGTTTATATGATTACTAGGCTATAATAATGAGAATTGGTTTGAGAGAAATGAAGGCCTTTTCCAAGTTGCTGTTTTCATCTGTCAAGGATAAGACATTTTTCGAAAGCTGTTGTGTGGCTGACCTTATAACAACTTGCTGTAAGTAGCCAGATAGATTTCTTTGCTTTCCTAGTTCTACAAATTTTGCCTTCATAACATCGGTTACTCATGATAGAAACATGCAACCTTATTATGTTGTTTCAATATGGCAGTAGGGGGAAAAAACAGGAAATGTGCGGAGGCTTTTGCTAGGAATAGCAGGAAAATGTATGCATCTGTTAGATCCATTTAGTGCTCAAAAACTTTTAGTAGAGATTAATCACTAATCATGTTTGGCCTCTTTGGTCTTCATCTGCAAGTCTTTTGACGAGCTTGAAGAAGAGATGTTGCAGGGCCAGAAATTACAGGTAAATACAAAAATAGTTATAGTGAAGAACAGCACTGCTATTAGTTAAAGAATAAATAAATAATAGCAGATTGCTAGGGTTAATGTCTTGCTTGAATTCTTATCAAAGTAAATGTGTACAAAGAGGGTTTATGAGATGATTGAAACACTTCTAGCTGAAAACGAAATTGTTTTGAAAAATGTGTACATTCAGAATCTTGAAAAACAAGCTTGAACTACCTACTTGTGTTGACATTTTGTGTGGCGTTTAATTTTGAGCGAGAAGACCAAACGGCTTGGTGATGTTTTTCCTAGCACATGCCGAATTATTCCCTAGTTTTCATTGAAGCTTGAAGCTAATTTATTGTAATCTTCAAGGCTGCCCATGGATTGACTGTCACAACGACATTTGGTTTGGACTGAAGGTCGAAACTGATGATTGCAACTTAGATATGGTGTACAGGGTTGTGATTTTTCAAGCATTTTCCATGAGTTTTTTTCCTTTATCCAGGTTTTGAATTTAAAAAGAGTTTACTACATCTCATTCAAAAAATATATATATATATATTTATATTTTTCCCAGCTTGGTCAGAGTCTTGTATACACCTTATTGGCAAATAGATTCCAGTATGTGATTTCCATAGATTTTGTTGAAGAGGTCAAAATGTTGATTATTATAATTTGTTTTTCTTCATATTTCACATTTGGGCATGGGGATCATTATTGCCATTTGGAGTTGGAGCGGAATTTTTGTTGTCACTGAAATCTCATTTTGCTATAATATTTTTTGGCTTTCCTGGGTGTATCATTGTATTGTTTGCTGTCTTTCTTATTTATTTATTTTTTATTATTATTTTGCTATTTTACATATCAGTGCACATTTATTCTTGTACTGATTTAGAGGGTGACTGGACACTGTACAGAAATTGAATTCCTCTATTTTTTATTTTATTTTTTTGTTACATTTTAAATGAAAATCTATATCTGTTTCATTTTAAATATGCTGAATGTTTGATTTTAATTTATTTTTTACAGTATTTTGGAGTGATGCTTTTGTCTAATATAAACATGTTTACGCATGTCATTCAAATTATATATATATATATATATACGTTAAAACATAAGCTCGTAATGTGTAATATCATATTTTTTTATGTCATGCAGAAAGTGAGGACATTTCAAGACCCTTCGAGACATGACCCCATAGGAGCGTGCTAAATTGCTGACTCAAGTTGCTAGTTTCTTAAGAAACAAGGTTTCAACGGACAATTTAGGGGAGGGGCATCCCTAGATTGCCTTTTTGGTAAGTCTATCTTGCTTTATCTTTTCATTTTTCTCATGTTGGTTAGTATATATTGGTTAAAACACAACTGTTTAAGAAAGTTACACTTGCAACATTGTTAAATTGCTATTACAAACTTTGAAACATTGAAAATGATCATAACATACTAAAATGCTTAGTTTTACATTGTTTATGTCGATCTATCTTAGTTCAAATTTTGTGAAATTGAAAACCCATTAAAAACAATAAACCCATATCAGTATTCTCATTTCTTTCTAAGCAAAGTTGAAGAAATAATGAGTGAGATAGTAAAGTTGTATCAAAGGGACATCCACTGGTAGATAGTGAAATTTGTGGAGATAACTGGAGTTAGTAGAACAAAGATCCAAGTTTCATTGAACCATTCTACATGACAATAAAACTCATCACGTTGCTTGATTGTTTTTAATATTAGTAGGTTCATAATTATTCATATAACTTGCAAGAACTTGCCCCCAATTAGATTAGCTGTTGTTTTGTGATTTAGTACAGATGAAAGTCAAATTTTGGTAGAAAATGCATTTTAGCTAAATTGGTAATTGATAATATATTAATGTTTTCCTTTTTTATTTTCTTTGCAAATTGATTTTTGATGACATTTGGAAGCATACTTGGACACACAGTTAGATATTTAGACAAAAAAATATGATGAAAAAAGACGAAAACAGGCCGTTTGGGGTCAAAAATTTAACACCACTTATCTTTCCATACCTTTTTATCTAATTTCAAAGCAAATGTGAAGTTTTTTTTTTACTCGTTGGAATAATTTTCAGTCTTTGTTTCATACCATTACAAAACTAAAATATAACACGTGGGGTAGTATAGGGTTTACAATGATCTTTGTACAATTTTAGTGGGCTAGTTAAAGGAAATACATAAATCTCAAATACAATATGCTTTTAGGTAACCCAGTAAATGAATAAGGACAATGTGGTAGCTTAAGCAGGTGCACTAACATACCCAAACAGTGGGCTATCAAATTTTGCAATACTTTGTAAGACTAAATTCCAAAAGAACATAAACTGATGCAATGACTTTTTAATTGAGGTTCCACTCGGTGATCCACAACAAACATTTTATCATATTGTTTAAGTTAACAAAAATGAATTACTTACCCAAACAAAATTAAAAAATTATTAATGAAAAGACACTGTTTAGTGTTGGCCCCAAGTCTTCAGAATTAGGAGGGAAACCTGATCTCTGGTTTCTATTAAGTATTAATTAGCTAGATGTAACTGCATTTAAACATTGTGATAAAAAATGCAAACACCGGCCGTTTGAATTCCACTTCAATTTTCCCCTTCAGTATGGTTAGACACTCGCGTATGCCAATATGTATAGTTTATATTTGCTAGTTGAGAAGTCCATTGCATATTATTGTGAACTGTTGTTTTATTTAATTATTTTTGACTTGTTCTTCTTTGAATTACATTTAAGTCCGTTCAAAAAACTAAACAATGAAATATAAAAGTGGTAATGCTATAGACATAAGAATGCTGTTGTTTTATTTACAATTTGATAATGATAGTCATTTAATTTGCTAATGTGACCTTAACTTTTCATGGACATTTTTCATTATTTGTCTAATTTTACTTGACATTATTTATCTTTTCCATTGGTATAAATGGATGAACTCATGCACAAAGTCAAATTGTACAGGACAAATTGGCACTTTTTGTATTTTTGGAAGGATTATATATTTTTGTATAGATGTATATGGAAAATATTAGGGTAGACTAGTAGTTATATTTTTTGATACACTAGTAGTTATATTTTTGGATGAATGTGTATGGAAAATATTTGGTAGACTACTAGTTATATTTTTGGGTTGATGCACATGGATAAAAATTTAAAACATAATAATAAGTACTTGTTATGTTTTAAATTTTTATGCTAGATGAAATATGTAATTTGGAATTACTTGTGGATGAAAACTTATAATAGTTGCTAACTTTAATTAAACAGGTTCAAAAATGGTTGATATATGTACTTTGTTGAATGTTCATGATTCAATTTATTTGTTGGTTTGAATGATTTTTGCAAATTACAGCTTATATTGAATAAATTGGATGGATTATTATAAATTACAGGTTTATTTTGTTGGATGTTGGCAACCAAATTTTGGTTTTGGTTTTGTTTTTCTAGTTTTGGCGACCAATTGATTAGTCAGGAAAGATAAGTTATACTTTTGCCAACCAAATAAAGTAGTCGGTGTATCACCAAACACATTTGGCGACTAAATAATTAGTCGTTAAAATTATTAATTTTGGCAACCAAAGGATTTGGTTGCGAATAAGTCTATTGCCGACTAAAGTTTTAGTTGCGCAAACATTTCTTTTGGCGACAAACATGTTTGGTTGTGAAATGTGACAATTGGCGACCAAATTAAGAGGTCGTAAAATGTCACAATTGGCAACCAAAATTTTTGGTCATAGAATGTTGCAATTGGTGACCAAACTTTTTAGTCGTTGAATGTAATAATTGGCGACCAAACTTTTTGCTCGTGGAATGTGACAATTGGCGACTAAGATATTTGGTCGGGAAAATATCACTTTTCGCGACCAAAGTGTTTTAGCGACAAAATGGATTAGTCACAATAATGACATATTTAGCGACCAAAAATTTAGTCGGCAAATCCAACTTTTCCCGACCAACCAAAATTTTGGTCGCGAATTACTTTTGTCAACCCTCAATTGGCGACCAAAGTAGTGACCAAAAAAATTGGTTGCAGATAATTTTTGCCGACTAAAAATAGGCTTTTAGCGACCAATTTTTTGGTCCGCAAAGGTGTTATTTCTTGTAGTGGAAGTTCATCTTTTCTTTTTGACTTTATCCTTTCATTTTTAATAATTTACTAATGGTGGCCTATATGTTGAGTAAATATTTTTTCATAATTATGCAAATATTATTGGTCAATTATGAAACATAAATCTTTTATTTTTTAACAAATTACAAATACACCTACAAAGTTTGTTTAAAATAAGAATTGATCCTATAATATTAGAAATTACAACTACCGTTTGTTATAAATTTTCATTTAACACAATACTCAAGGACAAAAAAAACAATTCTCCTATGCAATAATAAATTATCAAAATTATTTATTGAAAATTATTTCTTACGTTATTAAAAACTATTAATTGACTTAATAATTTATTTATTAACAAAATAGTTAACTGAAAAATATTTTTCATATCATTACAAATTGTTAATATACTTATTAATAAAATCAGTCATTTGTTATGTGAGTATGATTTATGTATTAATAAAATTCATTATTTGTATATATGTGTAATTTTTTTTTTTTTGCATCTTTATTAGTTCAGTGAATTATTTTAGTAATTTTTTTTAGATAAAAAAATTATCTTAGTATTTGTTTTATATTTATCTGTTAAGAAAAGTTATATACTATAATTTCTATTTTTTGGGGGTGTTTGATGGAGATTTTTTCACCCAAATTATAAACTTTAGCTTTTATAAAGCTAAAGTGGACTGTTTCTTACAGATTACTCAAAACAATTTCAACTTAAAACAACTTTTTTTGTGTACAAAAATCTGATTTTGAGAATCACCTAACTAGCCACTTCGGATTCACCACTTATGCGGTGAGTCTTCTACTTTACTTAAATGCCCCTGTGTAGACCGCCCAAACTCGCTCCGCGCGCCCACCTTTCGGAGAAGGCGCGAATTGGGTTCTAGCTACTACAGTTCGGACTTATGTCACGGTTTTGAATCTAATTTCACAAAGTACAATGTAAGACTGATAAATCACCAAAGAGTCCAAATCCGGCAAATCGTTTTGGAAAATCGATTTTAATCAAAAAGCGCCAAACATGGACTACTTTTCCAGATTTCAGAGTCGCCATCTAAATATTTTGTTTTTGAAAAATTTAGGAAATCCTAACTTGTACCTAAGGCCACGTGTCCATCATCACCAAAGTTGCCTTGGCTTGGGAACTTAAGTATGAGAGGGAAAGGTCATGAAATGAGCACCCCCGCTCGCCCGATCAAAGATCGGCCTCTACTAACATGATATGTTGTTTTTGAAAACACATGTGTTCTTATTCCGGTTATGTAACAACCCTCGTACTGATTACCGTTAAACCACCGAATTACCTACTGATTATTGCTAAACTGAACTGATAATGATTGATAAGTGAACTGGATGAACTACTGAACAAACTGAATGAAACTGAAACTGAAACTGAATGAGTTTGTCTATTGAATTGACAGCATCTGTTTGAGTGCATGATTATCTGCTTGCATTTTATGTTTAAACTGCTAATTGAAGGCCTTATCGCCACGATTTAGAAACCGCTTTGATGTTTTGGAATCGGATAATATTTGTGATTTAATGATATTCTTATCTGAAAATTGATTAGGAATGATTAAATTAGATAAAAAATGAGTTAATTGCGAACTTAGACTTATTTACTGGAATTGCCACTTAGTGGCCACTACATCACACACTTAGAGACTTGTTTACAACTCAATCAAAACATTTCATCACTCAATTGAGCTCCTAGCCACCATCAAGAGAAGTGAGGGAGAAGAGTGAGAGTTGAGCTCAAATTGTAGATTTTGGCTTGAATTGCTTGGAATTGAAGTGTAATTGGAACTCTAGGTAAGGAATCATCTTCTTATTGTTGTCCTTGAGCTAAGTTTTGCATGATTCATGCATCATTGTAGAGCTAAGACATGATATTGTTCATATATGTTGGATTGAAGTCAAATTCATGCATGCATGTATATATTGGTGAGTTTGAAGTTGAGTTCATGGCAATTTGTCACATGCATGTTCATGGTATTGTTATAGTCCATGTTTTCAACTTGCTTTTCACAGAATTGAGCTCATTTGAGCATGATTGGAAGCTTAAAAATTGGTTTAAAGATCATGCATGTCATGTTTTGAAAGTGTTCTTGAAAATGGTTTGAAATTGAGTTTAATTGAAACACCCTTGGGCCTTGATTTCTTAAATTGAGTTTTAGAACTTGTTATTCTATGTGTTTGAAAGAGTTTTCCAGAAAATGGGCCCAAGAGGATCGAATTTGGAGCATCAAAACTTGGTTTGAAACTCAGAAGTCGAGTCTGGATTTTCCAGATTTTGGACGTCCTTCGGGGAAGTGCTTCGGCGGGGAATGCATGCTCCAGATTTTCTCGCGGTGTTTCTGATCCGCTCGGCGGATTTTAACGCCGGCGGGAAAATCGCGATCCAAAGATTTTGCACCTTTCATCAGTCCGCTCGAGCGGCGGAATGTACGCTCGAGCGTGGGCCTTTGTGTGCTTGTCCGCTCGAGCGGGGAAACCTGCGCTCGAGCGGAGGCCCTGTTCACTGAAAATTCTGGAATTGCTTCCTTAGTGCATTTTTGCATCCTCATCGCATCCTAGGCATTCTTAGGCCTAGTTTAGAGCATCTTAATGAGGATATAGACATAGAACCACACCGAGGAATTTAGGGATTTAATTATCATCCTTTCCAACTGTAAACTTAGTGTGTGTTCTATTTGATTGACTGTTTAGGGTTGACTCTCGGGAACGCGCTCTAGCCACTGATAGCCCAATCACTGTGAGTAACAGATTGTGTAAAGATATGTTCAAAATGGTTATCTTTTGAATATCTTGCATTTCTCATCGAATCGATATTATTTATTGAATGAATGTATGTCTTATTTCTAATCAGACAGTGGCATCCTTAGCACCTCTTGTTATTGATCGTTATGAGCTCTGTCGGTTTCCTTGTGGAACCATCTTGATTGATGGCCATCATTATTGTTGAGTTCATTAAGGCCGGTCCTTTGGACCCTCTTGTTTATAGGCTAATGGATGTACCACATATGGTGATTGATTGAACTCTTGATTGGTGAAATCGAAAGATTGAAATATCAGATAATGAATTGATTTCATTATCAGAAGAACATTCATTCATAACCTCTTTACATCGTATGTTATTCATCGGGCTTTAGCTCACTTTGTTTATATATATATGTAGGTGCTCACCACCGCATCGAGCTAGGAGCGTGGGTTTGATCCCCGATTTTGTCACCCGGCCTTTGTGCCTCCTTTGTGAGGTTCCGAGACGCCATGCCATGGCTTGGGGTGTTTTGTGTCCCCGTGAGGTCTCCTTCTTGTTAGACCGTTCTTTGTTATCTTGATCTTTATATCGCATTATCGAGGATTAAGTCCCCGTGCTGAATATCTGTAATGATTGTGTATACTGTACTGGTAGTGAATGCATAAATGTATGAAAAATGTTTTTGGCATCTGATTAACATGACTCTATGGACACTAGTTTTTCTTGTTTTGGCTTCCGCCAGTTCGAACTCTGTATAAATCAGATATCGACATGTGCCTTTGGTAATCTCGGATTACTGGCCAGTTACGGTGCTAAACCCATAGGGCCGGGTTTGGGTCGTGACAGAGTGGTATCAGAGCGATACTTAACCACGAGTTATACCGCACACACGTGTCCGAATGAGCTATAGGGTGTCCTAGAAAAGCAAATAGGGCATCTCATGAATTTGAAAAGTGTGTGCTTATGACTGACTGATTGTATGTTAAAGTGTTAAACTGTTTAATTGTACAACTGTTTATAATGATAACTGTTATAACTGCTATAGTGAAATGGATAATGCAAATGAAACTGAAGCATCATCCTCTGAGGCCAGAATGGCCAGACTTGAACAAATGATGGGACTGATAATGGAAAGACTAGAACAACAACCGAACCAACAGCCCCCACCTCCTCCTCCTCCTCCGGTGCAACCGGAACAGAATGTACAAAATGTGAATGCTAATGAGGTGGACATTATTACATCGACTCGAAATTGAAAGAAATGAAACCGCCGTCCTTTCAAGGAGGCTTAGAACCGTTAAAGGCTGAAGCTTGGGTTCTTGAGACCGAAAAGTTGTTTGAGGTTTTTCCGTGCTCTGAAGTAAACAAAGTTTTGTTGGCAACCTTCACCCTTCAGGAAGAAGCCAGAAGGTGGTGGATGTTGACCCGTGATGCAAATACCATTCTGACTTGGGCTCAGTTCAAGGAGTCCTTCTTTGAAAAGTATTTTCCCCAGTGCATTAGAGACAGAAAAGTGACTGAGTTTGAACAGCTGAGACAGGGCAAAACATCTGTTGCCGAGTATGAGAAGCAATTTACTGAACTTGCTAGGTATGCACCACATATGGTGGATACCGATTATAAGAAGGCCAGGAGGTTTGAAGGCGGCCTTAGTGTTGCCATCCAGGACCGGATAAATGTTTTGAAAATGCCAACTTATGTAGGTGTTCTCGACCGGGCATTGATGGCCGAGACAAATATTGCAGCAGTGAAACAATCTGAAACACCGACAAGTGAGTGGCAAGGAAAAAGGCAGGGTTTTAAATTTAAGAAAGGCAAGCATAACCCGGCAAACAAGAAACAGAATACGGGGTCGACTACTAGCCCCAGCCAAGGGAGTGGATTTACTCCACCCTGTTCCATATGTGGCAACAAGCACAAAGGGGTTTGTTACCAGGTTTCTGGAGCTTGTTTCAGGTGTGGCAAGGTAGGCCACAGAATCAAAGACTGCCCTTCTGCTCCACCAGCTAGTAGTAAAGCTGCACCGAGCGCAGCAGCATCAAATGTAGCACCAAAGCCTAACCCCAAAGCTCTGAAAGAGCCTATGAGGCGGTGAGTGTTTGCCCTAACGGAGACGTGCAAAACACTGAGACCGTTGTGTCAGGTATCCTCTCTATCTGTGCTCAGAATGCTTATGTATTGATTGATTCGGGGTCTACACATTCTTATGTGTCGCATGCTTTTTCGCGTAAATTGAATAGACCCTTAGAACCCATGAATTATTTGTTAGCTGTATCATCACCTGTTGGGGGATCCATGACATGTGCATATATGTATCCTGCTTGTGAGATTATTGTTAGGGATATGCATCTGTTTATTGATTTACTACCATTGAACATAGACCACTTCGATGTAATATTGGGGATGGATTGGCTACAGAAATATCATGCTACCATTGACTGTGTAACAAAACAAGTAGTTTTCCGTCCACCGGGTTTGCCCGAATTTGTGTTTAATGGGAGTGGAGTAGTACCTCCTCCATATCTGATTTCTTCTGTAAAGGCTGTCAAATTGATTAGAAAGGGGTGTAAGGGATATCTGTGTTCTGTACTGACTGTACCTGCTAATGATAATGTTAAAACTGATGTGAATTGTATTCCTATAGTCAGAGAATTCCCAGATGTATTTCCAGATGAATTGCCAGGGGATTTGATTGACAGGGAAATTGAATTTATTGTGGATGTGGTTCCGGGTACCCAGCCGACATCTAAAGCTCCCTATAGAATGGCTCCAACTGAACTGAAAGAATTGAAGGTACAATTGCAGGAACTGTTAGACAAGAAGTTTATCAGACCCAAGATGCTTCAAGTGGGGTGCACTGTTTTGTTTGTAAGAAAGAAAGACGGCTCATCGAGGCGTGCATTGATTAGTGGCGAACAAGGTAACTGTAAAGAATAAATATCCATTACCGCGTATTGATGATTTATTTGACCAGTTACAGGGTGCACAAGTGTTTTCCAAGATTGATCTTAGATCGGGGTATCACCAATTGAAAGTCAAACCGAAAGACATTGATAAAACTGCTTTCAGAACGAGGTATGGCCACTTTGAAATTTTAGTTATGCCGTTCGGAGTTACGAATGCCCCTGCCGCATTTATGGACCTCATGAACAGAATTTTTAAACCATACCTTGACAATTTTATTGTGGTATTTATTGATGACATATTGATCTATTCTAAGACTGTAGAAAAACATGAACACCATCTGAGACTTGCCCTGCAAACCTTAAGAGAACAGAAACTGTATGCTAAACTGTCTAAATGTGAATTTTGGCTTGATCATATAATGTTTTTGGGACATGTTGTTAGCAAAGATGGAATTTCTGTTGACCCGCAGAAAATTGAAGCTGTAGTGAACTGGCCTAGACCAACGAATGTAACCGAAGTCCGAAGCTTTTTGGGATTGGCTGGATATTACAGAAGGTTTGTCAAAGATTTCTCCAAAATTGCCTTACCACTGACTCAGTTGACACAGAAGGGGATATCATTTGACTGGGTGACGGAGGAATTAGCATTTCAAGAATTGAAAACCCGGACTTGTGGTTGCACCGATTTTGACTCTACCTTCAGGTACGGATGGTTATACTGTTTTTAGTGATGCTTCTCATAAGGGTTTGGGGTGTGTTTTAATGCAGAATGGGAGAGTTATTGCTTATGCTTCCCGACAGTTGAGACCGCATGAAAAGAACTACCCGACCCATGACTTAGAACTTCTGCGATAGTGTTTGCCTTTGAAAATTTGGCGTCACTATTTATGCGAGCAACATGTGAAGTGTATCTCGACCACAAGAGCTGAAGTACTTTTTCACTCGAAAGAACTGAATATGAGACAATGCGGAGATGGCTTGGCGATAAAAGACTATGACCTCTGAGATATTGTATCATCAGGAAAAGCCAACACCGTTCTTAGATGCTTTGATGAAAATCGATTGGGAACTTAGCCTTTGTTCTTGTTCGACCGAAAGAGTTGCTTCTTGATCTGGAAAAGTCTGAAATTGAAATTGTTTTGAAAGAACAAGGTGGAACCTTAGCTGCTATTTCTGCTCAACCAGCATTGATTGAGGAAATTAAAGAAAAACAACAACTGGATGATTTCTTGAAAAAGGTTATTGAAGAAAGGGATTCGAAACCGAGACCGGGGTTCAAATTTGAGGACAATGTTCTGAAATTTCAAGACAGACTGTGTGTACCAAATGACACTGAATTGAAAAGAAGAGTTCTACAAGAAGGCCACAGTTCGAAGTTTTCGATTCACCCAGGGAATACGAAAATGTATCAAGATCTGAAACAGAATTTCTGGTGGCCAGGAATGAAGAAGGAAATTGCCGACTTTGTGTCTAAATGTCTTCACTGCCAACAGGTCAAGGCTGAACATCAACGACCTGCAGGCTTACTGCAACCCTTGCCCATACCAGAGTGGAAATGGGAGCATATCACGATGGATTTTATCGTTGGATTACCTCGCTCCAGGAAAGGTATGGACTCTATTTGGGTTATTGTTGATAGATTGACTAAATCTGCACACTTCCTACCTGTCAAGACAATTTTTAATGCGGATAGATTGGCTGTTATCTATATTGATGAGATTGTGAGATTGCATGGAGTGCCTGTATCTATTGTTTAGCTCGACAGGATTGAAGTTTACATCGAGGTTACAGCGAGCCTCTGATTGCATTAGTCTTGAATTGAAATTTGAGTAGTGCCTATCATCCTCGAACAGATGGATCGAGAAAGGACCATCCGGACTCTAGAGGACCCATCGAGAATGTGTGTCCTTGACTTTCGTGAAATTGGGAAAGTCATTTGCCGTTGGTTTGAATTCGCCTACAACAATGACTACCATTCGAGTATTGGAATGGCGCCTTCGAGGCATTGTATGGCGAAAGTGTAGATCTCAATCTCTGGGCAAAAGTTGGAGATGGGCCGTTGCTTGGGCGAGATTGTGTATGAAACAAGCGAAAAGGTAAAAGCGATACAACAGATTGAAAAGCGCATGAGTAAAGCGGAAGAGTTATCGAGATGTCGAAGACGGGATAGAGAGTATGAAGTGGGTGATCACGTGTTTGTGAAAGTGACACCAATGAAAGGCGACTCGTTTGAGTCAAAGGCAAGTTAGCACCGAGATATGTCGGACCGTGTCGATTATTGAGAAAATCAATCCGGTGGCGTATCAAGTTGCGCTCCCTCACGAAATGGAGCATATGCATAACGTCTTCCACATTTCGATGTTGAGAGACTATCTTGAGATCCGTTTCATGTGATTGAGCCTACCGTATCGTGTTGAGTGATGACTACACTTACGAGGAACGGCCTATCTGATTGTAAAGCGGATCAAGAAACTGTGAAACAAAGAGATTCCGCTAGTGAAAGTTGACTGGCAGAACCATGGTGGTGTGTATGCCACTTGGGAGAGGGAAGATGACATGGCTAGGCGATATCCGGATTTGTTCGGTGAATCTGTTTTCTTCGGTGAAGGTAACTTCGAGTTTAGAGGACTAAACTCCTTATAAGGAAGGCTGTAACAACCTCGTCTTGATTCTGACATTAAACCACCGAATTACCTACTGATTATTGCTAAACTGAACTGATAATGATTGATAAGTGAACTGGATGAACTACTGAACAAACTGAATGAAACTGAAACTGAAACTGAATGAGTTTGTCTATTGAATTGCGTATTGCATCTGTTTGAGTGCATGATTATCTGTTTGCATTTTATGTTTAAACTGCTAATTGAAGGCCTTATCGGCGGCCGATTTAGAAACCGTTTGATGTTTTGGAATCAGCATAATATTTGTGATTTAATGATATTCTTATCTGAAAATTGATTAGGAATGATTAAATTAGATAAAAAATGAGTTAATTGCGAACTTAGACTTATTTACGGAATTGCCACTTAGTGGCCACTACATCACACACACTTAGAGACTTGTTTACAACTCAATCAAAACATTTCATCAGCTCAATTGAGCTCCTAGCCGACCATCAAGAGAAGTGAGGGAGAAGAGTGAGAGTTGAGCTCAAATTGTAGATTTTGGCTTGAATTGCTTGGAATTGAAGTGTAATTGGAACTCTAGGTAAGGAATCATCTTCTTATTGTTGTCCTTGAGCTAAGTTTTGCATGATTCATGCATCATTGTAGAGCTAAGACATGATATTGTTCATATATGTTGGATTGAAGTCAAATTCATGCATGCATGTATATATTGGTGAGTTTGAAGTTGAGTTCATGGCAATTTGTCACATGCATGTTCATGGTATTGTTATAGTCCATGTTTTCAACTTGCTTTTCAAAGAATTGAGCTCATTTGAGCATGATTGGAAGCTTAAAATTGGTTTAAAGATCATGCATGTCATGTTTTGAAAGTGTTCTTGAAAATGGTTTGAAATTGAGTTTAATTGAAACACCCTTGGGCCTTGATTCCTTAAATTGAGTTTTAGAACTTGTTATTCTATGTGTTTGAAAGAGTTTTCGAAAATGGGCCCAAGAGGATCGAATTTGGAGCATCAAAACTTGGTTTGAAACTTCGGAAGTCGAGTCTGGATTTTCCATTTTGGACGTCACTTCGGCGAAGTGCCGCTTCGGCGGGAATGCATGCTCGATATTTTCTCGCGGTGTTTCTGATCCGCTCGGCGGATTTTAACTTTCGGCGGGAAAATCGCGCATCGGCATTTTGCACCTTTCATCGGTCGCTCGGCGGCGGAATATGCTTCGGCGTGGGCCTTTGTGCTTGTCCGCTCGGCGAAACTGCGCTTCGGCGGAGGCCTGTTCATCGAAAATGCGGAATTGCTTCCTTAGTGCATTTTGCATCCTCATCGCATCCTAGGCATTCTTAGGCCTAGTTTAGAGCATCTTAATGAGGATATAGACATAGAACCACACCGAGGAATTTAGGGATTTAATTATCATCCTTTCCAGCTGTAAACTTAGTGTGTGTTCTATTTGATTATTTATTTAGGGTTGACTCTCGAGAGCAGCGCTCTAGCCATGATAGCCCAATCCTTTGTGAGTAGCAGTTGTGTAAAGATATGTTCAAAATGGTTATCTTTTGAATCATTTGTTTACCATTTCTTGAATCGATATTATTCTTGAATGAATGTATGTCCTATTTCTGAGCTGTATTGTGGCATCCTTAGCACCTCTTGTTATTGTATTCTGAGCTCTGTCGGTTTCCTTGTGGAACCATCTTGATTGATGGCCATCATTATTGTTGGATGCATTAAGGCCGGTCCTTTTGGACCTCTTGTTTATAGGCTAATGGATGTACCACATATGGTGATTGATTGAACTCTTGATTGGTGAAATCTTGAAAGATTGAAATCTTGTATAATGAATTGATTTCATTCTTGTAAGGACATTCATTCATAACCTCTTTACCTTTGTATGTTATTCATCGGGCTTTAGCTCCTTTGTTTATATATATATGTAGGTGCTCGGCCACGGCCGGAGCTAGGGCGTGGGTTTGATCCCAGTTTTGTCGCTAGCCTTTGTGCCTCCTTTGTGAGGTTCAGGGCGCCATGCCATGGCTTGGGGTGTTTTGTGTCCCGTAGGTCTCCTTCTTGTTTTGTCTTTGTTTTGTATAGACCGTTCTTTGTTATCTTGTCTTTGTTATCGAGGATTAAGTCCGTCTTTGAATATCTGTAATGATTGTGTATCTTTGTCTTGGTAGTGAATGCATAAATGTATGAAAAATGTTTTTGGCATCTGATTAACTGACTCTATGGACACTAGTTTTTCTTGTTTTGGCTTCCGCCAGCCCGAACTTCTGTATAAATGTATTCTTGATTAGCGAGCCTTTGGTAATCTCGGATTCTTGGCGATTCTGATGCTAAACCCATAGGGCGGGTTTGGGTCGTGACAGTGGTATCGAGCGATACTTAACCACGAGTTATACCGCACACGTGTCGAATGAGCTATAGGGTGTCCTAGAAAAGCAAATAGGGCATCTCATGAATTTGAAAAGTGTGTGCTTATGATGGTGATTGTATGTTAAAGTGTTAAAGCATTTAATTGTACAATTTGTTTATAATAATAAGCTATTATAATCGCTATAGTGAAATGGATAATGCAAATGAAACTGAAGCATCATCCTCTGAGGCCAGAATGGCCAGACTTGAACAAATGATGGGACTGATAATGGAAAGACTAGAACAACAACCGAACCAACAGCCCCCACCTCCTCCTCCTCCTCCTCCTCCGGTGCAACCGGAACAGAATGTACAAAATGTGAATGCTAATGAGGTGGACATTATTGCACTGACTCAGAAATTCAGCAAAATGAAACCGCCGTCCTTTCAAGGAGGCTTAGAACCGTTAAAGGCTGAAGCTTGGGTTCTTGAGACCGAAAAGTTGTTTGAGGTTTTTCCGTGCTCTGAAGCAAACAAAGTTTTGTTGGCAACCTTCACCCTTCAGGAAGAAGCCAGAAGGTGGTGGATGTTGACCCGTGATGCAAATACCATTCTGACTTGGGCTCAGTTCAAGGAGTCCTTCTTTGAAAAGTATTTTCCCCAGTGCATTAGAGACAGAAAAGTGACTGAGTTTGAGCAATTTGAGACAGGCAAAACATCTCATTGCCGAGTATGAGAAGCAATTTACTGAACTTGCTAGGTATGCACCACATATGGTGGATACCGATTATAAGAAGGCCAGGAGGTTTGAAGGCGGCCTTAGTGTTGCCATCCAGGACCGGATAAATGTTTTGAAAATGCCAACTTATGTAGGTGTTCTCGACCGGGCATTGATGGCCGAGACAAATATTGCAGCAGTGAAACAATCTGAAACACCGACAAGTGAGTGGCAAGGAAAAAGGCAGGGTTTTAAATTTAAGAAAGGCAAGCATAACCCGGCAAACAAGAAACAGAATACGGGGTCGACTACTAGCCCCAGCCAAGGGAGTGGATTTACTCCACCCTGTTCCATATGTGGCAACAAGCACAAAGGGGTTTGTTACTGTGTTTAGAGCTTGTTTCTGTGTGGCAAGGTAGGCCCGAGAATCAAAACGCCCTTATACCTCCACCGGCTAGTAGTAAAAATTTGCAAAGCGACATCAAATGTAGCACCAAAGCCTAACCCCAAAGCTACCGGGAAAGAGCCTATGAGGCAGGGCCGAGTGTTTGCCCTAGTACCGGGAGACGTGCAAAACACTGAGACCGTTGTGTCAGGTATCCTCTCTATCTGTGCTCAGAATGCTTATGTATTGATTGATTCGGGGTCTACACATTCTTATGTGTCGCATGCTTTTCGCGTAAATTGAATAGACCCTTAGAACCCATGAATTATTTGTTAGCTGTATCATCACCTGTTGGGGGATCCATGACATGTGCATATATGTATCCTGCTTGTGAGATTATTGTTAGGGATATGCATCTGTTTATTGATTTACTACCATTGAACATAGACCACTTCGATGTAATATTGGGGATGGATTGGCTACAGAAATATCATGCTACCATTGACTGTGTAACAAAACAAGTAGTTTTCCGTCCACGGGTTTGCGAATTTGTGTTTAATGGGGTGGAGTAGTACCTCCTCCATATCGATTTCTTCAGTAAAAATTTGTCAAATTGATTAGAAAGGGGTGTAAGGGATATCGTGTTACTGTCTTGTTGTACACTAATGATAATGTTAAAAGCTGATGTGAATTGTATTCCTATAGTCGAGAATTCCCGGATGTATTTCGGATGAATTGCGAGGATTTGATTGTGCGAAATTGAATTTATTGTGGATGTGGTTCGGTACCCGGTAGACATCTAAAGCTCCTATAGAATGGCTCCAATGATCGAAAGAATTGAAGGTACAATTGCAGGAACTGTTAGACAAGAAGTTTATCAGACCCAGTACTACACCGTGGGGGAAACCTGTTTTATTTGTAAAGAAGAAAGACGGGTCACTGAGACTGTGCATTGATTACCGTGAAATGAACAAGGTAATCAAGAATAAATATCCATTACAGCGTATTGATGATTTATTTGACGATTCTGAGTGCACAAAGTGTTTTCAAGATTGATCTTAGATCGGGGTATCACCAATTGAAAGTCAAACCGAAAGACATTGATAAAGCGCTTCGAGCGAGGTATGGCCACTTTGAAATTTTAGTTATCTTGGTTAGATTCTGAATGCCCTCGCATTTATGGACCTCATGAGCGAAATTTTTAAACCATACCTTGACAATTTTATTGTGGTATTTATTGATGACATATTGATCTATTCTAAGATGTAGAAAAACATGAACACCATCGAGACTTGCCGCAAACCTTAAGAGAACGAAGCGTATGCTAAAGCTGTCTAAATGTGAATTTTGGCTTGATCATATAATGTTTTTGGGACATGTTGTTAAAGATGGAATTTCTGTTGACCCAGAAAATTGAAGTAGTGAATGGCCTAGACCAACGAATGTAACGAAGTCAAAGCTTTTTGGGATTGGTTTGGATATTCTGAAGGTTTGTCAAAGATTTCTCCAAAATTGCCTTACCTTGACTTCAGTTGACACGAAGGGATATCATTTGGTGGGTGACGGAGGAATTAGCATTTCAAGAATTGAAAACCGGACTTGTATTGCACGATTTTGACTCTACCTTGAATGCGGATGGTTATCTTGTTTTTAGTGATGCTTCTCATAAGGGTTTGGGGTGTGTTTTAATGCGAGAATGGGAGAGTTATTGCTTATGCTTCGGCAGTTGAGACCGCATGAAAAGAACTACCCGACCCATGACTTAGAACTTCTTTTGATAGTGTTTGCCTTTGAAAATTTGGCGTCACTATTTATGCGAGCAACATGTGAAGTGTATATCGACCACAAGAGCCTGAAGTACTTTTTCACTCGAAGAAGCTGAATATGAGACAGCGGAGATGGCAGGCGATAAAGACTATGACCTCTGATATTGTATCATCAGGAAAAGCCAACAGATTCTTAGATGCTTTGAGAAAATCGATTGGGAACTTAGCACATTTCTTGTTCGACAGAAAGAGTTGCTTCTTGATCTGGAAAAGTCTGAAATTGAAATTGTTTTGAAAGAACAAGGTGGAACCTTAGCTGCTATTTCTGCTCAACCAGCATTGATTGAGGAAATTAAAGAAAAACAACAACTGGATGATTTCTTGAAAAAGGTTATTGAAGAAAGGGATTCGAAACCGAGACCGGGGTTCAAATTTGAGGACAATGTTCTGAAATTTCAAGACAGACTGTGTGTACCAAATGACACTGAATTGAAAAGAAGAGTTCTACAAGAAGGCCACAGTTCGAAGTTTTCGATTCACCCAGGGAATACGAAAATGTATCAAGATCTGAAACAGAATTTCTGGTGGCCAGGAATGAAGAAGGAAATTGCCGACTTTGTGTCTAAATGTCTTCACTGCCATGTGTCAAAATTTGAACATCAACGACCTGCAGGCTTACTGCAACCCTTGCCCATACCAGAGTGGAAATGGGAGCATATCACGATGGATTTTATCGTTGGATTACCTCGCTCCAGGAAAGGTATGGACTCTATTTGGGTTATTGTTGATAGATTGACTAAATCTGCACACTTCCTACCTGTCAAGACAATTTTTAATGCGGATAGATTGGCTGTTATCTATATTGATGAGATTGTGAGATTGCATGGAGTGCCTGTATCTATTGTTTCTGACAGGGATTCGAAGTTTACATCGAGGTTACAGCGAGCCTCTGACTGCATTGAGTCTTGAATTGAAATTTGAGTAGTGCCTATCATCCTCGAGACGGATGGGCCGATCGAAGGACCATCCAGGACTCTAGAGGACCTCGAGAATGTGTGTCCTTGACTTTCGAGAAATTGGGAAAGTCATTTGCCGTTAATTTGAATCGCCTACAACAATGCCTACCATTCGAGTATTGGAATGGCGCCTTCGAGGCATTGTATGGCGAAAGTGTAGATCTCAATCTCTTTGGGCAAAAGTTGGAGATGGGCGTTGCTTGGGCAAGATTGTGTATGAAACAAGCGAAAAGGTAAAAGCGATACAAGAGATTGAAAAGCGCAGTGAAGCGGAAGAGTTATCACGCAGATGTCGAGAAGGCGGGATAGAGAGTATGAAGTGGGTGATCACGTGTTTGTGAAAGTGACACCAATGAAAGGCGGACTTCGTTTGAGTCAAAGGCAAGTTAGCACCGAGATATGTCGGACCGTGTCAGTTATTGAGAAAATCAATCGGTGGCGTATCAAGTTGCGCTCCTCTGAAATGGAGCATATGCATAACGTCTTCCACATTTCGATGTTGAGAGACTATCTTGAGATCCGTTTCATGTGATTGAGCCTACCCGTATCGTGTTGAGTGATGACTACACTTACGAGGAGCGGCCTATCTGATTGTAAACCGCGGATCAAGCCGAGAAACAACGAGATTCCGCTAGTAAAAGTTGACTGGCAGAACCATGGTGGTGTGTATGCCACTTGGGAGAGGGAAGATGACATGGCTAGGCGATATCCGGATTTGTTCCCGCTGAATCCTGTTTTCTTCCAGACTGAAGGTAACTCGAGTTTAGAGGACTAAACTCCTTATAAGGAGGGGAGACTGTAACAACCCTCGTACTGATTACCGTTAAACCACCGAATTACCTACTGATTATTGCTAAACTGAACTGATAATGATTGATAAGTGAACTGGATGAACTACTGAACAAACTGAATGAAACTGAAACTGAAACTGAATGAGTTTGTCTATTGAATTGCGTATTGCATCTGTTTGAGTGCATGATTATCTGTTTGCATTTTATGTTTAAACTGCTAATTGAAGGCCTTATCGGCGGCCGATTTAGAAACCGTTTGATGTTTTGGAATCAGCATAATATTTGTGATTTAATGATATTCTTATCTGAAAATTGATTAGGAATGATTAAATTAGATAAAAAATGAGTTAATTGCGAACTTAGACTTATTTACGGAATTGCCACTTAGTGGCCACTACATCACACACACTTAGAGACTTGTTTACAACTCAATCAAAACATTTCATCAGCTCAATTGAGCTCCTAGCCGACCATCAAGAGAAGTGAGGGAGAAGAGTGAGAGTTGAGCTCAAATTGTAGATTTTGGCTTGAATTGCTTGGAATTGAAGTGTAATTGGAACTCTAGGTAAGGAATCATCTTCTTATTGTTGTCCTTGAGCTAAGTTTTGCATGATTCATGCATCATTGTAGAAACTAAGACATGATATTGTTCATATATGTTGGATTGAAGTCAAATTCATGCATGCATGTATATATTGGTGAGTTTGAAGTTGAGTTCATGGCAATTTGTCACATGCATGTTCATGGTATTGTTATAGTCCATGTTTTCAACTTGCTTTTCACAGAATTGAGCTCATTTGAGCATGATTGGAAGCTTAAAAATTGGTTTAAAGATCATGCATGTCATGTTTTGAAAGTGTTCTTGAAAATGGTTTGAAATTGAGTTTAATTGAAACACCCTTGGGCCTTGATTTCTTAAATTGAGTTTTAGAACTTGTTATTCTATGTGTTTGAAAGAGTTTTCGGAAAATGGGCCCAAGAGGATCGAATTTGGAGCATCAAAACTTGGTTTGAAACTTCGAAGTCGAGTCTGGATTTTCAGATTTTGGACGTCCGCTCGGCGAAGTGCTTCGGCGGGAATGCATGCTCCCAGTATTTTCTCGCGATGTTTCTGATCCGCTCGGCGGAAAATCGCGCATCCAAGATTTTTGCACCTTTCATCGATCGCTCGGCGGCGGAATGTACGCCTTCGGCGTGGGCCTTTGTGTGCTTGTCCGCTCGGCGAAACTGCGCTCGGCGGAGGCCTATTCATTGAAAATTGCGAATTGCTTCCTTAGTGCATTTTGCATCCTCATCGCATCCTAGGCATTCTTAGGCCTAGTTTAGAGCATCTTAATGAGGATATAGACATAGAACCACACCGAGGAATTTAGGGATTTAATTATCATCCTTTCCATTGTAAACTTAGTGTGTGTTCTATTTGATTATTTATTTAGGGTTGACTCTCGGGGCAGCGCTCTAGCCCTTGATAGCCAATCACTTTGTGAGTAGCAGTTGTGTAAAGATATGTTCAAAATGGTTATCTTTTGAATCTTGTTTTAAGCATTTCTTGAATGATATTATTCTTGAATGAATGTATGTCCTATTTCTGAAGCGTATTGTGGCATCCTTAGCACCTCTGTTATTGGTATTCTGAGCTCTGTCGGTTTCCTTGTGGAACCATCTTGATTGATGGCCATCATTATTGTTGGAGTGCATTAAGGCGGTCCTTTTGGACCCTCTTGTTTATAGGCTAATGGATGTACCACATATGGTGATTGATTGAACTCTTGATTGGTGAAATCTTGAAAGATTGAAATCTTGTATAATGAATTGATTTCATTCTTGTAAGGACATTCATTCATAACCTCTTTACCTTGTATGTTATTCACTTTGGGCTTTAGCTCCTTTGTTTATATATATATATGTAGGTGCTCAGCCACGGGCCGGAGCTAGGCGTGGGTTTGATCCCGATTTGTCGGCTGACCTTTGTGCCTCCTTTGTGAGGTTCGAGACGCCATGCCATGGCTTGGGGTGTTTTGTGTCCCCGTGGGTCTCCTTCTTGTTTTGTCTTTGTTTTGTATAGACCGTTCTTTGTTATCTTTATCTTGTTATCGAGGATTAAGTCCCCGTCTTTGAATATCTGTAATGATTGTGTATCTTGTCTTGGTAGTGAATGCATAAATGTATGAAAAATGTTTTTGGCATCTGATTAACCTGACTCTATGGACACTAGTTTTCTTGTTTTGGCTTCCGCCAGAATACGAACTCTGTATAGCTGTATTCTTGATTAGCGAGCCTTTGGTAATCTCGGATTCTTGGCGATTCTGATGCTAAACCCATAGGGCGGGTTTGGGTCGTGACAGTGGTATCGAGCGATACTTAACCACGAGTTATACCGCACTTTGCGTGTCCGAATGAGCTATAGGGTGTCCTAGAAAAGCAAATAGGGCATCTCATGAATTTGAAAAGTGTGTGCTTATGACGGACTGATTGTATGTTAAAGTGTTAAACTGTTTAATTGTACAACTGTTTATAATAATAACTGTTATAACTGCTATAGTGAAATGGATAATGCAAATGAAACTGAAGCATCATCCTCTGAGGCCAGAATGGCCAGACTTGAACAAATGATGGGACTGATAATGGAAAGACTAGAACAACAACCGAACCAACAGCCCCCACCTCCTCCTCCTCCTCCTCCTCCGGTGCAACCGGAACAGAATGTACAAAATGTGAATGCTAATGAGGTGGACATTATTGCACTGACTCAGAAATTCAGCAAAATGAAACCGCCGTCCTTTCAAGGAGGCTTAGAACCGTTAAAGGCTGAAGCTTGGGTTCTTGAGACCGAAAAGTTGTTTGAGGTTTTTCCGTGCTCTGAAGCAAACAAAGTTTTGTTGGCAACCTTCACCCTTGAGGAAGAAGCGGAAGGTGGTGGATGTTGACCCGTGATGCAAATACCATTACGACTTGGGCTCGGTTCAAGAGTCCTTCTTTGAAAAGTATTTTCCCGGTGCATTAGAGAGAAAAAGTGGTGAGTTTGAGCAATGAGGCAGGGCAAAACATCATTGCGAGTATGAGAAGCAATTCTTGAACTTGCTAGGTATGCACCACATATGGTGGATCTGGATTATAAGAAGGCGAGGAGGTTTGAAGGCGGCCTTAGTGTTGCCATCGGGACCGGATAAATGTTTTGAAAATGCCAACTTATGTAGGTGTTCTCGTAGGGCATTGATGGCGAGACAAATATTCTGACGATGAAACAATCTGAAACACCGACAAGTGAGTGGCAAGGAAAAAGCGGGGTTTTAAATTTAAGAAAGGCAAGCATAACTTGGCAAACAAGAAAGCGAGAATCTGGGTCGACTACTAGCTGACCAAGGGTGGATTTACTCCACCTGTTCCATATGTGGCAACAAGCACAAAGGGTTTGTTACGGGTTTACGGAGCTTGTTTGGTGTGGCAAGGTAGGCCACAGAATCAAAAAGCGCCACTGCTCTGACTAGTAGTAAAGCTGCGCAGCCTTGACATCAAATGTAGCACCAAAGCCTAACCCCAAAGCTCTAGGGAAAGAGCCTATGAGGCGGGGCAGTGTTTGCCCTAATCTTAGGGAGGCGTGCAAAACTCTTGAGACCGTTGTGTCGGTATCCTCTCTATCTGTGCTCGAGAATGCTTATGTATTGATTGATTAAGGTCTACACATTCTTATGTGTCGCATGCTTTTCGCGTAAATTGAATAGACCCTTAGAACCCATGAATTATTTGTTAGGCTGTATCATCACTGTTGGGGATCCATGACATGTGCATATATGTATCACCTTGTGAGATTATTGTTAGGGATATGCATCTGTTTATTGATTTACTACCATTGAACATAGACCACTTGATGTAATATTGGGGATGGATTGGCTCTGAAATATCATGCTACCATTGTTGTGTAACAAAACAAGTAGTTTTCCGTCACGGGTTTGCCCGAATTTGTGTTTAATGGGGTGGAGTAGTACCTCCTCCATATCGATTTCTTCTGTAAAAATTTGTCAAATTGATTAGAAAGGGGTGTAAGGGATATCGTGTTACTGTCTTGTTGTACTGCTAATGATAATGTTAAAAGCTGATGTGAATTGTATTCCTATAGTCGGAGAATTCGGATGTATTTCGGATGAATTGCGAGGATTTGATTGACAGGAAATTGAATTTATTGTGGATGTGGTTCGGTACCCGGTAGACATCTAAAGCTCCTATAGAATGGCTCCAATCGAAAGAATTGAAGGTACAATTGCGAGAAGCTGTTAGACAAGAAGTTTATCAGACCCAGTACTTCACCGTGGGGTGCACCTGTTTTGTTTGTAAAGAAGAAAGACGGCTCACTGAGACTGTGCATTGATTACCGTGAACTGAACAAGGTAACTGTAAAGAATAAATATCCATTACCGCGTATTGATGATTTATTTGACCAGTTACAGGGTGCACAAGTGTTTTCCAAGATTGATCTTAGATCGGGGTATCACCAATTGAAAGTCAAACCGAAAGACATTGATAAAACTGCTTTCAGAACGAGGTATGGCCACTTTGAAATTTTAGTTATGCCGTTCGGAGTTACGAATGCCCCTGCCGCATTTATGGACCTCATGAACAGAATTTTTAAACCATACCTTGACAATTTTATTGTGGTATTTATTGATGACATATTGATCTATTCTAAGACTGTAGAAAAACATGAACACCATCTGAGACTTGCCCTGCAAACCTTAAGAGAACAGAAACTGTATGCTAAACTGTCTAAATGTGAATTTTGGCTTGATCATATAATGTTTTTGGGACATGTTGTTAGCAAAGATGGAATTTCTGTTGACCCATGAAAATTGAATTTGTAGTGGTAGCCTAGACCAACGAATGTAACCGAAGTCCGAAGCTTTTTGGGATTGGCTGGATATTACAGAAGGTTTGACAAAGATTTCTCCAAAATTGCCTTACCACTGACTCAGTTGACACAGAAGGGGATATCATTTGGTGGGTGACGGAGGAATTAGCATTTCAAGAATTGAAAACCGGACTTGTGGCGCACCGATTTTGACTCTACCTTCAGTGCGGATGGTTATCTTGTTTTAGTGATGCTTCTCATAAGGGTTTGGGGTGTGTTTTAATGCGAGAATGGGAGAGTTATTGCTTATGCTTCCGGCAGTTGAGACCGCATGAAAAGAACTACCCGACCCATGACTTAGAACTTCTGCGATAGTGTTTGCCTTTGAAAATTTGGCGTCACTATTTATGCGAGCAACATGTGAAGTGTATCTCGACCACAAGAGCTGAAGTACTTTTTCACTCGAAGAAGCTGAATATGAGGCAATGGAGATGGCTTGAGGCGATAAAAGACTATGACCTCTGAGATATTGTATCATCGGGAAAAGCCAACACCGTTCTAGATGCTTTGAGCGAAAAATCGATTGGGAACTTAGCTTTGTTCTTGTTGAATGAGAAGAGTTGCTTCTTGATCTGGAAAAGTCTGAAATTGAAATTGTTTTGAAAGAACAAGGTGGAACCTTAGTTGCTATTTACGCTCAACCAAAGCATTGATTGAGGAAATTAAAGAAAAACAACAAGCTGGATGATTTCTTGAAAAAGGTTATTGAAGAAAGGATTCAAACCGAGACCGGGTTCAAATTTGAGGACAATGTTACGAAATTTCAAGGCGGTATGTGTACCAAATGACACTGAATTGAAAAGAAGAGTTCTACAAGAAGGCCACAGTTCGAAGTTTTCGATTCACCCAGGAATCTGAAAATGTATCAAGATCTGAAAGCGAAATTTACGGTGGCCAGGAATGAAGAAGGAAATTGCCGACTTTGTGTCTAAATGTCTTCACTGCCAACAGGTCAAGGCTGAACATCAACGACCTGCAGGCTTACTGCAACCCTTGCCCATACCAGAGTGGAAATGGGAGCATATCACGATGGATTTTATCGTTGGATTACCTCGCTCCAGGAAAGGTATGGACTCTATTTGGGTTATTGTTGATAGATTGACTAAATCTGCACACTTCCTACCTGTCAAGACAATTTTTAATGCGGATAGATTGGCTGTTATCTATATTGATGAGATTGTGAGATTGCATGGAGTGCCTGTATCTATTGTTTCTGACAGGGATTCGAAGTTTACATCGAGGTTACGGCGAGCCTCTGATTGCATTGGAGTCTTGAGGCTGAGTAGTGCCTATCATCCTCAGACAGATGGACAGTCAGAAAGGACCATCCAGACTCTAGAGGACCTACTGAGAATGTGTGTCCTTGACTTTCAGGGAAATTGGGAAAGTCATTTGCCGTTGGCTGAATTCGCCTACAACAACAGCTACCATTCGAGTATTGGAATGGCGCCTTTCGAGGCATTGTATGGCAGAAAGTGTAGATCTCCAATCTTTGGGCAAAAGTTGGAGATGGGCGTTGCTTGGGCCGAGATTGTGTATGAAACAAGCGAAAAGGTAAAAGCGATACAACGAGATTGAAAAGCGCACGAGTGAAGCGGAAGAGTTATCACGGATGTCGGAAGGCGGGATAGAGAGTATGAAGTGGGTGATCACGTGTTTGTGAAAGTGACACCAATGAAAGGCGGACTTCGTTTGAGTCAAAGGCAAGTTAACCGAGATATGTCGGACCGTGTCAGTTATTGAGAAAATCAATCCGGTGGCGTATCAAGTTGCGCTCCCTCTGAAATGGAGCATATGCATAACGTCTTCCACATTTCGATGTTGAGACTATCTTGAGATCCGTTTCATGTGATTGAGCCTACGTATCGTGTTGAGTGATGACTACACTTACGAGGCCTATCTGATTATGGCAAGCGGATCAAGCCGAGAAACAAAGAGATTCCGCTAGTGAAAGTTGTGGCGAGAACCATGGTGGTGTGTATGCCACTTCGGAGAGGGAAGATGAGATGGCTAGGCGATATCCGGATTTGTTCCCGCTGAATCCTGTTTTCTTCCAGTCTGAAGGTAACTCGGGTTTAGAGGCCTAAACTCCTTATCAGGAGGAGGTAACAATAACCTCGTCTTGATTCAGTTAAACCACCGAATTACCCTCGATTATTGCTAAACCAGGAATCGATAATGATTGATAAGTGAAGTGGATGAACTACTGAACAAACTGAATGAAACTGAAACTGAAACTGAATGAGTTTGTCTATTGAATTGCGTATTGCATCTGTTTGAGTGCATGATTATCTGTTTGCATTTTATGTTTAAACTGCTAATTGAAGGCCTTATCGGCGGCCGATTTAGAAACCGTTTGATGTTTTGGAATCAGCATAATATTTGTGATTTAATGATATTCTTATCTGAAAATTGATTAGGAATGATTAAATTAGATAAAAAATGAGTTAATTGCGAACTTAGACTTATTTACGGAATTGCCACTTAGTGGCCACTACATCACACACACTTAGAGACTTGTTTACAACTCAATCAAAACATTTCATCAGCTCAATTGAGCTCCTAGCCGACCATCAAGAGAAGTGAGGGAGAAGAGTGAGAGTTGAGCTCAAATTGTAGATTTTGGCTTGAATTGCTTGGAATTGAAGTGTAATTGGAACTCTAGGTAAGGAATCATCTTCTTATTGTTGTCCTTGAGCTAAGTTTTGCATGATTCATGCATCATTGTAGAGCTAAGACATGATATTGTTCATATATGTTGGATTGAAGTCAAATTCATGCATGCATGTATATATTGGTGAGTTTGAAGTTGAGTTCATGGCAATTTGTCACATGCATGTTCATGGTATTGTTATAGTCCATGTTTTCAACTTGCTTTTCACAGAATTGAGCTCATTTGAGCATGATTGGAAGCTTAAAATTGGTTTAAAGATCATGCATGTCATGTTTTGAAAGTGTTCTTGAAAATGGTTTGAAATTGAGTTTAATTGAAACACCCTTGGGCCTTGATTTCATAAATTGAGTTTTAGAACTTGTTATGCTATGTGTTTGAAAGAGTTTTCGAAAATGGGCCCAAGAGGATCGAATTTGGAGCATCAAAACTTGGTTTGAAACTTCGAAGTCGAGTCTGGATTTTCCAATTTTGGACGTCGCTTCGGCGAAGTGCGCTTCGGCGGGGAATGCATGCTCGATATTTTCTCGCGATGTTTCTGATCCGCTCGGCGATTTTAACGCCGGCGGAAAATCGCGCATCCAGCATTTTGCACCTTTCATCGATCGCTCGGCGGCGGAATGTACCTTCGGCGTGGGCCTTTGTGTGCTTGTCGCTCGGCGGAAACTGCGCTTCGGCGGAGGCCACATTCAAATGCGAATTGCTTCCTTAGTGCATTTTGCATCCTCATCGCATCCTAGGCATTCTTAGGCCTAGTTTAGAGCATCTTAATGAGGATATAGACATAGAACCACACCGAGGAATTTAGGGATTTAATTATCATCCTTTCCAGCTGTAAACTTAGTGTGTGTTCTATTTGATTATTTGTTTAGGGTTGACTCTCGAGCAGCGCTCTAGCCATCGATAGCCCAATCACTTTGTGAGTAGATTGTGTAAAGATATGTTCAAAATGGTTATCTTTTGAATCTTGTTTACCAGCTATTTCTTGGTGATATTATTCTTGAATGAATGTATGTCCTATTTCTGAGCTGTATTGTGGCATCCTTAGCACCTCTTGTTATTGGTATTCTGAGCTCTGTCGGTTTCCTTGTGGAACCATCTTGATTGATGGCCATCATTATTGTTGGGTCTGTTAAGGCGGTCCTTTTGGACCTCTTGTTTATAGGCTAATGGATGTACCACATATGGTGATTGATTGAACTCTTGATTGGTGAAATCTTGAAAGATTGAAATCTTGTATAATGAATTGATTTCATTCTTGTAAGGACATTCATTCATAACCTCTTTACAGTATGTTATTCACTTTGGGCTTTAGCTCCTTTGTTTATATATATATGTAGGTGCTCGGCCACGAGGCCGGAGCTAGGGCGTGGGTTTGATCCCGATTTTGTCGGCCGACCTTTGTGCCTCCTTTGTGAGGTTCCGAGGCCATGCCATGGCTTGGGGTGTTTTGTGTCCCCGTAGGTCTCCTTCTTGTTTTGTCTTGTTTTGTATAGACCGTTCTTTGTTATCTTTATCTTGTGCTCGAGGATTAAGTCCGTCTTTGAATATCTGTAATGATTGTGTATCTTGTCTTGGTAGTGAATGCATAAATGTATGAAAAATGTTTTTGGCATCTGATTAACACGACTCTATGGACACTAGTTTTCTTGTTTTGGCTTCCGAGCCACGAACTCTGATAAATCTGTATTCTTGATTGGCGGGCCTTTGGTAATCTCGGATTCTTGGCGATTCTGATGCTAAACCCATAGGGCGGGTTTGGGTCGTGTGAGTGGTATCGAGCGATACTTAACCACGAGTTATACCGCACACGTGTCCGAATGAGCTATAGGGTGTCCTAGAAAAGCAAATAGGGCATCTCATGAATTTGAAAAGTGTGTGCTTATAATGATGATTGTATGTTAAAGTGTTAAACTGTTTAATTGTACAACTGTTTATAATAATAACTGTTATAACTGCTATAGTGAAATGGATAATGCAAATGAAACTGAAGCATCATCCTCTGAGGCCAGAATGGCCAGACTTGAACAAATGATGGGACTGATAATGGAAAGACTAGAACAACAACCGAACCAACAGCCCCCACCTCCTCCTCCTCCTCCTCCGGTGCAACCGGAACAGAATGTACAAAATGTGAATGCTAATGAGGTGGACATTATTGCGCTGACTCAGAAATTCAGCAAAATGAACCCGCCGTCCTTTCAAGGAGGCTTAGAACCGTTAAAGGCTGAAGCTTGGGTTCTTGAGACCGAAAAGTTGTTTGAGGTTTTTCCGTGCTCTGAAGCAAACAAAGTTTTGTTGGCAACCTTCACCCTTCAGGAAGAAGCGGAAGGTGGTGGATGTTGACCGTGATGCAAATACCATTCGACTTGGGCTCGATTCAAGAGTCCTTCTTTGAAAAGTAGTTTCCCCAGAGCATTAGAGACAGAAAAGTGACTGAGTCTGAACAGCTGAGACAGGGCAAAACATCTGTTGCCGAGTATGAGAAGCAATTTACTGAACTTGCTAGGTATGCACCACATATGGTGGATCTGGAATTATAAAAGGCAGGAGGTTTGAAGGCGGCCTTAGTGTTGCCATCCAGACCGGATAAATGTTTTGAAAATGCCAACTTATGTAGGTGTTCTCGACCGGGCATTGATGGCCGAGACAAATATTGCAGCAGTGAAACAATCTGAAACACCGACAAGTGAGTGGCAAGGAAAAAGGCAGGGTTTTAAATTTAAGAAAGGCAAGCATAACCCGGCAAACAAGAAAGCGAGAATCTGAGGTCGACTACTAGCTGACCAAGGGAGTGGATTTACTCCACCCTGTTCCATATGTGGCAACAAGCACAAAGGGGTTTGTTACCAGGTTTCTGGAGCTTGTTTCAGGTGTGGCAAGGTAGGCCCGCAGAATCAAAAGCGCCCTTCGCTCCACGGCTAGTAGTAAAAATTTGCCGAAGCATCAAATGTAGCACCAAAGCCTAACCCCAAAGCTACCGGGAAAGAGCCTATGAGGCAGGGCCGAGTGTTTGCCCTAATCTTAGGAGGCGTGCAAAACTCTTGAGACCGTTGTGTCAGGTATCCTCTCTATCTGTGCTCAGAATGCTTATGTATTGATTGATTCGGGGTCTACACATTCTTATGTGTCGCATGCTTTTCGCGTAAATTGAATAGACCCTTAGAACCCATGAATTATTTGTTAGCTGTATCATCACTGTTGGGGATCCATGACATGTGCATATATGTATCACCTTGTGAGATTATTGTTAGGGATATGCATACATTTATTGATTTACTACCATTGAACATAGACCACTTGATGTAATATTGGGGATGGATTGGCTCTGAAATATCATGCTACCATTGGTGTGTAACAAAACAAGTAGTTTTCCGTCCACGGGTTTGCCGAATTTGTGTTTAATGGGGTGGAGTAGTACCTCCTCCATATCGATTTCTTCGTAAAGGTGTCAAATTGATTAGAAAGGGGTGTAAGGGATATCGTGTTACTGTCTTGTTGTACTAATGATAATGTTAAAAGCGATGTGAATTGTATTCCTATAGTCGAGAATTCCCGGATGTATTTCGGATGAATTGCGAGGATTTGATTGACAGGAAATTGAATTTATTGTGGATGTGGTTAGGGTACCCGGTAGGCATCTAAAGCTCCTATAGAATGGCTCCATTCGAATCGAAAGAATTGAAGGTACAATTGCAGAAGCTGTTAGACAAGAAGTTTATCGGACCCGATGCTTCACCGTGGGGTGCACTGTTTTGTTTGTAAAGAAGAAAGACGGCTCATCGAGGCGTGCATTGATTAATGGTGAACAAGGTAATCAGTAAAGAATAAATATCCATTACCGCGTATTGATGATTTATTTGACGATTCTGAGGTGCACAAGTGTTTTCCAAGATTGATCTTAGATCGGGTATCACCAATTGAAAGTCAAACCGAAAGACATTGATAAAGCGCTTTGAGCGAGGTATGGCCACTTTGAAATTTTAGTTATGCCGTTCGAGATTCTGAATGCCCTGCCGCATTTATGGACCTCATGAGCGAATTTTAAACCATACCTTGACAATTTTATTGTGGTATTTATTGATGACATATTGATCTATTCTAAGACGTAGAAAAACATGAACACCATCTGAGACTTGCCACCGCAAACCTTAAGAAAACGGCGTATGCTAAAGCTGTCTAAATGTGAATTTTGGCTTGATCATATAATGTTTTTGGGACATGTTGTTAGCAAAGATGGAATTCTGTTGACGAGAAAATTGAAGTGTAGTGAATGGCCTAGACCAACGAATGTAGAAGTCAAAGCTTTTTGGGATTGGTGGATATTCTGAAGGTTTGTCAAAGATTTCTCCAAAATTGCCTTACCACTCGATTGACCTGAAGGGATATCATTTATTTGGGTGACCCGAGAGGAATTAGCATTTCAAGAATTGAAAACCGGACTTGTGTTGCACCGATTTTGACTCTACCTTGTGCGGATGGTTATCTTGTTTTAGTGATGCTTCTCATAAGGGTTTGGGGTGTGTTTTAATGCGAGAATGGGAGAGTTATTGCTTATGCTTCCCGGCAGTTGAGACCGCATGAAAAGAACTACCCGACCCATGACTTAGAACTTCTTTGCGATAGTGTTTGCCTTTGAAAATTTGGCGTCACTATTTATGCGAGCAACATGTGAAGTGTATATCGACCACAAGAGCTGAAGTACTTTTTCACTCAGAAAGTCGCGAACCTGAGACAGCGGAGATGGCTTGGCGATAAAAGACTATGACCTCTGAGATATTGTATCATCAGGAAAAGCCAACACCGTTCTTAGATGCTTTGAGCCGAAAATCGATTGGGAACTTAGCTTTGTTCTTGTTGAATGACGAAAGAGTTGCTTCTTGATCTAGAAAAGTCTGAAATTGAAATTGTTTTGAAAGAACAAGGTGGAACCTTAGCTGCTATTTCTGCTCAACCAGCATTGATTGAGGAAGTTAAAGAAAAACAACAACTGGATGATTTCTTGAAAAAGGTTATTGAAGCAAGGGATTCAAACCGAGAGGCGGGTTCAAATTTGAGGACAATGTTACGAAATTTCAAGGCGGTATGTGTACCAAATGACACTGAATTGAAAAGAAGAGTTCTGCAAGAAGGCCACAGTTCGAAGTTTTCGATTCACCCAGGGAATACGAAAATGTATCAAGATCTGAAACAGAATTTCTGGTGGCCAGGAATGAAGAAGGAAATTGCCGACTTTGTGTCTAAATGTCTTCACTGCCAACAGGTCAAGGCTGAACATCAACGACCTGCAGGCTTACTGCAACCCTTGCCCATACCAGAGTGGAAATGGGAGCATATCACGATGGATTTTATCGTTGGATTACCTCGCTCCAGGAAAGGTATGGACTCTATTTGGGTTATTGTTGATAGATTGACTAAATCTGCACACTTCCTACCTGTCAAGACAATTTTTAATGCGGATAGATTGGCTGTTATCTATATTGATGAGATTGTGAGATTGCATGGAGTGCCTGTATCTATTGTTTCTGACAGGGATTCGAAGTTTACATCGAGGTTACAGCGAGCCTCTGATTGCATTAGTCTTGAATTGAAATTTGAGTAGTGCCTATCATCCTCGACAGATGGATGGGCGGTCGAAAGGACCATCCAGACTCTAGAGGACCTCGAGAATGTGTGTCCTTGACTTTCGAGAAGTGGGAAAGTCATTTGCCGTTGGTCAATTGGTCGCCTACAACAACAGCTACCATTCGAGTATTGGAATGGCGCCTTTCGAGGCATTGTATGGCAGAAAGTGTAGATCTCCAATCTGCTGGGCAAAAGTTGGAGATGGGCCGTTGCTTGGGCCCGAGATTGTGTATGAAACAACTGAAAAGGTAAAACTGATACAACAGAGATTGGAAAGCGCATGAGTAAGCGGAAGAGTTATGCAGATGTCAGAAGACGGGATAGAGAGTATGAAGTGGGTGATCACGTGTTTGTGAAAGTGACACCAATGAAAGGCCAGACTCGTTTCGGAGTCAAAGGCAAGTTAGCACCGAGATATGTCGGACCGTATCAGATTATTGAGAAAATCAATCCGGTGGCGTATCAAGTTGCGCTCCCTCCTGAAATGGAGCATATGCATAACGTCTTCCACATTTCGATGTTGAGAGACTATCTTCGAGATCCGTTTCATGTGATTGAGCCTACCCGTATCGTGTTGAGTGATGACTACACTTACGAGGAACGGCCTATCTGATTATGGCAAGCGGATCAAGAACCGAAACAAAGAGATTCCGCTAGTGAAAGTTGGTGGCGAACCATGGTGGTGTGTATGCCACTTGGAGAGGAAGATGACATGGCTAGGCGATATCCGGATTTGTTCGGCTGAATCTGTTTTCTTCGGTGAAGGTAACTCGAGTTTAGAGGTCCAAACTCCTTATAAGGTAGGGAGTCTGTAACTACCCTCGTACTGATTACCGTTAAACCACCGGATTACCTACTGCATAATGCTAATCTGAACTGATAATGATTGATAAGAGAACTGGATGAACTACTGTACAAACTGAATGAAATCAAATCGAAATCGAATGAGTTTGTCTATTGAATTGCGTGTGCATCTGTTTGAGTGCATGATTATCTGTTTGCATTTTATGTTTAAACTGCTAATTGAAGGCCTTATCGGCGGCCGATTTAGAAACCGTTTGATGTTTTGGAATCAGCATAATATTTGTGATTTAATGATATTCTTATCTGAAAATTGATTAGGAATGATTAAATTAGATTTAAAATGAGTTAATTGCGAACTTAGACTTATTTACGGAATTGCCACTTAGTGGCCACTACATCACACACACTTAGAGACTTGTTTACAACTCAATCAAAACATTTCTTCAGCTCAATTGAGCTCCTAGCCGACCATCAAGAGAAGTGAGGGAGAAGAGTGAGAGTTGAGCTCAAATTGTAGATTTTGGCTTGAATTGCTTGGAATTGAAGTGTAATTGGAACTCTAGGTAAGGAATCATCTTCTTATTGTTGTCCTTGAGCTAAGTTTTGCATGATTCATGCATCATTGTAGAAACTAAGACATGATATTGTTCATATATGTTGGATTGAAGTCAAATTCATGCATGCATGTATATATTGGTGAGTTTGAAGTTGAGTTCATGGCAATTTGTCACATGCATGTTCATGGTATTGTTATAGTCCATGTTTTCAACTTGCTTTTCACAGAATTGAGCTCATTTGAGCATGATTGGAAGCTTAAAATTGGTTTAAAGATCATGCATGTCATGTTTTGAAAGTGTTCTTGAAAATGGTTTGAAATTGAGTTTAATTGAAACACCCTTGGGCCTTGATTTCTTAAATTGAGTTTTAGAACTTGTTATTCTATGTGTTTGAAGGAGTTTCCAGAAAATGGGCCCAAGAGGATCGAATTTGGAGCATCAAAACTTGGTTTGAAACTCAGAAGTCGAGTCTGGATTTTCCAGATTTTGGACGTCCGCTCGGCGGAAGTGCTTCGGCGGGAATGCATGCTCGATATTTTCTCGCGGTGTTTCTGATCGCTCGGCGGGATTTTAACTTCGGCGGGAAAATCGCGCATCGGCATTTTTGCACCTTTCATCGATCACTCGGCGGCGGAATGTCACCTTCGGCGTGGGCCTTTGTGTGCTTGTCCGCTCGGCGGAAACTAAGGCCGGCGGAGGCCTGTTCACTGAAAATTCTGGAATTGCTTCCTTAGTGCATTTTTGCATCCTCATCGCATCCTAGGCATTCTTAGGCCTAGTTTAGAGCATCTTAATGAGGATATAGACATAGAACCACACCGAGGAATTTAGGGATTTAATTATCATCCTTTCCAAGTAAACTTAGTGTGTGTTCTATTTGATTGACTGTTTAGGGTTGACTCTCGAACAGCGCTCTAGCCTTGATAGCCCAATCACTTTGTGAGTAGCAGTTGTGTAAAGATATGTTCAAAATGGTTATCTTTTGAATCTTGTTTACTGAAGCTGTTCTTGAATCGATATTATTCTTGAATGAATGTATGTCCTATTTCTGAATCGTATTGTGGCATCCTTAGCACCTCTTGTTATTGGTATTCTGAGCTCTGTCGGTTTCCTTGTGGAACCATCTTGATTGATGGCCATCATTATTGTTGGAGTGCTGTAAGGCGGTCCTTTTGGACCTCTTGTTTATAGGCTAATGGATGTACCACATATGGTGATTGATTGAACTCTTGATTGGTGAAATCTTGAAAGATTGAAATCTTGTATAATGAATTGATTTCATTCTTGTAAGGACATTCATTCATAACCTCTTTACCTTTGTATGTTATTCACTTTGGGCTTTAGCTCCTTGTTTATATATATATGTAGGTGCTCACCACCGGGCCGGAGCTAGGGCGTGGGTTTGATCCCGATTTTGTCGGCCGGCCTTTGTGCCTCCTTTGTGAGGTTCCGAGACGCCATGCCATGGCTTGGGGTGTTTTGTGTCCCCGTAGGTCTCCTTCTTGTTTTGTCTTTGTTTTGTATAGACCGTTCTTTGTTATCTTTATCTTGTTATCGAGGATTAAGTCCGTCTTTGAATATCTGTAATGATTGTGTATACTGTACTGGTAGTGAATGCATAAATGTATGAAAAATGTTTTTGGCATCTGATTAACACTGACTCTATGGACACTAGTTTTTCTTGTTTTGGCTTCCGCCACGAACTTCTGTATAAAATGTATTCTTGATTGGCGAGCCTTTGGTAATCTCGGATTCTTGGCGATTCTGATGCTAAACCCATAGGGCCGGGTTTGGGTCGTGACAGAGTGGTATCAGAGCGATACTTAACCACGAGTTATACCGCACACACGTGTCCGAATGAGCTATAGGGTGTCCTAGAAAAGCAAATAGGGCATCTCATGAATTTGAAAAGTGTGTGCTTATGACGGACTGATTGTATGTTAAAGTGTTAAACTGTTTAATTGTACAACTGTTTATAATAATAACTGTTATAACTGCTATAGTGAAATGGATAATGCAAATGAAACTGAAGCATCATCCTCTGAGGCCAGAATGGCCAGACTTGAACAAATGATGGGACTGATAATGGAAAGACTAGAACAACAACCGAACCAACAGCCCCCACCTCCTCCTCCTCCTCCTCCTCCGGTGCAACCGGAACAGAATGTACAAAATGTGAATGCTAATGAGGTGGACATTATTGCACTGACTCAGAAATTCAGCAAAATGAAACCGCCGTCCTTTCAAGGAGGCTTAGAAGCAGATTAAAGTGAAGCTTGGGTTCTTGAGACCGAAAAAGTTGTTTGAGGTTTTTCCGTGCTCCGAAGCAAACAAAGTTTTGTTGGCAACCTTCACCCTTCAGGAAGAAGCCAGAAGGTGGTGGATGTTGACCCGTGATGCAAATACCATTCTGACTTGGGCTCAGTTCAAGGAGTCCTTCTTTGAAAAGTATTTTCCCCAGTGCATTAGAGACAGAAAAGTGGTGAGTTTGAGCAATTTGAGACAGGGCGAAACATCTGTTGCCGAGTATGAGAAGCAATTTACTGAACTTGCTAGGTATGCACCACATATGGTGGATACCGATTATAAGAAGGCCAGGAGGTTTGAAGGCGGCCTTAGTGTTGCTATCCAGGATCGGATAAATGTTTTGAAAATGCCAACTTATGTAGGTGTTCTCGACCGGGCATTGATGGCGAGACAAATATTGCGTGAAGTGAAACAATCAAAACAGACAAGTGAGTGGCAAGGAAAAAGGCAGGTTTTAAATTTAAGAAAGGCAAGCATAACTTGGCAAACAAGAAAGCGAGAATCTGAGGTCGACTACTAGCCCCAGCCAAGGGAGTGGATTTACTCCACCCTGTTCCATATGTGGCAACAAGCACAAAGGGGTTTGTTACCAGGTTTCTGGAGCTTGTTTCAGGTGTGGCAAGGTAGGCCACAGAATCAAAGACTGCCTTATACGCTCCACGGCTAGTAGTAAAAATTGAAAGCCTGGCAAGACATCAAATGTAGCACCAAAGCCTAACCCCAAAGCTACCGGGAAAGAGCCTATGAGGCAGGGCCGAGTGTTTGCCCTAGTACCGGGAGACGTGCAAAACACTGAGACCGTTGTGTCAGGTATCCTCTCTATCTGTGCTCAGAATGCTTATGTATTGATTGATTCGGGGTCTACACATTCTTATGTGTCGCATGCTTTTTCGCGTAAATTGAATAGACCCTTAGAACCCATGAATTATTTGTTAGCTGTATCATCACCTGTTGGGGGATCCATGACATGTGCATATATGTATCCTGCTTGTGAGATTATTGTTAGGGATATGCATCTGTTTATTGATTTACTACCATTGAACATAGACCACTTCGATGTAATATTGGGGATGGATTGGCTACAGAAATATCATGCTACCATTGACTGTGTAACAAAACAAGTAGTTTTCCGTCCACCGGGTTTGCCCGAATTTGTGTTTAATGGGAGTGGAGTAGTACCTCCTCCATATCTGATTTCTTCTGTAAAGGCTGTCAAATTGATTAGAAAGGGGTGTAAGGGATATCTGTGTTCTGTACTGACTGTACCTGCTAATGATAATGTTAAAACTGATGTGAATTGTATTCCTATAGTCAGAGAATTCGGATGTATTTCCAGATGAATTGCCAGGGGATTTGATTGACAGGGAAATTGAATTTATTGTGGATGTGGTTCCGGGTACCTAGCCGACATCTAAAGCTCCCTATAGAATGGCTCCAACTGAACTGAAAGAATTGAAGGTACAATTGCAGGAACTGTTAGACAAGAAGTTTATCAGACCCAGTACTTCACCGTGGGGTGCACCTGTTTTGTTTGTAAAGAAGAAAGACGGCTCCCGAGGCGTGCATTGATTCCGTGAATCGAACAAGGTAATCAGAAGAATAAATATCCATTAGCGTATTGATGATTTATTTGACGATTCTGAGGTGCGTAAGTGTTTTCAAGATTGATCTTAGATCGGGTATCACCAATTGAAAGTCAAACCGAAAGACATTGATAAAGCGCTTTGAGCGAGGTATGGCCACTTTGAAATTTTAGTTATGCCGTTCGAGATTCTGAATGCCCTGCCGCATTTATGGACCTCATGAGCGAATTTTTAAACCATACCTTGACAATTTTATTGTGGTATTTATTGATGACATATTGATCTATTCTAAGGCTGAGAAAAACATGAACACCATCCGAGACTTGCCTCGCAAACCTTAAGAAAAGCTGTATGCTAAACTGTCTAAATGTGAATTTTGGCTTGATCATATAATGTTTTTGGGACATGTTGTTAGCAAAGATGGAATTTGTTGACCAGAAAATTGAAGTTGTAGTGAATCGCCTAGACCAACGAATGTAACGAAGTCCAAGCTTTTGGGATTGGTGGATATTCTGAAGGTTTGTCAAAGATTTCTCCAAAATTGCCTTACCAGACTCGATTGACCTGAAGGGGATATCATTTGACCGGGTGACCGGAGGAATTAGCATTTCAAGAATTGAAAACCGGACTTGTGATCGCACCGATTTTGACTCTACCTTGAATGCGGATGGTTATCTTGTTTTAGTGATGCTTCTCATAAGGGTTTGGGGTGTGTTTTAATGCGAGAATGGGAGAGTTATTGCTTATGCTTCCGACAGTTGAGACCGCATGAAAAGAACTACCCGACCCATGACTTAGAACTTCTTTGCGATAGTGTTTGCCTTTGAAAATTTGGCGTCACTATTTATGCGAGCAACATGTGAAGTGTATATCGACCACAAGAGCCTGAAGTACTTTTTCACTCAGAAAGAACTGAATATGAGACAGCGGAGATGGCTTGAACTGATAAAAGACTATGACCTACAGATATTGTATCATCCGGGAGAAGCCAACACCGTTGCCGATGCTTTGAGCCGAAAATCGATTGGGAACTTAGCCTGTTTACTGACTGGACAGAAAGAGTTGCTTCTTGATCTGGAAAAGTCTGAAATTGAAATTGTTTTGAAAGAACAATGTGGAACCTTAGCTGCTATTTCTGCTCAACCAGCATTGATTGAGGAAATTAAAGAAAAACAACAACTGGATGATTTCTTGAAAAAGGTTATTGAAGAAAGGGATTCGAAACCGAGACCGGGGTTCAAATTTGAGGACAATGTTCTGAAATTTCAAGACAGACTGTGTGTACCAAATGACACTGAATTGAAAAGAAGAGTTCTACAAGAAGGCCACAGTTCGAAGTTTTCGATTCACCCGAGAATCTGAAAATGTATCAAGATCTGAAAGCAATTTCGGTGGCGAGGAATGAAGAAGGAAATTGCCGACTTTGTGTCTAAATGTCTTCACGCCCAGCAGTCAAGGTTTGAACATCAACGACCTGCAGGCTTACTGCAACCCTTGCCCATACCAGAGTGGAAATGGGAGCATATCACGATGGATTTTATCGTTGGATTACCTCGCTCCAGGAAAGGTATGGACTCTATTTGGGTTATTGTTGATAGATTGACTAAATCTGCACACTTCCTACCTGTCAAGACAATTTTTAATGCGGATAGATTGGCTGTTATCTATATTGATGAGATTGTGAGATTGCATGGAGTGCCTGTATCTATTGTTTCTGACAGGGATTCGAAGTTTACATCGAGGTTCTGGCAGAGCCTACAGACTGCATTGGAGTCTTGAATTGAATTGAGGTAGTAGTGCCTATCATCCTCGACGGATGGGCCGGTCGAGAAAGGACCATCCAGACTCTAGAGGACCTACTGAGAATGTGTGTCCTTGACTTTCAGGGAAATTGGGAAAGTCATTTGCCGTTGAATTGGTGAATACAACAACAAATACCATTCGAGTATTGGAATGGCGCCTTTCGAGGCATTGTATGGCGAAAGTGTAGATCTCAATCTATTTGGGCAAAAGTTGGAGATGGGCGTTGCTTGGGCGAGATTGTGTATGAAACAACCGAAAAGGTAAAACCGATACAACGAGATTGAAAGCGCATGAGTGAAGCAGAAGAGTTATGCAGATGTCGAGAAGGCGGGATAGAGAGTATGAAGTGGGTGATCACGTGTTTGTGAAAGTGACACCAATGAAAGGCCGACTTCGTTTAGTCAAAGGCAAGTTAGCACCGAGATATGTCGGACCGTGTCAGTTATTGAGAAAATCAATCGGTGGCGTATCAAGTTGCGCTCCTCTGAAATGGAGCATATGCATAACGTCTTCCACATTTCGATGTTGAGAGACTATCTTGAGATCCGTTTCATGTGATTGAGCCTACCCGTATCGTGTTGAGTGATGACTACACTTACGAGAACGGCCTATCTGATTGTAAAGCGGATCAAGAAACTGAGAAACAAAGAGATTCCGCTAGTGAAAGTTGACTGGCAGAACCATGGTGGTGTGTATGCCACTTGGGAGAGGGAAGATGACATGGCTAGGCGATATCCGGATTTGTTCCCGCTGAATCCTGTTTTCTTCCAGACTGAAGGTAACTCGAGTTTAGAGGACTAAACTCCTTATAAGGAGGGGAGACTGTAACAACCCTCGTACTGATTACCGTTAAACCACCGAATTACCTACTGATTATTGCTAAACTGAACTGATAATGATTGATAAGTGAACTGGATGAACTACTGAACAAACTGAATGAAACTGAAACTGAAACTGAATGAGTTTGTCTATTGAATTGCGTATTGCATCTGTTTGAGTGCATGATTATCTGTTTGCATTTTATGTTTAAACTGCTAATTGAAGGCCTTATCGGCGGCCGATTTAGAAACCGTTTGATGTTTTGGAATCAAAGATAATATTTGTGATTTAATGATATTCTTATCTGAAAATTGATTAGGAATGATTAAATTAGATAAAAAATGAGTTAATTGCGAACTTAGACTTATTTACGGAATTGCCACTTAGTGGCCACTACATCACACACACTTAGAGACTTGTTTACAACTCAATCAAAACATTTCATCAGCTCAATTGAGCTCCTAGCCGACCATCAAGAGAAGTGAGGAGAAGAGTGAGAGTTGAGCTCAAATTGTAGATTTTGGCTTGAATTGCTTGGAATTGAAGTGTAATTGGAACTCTAGGTAAGGAATCATCTTCTTATTGTTGTCCTTGAGCTAAGTTTTGCATGATTCATGCATCATTGTAGAGCTAAGACATGATATTGTTCATATATGTTGGATTGAAGTCAAATTCATGCATGCATGTATATATTAGTGAGTTTGAAGTTGAGTTCATGGCAATTTGTCACATGCATGTTCATGGTATTGTTATAGTCCATGTTTTCAACTTGCTTTTCACAGAATTGAGCTCATTTGAGCATGATTGGAAGCTTAAAATTGGTTTAAAGATCATGCATGTCATGTTTTGAAAGTGTTCTTGAAAATGGTTTGAAATTGAGTTTAATTGAAACACCCTTGGGCCTTGATTTCTTAAATTGAGTTTTAGAACTTGTTATTCTATGTGTTTGAAAGAGTTTTCCAGAAAATGGGCCCAAGAGGATCGAATTTGGAGCATCAAAACTTGGTTTGAAACTTCGAAGTCGATGGATTTTCCAGATTTTAGACGTCCGCCGAAATTCGGCCGGGGAATGCATGCTCTCGATATTTTCTCGCAGATGTTTCTGATCCGCTCGGCGGATTTTAACGCTCGAGCGGGAAAATCGCGCATCCAGCATTTTTGCACCTTTCATCAGTCCGCTCGAGCGGCGGAATGTACGCTCGAGCGTGGGCCTTTGTGTGCTTGTCCGCTCGAGCGGAGGCCCTGTTCACTGAAAATTCTGGAATTGCTTCCTTAGTGCATTTTTGCATCCTCATCGCATCCTAGGCATTCTTAGGCCTAGTTTAGAGCATCTTAATGAGGATATAGACATAGAACCACACCGAGGAATTTAGGGATTTAATTATCATCCTTTCCAACTGTAAACTTAGTGTGTGTTCTATTTGATTGACTGTTTAGGGTTGACTCTCGAGCAGCGCTCTAGCCTTGATAGCCCAATCCTTTGTGAGTAGCAGTTGTGTAAAGATATGTTCAAAATGGTTATCTTTTGAATCTGTTTCGAATCATTTCTTGAATCGATATTATTCTTGAATGAATGTATGTCCTATTTCTGGCTGTATTGTGGCATCCTTAGCACCCTCGTTATTGGTATTCTGAGCTCTGTCGGTTTCCTTGTGGAACCATCTTGATTGATGGCCATCATTATTGTTGGGTTCTGTTAAGGCCGGTCCTTTTGGACCCTCTTGTTTATAGGCTAATGGATGTACCACATATGGTGATTGATTGAACTCTTGATTGGTAAAATCGAAAGATTGAAATCTTGTATAATGAATTGATTTCATTCTTGTAAGGACATTCATTCATAACCTCTTTACCTTTGTATGTTATTCACCGGGCTTTAGCTCCTTTGTTATATATATATGTAGGTGCTCACCACGCATCGGAGCTAGGGCGTGGGTTTGATCCCGATTTTGTCACCACCTTTGTGCCTCCTTTGTGAGGTTCGAGACGCCATGCCATGGCTTGGGGTGTTTTGTGTCCCGTAGGTCTCCTTCTTTGTTTTGTCTTGTTTTGTATAGACCGTTCTTTGTTATCTTTGTCTTTGTTATCGAGGATTAAGTCCCCGTCTTTGAATATCTGTAATGATTGTGTATCTTGTCTTGGTAGTGAATGCATAAATGTATGAAAAATGTTTTTGGCATCTGATTAACGACTCTATGGACACTAGTTTTCTTGTTTTGGCTTCCGCCAGTTCGAACTCTGTATAAATCGTATTCTTGATTGGCGTGCCTTTGGTAATCTCGGATTCTTGGCGATTCTGATGCTAAACCCATAGAAATTTGGGTTTGGGTCGTGACAGGTTATTAATCTAACTTACTATGTGATGCGCACAGTATACAAGTATAGACTCAATCACGCGGATTGAAACAAAGCAACTCATGTTTGTTTGTCGAAAATGGTTTGAAGATGCTACTCGTAAGTAAGCTAAAACGTGGATTTGCCACCTTCAAGTGGGCTTAGAAAAACATGATTTTGCCACTTCAAGTGGGCTTAAAACTCACAATGATCGAGTTGTTCCAATCCAGGCAATCAAGCCTTCACCCACAGGTATTCATGTAGTTATACACTTTAGCAATTAACCTCATGGCAAGCATGCTATCATGGCAGTCACTTACACACATGCAAGGATGCTAAAGCGTAAACACTCACAGTGTACTCCGAGTCAAAAAAGAAGTTAGTTAGTAATCAATGCATGATCCTACCTATGTTTAAAATGCCTAATGCAACACATGCAAAAGGCAACTAAGATAGGCTCGGCTATTCTAAGATGTTATGTGAATGCAACTAGATAACATGTATTCAAATTGGTATTGAAATACAATGCAGTTTATATGATGCGCCGAGCCCGGTGCATGCAAGACAGATGAATGGATGTACGCATGCAAGCATAAGGATGCTAATTAAATATGCCCTAAAACTAACCACCCTAAGCAATTAAATAAAAAAGAGAAAGAAATGGAGTTGGAAGACACGCACACACATACGCACCCTTATTACAACATATGCCCTCTCGATGGAGGGTCCGAATAATAAGCTAACTAGCTAATCTAAGCTAATTAAACTAATTATTACAAACAAAAACTAATTAACTAATCCTAGTTAACTAATTAGTTATTACAACACGAATTGATTAGTTAAGTGCACTAATAAATTAAGTACAAAACCAACGCATTAGCTAGCTAAGCAAAACAGCTAAGTAAAGCAGTAAAAAAGGTCCTCGGGGCGAGGGGTGCATGTATGCTCGGTCGCCTTGTTCGGAAATCCATTACTATGCCCTAACTTGCCTCTGTTTGCATTTGATTTGAGAACACTACACAAACCTCCAGATATCTTCTACTTCAACATGGGAACCTCCAGGAGGGCTGCCGACCAGTAAAGGGTGGTGTAAACCACCTGTAGACCACCTAAGTTTGCTGCAGACCAGAAAAAGTGGTCGGACAGCTACTTTTTCTGGTCTGCCGACCAGAAAATTCTGCCAAGCTCCATTTTGCTGCAACAGAGAACAAGAAGGAGCACAGCAGTGTATTTGTAAGGTATGTGTGCACAACCACATTTCCTATCATTTCTTAAGCTCAAGGGAGTGCGGTACTCGACTCTTGGGCCACCAACCGAGCATCGCAATGCACGATAGCCGAGAAGCCAAGTTTGCACAATTCAATTTCAATGAATGTACAAATAACGCATAAGGGCCTTAACCTCTATCATGCATGATCAAGAGGGTCGGCGACCGAGAAATGAGGCATGTTTCATCACTTCAAGTATGAAGCGTCCCTCGTTTCTCATGTTTGGATTAACGTTCAATCCAAACACAATGCAATGCAACAACATTCCAAACAACATACAAACAACATAAGCATGTTAAGTTAGAGTCCTTAAGCATGAAAGCTAGTGAAGGATACAACACAAGGGCTATGTAATGCAATGCTCAATGGACCAAACCATCCCCAAATGGACCTCATGCATGCCAAAACAGTGGCCAAAATGCTCCGACATGCTAGCATTAAAAGTAAGAAAACGCATGTTCATGCATTGGCCCATGAATAAGGCATGAAACACAACTCTTAAATACAATCAAAGAGTGACATGCATGAGGATATGACAATGCTATATGCTCTAAAATCACGTGTTAAATGATGCCAAATCACATAAACACACAAGTATAGCATGCAAGAGGCCCTAAGGCACAAGGCTACTAAAAAGAACTACACAAGAGGCATACAATTCATGGCACAAATGACTGAACCAGCCATAGATAGAGCTCAATTAGGTCAAAACAAAGACCAAAACATGCTAAAATGGGAGCTCAAAAGCCTGGACAAGCAAGCATACGCATTGGCCCATAAGTGAGCCACAAAGGCACAACTCTTAAAAGCACTCAAAAGAGTGAAAGAAGTGAGAACATGGCAATGCAATATTCTCTGAAATAACATGTTAAATGATGTCATGGCAAGCAAACATCTCAAACAAAAGCATGCTAGAGGCATCAAAACATAAGACTAGTCAAGCCCATTGTACTACAGCTATGCAATACATGAACCATATGGCCAATGTAACCCAAAATAGTCCTAGAGCATGTCAAATCAAGGCCAAAAACATGCATGGACTAGAGCTAACACATGCTAGAATTAGAGGCATGAAGCATGGAGCATACAAGGCTAAAGAGTAGGATTACACTACACCTACCAAACCCAAGCATGAGATGACTTCACCAACAAAAATCAGAGTTGTATCATGGCAAGATAAGACCAAAAACACACTGATATGGTAGTCCAAAAGCTTAGGCAAAATGGCATACGTATTGGCTCATGTTTAAGGCATAAAGCACCAACTCTCCAAAGTATTGAAAGAGTGACACATGTGAGTGTATGACAATGAAACATGCTCTGAAATCATGTATCAAATGATGCTAAATCATGCAAATAGCCCAAACAATGCATGCTAGTGGCTTGGAAACTCAAAGCTAGTGAGCAAGAATGCACTATGGCTATACAAAGCAAGGCATGCATGACCAAAAAAACTTAAAACAAAGCTTAAGCATGGCAAAATATGAGTAAAAGCTTGCTGGAATGGAGCCAAAAGCATGCTAGAATGATGGCTTAAAGCATAAAGCATGTTAGGCTAGCAAGGAGGATTGCACTATGAGTACATGAAGCATGCAAAAAGTGATCAAACCAACTCAAAATAGAGCTAAGGCATGCTAAAATAAGGCCTAAGACATGCTAAGATGGGGGCCCAAGGAGGTAGAAAAACATGCTAACTTGGTGAGCCATCAACACAAGCAAACAAGAGAAGAGGAGGGGGGATAACCCCCACCCATTTGGGACCTAAAAACACACTTTCCACCACTAAAATTCCTCTGAGTTTCAGTGGTGAGAAGGCCAAAAAGAGGTGGTCCCAATAGCTTAAAAGGATAGCTCAAAACAAGGCAAAATAAGGCACAAAAGGAGGTAGACCAATCCCAACACCAAAGAGGCCTTAAACAAACATTTCCAATACTTAAAAATGAAGCTTTTTACAGTTGAAATCTAAGCCAAAAATAGCATACAAAGATGGCTAAGTAGTTAAGCAAAATAAAGCTTAAAAGAAGATATGGGACTCACCCTTGAAGAACAAGAACAATACAGCAACTTCTGAGGCAAAACCAAGCTTTTGAGCTTCAAACAAACCTCCAAGAACCTCAGCTCAAGAGTGAAGGTGTTTCACTATGTGTTTAGTCAAAAATATGAACAAATCTCACTTGTAGGCACAAAACAACACAAATATAGAGAGAGATGGAGCAATATAGAGAAAGATGGATATGTATAGCCCTAAGCAATTTTCTGAACCTCAGACAAGAGGGAGGAGGCTCCCTTATATAGAAAACCATGCCTTAAGCTTGTTAGACAAGCTAAAGGCTCTAAGCAATCCCTCCATACATGTGTATGGAAGATGCTTTCTATGCCCAACAGCTGGCACAACTGGTAAGAAAATATCTGTAGAAAAGATGCGGACCAGTTGAGGTGGTCAGCCGACCACTTCCACTAGTCGGCCGACCACAAAAAGTGGTCTACAAGGAGAACAACTGGTCGGCAAGGGGGGGGGGGAGAGGGTCTGCACAAAGAAAGGAAGGTGATGGCATGGCTGCCAACCACTTTAGGTGGTCCACAGACCACCAAGACCAGTTGGCCGACTAGAAAACTGGCTGGCAGAGAAGAAAAGTGGTCTTCAGGGGGAGAAACTGGTCTACACCCCCTGTTCCACTCTTCAGGGAAGGGAAAACAAGGTTTGGTTCAAAACCAAACCAAAACGGAAGCAAGACAAGAGTCCGTAAGGCGAGGCACTCAGCTAGAAGCCTCGAAAACTAGTCTACGGGCACAAAAAGCGGTCTACGAGAGGGAAAGGTGGTCTACGGCTACAAAAAGTGGTCTACAGACCTCTGTTTCCCCCTAGGCAAAGGCAATAAGGCATGGTCCGAAAACCAGGCCAAGAGGAGAACGTTAAGAGGTTTTGAGACAAGGCGCTCAGCCGAAGGCTCCGGAAACTGAAAACTAGCCTACAAAAGGGAAAAAGTAGTCTATGACTACGAAAGGTGGCCTACAGGCCTCTCTCTCCCTCCAGGCAAGGTCAACAAGGCATGGTCCACGAACCAAGCTAAAACACAAAGAGTTCAGAGGCCCGGAGGCAAGGCATTCAACTGAAAACTCTGAAAACTCGAACCGAGCAAAAACATGCGCGATTATCGAGCGCTCAGTCGATGACGTCTGAGTCTTAAGGTCGGTAAAAAATGTGGTGTCTACACCCTGTCGTTTCTGTCTACCACTGCTCTCTCTCTCTCTCTCTCTCTCTCTCCCTCTCTTCCTCTTCTTCTCTCTTTGCTGGACTTAAAAGAAATTGTGGGTATGACTCAGTCAAGTAATCATCAAATTGTAGTCTATGCTTGTTTACTAGTTATATCATTTCTATTATCTAAAAATAATTTTATTATATTAATATGTTGTTGAAATGATCTCCTAATTTGATAATCTATATCTATATATTATATAAGGAAAAGTAGGTTTATAACCCATAAGCCTTGTGGGAGTTCTAATAGTTCAATTTTAATTTTCTAATTTTTTGATTTTAATGTCAATTTGTCAAGGAAATAATTATTAAAATATAATAAATTAATTTTTGTGTAATGTTTATATCATTGTTATTATCTAAAAATAAAATCATTATGTTGATTTGGTGTTGGAATGATATCTTAATATGTAATTAATAGCAAAATGTCCAGATAAATTCAATTTACAACTAATAAAGGTAAAAAAGACATTTATACAGCAAAAAACTACTTCACAGCTTATTTAACAAACATTATTCAGCAACTTAAATCTATAATCCAACAGTTATATCAAACAGATTAACAGTTTCTAATTAAAGTTATAACCTATAATCTGTTAAGTTATAAGTTATAATCTGTTTTAACAATTACATCAAACGAGGCCTTTATAAATTCGAAAGAAATGTTAAAGATTCATAAATTCATCCAAAATGATATGGTAATAAAATTGAAGTCTACATCATTGATTGTATAACAAATCAAAAAATGATACATACCATACCACATAATTCTATTATATATCTAACGATTTATTCTATTCAATTTCATATAACAATATTTTAATTTTTAAAAAATTATCAAAATACAAAATTTAAATATACTATACTTCTTAAACTAGTATCTATATAAGAATTACTTGAGTATAGATAGCTTGTCTTTTTATTCCTATTTTGCCCTTCAGTTTATTTTTAAATTTCCTACTGTTGCTTTAGGCAATTTGATCATTCATTGGATTTGTTGGTAAATTTACTTATTCGTTTAGCCACCTTCAGCATGATGTAAGGTTTAATGATTACATTTGAGGAAAAGTAATTTCTTAACCTTTCTACTTTGAGAATATTACAACTCCAACTTTGTTGTGTTATTGTAATTTTTGGGGTTTTGGAGGGTGTCTATAAAGTTTGGATAGCTTTAGTTTTATTGAATGTACAATTTCTTTTTGTTTTCTACATTATAGGGCCAACAATATTACAAACCTATCCTTATCAATTCAAAATTTACCTAAAAAAATAAATTAATGGTTCAAATCATTTTACTTATGGACCTCATACTTCATCAATTTAATCTTTATCACACAACTCATTCGGGATAAATTATGAATTCCTAAGAGTGGATTCATAGCATTTTTTTTACCGGACAAGTGATTATTCTTTTGTAAAATATCAATAGTAAAAAATAAGGTTTGGATTTGTCCCAAGTTACAATCTGAATTTGAGGGATTAGTGGGATATATCACATGTACTATTTTGATAATTTAAATAGTTCATTTTTTAGGTACCAATATATCATTAAAAGAAAAATTAGGTCGATCCGATAACTCTAGCATTTTTTTTAATCACGTTTGTCTCTAACTAAGACACAAAACATACATGTGGATTCCACCACTCAACGTGGTCCTACCTATTATTGTATCTAATTAGTGTGTTAATAAGTATACTAATTAGTGTTTATAGTATTACTATTTTAAAATAGATATTTTTTTTAAGACAAATCCAATTAAAATAAAAACGTTACAATTATTTTATCAACATAATTGTTTTTTTTATTGATAATATACATGGAGAGTCTTATAAAATGAACAATTTAGATTATGAAAACGGGACTTGTGGTTGGCTCTATGATCCCTTCGAGTTCTTCAACTAATTTGAAGTTAAGAAAAGGTGAAAGTAATTTCATATTTTTAAATTAAAATATTAAGATGTATAAAATATATAAAGATATTTCATTTAAATTTTAATTTCTAAAATTTATAAAAAGTTAAATCGTTTATACCTCTCATAAAAAATAATACAAAAAAATCAATTTAAATAATTTAATTAATTTATATTTTCTCATACAAATATTTTATTTTAACATTTGACTTGTACTTTACACGGCCTTTTTTCCTACCTAGTATATATATAAAGGGTAGTGTGGTCATTTTGCAAGAATTTGTCCTTATGGACTTAATGTTTTAACACTTAGACCTTTGGATAAAGAAAATTTAAATTTAAATTTACCGTCCGAACACACTATAATAAATAAGTTTCCTTTGTTTAAATTTGGTCAAATTCATATTCATTCTGTAACTTAACTTTTTGGATAAAATATTTATAATAAAAAAAATTAGGAAGGTTAGAAAATTATTTTAAAAAGTCAAACATCTCACTAATTATGATTTTTTATATAACTTAAAAAAAATATTCCTAAACACATTAATATATTTTTTTCACTTAAAAAAAAGTCAAAAATTCAAAAAACTATTTAAAAAGTCAATTCTCAAACAAATATCATTTTTTTTTAAAAAAAAACAACTATTAGATTGCTTCTAAAAATTGTACTAGTAAAATTTTGGATTAAAAAAAAAAAAACCACAGACTTTATGTCTTGTAACAAAATAAATATTGATTTTTAATTTTATTAATTTAAAATATAATATTTTAATTTATTTTTAATCTAAACCATATGCCTATTTTTATTAAATAAAACAGTCCAAAAAATATAATTTAGTCATTAAGATAAATAGAAATGAGTATTTTAAACATTTATAATACAATTACATTGAATTTAATGATTAAAATATAATTTTTGTAACAATTTTACTTGACGAAAATAAATAAATGGTTTGAATTGAAAACAAATAAAAAAAATTAAATGTAAATTAATAAAATTAAAAAATCAAAATTTATTTTATTATAAGACACAAACGGTTAATATTTTTTTTATAATATCTCCAATTTTTTTATTATAAAAAAAAACCACACACACTTGGGCTATTTGTTTTCAGAGATAGAATGGAAGGGATTCGTAGTGAAGGAATTAATAGTGAAAGGATTAAGTAAAATTATGTTTGTTTTGATGATAGTTGTTGGTGTAGAGATTGTTAAATTATTTTTATATAAAATAATAAAACAAATAAAAAAATACAAAAACATTAAATATTAATGTTAAAAAAAATGCCCAACATGTAAAAAAATAAAAAATAAAAGAAAATAAAATAAAAAATAAAACAATGATTTTTACTAAACAAAAAATACAAAAAATTAAACATTAATGTTCCAAAAAAAAAAAAATCCAACATGTAAAAAATAAAATAATAATAAAAAAAAGTCTAGCGGACTATTTTCTAATATCAAGGCCCATCCTAATCCAGAGGGGATTATGAATCACTTCTCAATCTCCCAAAACAAATACAATATTAGTGAGTCCTGCTTCCATCTCTATCTCAATCCCAATCCCTCTTCTATCTCTTATAACAAACGGGGCCTTGGAGCACAGGCATAAACGTGGCCTGCCACTTCTTATCCTACTAACAATCTTTCGATATTTAGATTGTTTGGAATGATTTAAATAAATAACTTTTTAAGTTTTTTTTATAAAAAGATACACAAACAAAATAGAGAAGTGATATAACTAAAAAAAAAAGATAAAAAAGATAAATAAATGAACTTTTTTAGTATATCTCAAATAATTTCTTAATGTCGGTTATTTAAGGAGAAATATTAAATCAGTGAGATATTAAAAAAATAATTATAAATTAATAAAAAATTTATAAAAACTAATAATTATATATATATATATATTTTGGTGATGAATTTGTATTTTTCTTTTGGGTCTGAACGATCTCCAATCTAGATCTGATACAGTTCAGTCCAGTTCGGCCTATTGGGCTCATTTTTAGGCCCCTTTTCAGTAATTAGAATTATTCACATTTTAGGACTTGTTGAATACATTATTCCTTTAAAAACATCACATCGACCGGATAATGGATACTATATATTCAGATTACTTTTGTCTAAAAAAAATAAACGATTAAAAAATTAACGGTTCATAAAAAAATAATCTGAATACATAGTATCCGTTATTCGATCGATGCGATTTTTTATTAAAATAATATACTTAATAAATCTTAAAATATGAATGATTCAAATTATTAAAAAAAAGGGGGTAAATTACACTAATAGTCCCTATAGTTTGGGGCTTGTGTCACTTTGATCTCTAACTTTTTGATTGTGACACATTTAACCCTGAATTTTGAATCTTGTTTTAAATAAGGACAATCGAAGATATCATTAGATTTTCAAGGGTAAAATCATCAATTTGATAAACTATAAACTAATTTAACAAAAATAAATGTCAAACAAATATTTTTGAATTTTTAAAAATTATTTCTACCCACTAAAAATTTTTTATGTAAAATTGATAAATCTTTTAGACATTTTTTTTTTACCAAATTAATTTTTATTAGGTGTTTGGATGATGATCATGTAAAATTAATTTTTAAAAATTAATCATGTAATTTTTATTAATTTTTATCAATTTTATATAATTTTATCATTGGTGAATAAAAATAATTTTTAAAAAATTTAAAATATTTTTTTGACATTTATTTTTGTCAAATTAATTTATATTTTATTAAATTGACGATTTTGCCCTTGAAATTAAATAATGGTATATTCAGTTGTCCTTATTTGGAATAAGATTCAAAATTTAGAATTAAATATGTTACAATTGAAAAGTTAGGGACCAAAGTAACACGAGTCCCAAACTATAGGAACGATTAGGGGTGAGCAACGGATATACTGATCCGCTAAAACCGACCGAACCGAACCGATCCACCACATTTTGGACGGATGCGTGATGATGAGTAGATGGTTGCGGATTGATTTTCTCCAATACGCCAATCTGGCGAACAAATGACGAATTTGAGATTCCTTTAGCCGCAACCGAACTACCAAACCGCGAGCACCCATAGTAATTTATAAGATTTTGTGTTTTCAGTTTGTTTAAATATTCTGTTGAAAAAAAGATTTCAACTTGAATATCTTTTTTGAATTGAAAAAAATAAACGTATTATTTATCTATATTTTTTGGTTTTTAAATCTATCTCTAAGAATAATAAATAGAAAATATGATATATATATTGATTGGTTTTTGTTTTCAAAAATATATATAGATGTAATAATAGAAAGGCATACAATCTCTACTACTGTTTTGTTCATGGTTTTAGTGGTTTGAATTGTTTTTATATTTTAAGAACCACAAACTGTAATACTTTATGTAGATGAAGCATGTTATGATTGTAGTATATGAATGAGGCATGTAGTGATTGTGATATTCTAAAGTTCAAACTTTCTTGCTTTGGATGAGGCATTGTAATATTTTTTTTAAGTTGTTGATTGTAATACTTTTTTCTTCTTTTTTTGAGAAAGTGCACAAGTTGAATTATGTTAAAAATTTATAAAATTTTAAACCGCTAAACAGATTCACATTCATCCGCCAAATCGCCAAACCGCCAATCCCCTCATTCAATATCTGCCGGATTGACAGACGAATGCAGATTAATTTTTTCAAATCCACCAATATGAAAGATAGATGACGGAAGTTTCTATGGCCGCAACCGACCCGCGGACGATTAGTAATTTGTCCCAAAAAAAAAAAAAAAAAACTCAAAAATAAGCTCAATAAACCGGACTAAACTAAACCCTGCAGGCAGGCCCAGCCTTTTCTTTTCCCTACATAACTGTCAGGTAATAGCCCCGTTATGTGAACACTCCTCCTCAAAGCCTCAACCCCAAACCCTAATCTCCAATCAACCAAATTGCGCGATCTTCCACTCTCTCTCTGTTCGTGTACATATTTGTGGGACACATTCAATCTCGAATCAATCTGATAAGTTTGAGCTTTCGGTGCTCTGCTGAATCCTTGTCGAACGATAATGGTTAGTTTCTTCCTTCCACTTCAATCTCTCTCACAATTTCCGAGAAATTTGCTAATTCAACCTATTGTATTTTGTCCACTGGTCAATTTTCATCTTCTATTTGAGTTTTCGTCAAGTGTTTGGACAAGAATTTTGTTAGGCTTTCATTTGATTGTATTGTATTGACATGGTTGTCTTGTTATACCCATACTGGACTAACCTCGACCCACTTCACTAAAATTTCTTATATGCATAGAGACTTATGTGTGAACATTTAGAGCCTCTCTAAGCTCCAATTTTATTTTTTATTTTTTATTTTTTATTTTATTTATTTTATGACCGGGTGTTTGGGCTAGCTTATGTGCACCTCGACTAATCTTAGAACCATGAAAAGCGCCCCTGGGCAAATCTTGAGCAGAGCCACGCCTGTGGCCCTAAGGAGCGGATTGCTCCTAATGGGAGTTGAACTTGAGATCTAGAGAGAGCACACCCCTTCTGTAAGCTCTCTAAATCTCCGACCCAGTTTTGTAATTGTGTTAAATAATTGGAAAAATTAGACTAATGGCCTTTACAAGCTTCCCCTCCCCCCCCCCCCCCGCGCGCCCTCTATTCATATTTGTGTACATGTTTATGTATATAATCATAATTTCATTCATTTATCTTTGACTTAAAAGTGATTTGATATGACTTTCTTTAGCTTTTAATCTGCAAACCAATTTTGAGAAGAGTGAGTGGGGGGGCATCTGCTATCTTAGTTTAGTTTTTTTTTTTTTTTTTTTTTTGCATCTGTTATCTTAGTTTTGCCAAATAACTAATCCATTTATCTTCTAATCTTTGTTAGTGATTGGTTTGTGTGGTGTTTTTATAGACTAGCAGAGGAGGGAGGGACAGGTTTCGTAGAGATTACCTTCCAAGATCTGAAGAGAAGAGCCATTATGGGCGAAACAATGTTCCCCCGTCAAGACACCTCTGGGTTGGAAATTTGTCTCATCACATATCTGAAAACACTTTAGCTGATCAATTCTTAAGATTTGGTGACCTTGAGAGAGTTGCTTTTCAACCTGGTCGTAGCTATGCTTTCGTTAATTTTAAAAATGAAGAAGATGCTTGTGAAGCAATGAGAGCACTTCAAGGTTATGTTGTTGCGGGCAATCCACTTAGAATTGAGTTCACAAAGGCGGTTAGTTTTGTCCACCTTTGTCTGTTTTTCTTATGATGCAATGTTGCTGTCATTTTATTGTAGATGCATATGTTCCATCAATTATTTAATTCATTCTATAAAAGCAAAATTAGCTTAAATTAACATGTGTTGAAGAACAACAGAAAAGAAACATGTGATCCAATATGTAATCTTTTGGGAGAAGATTCTTAGCCCATTCACAAAAGATTTGCTTCTCATTTCATGCTATTGACACGTTTATTGAAGGGATAAACTTATCTGATAAATGAAATTAAGTTAATTAACTATAACATGCAAAGTTGTTGACGCCCTAATCTAAGGAATAGGTCCTTTTTCATTTTCCATTCCATGCTTTACATTCTACTCAGCCAACAAGATGGTGACATCCTAAAGACATAAATAGATTGATGGCTGTACACTCGAGAATATTATGGGCACTACCTTGAAGCGAATATTTGTTAGGCTTGTCAACAAAATCAAAGAAGGGAACTATAAGTTATCAAATGAGGTGCAGACAGGGTACTTGGAGTGTGGGACCTTCTTCCCTTTTCAATTGAATGTGCTCCACATTATTCAGCCAGTGAGAAGGATGTCTCTTCTATCATGGACACAAAATTGCAGCTTAAAGAAATTAACTTCTACACTTAAAGAGTGACTTGTTATTGTTGCCTGTATTGAATGGGCTTGGCATGCTTATGACCACCTTTAACAGAAGGAAAACTGTAACTAATCAGATATATAAGGGTAGCCATTCATTTTCCAAGGAATAGGTCATTCTTTCATTTTCTATTAAGTACTGAGTTTACAGAGGGTAGGCCTCTCCTATCTTAAAAACTAATGTGCAAGTTACATGCACCAACAATATTAAAATTATGTCAGATCTGCAATCCTGGGTAGGCTCTCCACGTTATTTTTCACCAGCATTAAAATGAAGGGGCAATGGATGACTTCAAAGGGATTGGCATTGTAATTCAAGGATTGGCATTTCTCTCCTTTCTATGAGATACTTGCATTATTTTAGATAACTAAAAATATGATCTCCCATCTTTGATAAAATCATGTAATTTATAATGAACTTGATTATTGGGAAATCATGGAGGACACACGTGCCCTAGTTGGCATTGCATTGTTATGACAGTTTTATGAGTAGGGATATGCAGCTTGTTGTAGAAGTTGCTGCTCATCGTAGTGTTGATTCAACTTACAATGGTGAAGACAACAATATTTTGGTGTTAGCTTCAGTAACTCCGCATTCTATGTGATACGGAATGTTACCAGGTTGATTGGATGCTCAATATGCCTTTCAAAATGATTAAATACCTTTTCTTGAATCCTATGAAATGCCCGCACATACGTCTTCGTTTACAATTTGATCAGGGAATTTAAATATTCTGATTGAATATAAAGAAGCTATTCATTGGGTATAGTACAATTTTTCTGCCTTGGAACATTGGATTAATCTTCTGGATGCGAAATTAGGGGGATACCTTTACTACCATCAGAAACTATGACCTCTCAATTTATTGTATTCAACATCAGAGTAAGAATTTAGTCACACATTATTCAGTTTTGCCCAACAAGGCTCGTAATATCTTTCATTTATAAGCTGTACAAGGTTCGTTTGACAATATGCACGCGTAGATAAACTATATGTGCTCAGTTGAATTTATGAATCTCCAAGGCTTCAGCAACAGTGTGAAATCTTCACCAATAAATATCATGTAATGTGAGGATGGTCTTCTATCAAGCTGAGGAGCACAAACAGGCTATTATTTTTTCATAACAAACACTAACATGACGGTTTCTCACTACTTGTGCCATACCATGACTCCACTTTTCCAGACAATGAGCCTTGCTTGTCTTTGTAAATTAATATATCCTCCCAAGTCATGCTAGAAAACTGACAAAGCTGAGTACTTTGGTGTCTAGCATGCCATTGTAAGATCCAATGCTCACCAAGGGTACAGCAAATGGCATTCCTTGGCAGTGAACTGGGCTTTGTTAAAGCATGCTATGTTTAGATCAAGCACATTCAAATCATAAGGTGCATGATAAACAGTGAATACCGTCAAAGCCCAATACTGTTATGTTGAGCAAATGGATGTTGTTGCTTGCCATCAGTGCAACATTCACATGCATTTGCCAATACATTATAAGGAATCAACATAACAGTCCACAAATCTTCATTATATACTCCAGCAGCTTGATTTTAGGATTCAAGAACCATATATCCATGTAGAGTTCAATCATCTAGGGAGTTTAGAATGTTTCACTGGAACATGATGTATTGAAGTTGCCAACTTCTTATAAAATGCGTATTACAAAAATCAAAATGTGTTTAGGTGACCAATATAATATGACTGCCTGATCAAATATCTATTGTTACCATGAATGATAATGGGTTGATACATATTTATTTTTGATCAGCAACAAAAAGGAAATTTATTGAAAAGAAAAAAAGATAGATACAAGGGAGGACAAGGAATCCTCCACAAGGTTGGAAAGCACAACATCAAGCAAATCAAAGAAAACAACTTATACATCCTAAACAACTCTCCAATTTCTAGAAATCAAAAAGAGTGGAAACCCTTTAAATGGGAGAGAAAAATGGAAGCCCAAAACAATGCCAAGTGACACAATTCAAGCCTCAACTTGTCCTCAAAGATCCTTGCATTAATTTCCAACCAAATAACCCAATATAATTTGTTGATACATGTATTTGCACTTCTCAAAGTGAATGGTTATGTATATGCAAAACTTTCTGTTGTGAGGATGAAAAACAAAATCAAAGCTATTTGTGCCATGCTCTACGTCTAATGGATGTTGTTGCTTGCCATCAGTGCAACATTCACACGCATTCACCAGTACATTGTAAAGCAAGAATCACCAGAGCAGTATCCACAAATCTTCATTATATACTCCAGTAGCTTGAAAGGATTCCATCATTTCAGTTGTCTTTGTTTTAATATTCAAGAACCATGTATTCATGCATGGTTCAATCATCAAGGAAGTTTAGAACGTCTCACCGGAACATGTATGTATTGAAGTTGCCAACTTCTTATAAAGTGAGTAATACAAAAATCAAAATGTGTTTGGGTGAGCAGTATAACTGCCCGATCAAATATCTATTGTTACAGTGAATGATAATGGGTTGATACATGTATTTTTACTTCTCAAAGTGAATGGATATGTATATGCAAAATTTTCTGTTGTGAGGATGAAAAACCATATGGTTTGTTTCTTGCAAGGCATGAACAAAAGAAGACATAGATATCACTCTATATTGTGATATATTATGTTAATGCTTTCTTATGCCAAGAATCTCTTGTATGTGCATGAATAGTAGTCGTTAATGTATATATTGCAATCATGAGTGGAATTGTTTGATTATGTGAACTGAATTGACAATTTATTTCTTACTTGAATGCTTTCAAAGTTAAAACATATCTATCGTCTTCTCTTATGTAGAATTATGTCTTCGTTGCTGTTTACAAAGACCATCAATAAAGCTATAGTGTCATTTATATGATGCCTTAAAAGAAGGTAGTGGTTGCCAAAAATAATAGGGAGAGGGAACACAATCTAATTCCCAACAAAGGTTAAAATGTGCATCCCTGTAGCTCAGTTCTAATGAGGGAAGTATGGTCTTTGGAGCAGTGAGCTGTATGTGGTCTGTTATACAATATTCATATGAAACAAATTCCCCACTTGAAACACTAAAGACAATAGGAAGTTATTCCGGTGCCCTGTCAAGATATTATTTAACTTTTCAAGGGAGAGCAAGTAAAAGATGAATTAAGTAACCCAGTGTCATTGCCCTTGTTTTTGAGCATTAGGGGAAAACAAATCCTTTTTACTGATTGAGTGACTGGTAGCCCAAAAACTTCATGTTGATGTGAGTGGTAGAAGTTTATTGCTTTACTAATTATCGGAATAGAGAGCCTCAGGTGTATTGCATATTTGCATAAGAAAATGTTGCCTCTAGGATGCAGTTTTGTGTATATAAAATCCTTAGCACTTTTTTTTTAATAACTGAGTGTTTGGATCAGCTTGTGTGCACTTAACTAATCCTAGAATCCTGAAATTAACGACCGGGCAAACCTCCAGTGGCCTCTTGAGGTGACTTGAACTTAAGACCTTAAATCTTATCCTCAAGTCTTTGCTGCTCGGCCAAATCTTAGCCTCTTGAAGGGTGGTCATTCACTGGGCTGAGCTGGCACTACCTAATAAGACTCTGTGTTTGCCCAAGCCCGCCTAGCCCAAACATCGGGCCTATATAATCATCCCAAGCCCAACCCTAAATAAATTATAATTCTTAAGCCCGTCCATCGGGCCATATACATAAGCTATTAAAAAAAAAAATTTTAAGAATGTGAATCTACCCAGATTTTATTTTAAAGTAAGCAACTTCAGATTCACTCAGTGCCATATTGAAATAAATGGGAAGCAAAAAAAATTTTGCACAAAAATGTATTTCCAGAAGTGTTGCCTTAATTACTGGACAATAGGAATTTCACGTCCCTACACAATAATAAGGAAAAAAGTTCCATTAGCAACACAGATTGCAAGATCATAGACAAAACTAGCAACACAGATTGTGGGGGCAGTTTTTTGTGTAGGGTAAAGATAAAACTAACAAAACCCTAGGCCAACAATAAAAGAGTACATATATTTTCAATATATTATATAAATTAATTAATTAAATATGTAGCAGACTAGGCCGGGCCGGGCCGGGCCAGAAATACAATTCCCAAATCCTGCCCATTAATCAATTGGGCTCAAAATATCAATCCAACCCACCCTATCCTATGGTCTAAAACAATATTCCTAAGTCCTAAAAAAATAAAATTGGGCTGGGCGGGCCAACGGGCCGATGCCCACCCCTAGTGTGTGCTTGTGTGTTAGCTGTATATACAAGGTGGTGAATTGTCTTTTGAAGTTGGCTAGCTTGGGATTCTTGGTTTGATGAATGTACATGTGCCCCTGCTAGAACAAGGATTAGCATAATGAGCATTAGGAAAATTACTTGATTAAAAAAGCTTTCAAAGTACAATCTTCTGCAACATCACTTTAATGATAAATCTAGGGCAACTGGAAAACCAACTCAATTGTGCAATAAACAGTCCATCGAATTACACCAGCACTATCCTCTTCTACCTTAACATGAGAACGATTATAATATCTAGAAACCTCCAAGCAACTCAGCATGTTTGGACTCGTTATTATTGACAAAGACTGAGGAGATATACCTGTTACCAGATTGATCTTTGCTTTAAGTTGAGGCCTCGAGATGTCAAGACCCATTCCAAATAGTCGATAAGGAATTGCACTTTTTCTTTGTTTTCATTTGTGTGTGTAAGCAAGGAATTCACTAGTAGGAGCAAAATTTCGGGTACATGCAAGTACAGTAATTGAAGCATTTTCATGGATTGGCAATTCCTCCCTCCCATTCCATTTTTACACTTTTGACAGGAGGTTGTGTGAAATATTGTAAAATGTAATAGCAAAACTTTTTGCTGCAGAAAAAACAAATTTCCAAAGTGTCCATACAATCCCAGACAATTGCGAGTATTAAATTTGTGCCTTGTGGAAAACACTGTACTAGAACAAGTTTGTTTTGGAAAATGTAGTCCAACTTTTAGAGAAGCTAACAAAGTCTGCCCTGGTGTCATTTATCAGTATCATTTCTTTGAGCCTATGAATGAAAGTCTAGCATTATTTATGCCAGACCTGTTATTACAGGTCTGGTTTGAGTTCTGTTGAGTATGTCCAAAGCTGTTATCTCATAAACTAGTTTGACATTGATAGTAGGCTTTGAATACATGCGTTGCTATATCTCTGTTAAATCTGCATCATACTGAAATTCGTTGAAGGCTTGAAATTTCAATCATTATAGGGTTTGTGCTTTTTTCTTCTTTGAAAATTAAGAACATATATCTCCTACAGTGATTGCACATTCAGAAGTCTTATGAGGACTCGTGCACCAAAATCTCTTCAATGTTTTCTAGGACACCTAGTTAGTCCTTTGGAGGTGGAGAGGGCTGATATAATAGAAACACAGACAGGGAATAAGGAAATTTACATCAACGAACCTTGTATATATATATCTGTGGACAATAATTTTTCTAGTTCTGTCATTGTTGCTGTGGGAGTAATTTTACTGGTTAATAAATTACTTCCCCCAGCTAGATCTCCCTTCCATTCCCGTGAATCTTTTTACTTTAGAAAGAGTTACCCTATCTATTTCAAGCTGCTCATTCCTTGCTTGCTTGTTTGGAATGCAGCAGTAGCTTTGTAATAAAAAGATTTAGTTTTTGATGTGACAAACGTTTAGTCAGCAAAATATAAAAAAAAAATATGTTGTTCTTGTCCCAGTTTTACTGAAGACTTATTTTAAGAGAATAAATCCCATGCTGTTTGTTTCTATTGTTTTTGTCCAACATCAAGGAATTGCATCTACCGTTTTTTTTTTAATTATATGTTTCTATATTTAATCTCATTGCTTTCACCTCACCATTACCATGAAGTGAAATTTGTATCATGGTGATGTTTCTTGTGTAGAATCACCGGTTCAAACATCATTGTCAAACAGAAGTGCCATGTACTATGTGCTGTTTTTTCTATTGTTTTCCTTGAATGGGATCATCAACATAGCCCGTTGTGAAACTTTATTTTTTCAACCTTAATGCTTGGGGAATATGTTAAATGAATGCAATTTGGTACCCATCTTGGAAAGGAGGATCAATGCAGATTGCTGCCCTGAGGAAGGTTCTCTTTTGGAAGTGATGAAACAAATTTTTTGATTGCATGTAATTTGTGATTCTGAATACATGAGTTGATTGCTTGCCATTTCCTTTGTGATTCTGATTGCATGTCATTTCCTTAAGGTTTTACCAGACTATATCTGAGATTCTGAATACATGAGTTGATTGGTGTGAGTTATTCTGTATGGCATCATATTTACTTTTATGTGTTCCTACAGTATTCCTGATAACCCCATGAAACTTTTTGCTATGTTACATTTGATCTGTGCCATAATTTTAAAGGTTTAAGAACAATTTGCCTTCCCTGTTTCTCAAAAAGAATTGGTTCAGTTGATCCAAAAAATTTATAAAAAAATGAAAAAAAATCTTGACAGACTGAAGTAGTAAGTTATTTTTGTGAAGCAAATTCATGGTGAAATTTTGGCCTACCCTGTGGTTTTGTTCTACCCTGTTGTAATCATTGGTTTTCTTCTTCCTCTTCTTCTTTTTTTCTGTTTGATGTTGTCATTGGTTATCTTGAAGATGTTTGAAAGTCTGGCTTAATGAAAAATCAAGAGGCTTTCAATGAAAATACAATGGCACATATTGTGTTCTTGTTCTTTCTCCATTCTGCTTGGAATTATCACTTCGTAACTTTTCTTTTACATTTATGGGATGGTCAATTCGTTGATAATTAAACTTTTTCTTTGACTTGATTTGTTTGTGTATTAATTCATGAATCAAAATCTTATATGACCTTGAACTTATGTATATATATATATTTCTCGAAGCAATAAATTGGTTTTACACGATATGATTTTGCATCACAGGATAAGTCATCAACACCATCACGAGAGGACGATTACTTGAAACGCCGAGATGAACGCCGAGATGAACAAAGGTCTGGAGGAACAAGAAGATCTCCATTCTCGCAGAGAGATTCTAGATCATATCGCCCTAGTCCTGAACCTCATTATCCTGATAGACCCAAGACAAGCGACAAAAATGCAGAACCACCAAGTGAGGTCTTATGGATAGGGTTTCCAGCTTTGTTGAAGGTGGATGAATTTATTTTGAGGAAGGCCTTTTCACCATTCGGCGAGATTGAGAAGATTACTGCATTTCCTGGTCGTAGTTATGCCTTTGTTCGCTTCAGAAATGTAATGGCAGCATGCAGGGCTAAAGAAACTCTTCAGGGGAAATTATTTGGTAATCCTCGAGTACATATTTGTTTTGCAAAAAGTGAATCTGGATCGTCCAACAGTGGAAGGAACTCAATGAACTCCCCTCCCTCCCCACGTTTTAAGTCTTACGGACGTGCTGGATCTTCCGAGAACTTTCGACAGGATAGAAAATTCGGGAGCTTAGCCGGAGATCCCACCATGAGATCGCCTCGTTTTATCTCAGATCTTGAGTCTGGGGATCCCGATGTCGTGAATTTTGGCCGGAAGGGTAATTTATGGCCGGGTATGGGTGGTGATTTTGAACAGAGGAGGTTCCATGATTTTGGGCCCGAACTTGGAGTACCAGAAAATATGTATGAACGCCACAGTAGTCCTAAAAGAGACAGAGGTGCTCACTTCCGTGATTTCTCTCCCCAGGAGTTCCCTCGGAAAGGTCCAATCTTTGATGATTCTTGGGACTTGCCGGAAGATGACTTGGTATTTCACAGGGCGAAGAAACTAAAAACCAGCAACTTTCCTCCAGAAAATGAGCTTCCAGAGTATCCTTTCACTGGTGCAGAGCAAGCAAAGCATGGTTTCCCTAGGATGTTCCCTGATTTTCCTCAACCTGAGGCCCTTGATAAAAATTTTGAGCCTGGATCGTTTGGGTATAAACAAATTCCTGATCAAGCAATGAATTTGACTCAACATTACGGGGAAAGGAGTGATCACTGGAATGCACAACCTTATGGCAGCTTCCAGGCTGGTTCTGGTTCAATGCCTCCAAATGCAATCGAGTGGAAAAAGTCAACTCCTGAATTGCATCAGCCTTCTTTGACTAAAGAGTGGAAATGGGAAGGGACTATAGCAAAGGGAGGAACACCAGTCTGTCGAGCTCGCTGCTTTCCTGTGGGAACAGTAATGGACATGACGTTGTAAGTATATAAACTTGTCCTTGGTGATTTGAGATTTTTGGTGTTGTTGACATGGTTAGTGTCGAGGATATTTTCTCTTACCTGCTTTTGCACGTCTGTGGAACCCAAGATATTAGTTTGAACTTTTAAATCTTCTCATGACAATGTTGTTTTTTTTGATTTATTTCATTTGTTTAGATCTGTTCTCTCTCATTTTAGGAGTGAGTACTGACCATTCACTTAAATGCATATCCTATGGCCCATCATAATTATAGATGTTACTATGCAAGTGCATGTGATTGATCATTTTTTAATAAAAAATAAATCCGTACTAGAATTCAATTAAGTATAATAGTGGTTTAGTCCACGTATGGAATCACAGGTACTAGGTTCAAAATGTTGATTGATTATATTAAGAGCTAAAATTAAAATTACGCCAAATTAAATAAAATCCAAGTAAGCGGTGTTACAATAATAAGGACTTGGGATATTGAATCCACCTCTAGCCTGTAATCAAGGTTTATTATATCAATTCTAGGATTTAGTCATTATCATGATTTTGACACAACAGGAAGTCTAGTGATGTCTTCAAGAGGGTTCATGTATTTGAGTCCTTGGCATGGATTATCCACTGTGTTAAGACAAATCATCCACACGCTAAAACCATGGTCATAGGCGCGATTTGTCTTCCCTCGGTACAACCCATCTTACTACTTAAATCATGTACAAAGAAAACCATTCCATAAATGTGGTATTCAAAATCACAGAAGTCAAACACAATTTGAAATTTAACAATAAAACCATTATATCAATAAACCTCTTGTTTATACAATCATCATACATTAGAACTAATCCCAAAATTAAAATTTAATAAATCTCATTACTTGACTAGGGTTTCATCTAAACCCCAAGAAGGAAAGCCTAGCCGTTCAAGGCAAGGTTGTTTGCTTTGTAGCCTCTTTCTGAAAGAATCAACAACCATATTTTTGTGTGTAAGCTGTCTTTTTATACTACCAAGCAGATTATGGTTGAAACAGGTCAAAATCGCAGACCTATTCTGAACTTCATGCCAACCACCACTCGAGTGGTGCCCATGCCCTCTTGAGCTGAACACTGCTGAGGCTGTGTATTTTCTTCTGAGAACTCCACCCTTCCCGGGATCCTACCACTCGAGGAGTGGTGAGTGGACTGCTGAGCCTGTTCCATTGTTCCATCCTTGGCTCGGTTCTTTTGGTGCACAATGGTCACGCCTCTATATCTCCATTTTAAAGCCAATTTCCACGTGAACAGCGCTTGTGACCTGCAATCATGCAAACCGAGTGAAACATATCTAGTGACAATGGTTAGACTTAACAAATGTACTCTAGGTACCTCAATGTATACATTTCAGCACCAATCAGCATGGTGCCATCCTATAGTAACTCACCTTATGCAAACTAAAACTAGTTATTTTCAAATACTACTTTTTTGAAATGTCTGTAAAACAGGAGGGAATAAATTTAGATCCATTGCACATCCAAATTCACTCTTGCACATATTAAAAAGAAAAATGAAAAAATTGCCTGTTGTATTCGGATTGTGAAATTTATAAATCTATTTTACTGCTGCAGGCCTGAATTCCTAGATTGCACTGCAAGGACTAGCTTAGAAATGCTTGCAAAGCATTACTATCAAGCAGCTAATGCATGGGTGGTATTCTTTGTTCCGGAAAGTGATGCTGATATTGGATTCTACAACGAATTCATGAATTATCTAGGGGAGAAGGAGCGAGCAGCTGTGGCTAAATTGGATGAGCGAACGACCTTGTTTGTAGTGCCCCCTTCAGAATTCTCCGAGAAAGTACTAAAAGTACCGGGGAAACTGAGCATCTCAGGCGTTGTCTTAAGGTTAGAACATCCTGGTTCCAATTCTGGGCCTTCTCTTCATCACCCACTTGATAAAAAAGACACGAATTTCATGTCTTATCATGGAGATCCGTCATACCCAAAACCGATATCACCTGGATCTTTTACCAATATGGGAAATTCCGGGGTTGGTAATTTATCTCTCCAAGGGTATTTGCCTACAGCCCCTTCACCCGCATCGTTTTCCGGCCCGTCTCACGGCATTGGAACTACATCTGACGCCACTAACGAGGGCAGGAACAATTATATGCTTCATCAGCGAAACCACCCTGCGTTTGCACCAAACAGCTCATCTCACCATCTGCAGAACTCAAATTCCAGTGCTAGAAATATAGCATCGCAATCAGGTCCCAGTGTCGATCCTTCTGTTCAGGGATATAATAATACCGTCATGCCTAGGACCGCCCAAGAAACAAATTCCGGTAGTTACAGTTCCGGAATTGCAGGTATCAAGTTGCCTCCGGTTTCTTCATCAATGCCCGTTGCAGCACTTCAACCAGAACAACTTGCGCAATTGGCATCGTCCCTTCTTGGGCAACAACCGAGGCAGTCAATGGGGGAAGATTTTAGGCACTCGAGCACCACTGTGAATCATTCTGAAAATGCGTACAGGACACCTCAGACGTACGGTTTACAGAACAATCCGGTACATTCTGATCTTTCTTCGTCGTCTCAGTTTGGTCAAATGCAACAAATGCAGCCTCAGCAGCAGCAGCATCAGGGTTCAAATGTGCATGTGGGGCCGCGAACAGAGTTTCAGACGGGCAGTGGTGCTTCGGGGAATCAACAACAGCTGCAGAGTGGTGGCACACAGGAGGAAGATGCGGATCCCCAGAAACGATTGCAGGCGACGCTACAACTGGCGGCGGCACTGCTTCAGCAAATCCAACAAGGGAAAGGGAATTAATTGAGTGTAATCCAGAGTGTAATTTGGTTTGCTTAGCTTTGTTTTTATGAACATTTTGTTTTTTGCTAAATTAGAAGAACCACGGTTTAGACACCACGTCTTTCATTGATGTTAAAGTTGGACCAGCTAGTTTTGGTGGCCACTTTCAATGCAACAAAGAGGTTTTGGAGTCTTTTCTTTTAGGGGTTTTTGTTGTTAAGGATGCATTAAACCACTTTAACCACCTCTACTATCATAGAAAATAAGAAAAATTATAAATAGGGCAAATTATACAAATAATCTCCATAGTTTGGGATTTATGTCATTTTGGTCCCTGACTTTTCAATTGTGACACATTTGATCTTGAATTTTGAATCTTATTCCAAATAAGGACAATTGAATATATAATTAGATTTTTCAAGGGTAAAATTGTCAATTTGATAAAATATAAACTAATTTGACAAAAATAAATGTCAAACAAATATTTTTGAATTTTTAAAAATTATTTCTACCTATTAAAAATAAAATTATATAAAATTGATAAATCTTTTAGACATTTATTTATTTTTTTTACCAAATTAATTTTTATTATGTGTTTGAATGATGATTATGTAAAATTAATTTTAAAAAATTAATCATGTAATTTTTATTAATTTTACATAATTTTATCATTAGTGGATAAAAATAATTTTAATAAAATAATTTTAAAAAAATTAAAAATATTTTGTTGACATTTTTTTTTTGTCAAATTAGTTTATATTTTATCAAATTGACGATTTTACCCTTGAAAAATCTAATTATATTTTCAATTGTCCTTATTTGGAACAAAATTCAAAATTTAAGGTCAAATGTGTCACAATTGAAAAGTCAATGACTAAAGTGACACAAGTTCCAAACTATAAGAACTATTAGTGTAATTAGCCCTTATAAATATATCTTAGAGGCTGAGAGTGTGTTTGGTTTGTGTTTTGAAACATGTTTTTAAAAGAAAATTTTTAAAAGTATGCTTGGTTACAAATTTTTCAAAAAAATTTTAAAATTACTTTTCTCTATTACACATCAATCAATCATTTTTTTTTGTCTCTTCTCTCCTCAATCATTTTTTCTCTCGTTCATATCCACTCAATTACAACAAAATATCAAATCATTCTAAACTCTAAAACTATTTTCAAAATATACAACTAAACAAACCAGAAAAAATTCTAAACTCTCTTCCCAAATTTTTTTTTTTATAAAATTTATCTCAAAACACAAACTAAACATACCATAAAATATCATTTTCTTTAGTTCTCTTTATTTCAACATTACATACTTTTTATAATAGAGTTTCTTCTTCTTCTTTTATATATATATATACTTTTTTTTTATCATCAAACTAAATGCATTTATTTTAAAATGAAATTTCATGGGTTGTTTTTTCTTCTAATTTTTAAATGCATTTATTCTATTTTTTTTTTCTTCTAATTGTTAGAGAGCATTTAAAAAAGGGTCTTTTTTTTTTTTTTATAAATGCTCTTTCTAAGTGTTTTTGGGTGCCTCTATTTACATATCACATTTGGTCTCAAGACACACTACTACTCAGTTCATACCTTTAATAATTTGAAAAAACATAATTTGTCTTAACACACACCACAACTTTCCATTTTTACCCTCAATCCCACACCACTTAGTACACACCTCAAACAACCTACCTGTCTATATATATGTATATATATATATATATTTCTGCCATCCCATACTCAACATCACAGCACTACACTACACAACCTTTCACACAAACCAAACCAACCATTCGAAAAACAGAAAACACTACTAGTTGTATTATCACAACTTAGAAGAAGGAGATGATGAGCCTCGGCACTAATGGTTATGCTTCACCGGCGGCGAGGAAGATGGTCAGAGCAGGCTACAATGTAGCGGAAGGCGTCGACATAAGGGCAGGATACAACGAAGAGTTTACGAGGATTTTGGCAAAGGACGCTCTGCGATTCGTCGTTGAATTGCAGAGGTTGTTTAGGAACCTGTGGGTGTAGCTAAGTTGCTGGATAGAATCCAAGCCAAGTTCTTGTGGGGAGGCCTTGAAACCAAAAAGAAGCTTTAAATGGTGCGGTGGGAAAAGATCACTAAAAAGAAATAGTGTGGTGGTTTGGGTATTAGAAGGCTGAGGTATGTTAATGAGTGTCTCTTAGCAAAATGGTGGTAGAGATATGGTGGTGAGGATCAAGCATTGTGGAAAGATGTTGTGACTAGTAAGTACAATAGCACTAGTGGAAGATAGAGACCTTTTTTTGGTGGATGGCATTCAGTGCTCAAAAATTTGGGGTGATATTCTTAGTCTAGAATACAGCAGTCCCAATCTATTTAACTTCTTCATGGAGAATTCTGTCATTAAAGTTGGGAATGGAAGGAGAATTAGTTTTTGGGAGAATCATTGGTCATCTAATTGCAGTTTTAGGGTTGAGTTTCCCAGGTTATTTGAGCTGTCTGACAATAAAGAGGCCAATCTTAAACAGATGATTGATAGGAGAAATAGTTCAGATTGGTGGAGTTTTAGGTTCAGAAGAGGTCTGAGGGCTTGAGAGGAAGATGATGTGGGAAGACTTAGAGCATACTTGTTTACTTGTGATCCAATTTTATCAGAAAGTGTTGACTCCTTAGTTTGGAAAGCCTCATCTTCAGGTATGTTCACTGTATAATCAATGTATAGCAGGTATGACGCAGCACAGGGGTCAGAGGATGTTAGGTGGATTTGGAAAAATTTATCTCCACCAAACGTGCAATTTTTCGGATGGCTCGCTTGGAAGGGTAAAATCAAGTCTAGAGCTTTCCTTCAGTGTGTAGGGTGCCTCAGTTAGGATGCTACAACAAAGTGTGTGTTCTGTGGCTGTGTTGTTGAAACAGATTGTCATGTGTTGATACAGCGCATGTTTGCTTGTAAGATTTGGTCAAACATTCTGTCCTGGTAGGGTATGCAATGGGTGATTCCTGAAAATGATAGAGGTGTGTTAGAGTGGTGGAGAGGGTTCAAATGGGGTAAGCTTGAAACCAAAATTTGGAATGTAATTCCACTAGCTGTGTTATGGTCAATTTGGACTCTAAGGAATGATTGCATTTTCAATTGCAAGCAACATTGCTTAATGGATGTCTGTGAACTGATCAAAACTAGAATTGCCTTGTGGGTAAAATCTAATACTAGTCTGTCACAGTACTCTGTTCACGATGTGGTTAAGAATCTGCAACAGGCGCGTAGGTGTTTATGGGATAGGGATGTGTAATCTTGCTGTGGTCTGCCTTTGGCTTGGGATCTGATGCAGTGTGCTCTTGCTGTATACTGATATGGTAGTATTGGGTGGTCTAACACAAGGTAGTAGTGAGGTTCTGTTGTTTTCTTTTATTTTGGTTTTGGTGTTGGTTTCTTGCCAACCTGGTGATTGTGCCAGCTCATGGTCATGCTTTGCCTCGGTGCTAACCTAGTTGGGATTGGGGTAGTTTGCTGTGTTGTTTTTTCACCTCCCTTCTTTATTGATGTAATTTCGTTTGTTATGTCATCAATAAAGTCCTTTTTTGCTGATAAAAAAAAGAAAGAAAGTATGCAATGAAGTATAGGAAGGAGGCCAAGATGAGGTATAATGCTAGGGTGCTGCTAGGGTTTGATCCGGCTACGAGGTATGTGAGGGAAGGGGACTGAACGTGTGCGCCTGTGCCGCGATCTATACTCTCGCAATCTACGAGGTGGTGGGGTTGAGGAAGGGTTGACGGGGACGAGGGTTTGTGGTAATGGGGATTCGTTGGAGCTAAAGAGGGATGATGAGGCAGCGGCGATTGCAACAGTGGTGGCTAGGGTATGGTTTGGATGTGTATTCAACTAAGGTGTGCATTCATTTGTGGTCATTTTGATAATTTTAGATAAGGTCATTATTGTAATAAAAAAATAACCAATTAATGGTGCGGCTTGAGACCAAATGTTGCGTGTAAATAGAGACACCGGTGTTTTATTTTATCTAACTCATATTCTTTTTAAGTATTTCACTAAGTCTGGTTTAATGTAATCTGACCAAATCATCATTTCTAATTTTTTACACATGTCTCTATTTTGAAACTAATAATCCCTCATTTTATGGAGATTTTCTTCCTTATTCTAAAGATAAAATTTTTCCTTTATTCTATGAAGAAAATTTCTCCCTTATTCTAAGGATAAAATCTCTCCCGCATTCTGTGGAGAAAATCTCAAATTATGAATTTTGAACATTTATATAATTTGAAAATTTTGAAAATAACGCAACAAAAAATCTGAATGAAAATCACAATTCAATGTGAATATTCACAGTAAATAACAAACATATAACTAACTTTTAAAAAAAAACAAAACACATATTAAAATATAATGTGAATGTTCACAATAAACAATAAACATACAACTAACTTTTGAAAAAATAAAATTCATATCAAAATACAATGTAAATGTTTACAATTTATAATTAATATACACTAGCCTTAAAAAAAATAACTCGTACCCATGTAAATATTTACACTGCAACATGAAAATATAAAATAAAATTAAAAAAAGTGAAAATCGACTATTTCAATTATTCAGTGGTAACAAAAATGATTGTTCAACTAACAAGCATGGTAACAAAAACAACAAATATACAATTAACTTCTGAAAAAACAAAATTTATACCAAAATACAGTGTAAATGTTCACAATTTACAATTAATATACAATTAGTTTTTTTTAAAAAAAATAAACTCATACCAATGTGAACATTCACACTGCAATGTGAAAATATAAAATAAAATTTAAAAAAGTGAAAATCAACTATTTTAATTGTTCAATGGTAACAAAAATGATTGTTCAACCAACAAGCATCGTTAAAAAACAAAAACAAAATACAACTAACTTTCGAAAAAATTTCAAAAAAAAAAAAAAACTAATATCAAAATAAAATATGAATGTTCACAATTTACAATTAATATACAACTAATCTTAAAAAAACTAAATTCATACCAATGTAAACATTCACATTGCAACATGAAACAAAATTGGAGAAAAAAAAAAGAAAAACTATTTCAATTGTTTAATTGTAACAAAAAATAATTATTCAAATAACAAGTATAGTAACAAATAATCAATAATATGTGAACATTCACATATTTCAAAATATATAATTCTGCCCATATCTATATTCTAACACTTATTTCTTAGACTTTTAGACAATGGGAAATGTGAACATTCACATTGATTGGAAAGAAAAAAAAAATTGAAACAATGGCGGCGAATTAGAAATCCAAAAAAAAAAAAAAGAAAAAAAAAAAACCTCAATCACTCTAAAAATACATATATATATATATATATATATCACCCACATCCTCATCTTCATCATCATCTTTATCATTATCACTATCATTAACAATTTATACAATTTCACCATTCCACCAATCCAAATCAAACCAAAACCCACCTTGGAAGAATATGTTCGTAATGGACATATATAGAGCTTTAACTTACAACAATGGAGACAGAGTAACAATGGACGAACACAAAACTTCAAACACAAACTGATAATGTAAAAATACAAAGCCTCATTGCAACAATGGAGAAACATAATATTATTTCACCACCACGTGTAAACTAGAGTTTCTAAATCCTACCAAATAGAGAGTTTTGAAACCCTAGTACAATGCAACAATACCACAAATGAGAATGAAACTGATCAAAAAGAAAAACGTGAATAATGGTAACTACCAAAATAGAAGTCGCAACAAAAAGGAAATATGTAAATTATTTTTCTATGTAATACATATCAATAATAGACATAAGGGTATAATAGTCCAACAAACAATATAAATCAAGAGAAAAAGACCTCATGGAATAGAAGTATAAATACATGAGACTAATTAGGTTATAATTTTTTTTTGGTGGACTTATTGGATTAGAACACCTCTAAATGGGATTTATCAATAATAAATAAATAAAAACCTATTAAAAAAAAAGGGTATTTTATATTTGTGAATCTAAAAAAAAAAAAGAATAAGAAAAAAAGGAAACTGAATAAAAAAAGAAAAGAAAAGGAAACGCCATCTTTTTTTTCTTTCTCTCTCTCTCTTACCACTCCAAGCCTCCGATGATCTCCCTTTGCCACTGATCTTCTCCGTCGCCGCATCTCTCTATTTCTCTCTTAAACACCATGGAGATCTAGTGAAAATCTAGCTGCTTTCTCATCTCTCCCTCTCTTCCTCTTCTTTTCTTTCATCTTCATCTCTTCCATCAGCTCCGTCGCTCTTCCACCCCATTTCTTCAGATCCATCGCTCTTCTCAGGCTTTGACAAAGGTAACTCCTTAGGCAGAGAGATTTTGAAGGAGACCGGGGTTTTGTTTGAGCAAGTTTCTCAGGTAGGGATTCTCAAATCTAAGAGGCTCTAATTTTTTCTTAGATGAAGTCGGAATAGTAGCTGCTATTGCCTCGTGCTTGTTGTGATGGTGGTGGCAACGTTCCACAACTATTCAATCGAGAGTATCTATCTCTCTGTGTATATATATGGATTGTAGATTTTGGAGCTAATTTGAGGGAACACTAGATTTGATAATTTGTTTTTAGGGCTATTTTTTTTTATTTGTTCAAATTTGAACTTTCAATATATTGTTGTTATTATTGTTATTGTTATTGTTGTTGTCTGATGGGCATAGCCTAGGAGGGCCTAACCCACGATTGTTTTAGGTTACCCAAACAGTCATTTGGTTGAGGCCCAGCAAGCAGGCCCAACACCAAGCCTATAGGGAACTCATAGTGACCAAGCCTAGACACCAGTTAGACATATGTTAAGTAAGGGGTTAGTCACGTGGCAGACAAAGATTATACAGAGTTATTGCACTCATCACCAAGCATTAAATGAGGCTGTCGTGGCATTTAATGCTACAAGACCTCTCATTCCAAGGCATGGTGAAACCACCATGACCAATGGCAAATAGACTATAAACTTTCGGCCAATGAGACAACTAAAAGGGACTGAAGGAACAAATAAGGGTTCTTTCTCTATCTTCTCTTCACCTTCTCTCTTTAACTGCTATTCCAACCACATTCACCTCTAACTTGCTCGTCGGAGGGTGCACGGGAAGGATCCTGTAACACCCTAAAAATAAAAAAAAAATAAAAAAAATGCAAATTATAATTATTTGAATTATCCATATGTTAATTGCGGATTATATGATTTAATTTGTGTATATTTGCCCAAATTGGGAAATTATTTGTTGAGAATACAACTTTGGAATTAAAATTAACGACTTTACTGGATTCAGAAATCGAAATTGAGTACATGGATATGTTACTTGGAATTTTTAGAATTATTTGGGAAGTTTAATTAAAAATTGATTCCATCTGATTCGCTAATTTTAATAGGTTGGAACTAAATAATTGAATAGGAATCAGAGCTTAATACACATTAGTATAATTTAATTTAGTACAACTAAGATTATAAGATAATGAGATGAATTTAATTTGAGTGAAGTTAATTTGTTTAATTAATTTCTTAACCTAATTAAGTCAAGCCTTATGTATGTATAATTAAAGGGTTAGTGGAATATTGTTTTATTCTTCTAGACTCATCAATTGAATAAAGAAAAAAAAAAGAATTCGAATGAAGAGTTAGTGGCCTTGGTGAACCACACGTAGAGAGAGGAAAGAAAAGAAAGAGTTCTTGGGTTGAACTCAAAGAAGGAGAATTGAAGAAGAATTTGGGGAGAAGGAGAAGATAGCTCATTAATCATCAATTAAGGTGAGTTTTCATTCCAAATTCTTGAAATTAAGGTAAATCTACTCCTCATCTTTTAAAATATAGGATGAATTGAGATGACTTCATGCATGAGATAGAAGTTTTGGCTATAAGAATTAGAGTTTAACATGAATATGTCTCAAATTGAAGGAATAAGATAAATTAGTTTTTAAACTTGTCATGCATGGATGATTTCATGAAAATTTATTTATGTACATTGCAATTCATGCATGGATTTTCAAGATTGAATGAAAATGTCATGGATTTTGAGGATTTAAATTTAATCAAGAAGAAATCTTGCATGTTTAGACTTGTTCTTGAAAAATTAAGGAAGAAATTGTAGACTTTGAGCTTATCTCTCCACATTCATACAATTGTTTTTCTTGCATGGTTCTTGAAATTGGAAGAATAAACTCCATGAATTTGAAAGATTGGAACTCTAAGGTGCATGGATTATGTTTTTGCCTTGAAATTCAAGGGTTTGATCTTTTTCTATGGAATTAAGCTTCAATTTAAAGTTATGAGTTGTTAGAAGCTATAGATGGTAAATTCAACATGTTTATGGAAGGTTTTGATGCTTGATTTGCTTGAAATTGAAGTTGAATTTCGAAATTTATATGTTTATGAATTTCTGATTAAGTAATTTAAACATGACTAAATAATTGTAATTTAATGTGTATGAGCCTAATTTAAATTTAATTGTGTAACTAGTGAACTTAATAAGGATTTGTATATGATTAGAGTCTTTATATTTAATTAATTTCGTTAATACATGGCTAAACTTGTTTTAATTAGAGGTTAAGGGAAATAAATAATTTAATTAATTCATAATTCTAGTCATCCATATTTAAAAGCTTAAGTGAACTAAAAATGTTGAAGATGATTGTGTATTGTGGTATGCATTTTTGTGATTGTAGGTCACGAGTCAAGAATTGCTTAACCAACCGTTCTGAAAACCCACTGTGAGTAACATTTCTGTAAAGATATGTTAATATGAACTATATTTCAACTGTTATGTGATAAGTTATAATTTATGAAATATTATTTTAATTATGTGAACGAATGTCCTATTTGCGAATCTATCATGGCATCCATAGATAGTCCCACGTCATAGGGGACGGCATGTAAATGCGGGTCCATGACACATATGTGATACGAGTTCTCATTAGCCACATCATTGTGGTGATATGTGTTTAATCGGTATCCGAAACCGATTACTCTAATCGGAAGACGATATGTAATATGTTCTGTACGGGGAGCAAATATTCAGGCAAGCCCGTACTCCTTTTTTCCAAGCCCCTGCCTGTCCGATCGACCTGCATACACAACGGCGATGAGCTACCTAGCGGTGTGTGGTCGGAAAATCCCTCCGACGATCAAGTTAGCACACACCTCGGGATAGAGAGAGAGTTGAGTGTAAGTTTTTCTTACAAAAATGTTCGTCTGTCTCCGCATGGGGGGACGCAGACATGCTTATATACCTTCTGCACCCCAAATCTACTCCCAGTGATCTTTCAACACGTGGTACTGCTATCCCATCTGTCAGCACAAATCTTGTTGAACATCACCTAACCCAACCGCCAGTCCACTCTGCTGGGAGCTCGGCAGCCGGGGTATAGCATCTCGGCTGCCGACAACCAGGCTGCACTTCATGCCCAAGCGCATCAATAGTCGAGCTTCGTTCCCATCGTGCTCGACTGCATTCCGGCGAAGCCGAGCTCCGGAAGGTCATGCCTGTTGACCAAAGACTTTCCTGCCGAGCTTCGGGCACGAGCTTTCCCGCCGAGCCAAAGGTGTATGCCTTCTAGCCAAGCAACGCAAGTTGCACGGTCACTACTGATGCAAGTCCAAGTAGCTCGGCCATGGGCTGCGCAGCCCCAACTCCGGGCAAATCCAAAGCCATCTCGGCCCAACACGTCCTTGGGTCTTCAACTTGCTCGGCTTTTATCTCGGCCCACTTCCAACTCATAAATCTCCCTCTCATGTTCTATGAGATGTACCATTATGCTATGTTCTAATATGAAACTGTTATGATTGATTGAGATATGATTTGTTTTACGAATATTGTATTTGGAATTTGTTCACTAATCCCTTTACTTTAATGTTATTCACTGGACTCTAGCTCACTGTTTTTTATATATATTTATAGGTGAGCGTTCTGGAGGGCAAGTATTGAAGGTTTTTTACTGAGCTACCGTTTTGAAGCCGATCAAGTGTTTTGGGTGCCTCCGAGTTGGGGCTAGGCTTGGAAGGCTGTTAGCAAGCTTTGATTTTGTTATACACTTTTGACCTGTACTTATGTTTGTATAAGATAGTATGTCATATGTTATGTAACGTAAGTGGGTAAATTAATGTTTTTGCATGTAAATATTTTTTCATTTAGATGCACAGCTCATTGGACTATTGGTGTTTTGTTTATTTCGTCTGCAAGCCCCGATTATTTTGATTATACAGGAAGGCCTTTGGTAATCTCGGATTACTGGCTGATTACAATGCTAAACCCATAGGGGCGGGTTTGGGTCATGACAAATCCACCCCCATTTCAGAACCTTTCTACTGAACTTGTTGCATGTGCAATTCGAAAAATGAATAACAATCAATCCGTGGAGCATTTGGATCAGTTTGACCAATCTTACCTCAATCAAACTACATTATCATTGTTGTTGATGATGATAATGAATGTTGATGATGATGATGATGATGAAACATATAAGATACATGTATGATTCGATCTATGCAAATCAATTTTTTGCTACTAAAATTAATAAAGAGAGAGAGAGATAGAAAAAAAAAAAAAAGATGCGAAAAGAAAAATAGATAGAGAGAGAGAGAAGAGAAGTGGATAAATGAACAAATAGAGAGAAACTTTGAAAATGGTGTGAATTTGAACAAATAGAAAAAATAGATTATAATAAAATTTGGACAGATAAGAGTAAAATATTTGAACAGATAGGAAAAATTTAGAACAAAGAGGGACACATTTTCAACAGATAAGAAAACCTTTCAACAGATAAGAAAAAATTTCAACAAATAGGGAAAAATTTTGAACAAATAGGAAAAATTTTGAACAGATAGTCAACGAAAATCAACAGATAAAAAAAGCCAACAGATAAATTCAGGAGTAAAATTAAAAATAAAATGTCCTTTAAACTTAACAAAAGGACTTCTCACCAAACTATTTCATAAATGGTGGATCTTTCACCAATAAAAAAAATCCATTGGACCTAATGCCTTAGACACTCTCCAAATTGGATTCATTACCAATTTACTCTAAAAAATATTAAAATAAAAATGAACTCCATTATGAAAAATATATAATATTGAAATAAAGAGAATTGGAGAAAATAATATTTTAGTCTTTAAACTCCATTATGAAAAATATATAATATTGAAATAAAGAGAATTGGAGAAAATAATATTTTAGTCTTTGGCAAGATATATTTATAAGTTTTCCTACTTTTTTTTTTTTTTTTTTATAGTGGAGATAATTCAGATGATTTAATGAATCCAGACACCTATTAACAAAATCCTTGTTAACAAAGCCCATCTTCTATTGTAGTCCCACTTTAGTTGCATGATATTAGGGTTCTTTTCTTTCCTCTTCTTTGAAGTACTCTCGAAATCAGAAGCATTTAGACAATCATTACAATAATAACACCAGTATGGAAGAATCTATAACTATTAAGATTTTATTTGGATCATGAATATGGGAAAGTTTTAAAAAGGAAAAAGGAAAAAGGGAAAAAAAATAGGTAAAATATGAATAAAATATAATTACATTTTACTTATTTTTTTTAATTTCTTTTCTAAATCTCCATTCAAATTCATGAACAACATAGTTGAAGGATATATTTTAGGTTTCATTTGAGTCAATTTAATTTTTGTGATTTATTTTTGTCTTTTTTGAACGTTTTTAAATTTTGAGCTTTTTTTTTTTTCTTAATTTTTTAGGTCTGTCTAGTTGATATCAATCTAAAATAAAATTAATAAAAAAATTGAGTTAATTTTAAAAAATTTCACTAATGACAAAATTAAGTGTGATTTTATTTTTAAAATGCTTACAAAAAATGGTTTATTTTTTTGTCTTTTTTGAATTTTATTAAAATAAAAATTCAGGCTTTTCTACATCTTTTAGGTTTTTTGTTTTCAAAAACGTCTTATTGGGATGAATCTAATATATATATATATATATTAATTATTAAAAATAAAAGGGTAAATTACACTAACACCCACTGAGCTTTCTGTTTAAAACAAATCTTTCCTTCACGTTTAAAAAATTACACTTATCTCCTTGTCAGATTAACATAACATATTTGCCCATTAACCTTTATAAATATAAAATAATAAAATAATACAGATATTTTGTTTATATCATTTCAAGGGAAATAACAATCATCTTCTTTTGTTTATTTCACACAAAAAAAATTGAGTTTTTTTTTTGTTTTTTTTTAATTGATTTTTTTAATATTTTAAGTAATTTTTATTTTTATTTTTTAGATACACCTAATCTAGATATACTTAAAAAGTATAATATTTTATATATATTTTTTAAATTCACCAAATACAAAAAAAAAAATTAAAAATACAAAAATTCAATACATTATCTTATTTGTTGTATTGAATGGATTTTTTTTTAAAAAAAATTGTACAAGTTTTTTTTATTTTTTTAAATATATTTAGATTAAATTGATCTAATCTAGATATGATGTTGAAAATACAAATAAAAAATCATATTCATATATAAAAATTTATACAAAAAATATCATAAAAGTGTAAGATAGTTATTTAGAAAATTTTAGGATATGATATCAGCAATTCATGAGACAATTTGTAATCAGATTACAAATCTCAAAAAGGAAAATATAATTTTTTAAATGTGATGGAAGAATCTATATTAAATAAAAATCTCAAAGGGTGTTAGTGTAATTTATCCAAATAAAAATACACTATATTAAAAAGTCAACTCTTAATAAAAAAAAAAGTCTTAGGCATTTTCTAGTCCGTGAGTGATGGTAAGTCTTCCTTTTGTACGATGGTTTTTGTTATGTGGTGAGGGAGGGGGAGTCCAGCCATTTGAGAAATTATTTAATATTTTTGGAGTAATATTTTATTTTATTTATTGGTTGACAATTTGTTTATTATCTACAGTTTAGACTAATAACTTTTAATTTAAAGTATCACCTGAACTTACTTTAAAAATAATGAATAATTTCTCTGTTTATGTAAAAAAATATTTTTTCAGAGAGAATATTTTTATAATGTACTAATAATTGTATTAATGGTGGCAGCGGCCATGTTGATAGTGCTGACGGTGATAGTGTATGGTGATAGAAATGACAATGACAGTAACAATGCAATTACATTAGGACAAGTTTTTATTTTCGTCAAAAAGGTAAGAGTTATTTACAAAAAATTAACTCTTATTTCTATATTTTTACCCCTTTTTTCCAAAAAAATCAAAATCAACTAAAATAAACGTCCTTGGCTTCACTCCATGCCTCACTCCAAAGTGAGATTTCGACATATACAAGGACAAATGAGTTTTGAAAAACGATTTAACTATATTCTAAGCTAATTGGGGTGGAGTTTAAAAATACATACAATTTTTTTCAAAATCTAGTTGGATCAATTAATCCACGTTAACATATAACTGCACATGACTTGCATTGTTCCCCATCGAAAAGAGACAACAAATGAAAGTTTTCATGTGATTGCTACATTTGACTTAAATAGAAAACTAATTCAAAGTTTCACCGGCTGCCACCAATCACCGCCGATCCTCTGACAAGCTCCAGCCACATTCCGATGGGTCACACCATCTGAGATAAACTCTTCTTCATACTTTATCTCTTTATATTCACCCATATTTCTCTGGTGAACTTCAATTCAGACTCACTTCGATGATCTAAACCGTTTACTTCATAAGTTTCATAGTAAAAGTTATTCATATAAAAAATTAAATTTATCAGACAATAATAAACACATAAATAAATCACATTTTATTTTACAAAATAAATAGGTTAAGTTTACAATCTTATTTGCTATTCATTTTATAAAACAAAATGTGATTTGTTATTATATATATATATATATATGTATCCGATGAAATTAATTTTTTGCATAGACAACCTTTATTATAGAACCTACAATGCAAACGGTTTGAATCATTGATGTGAGTTCAAATTTGGATCTACAAGAAAGAGTATGGATGCATATAGAGAGAAGCAAGTATGCCAGGAGCTTAACCCCACACCACCCACCTTATGACTTCCAACACCACACCATCAGGCACCAAATCCATCCACCCTCCACCTCTGACAATCACCTCTGGTAACACACAAAACATGAAATTAACAACATTATCAAACGACACCAAGTAAATACATGCAACTATTCAGACTAATCCTTACCTTGCGGAATACAAGATAGGGTTCAATAGTGATTTATCATAGCCAAACCAGTCAATAAAATAACAATTGCAATTTAACCTACCTTTTTCGCCTCACTGATAATATCAAAAAGAGAACACAAGATGAAAGTTCAATCAATTACAACTAGTTACCAATAGCATGAAAATGAGAAAAACAAAAGAGAACTGCAGAATACAATGATAATGAGATAGCTAAACCGAAAGTTCAATACTATTTGAAACTTGTAATGTCGGGAAGCAGAGAAAATATAACTGGCTGTCGATTTTATGAAAGTCGAAACATGAGCTTGTGTAGCGAAGGCAAATTTAGCGAAAGCAAAAAGTTGGATTCATCCCTCTCCCTGTGCACCAAAATACTTTAACCGGCCAATGAGGATTAGAAAATGTAGCTTTTCAATCAATCTTCACCGATGAGAAAAGGTAATGGACAAAGTAGAAGGATGTAAGGAAGCCAATAGTGCCGGTGGACAGCATAATCGCAACTGCTATGATCAGTGAATAGCCCAGATAAAGGGTAGCCGAAATGGGCCCGCTCAAACTCTGAAGATCAAAAACCAGGTAATTGATGGAGTAGAGGAACACGTAAAGAGCAACAGAACCCGATGCATAGAACGCTTTCCACCACCACTGCCAATCCTCAACACAGAGATGCATGTAGGTGAGGACTACAGAAACTTCAGCACATACGGTAACCAACAATAAAAGGACAACGAGCAAAAATCCAAAGACATAATAGAACCTCCCAAGCCAGATGCTAGAAAGGATGAAGAAAAGTTCAATGAAGAGTGTTCCAAATGGAAGAGTCCCAGCCCCCAAAACAAGAAGCCACGATGGGTATTTGCGAGCAGGGATTTCTCTCGGGATTTGGTTAGTTCGTACCGGGTATTGAATAGGCTCTGCTCGTGTTCCTAAGAATCCACCCAAAAGGGTGAGTGGCACTGAAATGCAGAACCAGAGCGATAGCAGGATAAAATACAGGGAAATGGGAATAGCACCGGTACTATTGCTGCCCCAGAGAATAAAATTCAGTATGGTGAGAATAACAAAAACAATTCCAGGGAAAAAGCACGCCACGGACCAGCAAACTGACCTCCAACCATGTGAAGTCCCCTTGATCGTACTCCATAGGCGTACACCAGCATAACCAGAGGCAGTCCCCAAAAAAAGATAAAGAATTATCATACCAGTCAATAACATTCCTCGAGAAGCTGGTGACATGAAACCTAAGGCAGCAAATACAATAGTCACAACAGCCATCCCTGTAATTTGAACCCCATCTCCAACCATCACACAGAGTAGCTTCGAGTGATTTGGTTCTCTGAACACATCCCCAACAACAAGCTTCCACCCTGAAAGCTCTTCATTCATTTGTGCTTGGGCTTCCTTGTCCAATTCCTCATACCTTGTCAAATCCCTTCTCACCGTCCGTAAAAATATAACAAAAACAATACCAGCTAAGAAAAAAATCACCATTAGTGAGTTTAGGATGGAGAACCAGTGGACACGGGAACCTTCCATCTTCAGGTAAGCATCCCATCTGGATGGCCATCGAATGTCGCTCTTCACAAACTCGACCTCATAAGTGAATGATACCCTCTCTTGCTCCTTTATTATCTGAGCCTTGTCAAGCTCCACCGGGCAGGTCACAGTAGTGATATTATCATACATATGAAGTTTTGACATTTTATCGAGGTCGTATTTGACACTGCAAGGGACAACCTCAAAACCAACTATCTCATATCCAGAAGCCTTTTTCTTATCAGCTTCTGAAATTACACCCATACCCTCTTCTCCAGTACCAATTATCTGCACACCAGTTGCTTCATACTCATGAACCAGAACTCTGAACTTGAGGTGATTGATGATGTAATCTTCTTTACTACTGGGAGGTGTATACCCAACAGGAAACCCAGTCCATTGAATTTTCATTCCATTTTGTTGCGCATACCTCATGGCAGGCAAGTTATCCAAAATCATATTTACTTGATACAGATCACGAGTTCTCTGTTTCAAAAGCTTTACCTCGTGCTCACTTAACGTACTTGTAGTGCAGAGAAATACAGTTTCATTGACGTTCATTCGAAAACGGTAGGGAGAGTTGTCAATCTGGTCTCCCATAAGTAGTTCTCCAAGATTCTCAGCACTTTTCTTTATTTTAAGGGGTTTGCAGTAAGGGAGACTGTAATAACTGAAGGGAAGCTCAGTTTCAATAGAGGTCAATGAATTAACTTTGGCAAATATTTCTTCACCAGTTGAATATGTGTGCATGTAGCTTCCTGGTAGATAAAACCCATTGCAGGCATGCAAAGTAAGAACCGTATAGATGAAGGCCACCCAATATGTTCTTTTCAAGATCAATGAATAAGCCATTGTGTGTGAAAAAGGAACTTGGAGCAGATCCCTGAAGCTATTCTTGATGTAAACTACAAACTCAGGCTTATTCAACATCAATCTGCAGAATCAAATTTTTGTGTCACTTTTTAAGTCCCAGTCAATCTAACAAGTATAAAGGCATACACAACCATCCCTTCCCCCAACACCCACATGCACACAAATTCGGACCACTTAGAACACAATGAGGATGTAAAATTTTCTTGACAGAATAAGCACCAAAAAAAAAAAAAAAAAACTGACTGTTATCAACTTAAGGATGTGTTGATGAACAATTACAAATTACACTATTCATATTTCAGATAAACAACAATTTTACTTATTTATTTATTTTTGGTAAAAAGGGTAATAGGGGATTTGCCAGATTATCAGAAATTGGTTCTGGGTGGCCCCAAAAGAGTCAAAAACACTTCATTGATTGTCGTGACCTACGTTGTTCCGAGTTATTTACATATAGATACATAATCACATGTATGCACAAATCTATATTATCAATACAAATTAAAGCATGATCTGAACTATCAAAATCTACAGATCCATCAACAAACAAGAACGCTGAAGACACGGAAAATTCAATAGCCACCACTCCAAATCTAGGGCAGATCAGAGAACTAGAACAAATTTCTATAACTCTTAAAAACAATACACAAATCAGACGAACACGAAAACAAAACAAATAAAGCGAATAACAAATTTGCACAAGCAGATCTATAGATACGTATGTATCTGTATGTGTAGAGAGAGAGAGATATTGAAGGCGTACCAATGGCAGATCTGGTGACTCAGAAACAGTCATGCTCAATTCGACTCAGTTCGTACCGAGATCGAGAGTTACAGAAATATCGACGGAAATCCAATATATGTAAGCCCCTCCCTCTCTGTCTCTCTCTCTCTCTCTCTCTCTATATATATATATAGATACATATTCGAATTAACTCGAGTTAGATTTTAGATCTTAGCGTTAAGTAACCCCCTTTTTATTTTTTTATTTTTAAAAAGAGAGGCCTGGAGTCATCTTGAGCCGGGAGGGGTCGGGTCGGGATTGGATTTGCATTGTATGGTATAAAAATACAACAATGCTAGAGGGTCATAACTTTTTTGATCACAATGACTTAAAATTATCAAAATAATATCGTTTTGGGTGCAAGACATGCCAAAACGATATCGTTTTGACAGTTTTGAGCCATTGTAACCACAAAATTGTGGCCCTCAAACATTTTCCATAAAAATATTGGATAAATTATAACAAAAATGATTGAGGCCTCAAATTTTTTGACTCAAATTTGGCTCGAATTTGCTCCTTTTTTTTTTCTTTTTTTTTTTTTTGAGTTGATGCTTTGCTTGTTATTATTATTATTTTTTTTGGCAATGTATTAGCCCAGGAAAAAAAAAAAAAAAAAAATTACATTCGAGGCAATTTCGAGCCTCATTTTCGAGGCCTCAATCACACCCCAAATTATAAATACATCTTTTGAAATTTTTTTAAAATATAAATTGTTGTTTGTAATTTAAAAAATTATAAATATTCTCTTGTCATAATTTTTTATTTAACAAAATTAACTGAAAAAATAAAATTCATAATTACTCTCCTATACAATAATAAAAGTATATAAATTATTAATTAAAACATATTTCTAATATCATTAAAAACTGTTAATTGACTTGATAATTTATTAATAAAATGGACGATTCATCATGAAATTAGAAATCTCAAGAAATAGAATGTAATTTCCAAAACTACATGAGGCGATTCATATTTTAATCAAACGTCAGGAGGTGTATTTGTAATTTACCCAAAAATATTTCATTTTTAAGCCCAGTTTAGGTCAGCATGACATTAAATTTAGGTCTTATTTGTCATAACTTTAAAAAGTCAAAAAGTCATTATCCTATTTAAGTCACATCATCTTATTTAAGTCACATCACTTCAAACCCAACCTATACCAACTCATCTTTCATAAAAAGTCAAAAAGTACACTTATTTAGATCATCACAAACCACCCCTTAATCTAACAGTCGTGCTAGAGGCCTCAAAATTTCGAGATTCGAATGTCTCGAATTATGTTTTTTTTGAAGGGTGATTATATGTAGGGATGTGCTAAAAAACTAGACATTTCGCACCAACTCAGCTTGTGTTGTTTGATAATGTGAGTAAGTTGGATTGGACTGGTTTGGTATAAAATTGACTGATTAATTAGGCTACTAGTTAAAATTTGTTAATTTCATACATTTTTGTACGAGTCTCTACTATATTTTTATTTTAAATCAGAAAGACTCGGAAGAAATTGAAATGGCTTTGATTTTAATTTCCTCCGAGTCTTCCTGATTTAAAATAAAAATATAATATGAACTCGTACAAAACTATCTAGAATTAACAAATTTTAATCAGCAGTCTAACTGACCAGTTAATTTTATCACCCAATCAGTCAAACCTAACGCATTCACCTTATCAAACCACACAGGTTGAGTTGATGCAAGATGTCTAGTATTTTAGTACATCTCTACACATAACCACCCTTGCAAAAAATATAAAATAAAATAAAATAAACCAATACAGCCAAAAAAAAAAAACACAAAACAAAACAATTTCAAGGCCTTCGCGCCTCGAAATTTCAAGGCTTCAAGCATTTTTCTTAATCTAATTATGGCAAGACCGGTCTTAAAAAAATTTCAAATCTCAAACTCACTCACTCAATCAATAAATCAATAGATATGACCTAGATATTAATTATTTAGATTTTTTTATTTATTATTTACATTTAAAATGCTAATAAGATTCAATAATAAAATAAATATAATTTTTAATTGAAATCCTGAAAAGTGCTATATATATATTTTTGTCTTCTATATTTTTTATTTATAAAATAATATAATTATAATTAATATTTTATAAATGGACATGCTGAACTAAAACTATTTTTTCTAAATTTAGTCAGAATATTAAATGACTATAAAATCTCAATTTAGTCTACCCTTATTGATTTTTTTTTTTTTTTTTGGCAAATTATTCACAAGTCATTTTTGAAAAATGTGTATTTTATTTAATCTCAAAACCTTTTAGATAGACTTAAAAGTCATATACCCATTTATCTTATTCTTTTTCCTTACACCTTACTTCTTCTCTATATCTCTATTTCTCTGATATTGGGGACGCCCACGCCCACGCCCACGTTCACGACCACACATTCCTTCTTTTTTTTCTTTTTTTTTTCTGTTTCTAATCTACAGTCACCGACGACAAACGACCACCATTAATTAGGGTTCACAGGCAACCACCAAGCACCAACTCCTTATTTTGTGCTCACCGAAGGTGAAATATATCAAATTTGAATAAATCTACGTTAGATCCAACTAGATATAAACAAAAAAAAATAGTTGTCGGAGTATAATTTGTCTATTTCCTTCGATCTCTCAGTTTTAATATTTTTTTTGGTACTATACACTTCAATTTTTGTGTTATAATGGAGAAAATTTTCTAATTCTAAATAAATTGTTTTCAAATTTTAATTACGATTTCAATTTTTTTTGTGCTGAATTGAATCATTCTTTAAAACTATAAAATTTTGTGGTTTCATAACTGTAACAACCCTGACACATGATTAACGTATAATCCATGATTAAGCATGCCTAGTAAGTAATTAGGATGAAATCCTGAGTTAAGTACATGTGCATTGCATTGCATTATTTGAGTCTCTATCTGTCTCTCGTAGGAATATATGTTTGCATTTATGTTTCGTTTTGTGAATTGAAGACCTTATCGGCATTCGATCGCGAAATTAACTTGATATATGTATTATTTAGGAATTTTAGAATTTTTTGGTAGGTTTAATTAAAATTCGATTCGGAGCGATTAAATTAGATTATTAATGTCCAATTAAGTAGCTTAATCAAAATTTAATTAAGCCACTAACTAAGCTATATAAGGCCCATATGAACTCATTAGCTCACTTTACACTCTCTTATCACCCTACCTTGAAGAGAAAACGTGGGAGAGAGAGAGATAGAAGAAAATTGAGATCAAAAGCTAGGAAAATGGGGAATTACTAGGAATTGTTAGAGACTTGCAAAGAATTTGGGAGTTAAAGCTTCTTCACTTATGCAATTAAGGCTCTAGGTAAGAATTCAACCCTTAAATTGTATATTATGGATGCTTAAACCATGAATTCAAGAGAATTGAGAGGATTACACAAAAATTAAGCTAGAATTGGAGAAATGAACTCAAACTATGCATGCATGCATATTTCATAGCATTTTGAAATTATTTTCCCAAGAATTTCCTCATGCATGTTACTAATTCACTTTAGTTTTGGGAATTCATCAAGTTTCATGTCATTTTGTGTCATTAGATCATGTTTTGGAAGTTTTGAAGTCAAGGCAATACATGCATGTTATGTTTTCTAAGAATTGGGTTTTGTTTTGCACAAATGGCAAGTCTTTGGGCTTTGATTTTGCAAAATGATTTGCAATTCCCAATGTTTTCCTAGTTCACATATGATTCCTTTAGTGTTTGGCCCAAAAGAATGAGTTTTGGAGTATTTGATTTGAGTTTGGAAGTTTTGAGGTGAATCTAGAAATTCCAGAATTCGACTTCTTCGCTCAAGTGATAGATCCTGCGCTCGAGCGGCCACCTTTGTTTTTGCATCTCTGCTCAAGCGACCAAAAGTCCGTTCGAGCGTGAAATGCAAGCTCCCAGAAGTTTCATGTTTTTGCAGACCGCTCGAGCGATCGTCGAGCGTCCGTCGAGCTTGAAAATCGCACAACCCGTACTTTTGCAGAAGTTTCAGACCACTAGAGTGGCAGAAGTTGCGCTCGAGCAGGACCCCTGTTTTTAGCAAATTTTGTTAAGTGTTTCCAAGTACATCTTAGCATCTTCATTGCATCCTAGGTATTCTTGGGTCAAGGTTAAGACATAATAATAAAGATAAGAAGTAAAAACACACCAAGATAAGAAAGGATTAAGTTAATGATTTCGAATGTGTAATTCAGTATGTGTTCGTTCTGTAACTGTGTAGGTCACACACCACAAGACATCTGATTTGCCTACTCTGTCTGTTTGCTTTAGACCCAACTGTGAATAATAACTTAGTAAAGCTATGTTCAACTTTAATTTTTTCTGTATGATGAAATACGATCTATTTTTATGAAATGTTATATTCTGTACAATAAATGATTGTCCCAATTTTGATAAGTATTTGGGACTCAAGTAAATTATATGTTCCCGGTCCAGAGGTTCCTTTATAGAACTGACAAGTTATCTGTACCCAGCTGGAGATTCCTTTAAGGAACTGACAAATTATTCGTACCCAGACTAGAGATTCTTTTTTGGAACTGACAAGTTATCCGTACTTGGCCGGAGGTTCCTTTATAGAACTAACAAGTATAAGTTTCGATGCCCCGTATATGATCTATTAGCACTAACGAATGTAAGATTAAGTATGAATTCTGATTTCTGTTATTGACTTAAACAATAATATGAATATAAATATGTTTATAATATGAACTCTAATTTCTGATTATGTTATGGACATCATCATTCATCAAAACCCTTTACTGTGTTATTATTCACTAGATTTTCGCTCACTATTTATATTATGTATGTAAATGAGCAAGCGCGTGACCAGGCCTAAGCTGCTACCTGGAGAGGTTAAAGTCAGCCAGCCACCGTGCCTTCTGGGGGAGGTTCCCTTTTAAGATGTCAAGTTTTGTAACCTTGCTACAGATGTTTTTGTTTTGTTTTGCTTATTTGCACATTGGACTAAGTCCCCTTTTGGCTTTATCTGTGGAAATGAATGACGTATGACTAATGTATTTATGACGTCACATGTACACACACACACACACACATAAGTTTGTTTTGAAATTTTCTGTCTCATGTATATCTACACAGCTCAATTGACTACGTATGTTTCTTTATTTACTTCAGTAGCCCCTAATTATAAGTCATTCTGTTCAGAGGCCTTTGGTAATTCAATGATTACTAGCCGGTTATGACGCTAAACATATAGAGGCGGGTTTGGATTGTGACAATAACTTTATTTAGAACTGTAAAATTTTACAGTTTCATAACATATTTTTCAGTTTGATTAATAAGGATAAATACTTAATAGAATCATATTTTGAAACTGTAACATTTTTACAGTTTCAAAGCTTGCTTTTCAGTTTGATCAATATCAGAAATTATTTGCCTAAACTCTACAAAAATTGAAAATAACATATATATTTTTTTTCATTGTTGCTGTTTGTTATTCTTAGTTTTTTTTTTTTTTTTTTTTTTTTTTTTTTTTTTTTTCTTTTAATATTTAGCATATTTTGCTATGTTTTTTCACTTTAATTTCTCAGTTTATTCTTCCTTTTTTGGGACAATATTCTAAACATTCCAGTGAGTTTTCGGCGATATTCTTTACGTCCAATGAATATTCTAGACATTCCGACGACTTTCAGTGATATTCAGAACATTCCGGAGATACTCCAACAAATTTCTGATGATATTCCAGCAACTTTCCGGTGATGTTGAATATTCCAGCAAGTCTTCGATGACTGTCTGATAGAAGTTCGACAGTGGTGGGATGTAGGAGCGTCTTAAAATTTTTTTTTTCTAAAAAATAGGATTTTTTTGATAACAATTAAAAATATATAAGATTAATTGGTGCAAGTATTTTGTTTTGGGAGTAGATGGATTTTGACTTTTCTGTATGGGACTTATTAGTAAGTTCCTATTTTCTTTTCTTTTTTTTTTTCTTTTTTTTTTTTTTCTCTCTCTCTAACGCTGTGTTTGGTTTGAAAATTTGAGGAGAGATTTAGAAAGAGAAAATGAAAAGATGTGTGAAAGTAGGTGAAATATAGATATATTTTATTATCATTTTACTACATTTTCTATTTCATTTTTTTAAATCCCTATTCAAATCATCCAACCAACCACAACGTAAATATTACAATTATTGAGCTGGGCTGGGCTCTACAATGGGTGGGCCGTCTAGTTGGGCTTTAGTGAGGAAACTTTCGGGCCTACATTAGGGTCTGTCCAGAATCCAACCTCAGTTAACTTAGGCCTAAATTTGTTCCCAACTAGGATATTTAGGAACAAAGGAGGCATTTCTCTACACTCTGCACTGCACCACCCTCTCCTCAGTTCATTGTTGCTGCATCAATCAACTGTTTACAATAAGCTTTACAATCCTTCTCTCCAGCAATTCACAACAATCTATTGGTGAGTTCTCTTGATAATTGATGTGCCTGGGTTTCTTGTTATGATCTTGTTTTCTATCTCCATTGTCCTCTACATGTTCGATAAATTGCCTCAAAAGAGATATGTATTTGTTTCTGTAAGATTGAATGAGCTCTACGCAATTTGCAGTAAAATGTTTACGTTAAAAAGTGGTGTATTGGTGTGCTTTCTGTTGTGTGTTTGTGTGTGTTTTTACTCCCCAGTTGAAAATTTTTCATGAAGTAGAATGAATATCTCTAATGGATTAATTTTTACCCATTTCTGGGAATCCTTATATTGTGATTTTTTGGGGGTTAATTGTCACTCTTGAACCAGGCTGTGAATACTTGTTTATATTTAAGCATGTTCAAGTCATGTTGGTCTTTTATCTTCAGTTCCTGGGTTTTAGGGTTTAATTCTAGCTGATGAGTTGGGTTGGGAAACAATTGATTTTTGTTACATGTATGTGTGAAGTATATAAGTAAAAGATGATGCTACATGCGCATTCCTCATTTCATAAATGTTTCAAAATTTGTGAAGTATTTGTGTTGATGCTGCTATGTTATGCGAACACGTTGTTTTTCTTTGGGTATGGGCGAACATTAGTGGAGCTATCCATCTGTGTCTAGGACTAAAAAAATTTCCTTTGTTGTCTGTCTTTTTCTTTTTCTTTTGTAATATTTCCGATTATTTTATTCCCATAATATTAATGTACATGTTCTTACTTACACTCCGTTTGGATGGGTTGATTTGGTGAGAAATGATGAGAAAGAGAATTCTTTTCTCATGTTTGGTTTATAAGTTGAGTAAGAAATGGTGAGAAAGGGAACTCTCTTACTAAGCCTATTTCATTTCTCACAAAAAGTGATGAGATTTGGTGAGAAACAGATTGATTAGTTGTAAAAAAAATTATAATACCAAGATTGCCCCTTCAAATACAAAGGAAGAAAAAAAAATCTCACTCATATCCCTCTCTCACATGCTTTCCTTTCTTATTCATCCAAACATGATAGTGAGAAAAGACAACCACTTCTTTTTTTTTTCTTCTCACCTAGATGAGAGACCACAATCATTTGTTTTCTTTTCCCGTCCTATGATCCAAACGGAGTGTTAGTTTATGCATCAATAAAGAACATTCGCTGAACAACATTTGTAGGCATACTAAATAAGTTTCTGTCGTTCAATTTTTTAGGTTAAGCAACCATAAAATCTTGAGATGGTTTTCTCTCGAGGCATGAAACGTCCCATTGGGATTCTTTGTAAGACGCTGAGCAGTCCCATGTATTGTGGGCAAAGTTATTCTACTTGTGCATATAGGGGAAGTTCCATTGCTGAAGTTGGAGAGATTAAAAAATTATTTTCCTCTAACTATGCCAATCCACGTGCTTTTGGAATGTTTTTGAGAAGATATGCAGTTGAAGTTCCAGCTTCGGAACAGATGAGTCTTATAAAGCAGTTGAGGGAAAAAACAAGTGCTCCTATAAAAGATGTGAAGTCTTCTCTGATTGATTGCAATTGGGACATTGGCAAGTCTGGCTTTTCTCTTCCTGTGTTGTTTTTTGTTTTGAATCAAATTATTTTTCGACTTGCCGTTTATTTTACAAATTCCAATTTTTAACAGTTGTTCAATGCAGATGCTGCACAAAAGGACCTGAGGAAAAGAGGGGTGGTTCTTGTGTCAAAAAAGTCATCTCGAACTGCAGCTGAGGGTTTGCTTGCATTAGTGCAGAATGAGAGCAAGGCTGCTGTCATTGAACTTAATTGTGAAACAGACTTTGTTGCAAGAAATGAAATATTTCAATATGTGGTTAGTATAAAATCATACGTGTGCATATCCATCTACGTTACATGGATTCTTCTAAATGTATCAAACACCTAAGACATTCGACACTTGGGCAAGGATATGGGATATGTGTCTAACAAGTGTAATTGGACATTCACCTAATAAACATATTTAGTAATTCGAGTTACCTTAAAATTATGCATAAAATTGTCATATTCTGCATGAAATACTCTATGGCATATTGTTACACCATTTTACCTAGGAAAATAAATGAAGTATATTAAGAAGGAAATCCCTTCAGTGCACACCCCTAAAAAGGTGTGTTATGTGTGTACCATTATGCACATTGTCATACATTTTTGTGGTACATGTTAAGCATTTTTGTGGCAAATGTTACATAATCTTCTGATAGAGTTATAATAATTTGTGGCTTAAAAATGAAGCTATGCATTTTTGTGGTAATATTATATACATTTTTTTCATCAAAAAATTATTGAACCACAAAATGTGTAACTTCACCACAAAACTTCGTAACGCTACCACAAAAATGCTGAACTTCATTTCCGGGCCACAAATTATTGTAACTCTACTAAAAAATTGCATTTTCATGATGGTGCAACTCTCCTATGTCCATAGTGCAAATTCATTGCTGTGCTTGGTGCAACTTTTCCTATGTGTCTGAGTTGCACCCAAAAAAAAAAAATTCATTTATAGTGCAATTTTTTTTCCACTACTCCATGTATTTGCAATTTTCCCAAAAAATTACATAATATTTGCTACAAAAATGCATAACATGTACCAAGAAAATGTGTAACAAAGGTGCATATGGTACAAAACTCCTCATAGGGTGTGTACCGAAAGGGCTTCCTTATTAAGAAATATGAGCATTTTGTCGTGTCGTGTCCTTGGACATGGTAACTAGATGAATTAGACACTTAGATGCACACCTTCACCCAACACCTACCTGAGTCTATGTAACATAGATTTCTATTTTCTAACTCTAATTAATATATTGTACCCTAAAGCCCGCTCATGCTTCATCAATCATGTTCTTGTAGGCGTTATCTTTAGCAAAGTTAGCTTTGTTGGTTGAAACTTCTTCTCAGCAGGTTTCTGGGGCCTTCTCTATTGGACCTGAATGTTTGGAGGTAATCAGTCTGTTTGGTCTTGTCTTTTGTCTTTAAAAGTTTAAGAGATAACTCTTTCTATTTGTTTATCAAGACAGAAATAGTTTTTGGTTATTTTTTTGTTGTTGCAAGTTTTTTAATCATGTGAGAATTTAAGTCTGGTCTACACTCAACTCATGAACTCATATTTATTATATGAAAATTTCATTATTGTTGTGGGCACCATACATGTATCCGAACCTCCAATGTGTCACACCATGTCATCCCCACATGTTCGTCATGACATCATCTCCAACGTACTGTGATTCACGTGTTAGCCTCATGAGGTCAAGCTATACCAGTCAAGGCTAAGTGATGGGGATGGGAACGGCATTGGTTGATAGTAAATTGAAGAATATATGAATTTTAATATAATTAGAAATTATGATTTAATAAGATTTTATTTTTGGATTTTATTTCTTTATCAGTAGTTGCCAATTCCTTAGTTTCCTAGTTTTGGGTTTCTTAATTAAATAGTGCTTATGTCTATATATATGCTTTTATGTAATAGTTTTGGATACTTAGACTTTAATGAATTTGATAATTATTATTGAGAGGTGTTGTTTCGGGATTGTGATCCCTGATTTATTCTTCTTCTTCCTTTTTTTTTGTGTGATAAATATGCATTGGAAAATCATCAAGATGATGCAAAGAATACAAAAATTCGTTCATTCTTCTTCTTGGAGCTCCTTAGCCTCAACCCTAGGCATTGAGGGACACTTCAGAGGCATACCACTTGACTTGTGCATCTTGCACGTTGAACTCTTTATGGAACTAGTGAAAGCAAAGAACTCAGTTATTCTGCCTAAAGAAATATGCCCAACTTGTTATGCTTGAATTTAATTTAATCTTCATATTGGAGTCTGGAGAGCCTCTTTTGATTCCTTTTATTCTTACAGGAGTTAAAAATTAATCTTGACCATCCTAAATTAAATGGAGAAAAAACAGTCCAAAATGCAATTACAGAATTGGCGGCAATGATGGGAGAGAATGTAAAGCTTAGAAGGGGTATTGCAATGTCTGCTCCTTCAGGGGGTATTATTTCTACATATCTCCATTCGAGCCCTCAACCAGGTTTGTAATTTTCAAATGTGCTCTTTCCTTGGAATGCCAGTTGTGTTATTTGCATAAGTTACGTATGTACGTATCTTTTGCGTCTGTGTGTTTGTCTTTTGAATGCATTTGTTTTATAAATACTGAAGTTTTATTCTAGCAGTTTGGATGACTGAGTGGATTTGACTCAACAATGGATCTTAGTTTTGTTGATCTGAATGCAGGTTTGGGACGTATTGCTGGAATTTTATCTCTTGAAGTAGAGGATGGGAATACTACACTGGATTCTCTCCAGCATGTTGGGTCAGAACTAGCAATGCATGTAGTTGCTACTAAGCCATTGTTTCTGACAAAGGATCTTGTGTCTTCAGATGCATTGGAGAATGAACGTGAGATTCTTAAGTCTCAGGTACTTTTTAATGGCATTATTTAAGTTTTAACCATGTGTTTTATGTTATATTTATTGTGAAGTTTCCCTGGATTGAAGTCTGGACTCTCTCCCTTGTGACTTACGGTTTTCAATTATATTTGTTTTGGAAATCTTTAGTAGAAGTATTATCCATTACAAGTTGAACTCTGTTTTTTGGTTTCCAGATTCTAAAGAAAGAAATATGAATATAGATGAGGAAATGAATTTCCTCAGAGAATGACGATTACTTCGTTTATTATCGTTGCCTTCTCTCCTATTAAAATCCACACTGCAACTGTTTCCACCAAGTATACAAATTTGTAGATGTATGATCATATCATATGGAGTTCTTTTGGCAAAGTGGTAGTTGAAATTTAGTTAGCCATTAGATAGTATTTCCAGAGAGATCAGGATTTATGTATATAATTTATTCCTTGTTTTTTTTTTAGTTTAGAAAAGCGATAGGTGTTACAAATATTGGTTTTCCATATTTGGTTCCCCCAAAGAATCTAGTTTTAGGTTTTATGTGTCAGAATCATCAATTACAGTATTCTAATAGTTGATTATAGAGTAATTGCCATCATGTCAACACATAGGTACTTTGAGGTTGTTGGTGCATTCTTGGATTAACAAAGCCTTAGAAGAATGTTTGGAAATTTTAAAGTCTATATTAGCTCGAACCATTAGTTTAATCTTATTGACTGCTATATTGTTTACCAATGATTAATGATTTTATTGTCTTACTACATCAACTCCTTTGTTCAAAGAAATAAAGTTTAATGCTAGAGTAACACTCAATCACTTCTTGCGGTACCCTCAATTTTTGTTAGTTTCAAATTCGTAAAGATTTCATTTGTTTCTCTTTTTTAGGCTGAAAGTACAGGGAAATCTCAAATGGCCATAGAGAAAATGGTTGAAGGTCGTTTGCGGAAGTACTTTGAGGAAGTAGTTCTCATGGAGCAAAAGTTTGTTGTAAATGACACTATAAATGTGAAGGTATGAAGATGGCCATCCAGTTAGATGCAAATCTTTTTGGAGTTTTGATACATGATTGTTTTATCTTGTTAGGAAAGTGAATATCAACCCTTTCAGTTCCATTTTATTGTTTTATCTTGTTAAGAAAGTGAATATCAACCCTTTCAGTTTCATTTTTTTGTTTTATCTTGTTAAGGAAGTGAATATCAACCCTTTCAGTTTCAGTTTCATTTTTTTTTTTTTTTTAATTGCCAATTACATTTATTTTAAAAAAAATTCATTTCTTTTCCATTTTTTTCCCCCCACTCCCATGAAAGGCCCATTTTGGCTACTAGAAGGGGAAGTCATCTTAATATGTATATCTCCATGAGTGAATATTTTCTGGATAAGTACAATGGTTGGCCAATTATTGAAACACTTGCTTTACTTTCTGTGGTTTACTAATTCTTAAAATCATACTATAGATACGAAATAAAAGTTGTTGGTATTGACACTGACACATACCAGCAGTTATGTTTTGGTATTTGTCAATTATTTAAACTAGAGTAAAGGTTGACACTCCAATATTTGAATTCATATTGTTATTATTTTTTAAATAAGTTGAAATTCTTCAAGGGTAATGCACAAAAGGTTTTATTAATTTAAGTCCTTCAACTTTCAAGTTTGCCTATTGCATGTTGGAATTCTTTTCATATAGTTTCACTTGATGGTATTGTTGCATGCACTATACATTCATGAGTTAGAGCATTTTATAAATGTATCTGTAGATTTGATTGTAAAGAAAGTGTAGTTTTACATTGACTTTTTGCATGAACTCCAACAGACACTGTTGAATAATTTATCTAAGGAAGTGGGTTCACCAGTTAAGATTGGGGGCTTTTGCAGAATTCAAGTTGGAGAAGGCATTCAGAGGTAAACACTGTAAACTAATTAATACTCTCTCCTTATCTTGCTCTATTAGAAGTTTGCACTCGTGGTACTTCAAATGTTGGCCAGCTCAATGAATTATTATTTGCCATTTTGTTGCTCTATGCTGTTAATGTATGAGATCTTATCATGTGAAAATTTTGCTTTTAATTATTTTCCCATCCTCCTCGAGAGGAGTCATATACGCTATGCAGATGAATCTAGTTGCTAGAACTCACAATCCCAATCCAGGATAATGAATGGTTATACCTATAGCACATTCGTCAAAATATATGAATCTGTATTTATAAACCATGTCTAAAATGAATCCAAATCCCTCAGCAAGATCTCTTTTATGTTTGATGGTGCTGGCAGAACATCTTTTTGAATCCTGAAACTGAATTGTCCCTCACTGGCTGTGAGTTTAGGTTGGAGTTTCTCTCTCTTTCTCTCTCTCTCTCTTGCTAGGCTTTTTAGCAATTTGCTGGCATACACTGTCTGTATTCTTTTTAGCACCAGAGCAAATGGATTTTTATTGGTTAGTACACCAGAACAAAGAGACATTGTGGTGCCTCTTATTCCTACCCTGGGGAGATGGAGTACCAAGATGAGGTTTATGGGGATCTGACTTAGTCCTAAAGTCAAGCTTGGGTTTGGTTGGCGTATGTTGGGCTGGTTTGATTATTCAGATGGATGCCAAGTTTTGGTCCTCTCTTTATATAAGCCTTGAAGACCAAGTTTGTATGCCGTTGAACATTTGGTTAATCATTCAAGTTCATTAAAAGGTTATGCACTAGAAAATATGGAATAATAATTCCAGGACATTACCCGGTGTTGGCACCTATTAATTGAGAGTGCTAGGAGGGGTAAGACAGGAGATAGACCTAACCTTTGGCATTATTTGCACAAAGTGACTGCTTTCATACTGAAACCGCTGTTCTCACACTAGGCAGCTCGAGCATTTACCATTGCACCAAAAAATGCTCCTAGGTTTTGAGGTAGTTGAGAATGATATTTTGTGAAGGTCTGTTCCTAGGTTTTGTCTGCAAGACCAATACTTTTCCTCACTTCCAAAAGGAAAATAAAAAATAAATATAAATAGAATAAAATAATTCAAAGATAAAAGAAGAAAAGAAGAGTACAGAAAAGAAAAGAACATGGAAATATGATAAACCTTGCAAGAATGTGGGGGAAGGGAGATATTACAATGGAAAACCAATTGGGATGAGGGTTTTCTTTATCTTTCATCTAATTTTCTAACATCCTAAAGAATATGGAGAATAAATTCTTTCAACAAATTTTTTTAATTTTAACCAATAATTTTTGACACCTTACAGATGCCAACATCATCACATAGCTTAAAGATATGTGAAATTACATGAAAGAATGCATTAGATGAGTTTCAGTTTTGATAAGGTTGTGAAGAAAATTGAGAAGGCCTCAACCGGAGCCCAAGTCAACAATAGGTTGGGTTATGATTTCTGTACCCATGACCAATTCTAAGTTTAAACATTTTAGCCCAAGCTTGCCCTTTGGTAGTGTTGTGCTCATTTTGGACCTACATTAGCTGAAGGCTGATTGTCAGGTAATGTTGTTGCATGCACAATGGCCTCTGACATTAGCTCGTCATTGTGGCTCTGGTTGACTTTGATTTTGCAAATTGTTGGAAGTAGTGCCTTAACCCAGCCCCTACCTGCCTGCATGTGCCAAAATAACTGTACTCCTGAGACTTCTTTCTAAGTGATCATCTGCTTTACTTCTGGAAAGTTTGAGATTCTCATCCTTGAGTCATCAGACGTGGTATCTCTCCCCTCTCGCATGTGCGCATGTAATGCTTTACCTGAGTCTGGTCAAGCTGCTATTTTTATTTTTTTTAATAATCTTGATAGGCATAATTTAAACCATTTTGATAACTTCGACTGGGAATATATTGGCTTTATTTTCCTCCATCATTTGTATTAGCATGGACAGCTGCTCACAAATACGAGACTTAGATTGTCAAGTGAAGCCTTTCTTTCCTTCTCCACAGTCTGACTTTTCTTTCTTTTCTGGGGCTTACATACCAACTGTTGAGTGAAACTTGCAGTCTCGGTTTATTTTTAAAGGTTTCCTTTTTTATTTTATATTTTGACTTGTGAATATGTGGAAATGTCCATAATTTCTAATGTGTATGCTGTTTCTTTATTTGGTTCGGTCTCTCAATATTAGAACCAGATCATTGTTCCTAATATATTTTTTTCATTTGGTTTGCACTTTAAAAGTGGAGAGGCCAAGCACTAGAGCCTTATAATCTGTCTCTTCTAAATTATGAAAGGGTTGCTAACAATCTGTACTGGCAGGCTTGAAGCGTCTAATGAATCTGAACCCGTCGCTCAAGCTGCTTAATTTGGGGATGGTTTTTCCAAAGATCTATGAAAATGCTTTGAAAAGAACTCTACCGATGTTACTCTAGAATTCAGGATCTCCTGTACTTCCCCTGCTTCCTTTGATTGACTAGGTTAAATTTTACTGTTTGCATATAGTAGATGCTGCAATAGTTGTTGCGGATTTACAGGAACCTGATGGTTGAAGGGTTTTGATGTTGTCTTTTAAGTTATGAAAACAGGATAATATTTTTTCTTTTTGTCCTATATTTTGATTGTGAACTATCAATAGCATTCTTGAGATGGCTAATTGGAGCAGGATTCATTTTTCTGTTACATGTTTTTGTAGTCCCTGGAGCATCAAATTAGAAGAAATGTTTAGTCTCCATAACCTATTGGAGTTTCACTAGATTTAGACAGCTCTACTTGGTTGTGGATAGGAACCGAATTTGATGTCATTAGTTTGGGAGCTACTAGGGTCTCCGCTCTTGAAACAGGTCATGCTGTATGTATCTTATCGCAATATAAATCATATAACTACAATATTCCGTAACAATCACCACGTGTAACTTTTTTTCATGACATTTACACGACACTGTTCATAATATAACCATAATTGTTATGATATACCACAATAGTTCATCATAAATTTAATCATGCATAACTTTTACAACAAAATTATATATATATATATAAAATAATGTGCACCTTGTTAGGGTGTAAAGCATAGATTTCTCCCTTTAGTTATGCCCATTAAAGGCTTGAATTTGAGTAGTACTTGAGGGTAATAACATCACATTAAAATTAAATTTAAAAAATCATGAACAACCCATTCAAATTATGGTAAACACCACCATTAAACTGATCTTCAAGTACAGAATGCCATTTGTTACAGATTACAGATAATATACCAAATAAACTCTGCACATACTATCCCAAATGAGAGAGAGAGAGAGAGAGAGAGAGGGAATGTATAGGAGGGAGAAGCTCATTAGTGGAACTTAAGGTTGGTCAAGACATTGTTGTTGACAGGGTCAGCCAAATGATCCAGAAGGTTCTGGAAGGGTCCAACCCCAGTCACCAACGCCTGCACAAAGAAACCCAACATACCCAACATGGCCAACCTCCCGTTCTTTACCTCCTTCAACTTCAGATCCCTCATGGACTTCTCATCCTTTCCAAGCCCAAGTGGGTTAAACAGTGGCCCACCAGGGTATGCAGGGTTATCCGTCCCGCCCAAATACTTCTCCAGGCCCAAAAAGTACTGTTTACTCATTGAGCCTGGGTTGTACCAAGCCTGGAACCTCCTGTGCTCTGCAAAGCCCACTAGTGCCAATTCGAAAACAAAAAGAGTGTATGGGTCAGCCCAATAGTCGTAGGTCCCGGCGGGCGGGATCACGCCAGTTTTGAACCACGGCAGGGCGGTTTCTGGCGGAATTAGGCCGAGTTTGCCCAAGATTTCTGGGGCGATGCATCCGATAGAGCCGACCATTGCGGTACGGCCGTTGAAGATCTCGCCATAGGCTAGCCATCTGGGCTCGATGAAGCCTCCGGTACCTTCTGGGTCGGACAAGCCGAGCGGGTCGAATCCGTAGTCGCCGGGCAAGCTGTGGTGGAGGTTTTGAAGTGAATTTAGGTTAGATTGGAATGATGTTTTTCAAGTGTGTGGGTGTTTATTGTTGAGTATTTTTTTTGATAAATTACCCTCTAATTTTGCACTTTTGACATAATTACACTAATTTTTCTAACACTTAAGGGCCTTCTTTCCATCAGTAATTCGTTAGTTATATGAATGAAAAAATGATATTATATACTCACAAATATCATTAGTTTCAGTCGCTTTAACTATACTAACATGGAAATAAAGCTCTTTTTTTAGCAGTAATTCGTTAGTTATATGAATGAAAAAATGATATTATATACCTACAAATGTCATTAGTTTCAGTCATTTTAACTATACTAACAGAAAAATTAGTGTAATCTTGTCAAAAGTGTGTGATTAACTGTATTTTTTCTAAATTTTAAAGGAGGTGAATATAATTTACCTTTGTTTTTTTCAAGAGAGGAAAGATTAGAATCCTTTTACCTTCCATCTAAGTAGGAGAGACTTTGCTTGGAGGCAAACCAGAGAGGTCTATCTGCTCCTTGCTGAAACCCAAAAAAAAAAAAAAAAAAAAAAATCTTATCACTCTTCTATAAATGCATAATTCATATCTTACTTAGGCTACCAAATTTTATTTTGTTTAAAATTTTGAGTAAAAGCTTTATTTGACATAGATTATTTTAATAGATAATTGCATATTTAAGTATAAATTTTAAATAAAATATCCACCAATTGTAGAGTGATAAATTTGAGTCACAAAATTACCTTGAATATTCTAAATAAACATTTGAGCATCCTTGATTTGGGTAAAAACTTAATATGAGTGTGAGTCAATGAGTGGAGGGTGTTTTGAGCAATTTTTACCTAAATTAAGATTTGCTATAGGTTTAAATTAAGGATTAGACATGCCCAGTAAAACTTTAATGCAACAGTGATATTATCAACACGATTAAAATTCATTTGAAATCAGTTTAAAAAGTAAACAAATTAAATTTTAACAGATTTTGAAATTCGTTAAATTCTTTCAAGTCAAATTGAAAGAAGCTATTACTCGACTCAATTTAACTTCGCCCGTTTACAAGGCTACATCTTAAGCATTTCAATAAGTTTCATTGAACTTAAATTGTCAATGATATAGATAAACAAATTTTTTCTTATGACTACATACAAAGGTATAGTTACTCTGTCTATTTATTAAAGTTAATCCCACTATCTTTATATCTAATGATAAAAAAAAATAAAAAATAAAAAGGTATAAAATCCATTTATATATAACATGACTCAAATACACTATGGATTCAATTTCTAGAGATAGAAACAGAGTGACAAACCTTAACAGGGGGAGTAGTAGCTGCCCTAACAACAAAAGAGACCTTCCTTCTTGAAGAATGGGTAGTTGGCCTTCCTCCCAGAATCTGCCTTGCAGCCTCCACTGAGGAGGTAAGAGATGATGAAGAGACCAGTGCTTGAGTTGCCATTTTCTCAATACAATGTTAGTTGCTGTGCTCTGTTTGGGGCTACTCTGAAATCTCTCACTCACTCACACCACTAACAATAAACAAAATGGCTATCAAATAAGGGCCACTAACCTGTGTGTGGAGTTGCTATGAGAGAATTAAAATTGTGGTTGTTATGAGATTCTTGAATTCTAGATCAGATTAGGATCTTGTAGTCCAATCAGGAGTGGACAAGTGGCACAATCACATGGATAAGAGATATTACTGCCTTGTTGGAAATGGAAAATGTTATAGATTCTAAATTTTCTACTAAATGAATAATCAAATGTCTCAGGACCCACACACATGCGAGACATTTGATCATTTATTTGGCAGAAAATTTTGTATTCCTAACATTACCCCGCAAGAAATGGAAAATGCTATATACCTCAAATTTTGGACGGGCTCAGATTGCTTCTCAAGTTCTTCCCAAGATTATTTATTTATTTATTTTTCTCAATTGTTTTGAATTTTGATACATGACAAGAAGATATTGAACGGTTTTTTTTTTTACAGTGCACAGTGATGGTGGTTTAGGTGCACCGCTTATCAAAACAATCCTAATATTTAAATTTAAATAAAGAAAAAATTAAGTTATTGATTGGTAATGAGTAAAATTGGATGTAAGTAACGTTACTCATTATTTGAATTGATTATACTTATTACATAGATTAAAGTTGGGTCGAATTATGAATAGAGTGGGTTTGCGTGTTGAAACTAATAGTATAATAGATTAGGTTGAAAATGTAAAAAAAGTTGTTAGTTTCTGTACTAGTACGATGATATTAGTTGGCTGTAATTAAATTTATGAAATCTCATCAAACCTTTATTATATAAAAGGTGACTTTCTTGTTTTTGTAAAATGAATGACAAAATATTTTTTTCACCTCTCCAGTCCCATGGTATTGGATTAATATTCCCACCTCCCCCTCTAAGAATGCAAATCTTATCATTGGTGGGTATTTGTTGTCTCGTGAAACTCTTAGCCACACAACATTGTGTGGATGTTTTCTGTAGAGCCCCCATGGTATTACATAATTTTATTTACCACACAATGTGATCTTACTTATCAACTTTTTTATGCAAAATACACTAACCAACTTATAATACACATTCTCATGAGAAAAAATTTGGTGCTACAATGAATAATTTGGTGTCAAGGTAATTCAATTCACCATCTAAAAGTCACAATCCTTTGTTGATATGGTCAAAAATAAGCTGAATTCACAAGCTTGTCAATCCCCAAAACAACATATGCAAAATCAAGATTCAGGTTTCAACTGTGACTGCTCATTTTTGGCCTATTCATAGTAGAGATTGTCTGTTTTGGCCAAATTTTAGATCACTTGGTTACCATCTTTTTCACTCCATTCAGGTCATGGTAGCTTTAGGTTGAACCCGAGCTAGGTTTGTGGAATGGTCTTGAGCCAGCCGAGGAAGGAGCTTCGCGAGATGTGTAACAAAGTTGAAATTTCACAATTGATCAAATGAGGGATTTGTTTGCTGGTTGGGTTAGAGAGTGATTGTTAGGTCATGGCGGATCACATTTACAATCTTCGTCATTTTTTTTGACCTTTTTACCAGGAAATTAGGCAATGTAGGCTTTCAATGCGTATGACTCGATCATTGTTGTTACCATTCAGTGTTGCCTCAGCCAGAAGCTAAAATATTTACCATTGCCTATGGCAGTTTTACTAGGACAGTCTTCCAAATACTAAATTGCTACAAACACACCCGAGGAACTCAATTGATCAGCTTTCAAGCTGACTTTATGAAGAAAAAATAAATTATATCCTTTCTAATTCATGAATAAAAAATGCAACTCCAAAACATATTAGTGAAGACTTCGCATAAAATCAAGATGTCTCATTAAATACTGATTCTTGCTGCAAGAAGTAACACTTAACAATGGTAATTTGGATCTAAACCAAGTTCGTACATAAACCGGCACCACAGACCAGTGGATGCCACTCCTGCTTCCGTTCTTGGACCAACCTCAGATATTGCTACCGGCAGGACAAAAACCCAGTGCTTCCACAATTCTTGTACAGTTGTGCTCACTTCCCAAACAGTTCCAGAAAGATTATCTAAAACAAAGCAAAGGAACAATATTGAGATCAGGAAGTCCATGATAACTAGTAAGTATATTCCTCGAGCTTTGAGATGAAAATAAACTATTCCTTAAGCTTTCCAACAGGGACTGTCGGAAACAATAGTATTTTCTGTTAATCCAAATAGCACAAAGGATAGCAGTAAATATTAAGACTCTAATTAGGGAATTCCAATTCTTGTCTGAGCAAGAAAATTAGGGGTATTGTTTCAGCTAAATGTTTTATGAGTGTCGTCAGTAGGGAATAAACCAAGTCATTCCTATTGGTTATCCGGAAATTGGCAAAAATGAAATTCGATGTTACAACAAACCATGTATTTGTAATTAACTGATAGTTCAACAACTTACTACTTGTTCATAGCTTCAAGGCTAGAGCAAAGTCGAGAACAAATTTTACAATTTGGAATCTATGAATAAATGACAACTTTTCACTACAACCATCACAAATAGAGGGTCTCTGGTTTAAAAATTATGGAAGAATCCTGCTTCAAGCAGTGTTTTTCATCCATAACTCTTTAACTTAGTTGTAGTACACAATAACATGCCAAAAGAATTAGCAAAGGAAATAAGAAGTACGGCACGTGATCTTTTGTTCTCAAAATTATTTTTCCTTTGTACCAATGCACTCCCAACCGCACAAATGTGCATCAAAATTCCTGTATTTCAAGATTCTCACCACATCGTGCTGTTAAAAGTTCATTGCATATAGGGAAACAAGGATTTTGGCGACAGAGTATCCTAGCCAAATGTAGTAGTCGCTTTTTAAGTACCTCAGAAGTTTGCAGGACTGTCATCCAATTGTTTCTCATCTTCTATATCTACCTCCAAGATTTCCTGAGAGAATTCAGACACCAAATTAACAATAAATTCTGATATCAACAAGCTATTAATTCCCAATCACATATACAGAGAGAGAGATTAAAATGTAATGACTTACAGGGATCCTCTGCTTCAAGTAATTCGCAAGTCTGTCCAAAACAGTTGATCTTTTGTGCCAAAACCTACCCTTGAGACTAATCTTCACAAATGGTCCATCCAGTTCAGCCAGTTCTGCCTTCCCTACAAATGTTTGTCTTTGCATTTGTATTACATTACACTAAGAGAATTCATAAAGGGAAAAAGGCCATATGCTACCTTGAGAGGAGTCAGTCACCTGTTATCCCAACCGATGAATCAAAGATCTGCCCAAACTGCCAAGAAACAAAGCCCATAAAATTCCAATCAACAGCATGGTCTTTACTCATTAATGGTGGCTATTTTGAGGAAGTATTTTCACCAAACTCATGTTATCTCAAACCCATTCCCACTCCCCATTCTTATGTGAGTGTGTTGACAACACGAATTCAATTAATTTATTATATAACTTTTTAAATTCATATTTTCAAAACATCAACTTTAAGATTGAACATGACTTCATGAAATTGTTAGGAATTGTTGAATAAAATGGAAGTATTTTCTAAATAAAAAAACTCGAGGACAATGGAAGTCTGGCTGTGGTTACATTTGTAAGCAAAAGGGTCATCATGCAAAACACTGTCCTCAGAAGTAGAAGAAGGAAGTGTTCCCTTTCTAAACCCTTACAAGGCTTTTACCAAACCCCTAATTTTGATCAATGAGATACAAAGAACAGAGAAAAACAATAAACAAAAGAACTATAAATCACACACATACACAAGAACATAACATTTACATGGTTCATGCCAAAACTAAGCTACACCCATGGTTGTTGCGGTTTCACTATGATCTGAAAGAGTTACAAATGAGAGACACAAAGATAGTTGCCTCCAACTACATACGTATACATAGCACAAGGGCTACAGGTCTCGAGTGCAAAAATACCATAATGCAAAGGCTCTGCACTTGCAATCCCTATAAACTAAATGCGAAGTTGGATCCAAGGTCAAGTAGTTAGTGTTCTTTATCAGAATCCACACCACCCAAGAGAAATAAGGGATTATGATTCTCTCCATTTCGTAAATGGAATGGAAATCTCCAACTTATTTCATAAGTTTGCACCACATCATCAAAATCTAAAATAAATTATTTATAAGTATTATATCATATCAAATTTGAAAACTTTTCTTAATAAAGATATGGTGATGTCAATCTTTCTCAGTCAAGTCATTCATACCATTATTGACACTATAATAAAAAACATACAGCCTACAACCAAACATTCCTTTTCTTCTTCACCCCTCATTTCTTCAAAACAGTGAGTAAGAAAAATGAGTGTTTGGTGGTATAATTTAAGCTATTCAAATTTTAAAACGACCTTTTTAACTACTCGGACAACTGTTTCAAATTGAACCACAATAACAGAAATTACAAACATTAGGAACTAAATACAACAATTAGGCTACGTTAACTTAAACTAGAAAATGTAGGACTAAGATCCTGTTTAGGATCAGCTAAAAAAAGAGCTAGCCAAAATAGTCTAAAAAGTATTTTATTTTTATTTTTAGCAATTCATAAACACAAGAGTTTTTCTAAAAAATTCATAAAGTCAGTAAAAAAACCAATACCAAACCTTACCTAAATAGATGAAATTGATAATTTAAAAATGAAAAGAGTAACCAGGGATAAATGTGAAATTAAATCAAACAATTTCAATTTTGGTATTTTTTTTTAAAAAAAAAAAATCCTATTTTGTGCATATGCATTCAGTTTCCAATGATTTTGAAGAATGATCATACTTGCTGGTCCAGTGATATAATTGGTTGTGCAATTGGGTAGAAAACTTGCCTCAGCTCGAGCATCAACCAAGACTTGCTTGACATTGTCCTCAGTCAAGTCGAGCTGTGGAAGGGCCGCTGTGATTACGCGGTGGCGCAGGAGCGGTGGTTTTTGCCTTCTCCATCTCAGCACCGCCTTCGTCCGACGCCGGAAACAACCGATTTCATTCTTTAAAAATGGGGAGCTGAGTTGAGGAGGAGGAGAGTGAATTGTTGGAATTGAGAATTGGTGGTAGTGACCATGGAGAAGAAGCTCCAGAGCCATCTTCGTTTTTCTTCGTTTAACAACCACTGCTCTCTTCTCTTCTCTCCTCTTCTGTTCTACTCGCATTATCACTTCACTTATCTTCTCTTTTTTTTTCCATTTTTTGATGAAACTGAAAGGACTGAAATGGACTACTCCGACCCGGGACTGGATTCTATCCGATCCACAGCCCCATTGGGTCTGCGCGGCAGGCCCAATTAAGGATGGCAACAGAACGGGTTTGTCATCTCCTGCTCCATCACGTCCCATATGAGACAAGTCCGGTTTGAGGTTAAGAGACGAAAATGAATATTAATGATGTTACATGAGAAATATAATGAGTTAAAATGAATGTTAAAGGTATAATATTTTAGTAAATTAATTTTATTATATTAAAAGAATTAAAAATAAAAAAAATTACCCATAAATCCCATTTGGAAAAAAGTTATACCATATGGTCCTAAAACTTTTCTTGCAATCCAATTAGTCCCCTTTTTTTTTGGTATATTGTTTGGGGTATTAGAATTTACTTGATTGCCTTTTTAAGTGATTTTTTTGGTTCTTTCTTAACATCAGCATACATCAACTACGTTATCAACATCATCGATATCAGCAACGTCATCAAACATTATTTAACATCACCAACATCAAACATTATTCAACATAACCAAACCATTCAACAAACCCACCGTCAACAACAAGAAGAACATTCAAGAACATCAAACATCAACCATGTTCAGAACATTCAACAAACATCGAACATCGACAACAAACATCGAACATTCTCCAAACATTCAGAATATTCAAGAACATTCAACAAACATCGAACATCGACAAACATCGACCATCTTCAACAAACATCGTCATCAACATCGACCATCTTTAACATCATCAATAAACTACATCAGCAAACATCGACAAACATCATCAAATAAATTATATCAACACCGTTGCTTATCAGATGTTTGAATAAACTACATCATCAATTGATGTTTGAATACATTATATCATCAATAAACTGCATCATCAATTGATGTTTGAATACACTACATCATCAATAAACTGCATCATCAATCTGATGTTTGAATCACCTTGTGCCGCCGCTTATCATCATCAAAACTCACCGTCAATGGCGGCAAATCCATCACCATCAAACTGATCGAACACCAACACACCCAATCTGATCGAACACCATCAATTTTCACATTTCAAATTTCACTATCTCCTCTCCAATTTTGTGCAGTTTCATGGCAGGTCTTCAATACAAATTCTTCCCCACTGATTTCTTCTTCCCTTATCAACGGTCAATAACCAGAGACGGCATGATTCAGCAACGTAATCGCCAGATTTCGATCCGAAATTTCCCAAGCCATTCTCGATCTCGCGATGTTTAGACCTAGTAGGAGTTTTCGCTCTTCGTTGTCTATTACAGCCCCAAACCCACCAGAAATCGATTGGAAAATTGGAGATCGGGTTGGGTTTGTCTATGAATGAGAAAACCCAGATGGAGAAGGCTATGAGAATCCCCAAATCAATGAATTTAGAGAGAGTATGGGATTGGAAGAGACAGGGGAGACCGAACGAAAGGTTGTGCGGAGGGGAGGGAAGGGTGAGTAGTGTGTGTTTGTGTTTATGTTTATGTGTTGGTAGCTGTATGGTATGGTGTATAGTTAATGGATGTGTTCTTCACTAGTAATTTGAACATTCCAGATTTACATTACCATGGTGAAAGATTCCATGTTCATCTCTTCCGTTACGTCCGCGAACGAGGAAAACCAAAAAGGCTATAGTACGTTTTTTTGGGTATACCAGTAATTTCAACATTGTTAAATTACACTATCACCCACATCAAATGCGGCCACACACTCCAACATCGTGTACAAAACTGTCATTATACACCAAACGGGACTTATCAGATCTAATGTTTAAACACAGGACTAAATGGTTTAAAAGTATTTTTCTTAGGATTTATTGGTGCATTGCCCTTAAAAATATAAATATAATTTAAGATGGAATTGAATTAGAAAGGACACGAGAACAAAATTCATGCACGCCCCACTTCTCTATTGCCTTGATTAGGGCTGGGTATAGGGTTATTCGAACTGTACAATCCGCCAAAATGAACGGTTTCTCATACATAATGCATGTGGATATGATTTGAAATATGACATAATTGCAGGTTGCGGGCAAATTGCAGGTTTAACTCGCACCCGCAAAAATCCGCCCGCACTTAGATAGATATATATATATATATATATATATTTATAAAAAAACCTAAACCATTGATTTCATTCATCCTATCTTGGATATTTTTGGCCAACACACCAAACCTAATTTCATGATACAAAAAGAATTGTTGTAGAGAACATTGTTTGAGAACATTATTTTTTAATGTTTTTGTTTTTGTTTGCTCTGTGAACATTGTAGGAAATTGAATCTACTTCTTCAAGGAGGGAAAATTGAATCTGTTAATTACTTTTGAAATTGAAATCAATCTTATATTATATTGAATTTGGAAATCAAAATTGAATATGTGTTACGACGCCAAACCCATACCCAAACCTACCCATATAGGTTTAACGTCGTAACTGGTCAGTAATCCGTAATTACCAAAGGTCTGCTTAACAGTAATAACAGTAATATCATAATAAGGGCCGACGGAAGCCTGTAAATAATAAAATATTTCGTCTAGTGAACTGTGAGGATTTAAATGAACAAACAAACTTTAATATCTACATAGACACTTAAGTCCATAGTACACTTATACACAAAATGAAAACAACAGTTAGGGATTTAAATCCCATTACCAAAATAGTAGTAACAAAAGTTAGACAACATTCACATCATTTTAAGATAATGTCAAAAGGGTGAACTTAGAAACCACCCAAAAGCTCTTAAAACTTGACGGTTTGGAACCTCGCGGTGAGGCACAATAGTTGGTTTGATAAAACAAAGTTTGGGTTGACACCGCTATGTCTAATCCGGTGCGTGATCACCTACATATATATAGTAAACAGGGAGCTAAAATCCAATGAATAATCTCAATGTAAAGAGGTTAAATGAATGAGTTCCATAACTTTAGCAAAATCTATAACGTTCTTAATGTAGTTAAAGTACACTTCGGAAACGTATAATAGCAAATATGGATCATCAAACCTTTCATGGCTTAACACGTTTCGTAATACCCAATAGACTTATCAAACTTGACGGATTACTGCACAAAACGTTCACGGAGTAACAAAGCATTCGGAACGCCCTCACTGGACGACTTCATATAGAACGTCCACATTGGATGACCACATACAGAACGCCCGTATAGGATGACTTCATACAAAACATCCTTATTGGACGACTTGGTCCAAAACGTTCACTTTGGATGAGTTCATACAGAACGCCCACTTTAGGCGACTTCATTCGAAACGTCAATAATAGATAGATATCATATAAAACGATTACAATCTAAATCATACGGAACAATCATTAAAGATCGACATCATATAAAATGTTACAATGAGTCAATAACTTATACGGAACGTATATGACGAGTTGAAGACAATATGGAAGTCATTGCGGATCATAAAACATTTCCCACGTCGTTAACATAGTTGTTTCAAAAGGCAACTCATTCATTCTTAGCCAAATTACATTTTCGAAACTTATTATATTGTGCTCAGTTCGAAATTTCATAGCATAACTTATCGTTCAAAAACACTTATTCGGAAAACTTATTACATCATGAACAATCGGAAATTCGTAACATATCTTATTATTTCATAAACATACTTGTTGTAACGAATAGTTCGTAATCAAAACATAGATTGCATAATCATCGTATAGCAAAGCCAATTTCAAAGTAGCTTGTATAAAAATATCTTTACGAAGACATTACTCACAATATTTAGCTGGATTGTACTCCTCGCGCAAGCGACCTACACAACCATATTCAAGCACCATAACTCAAAATCATATTCAATTTAGTCAGTCGGTTCTTAAACCTATTCGGTTATTCCTTGTTCATTCGGTTTGTTCTTTCGTTCTATATTTCATTCGTGTTCATGAGATACAAATGCACATGAAAAACCACTTTAAAACCATGCAAACAAAGGCCCAGAAGGTTAAAAAAAATGGAGCAGAAACAAAACTAGGACCACCCTTACAACCGCACGTGAGCCCCACTAATGCAATTATTTTAGTAGTGAAGCTCAAATCTGCCCTGTTTTCCACACGTGCGGGGCTCCAGGGAGCACGTGCGGCTCTAGGTGTTTTTGAATCCAAAAATTGCTCTTCAATTTGGATTTGCAATTCTTCAAAATTAGGCTCCAAATTCATGTACCCAAAATTCATATGAACAAGCTTGACTTTGGACTTTTAACATCAAATATAAATCAAAACCTGTAAACAAATTCCAAATTTCCAATTTGAAAGATCAAAACTCCAAATTAATTGCATGAGTATAAATCATGTGGTTTAAGGCTTCAATCTCTAAATATCCCTCGGAAGTTTTGGAATTCATAAGGTCCATGCAAGAAATTTTGTGTAACAACAAGAAACAACAAGAATAATGAGAATTCATGCCATGCATGTTGATCTTTGAGCTAAATTCCTGAAATTCCTTCTTTATTTACTCATATGAGTTCCTAACATCAATTTACACTACTAAACTCATAATTATTCATGATCTCTTATTAAAACAACTCAAAGTCTAAAGGATTATGAGTGTAATGGCTCAAATTCATGAAATTGGAGAAAAATTCCTACCTTGATTGCTTGAATTGTTGAGATTAGCCTAGCTCTCTAATTCTCTTCTTCTTGAGCTCTTTCTCACCCTCTTCTCAACTTTGTCTCTACAATACACACTCAGTCTCTCTCCTAGGTTCCTTTTGTTTGTGTTCAACTTGAGGAGTAGAAATTAGGCTTATTATAAATTTTCCAATTATACATGAATTACTAATTAAGTTAAATTAAACTATCATAATTTTACTCAAATTAAATCAATTCTCATAATAATCTAATTTAACTTAAACCTAATTTAATCACACTAACGTGAATTAGGCTCTAATTGCTATCCAAGAACTTGAACAATTTCTGATTCAGACAGGTTCGATTTAGATCCTATTCATATTTGTTCATAATAATCCAATTCAAATATCACACGACTCATAATAAACCCATAAACACATAATCAACATAAATCATATAATTAACTTAATTAATTAAGGAGGTGATTGTCACAATATGGAAATTGAAAAAAGTCCAATCTGCAAACCGTCCGCAACTGTCCGCACATTTACGAATCCTATCCCTACAAACCGCAACCTGCATTGCAGGCGGTTATGGGTTGAATTTCCCCAAACCGCATACATGCGGACGGGTCCAAACCGATCCGCAAATCGTCAAAAATCAAACCGCGAACACCCCCAATCTTGATGGTGCTGGAGCAAGTGCATGACAAAATAAATTTTTATTATATATATATATATATATATGTAAAATGAAGTGTATTATTATGTAAACCAAAAAAAAATTCATATATAGTTGGAACACTTCGATGGATATATGTATGTTTATTGAATTGAACTGTTGGTTTATGATTAGTTTGTGGTTGATGCCTCTTGTTTATGCATTATTGTTGTTGTTTGATGTTTAGAGTCACTTGTCCGATTCATCTCCTAATTTTGTTTCCTCACTTTCATCTCCAATGATATGGTGAAATTAGGGAGGCTAAACATAAGAGAGAGAAAAGTATGAGACCGCTTCACATAGAAGTAAATCATATTATTAGCAATAGAATTGGGAGTAGGGATGACAATGGGGGCCAATAAGGCAGATATTAATTTTCCATCCCCATTCTTTTATTATAATTTTATCCTATTCTCCATCCTCCATCCCTCATGGAGACTACCTTCCCCAGTCCCTAAAGGGTTTGGGTTTTCCCCAATCCAACTTAGCCCCTTTTTTCATTTATTTTTTATTTTTCAAGGTTCACAGCCAAAGCAAAATACACATTCAATTTTTTTTTTTTTTTGTTCAACAAAATCAACAAAATCAAATACACATTAATTAATTAATTAATTAATTAAGAAGTTTATTTTAAAATAATCAAATTTATAATTTTGAGACAATCAAATAAATTTTTGGTAATGACAAAAAAAGAAAAAGAAAAAAGAAAATAAAAAAAAAGAAGTGCTACTGATTTTGAAGAAATAAAAATAAACAATAATTATATTGAAACCCTTAACCACCGAAGATCAATGTGACTTGATGACTTTATTCGTTCAATTTCAACATCTTCCTCGCAAAACAATACAAATTGTACACAAGGCCTATTTGCATACCAGAACCTCCATGTTATATATATATATATATATATTTGTCAAGACTGATAAATCTAAACAAAATACACATCGATTCAAATTACTGAAACAGAGAAAAAAGGACATTTTCAAGAAAGAATAAGATAAAGCATAGTGCTCCGGTTGGCTTATTTTTCCTACGAAAAAAAATAACATAAATGCAAACGCGCCAGTAAAGATTGAAAAATCCCTACAAATTAAATCTAAACTAATTATCAAGCTATTGCGTTGACGGTTCTTTTGCCTCAATGAAGATGACTTTAAAATTGCAGGTGTAGAGAAAATAAAAATTAAAAGGAGGGAGACCAAGAAAGATGATTGAGTAAACAATATAGGTGAGTGAGCCCTAATTCCATGCCAAACATTACTTTCTGTAGGTAGTGATTTGAATAAAAACTGTACCACGCAGGGAGAGAGAGAGAGAGAGAGAGGAATCACTACGTCGAACGAACAATGACAGCCAAACCTCAAGGATGTCAAAACATATGGAGAAATGGACAGATATCCATCCCCGAACCATCCCTGATGAAGAATTAAACTAAGCTACTTCTCTTACCCAATGGGTCCAAAAAAGGGAAACCCATGTATTATTATGATTCAATATTACCTGACCAGATTCGTAAACAAAAACACAACCAAACAAATGATTGAGACTCTACAACAAAGCTGAACCACCAATTTTTATTCGAAGAATCATAGCATCCCAAAGAGAGGATACTACAACAATAGAACCACGACCTGTAAAAAAAGGGAAGGAGAGTAATTTTCCCTCCCACCCTCCCTACCAAATGCTGTTTGGCCTTGCAGAAAATCATCTTATTTTTCCTACGTGAAAAATACTGACTCACCTGCACAATAAGCAACACTGCAAATTCAACTAGAGGGGATCAAAGAGTAGGTTTCAGCCATGCCCACTTTCAACTTTGATTATTCCAATAATTCTTTCAATTTTTTGTAACAATTTTATATCTTTCAAATGAAAATCAAACTTCGATGCAAACACAACCAAGTAGTAACCACAACATGTTCTAATATTCATCTTTCCCTGTGCTCACAACATAATCATGCATACAAAACCACTGAATCATGATTTAGTCCAACATCCATAGTGAAATATTAGTTACATCCATTCTCATTATCCAGCAATATAGGCAAAATCAACCACCTTGTCTTTGACATGCCTTGTTTTTTGTTTAACCTTCTCATATGAATATTGTAGGGGGAGGCCTTACTCGGATCATCTTCAGCGTGCTTCGTACTGAACGACTGCAGCCAAAACATAAAAGTAATGATCATCAGAACTGCTCAAGGAAAAGTAAAATAGGAACTAGTATGGAGCCTACTAAAACAAATACAATCACAGGCACCAGGGACTTTCAATTTATTCATATGAATCAATACAAGTTTCAACCAAAATGATATGATTCATACCATCAACTCTTAAATTGAGTGAATCTTACGATTCAACTACAATTCACGACGATTCATTGCGATTGACTACGAATTACTACAATTCACTGTGATTCAATTATGTCTGAATAATGCATGAATAAATATATATATATTGTGTGCGAGCGCGCGTGCAAATTTTGTAAACTAAAATCATTTAAATTCAAGAAAAGTAGGATCAACCTGCACCTGCAGGCATGTTGATGTACAATGATAGAACTAGTTCTAAACAATCATCTAAACAATTCTTGTCTGAAAAATGCTGACATTTCGCTTATGTTTGAGAATGTTGTGGGTAATATTATGTGAGCATGTTGTGAATGATGGCATGTTTCTAGAAACCGTGATTCCAAACCAAACCGAACTGCGTTTCACTAGTTCGGTCTGGTTTGGTTTCAAGATTTTCATGGTTTGAGTTGGTTCCAAGTTTCATAGAATTGGTTACCTCCTAAACCAAACCATGCTCACCCCAAAGATTCATGATTCTTTCATGTTTAAGAACACAATGCCTATTAAGGTGGTGACAATATGCTCCATAGCTCACCAAGCAATTAATGGCGTAGTCATAATAAGGCTTAGCTTCAGTATTTAAATCTTTTTTTTTTTAAATCAAACATGGATTTTTTTTTTCTTCAGGTTGAGCCTTTCATCATCAACTTAGAATTAATGAAGCTTCCAAAAAATAGTGTAATTGGAGGAGGCCTTTCATATAGTAAAGTTTCCACCAACACAGAGTTCCAATGACCTTTTGCATGACCTTTTATATCTATGCAGTGCTTCATCAATAAATTTGACTTTTTGTGTATTAGCCTAGCATAGTTGTAATGTGCATAACATGTTTTTGCAACCCTTGCCATGTGTAGGAATATGGTTTGGAAATACTTTATGTATCCTGTAAGACACTCCTGATCCTCAGCTAGTCACCTGAAAAGGAACAAACACTCTGGTCGGGAGTGCCGGTATTAGTACTCCGATGGACAAGTCAATGTATACTCTCTTGTTTGCTTGTATCTCAAGTTAATCTTATCTATTCTCACCTATCTTTTCTTAGTTGATGCTCCTCTTATTTATACTCGTCCTTGATATTGGGGGTCGGGCCCACCTTTAGTCCAACGTATAATTGCTCACTCGGCCATTCTGTCTTGCCTATTCGCACTCAGCCTTTTTTACAACTGATTCGTGTTCAGCCTCTGTATCACCCAGGCTAGAGCCATATAGTATATAACTTGATTTTTCTTTAAATTCACCTGGCTTTCCTACATAAAAACGATATTCGGCTCCCACACCATGCTAAGCATTGGGTAGTACAAGCTCATATTTATAAATGGCAACTAAGATATTGACCCTGCCTAGTGTTCTATTAGAAATGTTAGCATCATTTAGGATTGGTATGCAAAAACAAAAGACATTCCAAGCAACAATCTTGAATTGTATTCCAAATTTCTTTTGCCAAAACTACATAGGAAGATATTTTACCTACAGTCAAACTTTGACATTGCAACATAAAAAAGTCTGGTTGATTGTCAAACTTCAGAATGTAAACTGACATTAATCACAAAAATTTAGCTTGTGATAAAACCATAGAGACCATTGTTTCCACCAATGACTTCAAGTGATCCAAGGATGATCATGAAGCATATGGTCAGGTCAAAACATCAGATATCTTTAGAATTGAAACAACTCTGAAGAATAAATTATTTCATCGAGTCAACAACACAAAATAACTAGTCCCTCTACAAATTATAAACCAGAGAACAAGGAAGCTAATAGTGCAAGCAACTAAAACTAGCCACCGATTTAAATAATGAGATGAGAATTCAGGACAAGCGTCCTGGAGAGCAATAATTTATCTGTACCACTGAAAAATCATCCGAGGAAGCTATTTATAACTTACTTCTACGGGTTCGCTTCTTGTACAAGATGCGGTAACCACACTCTCGGCATTGAATCACATCACCAGGCTTCAGAGTGTTTTCCTGCCCGCAATCTACAAAACAAATTAACTTAAAACAGTTATGAAGGACCAAGATTTCAGGGATTTACTTATTAGTAGTAGAAAACATGTACCAGACACCCATTTAAACATTTATATTCTTGTCCACAAGAGTGTCACTTTTGAAAATTCATAATGTTGAGAGCGTCTATATTATATAATTTTTATTATATTTAGTATAATTAAAAAGCGACGCTAATAAGTAAAGAGTGCCTCGAGAGCTTCTATAATATAATTATATATTAACCAAACCAAGCCTTAAATCCCATCAAATGGGGTCAGATTTGGTTAATTAAAATAAGAAGATTCATATATCTATTTACTACACTAGCCAACGTCAATTTAGGTTTGCCCCTTGCTCTAACATTTCCATCTACCGTCACTATATCACATCTTTTCACTACTGCTTCTGCTGGTCTCCGTTGTATATGACCAAACCATCTCAATATATTCTCTTTCAGCTTATCTTCTATCGGTGCTACTCCTACCCATTTACAAATAGACTCATTTCTAACTCTGTCTTTTCTAATCTTGCTACACATCCACCTTAACATTCTCATCTTAGCAATACTCATCTTATTTACATGTTGTTTCTTAATTGTCCAACATTCCGTTCCTATACAATATCGCTGATCTAATAGCCGTTCTATAGAACTTTCCTTTTAATCTAGTAGGTAATCACTATTAACATTTTATTCATTTGTCATTGAGTACATGCATCCCACAGTTTCATAAATGGATCCACGAAATGAGACTGATTAATTAGCAAATTTAGCCAATTTTTACTCCAACACCGTTGACCCGCATGCTGAGTTGTGATTCGCCACCTCTAGGGGACAAAGTATGCAACTTAGTACCAACCTAAATAAGAAAAAACCAATTCCATGTATTCTTTTTTGATAACTCAGGGTGTTCGGGCCAGCTTGCGCGCATCTCGACCAATCCCTGTGGAACCAATCCCACCGTCCACTAGCAAGGGGCCCATTTAAAGCCAGAGCGGAGCTCTGTATGGACTGGCCCAACACAAGAGTTGATAGCACCTAAGAGGTTTTGAACCTGAGACTTAGAGAGAAGCAAACTCCTAAGTCTCAAGCCACCACCACTAGGCCAACCCTTGGGGGTTCCATGTATTCTAATTCCTTTGTTTTATATTTGTGGGACTAAGACATAAAAGAGTTTATAACTATTTGGCATGGTTCTTAAAATCAGAATCCTATGTAGGATCAGTGATAGAGTCTCATGGATCAGATCGAGGATCATAATATTCTGCTTTCTATTAAACATAAAGTGAAAATACAAAAAAGGATGCCGCATATTCAAAATAAGGTGAAAAATCACAGATCCAGCGATCCTACTTGCAATCCTACTATAACACTAATCATACAACAATTAGATCGTTTTGGCAAATTAGGATCTACGATCTGAATTGCGAATTTGATAACCATGTTATCAACAGAGAGTTATGCCTCTCAGTATATATATACACTATTTATACTATTATCTATATTATCTATACTATTATATAAAGCATACAACTCCAAAGAAGCTTTGTCACAACTTTTGTATAGTTGAAATGCCGCTATACATAATAATATCTGCCATAATTATTTTAAATTCCACACGTAATGTGCGCCCACACCTCTATATATATGCTTACACAAATATACACATAAATATGAGTGGAAGCATATATATATATATTTGGAATTACGAATTGCTAATGGTCTAGCCCGTAATATATATATATATATACACACTGGAGGAGCAGACACACTACGAGTGTGTGTTGATAGTTATCTAAAACAACTGGATCTGACGCAATTGAATCTAGCATTTTGAAGCAATTAATTCTTCTAGGGTATTTTGGAGAAATAAAACTATAACAACCACACCAACTCAAGTGTTGACTTTATATAATAGTATATATATTCTTTTTTTCTATCTATTCTATTATATAAAGTCAACACCTGAGTTGGGGTGAACTGTCATACTTTTTTCTTATTCCCAAAATGGCCCTATACAACCTAACTTTATATAGATTTTGATTTTGAATTATCCAACACTTGAGTTGGGATCAAGTGTCACACTTTTTACTTATTCCCAAAAAGGCCCTATACAACCAAGAGGCAATTTGGAAACTTGGTAAAAAGTCAGCTTTTTGGCTTTTTAGCTTTCTTACAGAAAAAAAAAACCAATTTTTTTAGGCAAAAAAAACCACCAAAAAGCCATCTTTTTATCAACTTCCCAAAACACCACTTTATACTTCCTCCGTCCCAAAATAAATAGTTCATTTTGAGGAATCTAACTTTTTTTGGTAGTACAATTATTGGACTTTAAAAAAGTTAATTTTTCAAAATTATTCTTTGATAGTACAATTTTTAGGAAATATCAATTGGTATAATTATACTTTTTATGTTGTTAATGAATTTAAAAGAAAAGCAAAATAAGAAATTCATATTATTTTTGTCCTTGATTTTTAAAAAATGACTAATATTTTGAGACAATGAAAAATGAAATAAGGGACTAATATTTTGAGACGGAGGGAGTATAAATTTTGACAATTTTTCAGATTTTTTTTTTTCCCTACATTTCACTGGTTGATTTTCATTTCAATCCCATCGGGTGTGCACACCATTGAGTATATCTATCTATCTATCTATCTATCCTTCCTTATTATTACAAAGTGAAGGCTTCTCACGGTGTTTATGTCTCATATTTTGTTTCAATTTAATTTTTTTCCCCCCCAAATGTCTCAACTTCTGATTTTTCCAAATTAATTTAAATTTTAAGATTTTGAATTCAATCATAGAATTTACAATCTTATTTTTTGAAACAAAATAATCATATATGCACGCGCCATCGCTCACATATATATAATTTGAGTAATACTATAATTTGTTGGCGTGAGATAACAGGGTTGTGAGCCCAACTACGGAGGGGTAGGGACATATACATACATACATACATACAAACATATATATATATATATATATAAGTAGAACGAAAGAGTTAAACGCAAACCTCCACAAATATAGCTCACTGGTTCGGGTTGAGGATCCATCGATGGTGAAAGTCAAGGCTCTGTGACGACACCAGAAGGAACATGTTAGGGTTCTATGGCATCTACTAGTAATATAACAAATCAATTATCCAAAAAAATTCAAAACAATGTAAAAAGAATCTCAAAACCCAAAAGTCAGACGAAAATATCAACCTTTTGGGGAGAGAGCGAGAAGTTAGGGTTTCAGAGCAAGTTAGGGTTTCAGAGCAAATGGGTAGAAGTGGTTAGGGTTTTAAAGAAAACGTGGACCGATCGTGGAGTACTGTGGTGATCACGTGACAGTCTTGTGTGAAACCAGCACGTGCCATTTGACATTTACCATTTTCCACCTTATTTTCCTCTTGCAAAGTTGCCAGCACTGGCTAATTCGCTAAGACCTCGTTTGGGGCGAGTCGGTTTAGTAAAAAAATTAAAAAATTGTTAAAAAAGTTAAAAAGTCAATAATTCTCTTTACTTTTTGCATATCTTTTCGTAAAAATTCAAAAAGTCATCCTAAACATATTAATTTTTTTAGCTTATATTTTAGCCAAATAATTAAAAATTACTAAATTAGCCTGTTCCCAAACGAGGCCTAAGTAGATCATTTACGAAAAAGTTATATTAATTAAATATTTAAAATTATATTTATTTTTAAAAAAATAAATGATTAGAATAATTAGAATAATTCATTTTAAAACAATCAAGACTTGATTGCACACGCCCCATTAGTTTAAATTTTTTTTTTTTTAATAATATGTTCGATAAATTTTACATTATTAATGATTTAAATCATCAAAATAAATCAGGACAGATCCCTGTTAGCCCTCAGTGCATGCGTGTTGTGTCACAAGGCACATTAGGCTCCCCTCTCTCCCTGATTGTAGCGTAACCTCTTCGAAATTGGTTAAAATATGATTTTTTGACATTTATTTATTTATTTTTTTTGTCATTTTGTGTGTAAAAAATGTGAGAGGTGATGTGATCTAAAATAAGAGAAATTTTATTTCCACACACCTATTTATCTCAGTACGCACACTTAATGAATCATTATTTTAATGACAATTAAATCCTAAAGTAAAATGACTATAATAGACATCAAAATATACCCATAATATTATATGAAAATATTCCCTATATACATCTTTTTTATAAAAAAAAAAAATCACATCTTTTAATAAATAAAAAAAATTAAATCCTAATTCCTTCATTTTAGACAAAAACAATAGGAAACAATAGGAAACAAAGTAGATTAGGTGGGTGTTTGGGAAGTGAGTTTTTATGTAGATTTTAGGAGATGTAGGTTTTTATGAGATAAAAAATTTTTGGTGTTTGGGAAGATAGTTGGGTTTTTATGTGGTTGCATGTGATGTTTGTGAGAGAAAAAGTGAAATGATTATGGGGTTGGATGTGATATTTTGTTTGGATGTGTTTTTTTTGGTTTTGCAAAATTTTTGTCTTTTAGTGGAAAAACCAACTAAAAATTTGGGAACTTTCTTCCCAAACACCACCGAGATTTTTATAATCTTTTTTTCTTTCTTCTTAGCATTAGTTTTCTAGTCAACCCAACAGATTAAGATCACATATTTATACATCCAACCGAAAATAAAAGCATTATAAAATAATTAAACATTTTTGGTGGTGTAGAAGAATTATTAAACTTTTTTTTTTTTGAAAAAAAAAAATCCTTTTTTAATTGGCTAAATCTAACATTCTACAATAAACTCTTCTAAACTAAACCCTAAAAACCAAACCTTAACTGAGAATAAGCTGATGAAGCAAAATCTAACATTTTCATTATATATAAACCACCATTGAGGAAAATATATTGCAGACCTTAATTGGCTAAATCTAACATTTTCATTATATATGAAAATACTAGGGCTAGAATACAAATTGAACATCTTAATAGTAAAGACTCAGACGAGATTTCATTCAACTAATCAACTTGCAAGTAGAAATACTAGGGCTTGTTTGGAAAATAGAAAAATGGGTTTGATGATAGAGGTTAATGAAGATAATGGAGATAGAATTCTTTTGGATTCAAAGTTGCTCTTTATTAGAATTTCAATTTTCTTTTGATTAGAATTTACTCTTGATTATAGATCTACCCCATCAATTTGGCCTTGGACAAATTGTTCATCGATTCCATGAGAGGGGCTAGATTGATGTGAGAGTGTATGAAAAGAGGGTTGAGGTTGTGTACAAGATATGAGTTAAGGGTATGATTGGAATATTTAATGTATGGAATGAGAACAATAATTAATAATCAAATTACTAATTGTGCGTATTGAGAAATGATGTGCACCGAGATAAGTAGGTGTCTGGAAATAGAATTTTCTCCAAAATGGGTTAAAAGCTAAAATCTAGCTTTTAGCTAACTTCCCAAATTGCCCATATGGGTTGTGAGATTGAGAGAGTGGAGGATGCTATTGATACAAATAACAAAAGCTAGAAACTGGATGTTCTCAGAACTCGTGTCGGATTCTGAGCTACAAGCTATTACCTCTATCCGTATTGCTTTGGCCCCTATGAAGATTTTCAAGTTTGGCACTATGAATCAAAAGGCATATATTCGGTTAACTCAAGGTATCATATTGCCTTGTTAGAGTTAAAAGATTCTGTGGTCTGGAAACCGTCATATTCTTTCCAGTCTCCAAGTAAGTTTTGGAAACAAATTTGGGCCCTCAAAGTTCCACCAAAGATCCATCACTTCTAATGCGCGTGCGTGCAAAAATGCCTTAGCTTCTAGAGAGAGACCTATTTAGAAGCAGGCATGCATATTCAGATCTTTGTCCAATTTGTCAGTCCAGACCTGAATCGGTTGAACATTTACTTTTTGGTTATGATTGGGTTCGAGCCATATGGTTTGGAAGTGATCTAAATCACAGAGTCAACTAGAGATCCACTTGGTTTTAATATGGTCGTGTGATTTGATGGAACAGTTTTAGAATGTTGAAGAGCGTGATAATTTCTTTAGTTAAGTTGCTTGAACTGGTTCGTTTATTTGGAAAGGATGGAATGAATTTATCTTTAACCATCAACCGATTGATCTTATTTTAGTTTTACATTGTGTTCGGATGGCAAGAACATAATTTGAGTTAGCTACTGGTATGGGTGCTAATTCACGTCCGCAGATTGATATTGGTGTTAACCCCTTTGCAGGGAACTGGGTGCCTTCGTCCTCGGGGAATTATAAGATAAATTGTGATGTGGCAGTGAAGAAAGGCTATAATCAAGCAGCAGTTGTAACTATTCTTTAGGATTCTAAAGGGCAATTGATTGATAGTCTCACAAAGCAGTGATATATCTCGTCCTCCCTCCAAGGTGAAGCTCTAGCCTGCCATCTTGCTTGTCAATTGGCTCAAGATTATTATGTTTCAATGGTGGAGGTAAAAGGAGACAATAAACTTGCCATCCATCTTTGTGTTTATGATGATATTCCTACTTGGGAATGTGGAGCAATTGTTAATGACATCAAGATGTTGGCAACTTAAGGGAATCTTTCTTTTCATTGGTGTCTTAGAGCAGCAAATGGCGCTGCCCACTGAGTGACCCAGGCTTTCCATCATGGTCGTCTTTCCATTGATTGGGTCTCCCACTCTCCTCATGCTCTTCAAGCTTTAGTTAGAGTTTCTTAGCTTTGGGGTTAGCTCTGTTTTTGTTTAGCTCTGTTTGTTTCATTTCCTTTGTTCAAAAAAGAAAAAGAAAAAAGTATGCCCTATTGTTTCCTAGCAACGTGGGGGGTGGTGTTGTGCGTCAAAATCAAGATCTTCTATTCCCTTCTATACTCCCTTACATTTTATTGGTTCATGAAGTTGTCTATATCAGTAAAGATGATATTATAAACCTATCAGATTCAAGGGAATAGAGAAAAATGGACAGAAGGAAATAGATGATTTGGATTTGTTGTGTGTTTGTGTTTGTGTTTTTGTTTTTTTGTTTTATATTTTTGGAAATAAATAATATGAAAAAAATTCAAAAATACTTACTTGTGTCTTGTGTAATTTTTTTTATTTCCAAATTTTTCTAACAAAAATTACATTTTAACTGATTGATTTTTTTTGATTTTCTTAACTATTGTGTTATATTTACACCACACAATGACATGTGGTATCACTTCTGGTAAGCACCTCCTCTATTAACCAAATACGTTGATTTTCAAATTTCATTTGATAACATTGTAATTTTTTATTTTGTTTTGTCCATGAGGACACACTTAGATAAAATAACTAAACTAAAATATCCTTTATATATATATATACGTAGGGACTTTTTGTGATGACCGGTTTCATTGTGTAACGTTTTATATTTGTTCTCTTTGGGATGTGGTGTTCAAGAACTTACTTTCAAACTCCAGTTTTTGTCTAACTCCGGGTTGAGCGTCACTTGTTTCGGAGGGTACACGGTTGAGTCCGGAGTGTCTGGGAGCGAAACAGGAAAATTCTGGGCTGGGGACCAGGGCTGCACGTGCGGGATGGGGGCTGCACGTGCGGGGAAGGGTGAGTTTTAGAGGGCTGCACACTGCCTAATATGCAGGTGCGGAGGGAGAGGTGTGGAGGGAGCCACACGTGTGGGGGCAAGTGTCGCACGTGCGGTCTAGCTTGAGTCCGAGAGGCTCTGTTTTTCTTCTCCTTCTAGGCCGTGTGTATCATTTTTTTTACATCTCTCTCTCACTAAAAATCATCTCCTCTCTCTTCTTTCTACATTCCATACACCAAAACACTTAGAATTCTTGATCTCTTTGGATCTATTGCACTTCCACCCCAAGTTCCTTCATCAAAATCAAAGAGCTCCTCAAGAGCTACGTTGTTTGTGGTGGATATCTCTTTTCAACACCATCAATTCTAGGGTTTCATCTCTTTTCTTCTCCAAAATTTGAGGTAGGGACTTCCTTGAGTCATATATACATGTTTTGCATTATTGATGTTGATTCAAAGGTTTTTCTTGAAGCTATTGTGTTGGTTTTGAATTTGTGGTTCTAAATGTTGAGATTTTCAAAAGTGGGTTTCAAAAATCTCAAATCCTCCTAAGATAGCATCTTGAGGGTTGAATTTATCTTAGGTAAGAAAATGGTGTGTTCTTGAGGGTCCCTTTCAAGTGTTTAGAGTGTGTGTGTGCGTGTGTGTTTTTGTAAAGAAGAAAACCTAGAAACTTGGGGGTTTTCTTGAATAAAAGAAGACGAGGGTTTTATGGGTGATATTATATATATATGTTCGTAGTGGTGTACCATGATAAGTAAAGAAAGTGAAGAGTTTTTCTTGTTTTGTTACAAATGCATATATATTGATGATGGGTTTCTCTACACATGAAAATTATGGAGATTGGAGATTGTTGTCCAAATTTTGCTATAGCTTGAAATGATGAAAATGATGGAAATGCATGAATTGTGGGCATGTTTTTATGTTTATTGATAAATAGTAGCATATTTTTGGCTAATTGTGGAATGACATTGAAAGGAGAAAAAGGGAAAATTTGATCATCATTGAATATTTGTTGAAAGCTTGTTGAAGGTAGAAGAACATGATGTTATATAGATAATTGTTGCATTGTCTCTACTAAAACCTTGCATGTCATGATCATTGATTGGAATGGGAACTTTCATTGAGAATGAAATATTGTGAAACGAAACCATGGAAATATTTATGGGGTAAATACGTTGGTAAGTTCGGATAGGAGGTGTAGATGAAATTGATAAGTTGGCCTGAGTATCCAGGGTGAAAGACCGAAAACATGCGTGGAGGAGGTTCCACTTTCCTTCTGGTTAGCAACCGGTAAAGTGGGGTATTGGTAGTGCTTGTTGAGCCTACTTACAGACACCAACCTAGGGATTACCTGAGTCGTATTTACTGCCCCTATTGAATAAAATTGTAAGTTTCAGAACTGTTGAGATTTTAAACTATTGTTGAATGCGGTGATTTTTTTTAAAAGAGCATGCAAATGAAATTCACTTCAAATTGGCATTGCATTGCATGGCATTTGCATTTAATATTGGAAATCTTGCATAACTGTATATACTTTGTAAAGATTTTCTACTGGGCTTTATACTTACCCCTATGGGATTTTGGTACAGGAAAGGATGTGGTGATCCCATCGAGTTGAGGGAGGGAACATATTTTGTGAAGAGTAAATAACTCTATTTTGTTGTGATTTATTTTGCTAGCCAAGGGCTATTCATGTGTGGGTTCGAGAGGTCATTTTTGTATAACCAGGTTTAAGCCTTGAAAATTGTAAGCCCATGAGGGCATTTTATTATTTTTGAGATATGATGCTCTACATGCTATAGATTCATCTATTTCTATATCATTGAATGTATAATTCGCATGTGGAAGTTTTGTATAAACCTTGTTGGTTAATGGTGTAAAGGTTGGAATATTGTTATTATTATTTAGTGGACGTGGGTTGATGTATTTAATTTATGTTGGATTATTTTCGGGGCGTTACACTTTCTTAGGTGTGCCTTGCATACCATATGCAAGGCACTTACACCTTTTATATTTTGCACTTACATGTTTTATGTATTGGGATATACTAATTTTTTTTTAAAATTTACACATTGGCAACCTGCTAAGCAGGTCACTTTCTAGGTAAATTAATAAAATAATATATTATATGACTAAAGGTGTAAGTTGTCACAAAAAGGCGTAAATAATTTCACAAAAAGGTGTAAGTTTTCACAAAAAGCATAAATTTTCACAAAAAGCGTAAGTAATTTCAAGAAAACTTACACCTTTTGTTAACACTTACACTTTTTGTGAAAACTTACGCCTTTTGTGAACACTTATACCTTTTGTGAAAACTTACGCTTTTTTGTGAAATTACTTACACATTTTCTGAAAACTTATGCTTTTTTTGTGTAATTGTTTTCACGAAAAGGTGTAAGTTTTCAGAAAAGATGTAAGTTGTTTCACAAAATATATAAGTTATTTCACAAAAGGTGTAATTTTTGTTTTCACAAAAGGTGTAAGTTCCAACGAAAGGTATAAATTTTATGAAATAAATTATTTCACAAAAGGTATAACTGTTCACAAAATGTGTAAGCATTTTCACGAAAAGGTATAAGTTTTCACAAAAGGTGTATGTTTTAACAAAAGGTGTAAATTTAATGAAAGAAATTTTTTCACAAAAGGTGTAACGTTTCAAAAAATGTGTAAATTTTTTCACAAAAGGTGTAAGTTTTGTTTTCACAAAAGGTGTAAGTTCTAACAAAAGGTGTAAATTTTATGAAATAAATTATTTCACAAAAGATGTAACTCTTCACAAAAGGTGTAAGAACTTTCACGAAAAGGTGTAGGTTTTAAAAAAGTTGTAAATTTTATGAAAGAAAATTTTTCATAAAAGGTGCATCGTTTCAAAAAATGTGTAAGTTTTTTTCACAAAAGGTGTAAGTAATTTCACAAAAGCTATAAGTTCTATTTTCACAAAAGGTGTAAATTTTATGAAATAAATTATTTCACAAAAGTTTAACTGTTCACAAAAGGTGTAAGTATTTTCACAAAAATATATAAATTTTCACAAAATGTGTAAGTTTTAACAAAATATGTAAATTTAATGAAACAAATTTTTTCACAAAAGGTGAAACGTTTCAGAAAAGGTGTAAGTTTTTTCACAAAAGATATAAATAATTTCACAAAAGGTGTAAGTTCCAACAAAAGGTGTAAATTTTATGAAATAAATTATTTCACAAAAGATGTAACTCTTCACAAAAGGTGTAAGTATTTTCACGAAAATGTGTAAGTTTTAATAAAATGTGTAAATTTTATGAAATTTTTTTTTCCACAAAAGGTGTAATGTTTCAGAAAAAAGTGTAAGTTTATCACAAAAGGTGTAAGTAATTTCACAAAATGTATAAGTTTAGTTTCCAAAAAAAGTGTAAGTTCCAACAAAAGATGTAAATTTTTTGAAATAAATTATTTCACAAAAGGTGTAAGTATTTTCACGAAAAAGTGTAAGTTTTCACAAAATGTGTAAGTTTTAACAAAAGATGTAAATTTTATGAAAGAAATTTTTCACAAAAGGTGTAACTTTTCAGAAAAGGTGTAAGTAATTTCACAAAAGGTGTAAGTTCCAACAAAGAGTGTAAATTTTATGAAAGAAATTATTTCACAAAAGATGTAAGTATTTTCACGAAAAGTTGTAAGTTTTCACAAAAGGTATAAGTTTTAACAAAAGGTGTAAATTTTATGAATGAAAATTTTTCACAAAAGATGTAACGTTTTAGAAATGGTGTAAGTTTTTTCATAAAAGGTGTAAGTAATTTCATAAAAGGTTCAAGTTTTGTTTTCAGAAAAGGTGTTAGTTCTAACAAAAAGTGTAAATTTTATGAAAGAAATTATTTTACAAAATGTGTAACTCTTCACAAAAGGTGTAAATATTTTCATGAAAAAGGTGTATGTTTTCACAAAAGGTGTAAATTTAATGAATTTTTTTTTCCACAAAAGATGTAACGTTTCAGAAAAGGTGTAAGTTTTTTCACAAAAGGTGTGGGTAATTTCACAAAAGGTGTAAGTTTTGTTTTCACAAATGGTGTAAGTTCTAACAAAAAGGTGTAAATTTTATGAAATAAATTATTTTATAAAAGGTGTAACTATTCACAAAAGGTGTAAGTATTTTCACGAAAAGGTGTAAATTTTCAAAAAAGGTGTAAGTTTTAACAAAATGTATAAATTTTATGAAAGAAAATTTTTCACAAAAGGTGTAACGTTTCAGAAAATCTGTAAGTTTTTTCACAAAAGGTGTAAGTAATTTCACCAAAGGTGTAAGTTCCAACAAAAGGTGTAAATTTTGTGAAATATATTATTTTACAAAAAGGTGTAATTGTTTACAAAAGGTATAAGCATTTTCAGGAAAAGGTATAAGTTTTCACAAAATGTGTAAGTTTTAACAAAATGTATAAATTTAATTTAAGAAAATTCTTTACAAATGGTGTAACGTTTAAGAAAATGTGTAAGTTTTTTTTACAAAAGATGTAAGTAATTTCACAATAGGTGTAAGTTTTGTTTTCACAAAGGGTGTAAGTTTCAACAAAAGGTGTAAATTTTATGAAATAAATTATTTCACAAAATGTGTAACTCTTCACAAATGGTGTATGTATTTTCATGAAAAGGTGTAAGTTTTCACAAAAATTTTTTTTCACAAAAGGTGTAACGTTTCAGAAAAAGGTGTAAGTTTTATGACAGAAGGTGTAAGTAATTTCACAAAACGTATAAGTTTAGTTTTCACAAAAGGTGTAAGTTCTTACAAAAGTTGTAAATTTTATGAATTAAATTATTTCACAAAAACTGTAACTTTTCACAAAAGGTGTAAGTATTTTCACCAAAAGGTGTAAGTTTTCACAAAATGTGTAAATTTTATGAAAGAAATTTTTTCACAAAAGGTGTAACATTTTAGAAAAGATGTAAGTTTTTTCACAAATGGTGTAAGTAATTTCACAAAAGGTGTAAGTTTTGTTTTTGCAAAAGGTGTTAGTTCCAACAAAAAGTGTAAATTTTATGAAAGAAATTGTTTCATAAAAAATGTAACTTTTCACAAAAGGTGTAAGTATTTTTCACGAAAAGGTGTAAATTTTATGAAAGAAAATTTTTCACAAATGGTGTAATGTTTCAGAAAAGTGTGTAAGTAGTAGGAATGGCAACAGGGTGGGGCAGGGTCGGGGACTACACTCCCCATCCCCGATCCCCAAAAGTGAGAAATTCCCTATCCCCGCCCCCAATCCTCGACGGGGAACCCATCACCCCCTCCGCGCTCGCACCCGATCGGGGATCCCCGACCCTACAAATTCCCCGAATTACAGTAGCATATTAGATTTTTTTTTTTTTTTTGGATCTGTAATCAATATTCAAACAAATAACATCCAATCCAGTAACATCCTATTCGATAACATATTTTCAAATTAAAATGTCATATTTTCAAACAAATAACATCCAATACAGTAGCATATTCAGTAACATCCTATTCAAATAAATAATCAATGCATATTTTCAAATTAAAAAATCTGTAAACAAAAAAATAACATCCAATCCATCTTTAAAAAATTTGTCAACATATTTTTTTGATTTGTAAACATTCTATTCAAGCATATTTGTGAACATATTTTCCACACAAAAGATATTCAAATAGCATATTCAAGCTAAAAACAATAGCATAATCTGTCAACATATTTTCAACATACTCAAATAATCTGTCAACATTTTTTCAACATATTCAAATAGCATATCTGTCAATAGGGATGGCAATCTATCAATAGCATATCTATCAACATATTTTCAACACATTCAAATAGCATAGTCCATCTAGCAGCCCACACAAAGGAAAATTCAGCAAGTTGCAAAGAGAATAATTAGTCCCAAGCATAGACCGCAAGGGATAGGCTCCAAAAAAAAAAAAAAAAAATCCATTACAATATAAAAAACCAAATCCGTCGTGAAACCAAAAAAAGAAAAGAAAAAAAGAACAAGATTGTTTGTCCAATACTCATACAACCACATCAACACTTTCATCATCTTCTTTAACTTCAACTTGAATTCCTGTTAAATAACAAAAGGAAAAAAAATAAAAATAAATAATCAATACTAATAATAAGATGTGAAAAATGTTAACAATTAAAACAAAAAAGATGACAACTAACACAAAAGTGGCACACGACTCATCCGAGTCGATCTCATCATCATATATAGTCACATAGTCCACCGATTCCGATGTTGAATTTCCTAAAAAGTAAAGAATATAAATTCAGTATTGAAATTATTCCATTTTAATATAAAAGTGAAATAATAATATGTAGATTGGATGAAATAATAATATGAGTACCTTTCATCTCTGCATCCCACAACCAACTTTGTGCACACATTAATGCTTTTAATGTGTTTGGATGAAGTCTACTACGATGTGGACTCACCAACCTTGCACTAGTACTAAATGCTGACTCAGAAGCAACAGTGGATACATGAATAGCTAAAATATCCCTAGCTATTGCCTGTAAAGTTGGATACTTTGGTCCATTGGCTTTCTACCAATTCAAAACATCAAAACCTGAAGTTCTTGGCAAAACATCATCTTCTAGATAATGGTCCAACTCTGATCTTACATTCTTCATTTTTTTACTTTTCTTCCTACTAATAAACAAATCATACTCTTAAAGGGTCTCTGTTACAATTTCTAGATGAATAGAAGAGTCACCAACAACATTGGTCTCAATATCAATTCGGTGCTAATACTCTTGCAACAAATCATAACAAATCTAACGAACCCTGTCAACTTTATCTTTAGCTTTGTCTCCATAAAGTTTTTCAAAATAAAACTCCAATACACTCATCTTATACCTAGGATAAAGTGTAACGCCCTCAAAATAATACATAAATCAACCATTTATAAGATCCCAAAATCATAAAAGAGATATTATATTTTCATTCATCAGAGTGTTCTTTACAAAAAGTATCACATGTTGACAACAAAAGTAAATGCCCTACAGGCTTATAACTTTCCAAATCAACACTTGGTTTCAACAAAAGAGGGTCAGAAGCCCTTTACAATTTAAAGCCCTTAGCTTGGAAATAAAAACATATATCATAAAATAAAACAACCAAAATGGAGACTTCAGCTCCACAACCTCCCAAGCTAAATCCTTGGAGGCAGCATGTCACCTGTACCTGAAAATGATGTCCTCTATAGGGTAAGCCAAAGCCCAGCAGAGATACGCTAAACATAATATGAGAATTAACTAAAACATCAGCATTTGATAAATGTTTAACAATTCTGAACTATCTCAAACCTTTTCCATAGTCAATCAATACTGGTTCCCATATATCCATTCATTCCCATTTATTACTCAAGTCAATTCATTGACATAGTTCAATATTATTCAACCATTCAAAAATGAGACTACAACTCATATATCAACACTTCAATAGCAAACATCAATCATCACTTCCATAACTTTGCCATTTTACGGAACTACGTTTGAGGGAACCGGCACCCATAAATAAATAAAGTTTCGGGACTTTCACCCAGGACACTCCAGCCAACTTAGTTATCAATGGAGTCTATCCCCTATCTCCTCCCACACAATGGAGTACATCCATATCTCCTCCCAAACAATATACATATACAATGTATTTAACAAGTTGTCATATACAATGACTAATCCATTCACATATACAATGTTTTCACCAAACCGTCATGTTCAATGACATATTTCAATTGATTAGTTCAATTTACCTAATCATCATGCAGTGTCTACAACAATCATGGCTATCCTCATCCGATAGCCCAAAACAGTTATTTCTAAACAGATAAATAAATTTATCAAATAGATAAATTATCAACATTTTCATAGGTGAGTGATTAATCAATCCAACTACACCATTCAACCAAAGTTTCCTCAAATTTCAATATTCCCAAACCAATTTCATATTTCCACAAATTACCAAATTAATTAATTAAGTTCAATTAGGGCATTTTTCCCTTATGCCCAAATATTGCCCCCAAGGCCAAATTTCACTCATATTCCACATACAACCCCAATTTCAAGTCTCACATATATATTAAACTCAACGATGGAAAACCCCTCTTTCACAATTACCCCTCTTCAATATTAACTTTACCCAAACTTCCCAAATTCCACCATTTGTACAAAATGACTAAAATTTATGTTAAAACTCATAAGAAGGAGTAGAATATCCCTACATCAAATTTAGGAGCTCAAAGGAGAAGAAGGAAGAAACTCAAAGTGCTCCAAAGCTCAACTTTTTCATATCAATTCGTAGCCCACGCGAAGCTCTACCTTTTATACAAAGGAAGTAGGGTAGAGTCACTCTAGATCAAGTGTATTTGTAGAGAGAAGTGGTAGTTTAGAGAGAGAGTGTGTGTCAAATTTAGGGTTTGGAGGAAGAAGAGAGTGAAAAAGTGTGTAAAAATCCTGTTGTTGCAATCTGATATACTCGAGGCTCGCTCGAGCGAAGGAGTGGTCGTTCAAGCGACCAGACACAAAAGAACCTCGCTCGAGCGAACAATGTGAAACTTCAGGTCTGTAACCCAGAAGCACACTCGAGCGTATGAGTCCTCGATCGAGCGAAGAAACACCAAACATAGAGCTCGCTCGCTCGAGCGAAGGAAAAGCTCGCTCGAGCGAAGAAACACAACCTTCAGGTCCAAAAGAGACGTAGACGCACGCTTGAGTGCGAGAGTGCTCGCTCGAGCGAAGAGACACACCACACAAAGCTCGCTCGAGTGCAGGAACACTAGCTCGAGCGAAGAAGCTAAGACTCAAGGCTCGCTCGAGCGACAAAAGGCTCGCTCGAGCGAAGAAGCGAAAATCTGGACAGCAACCATTTGTTTCAAATCACACCCAACCTGTTCCAAACTTACCCAACACATCCCACAACTCAATTACAAGGAATTAAAGGATGGAAGCAAGATAAAGACAATAACAACACCTGCGGAGCCGAGTCCGGAACATAATAAATAATGGGGGAAAATCGGGATCGCTATATAAAGTACAACAACAACTCCAATAACACCATGTATCACTAACCAATATTTATCAAAATTTTCCACCATTTTTGATGCCATTGTTCTAATCACTTCAATTTCACAAGAGAGCCATTAAGACAGTGTCATCCTAATCTCACATAAAGTTGGGAAACAAACAATGGTTGTGGGATACTTAGTACCAGAAAATAACTCTGTGATAGAAAAAAAATATCTTAAACCTCCCACTAATCTCTCTAGCAAACTCCTATTCTTCCTCACTTGGCACGGTCTTATATTGGGGCTCTTTATTTTTCAACCGAGAAAAGACAACCTTATACAATAAGGCAGTCTGAAGCATTGAGTAGGTTCAATTCCACCTAGTTGCACAATCAAGTCCAAATTTCTTAGTATGTGGATTACGCAATTGATTGACTATTTCTTCAAATTTTTCTTATTTTTTTGGTGTTGCTGTCCAATAAGCTACACTCTCTTGAATTTTTTCTACACCCACTCGTATGACATGCAGTCCATCTTTCACAATCAAATTCAAAATATGTGCACAACAACGCATATGAAACAAACTACCACCCAACAAAAGTGATGTATTACTCAACTTATCCATCAACATGGTAATCATGGCATCATTTGTGGAGCAATTATCAATAGTAACAGTAAATTTTTCTATCAATATTCTAATCCATCATATATGCAAGCAAAGTATCACAAAGAACTTCTTTTGTGTGTGGACATAGAAGATAAATAAACCTAAAATATAATTATAGCATTTTCGGTTTTGCCCCGACCTTCTTTGTGTTCCAGACTCGGGTTCTGTAGTTGAATATTGTATCCATACCTTGTTTTTTCCCCTTTGACCCTTGGTGTTTGAGTTTTAGAACTTGTTGGGCGAGTCAGAACAGGTTGGTTGTTAGTTCGGTTAGATTGTTGTTGCCCAGATTTTGGCCTCTTCGCTCGAGCCCAGGCTTCTTGCGCTCGAGCGAGCTTTTTGTAATTTGCTTCTTTGCTCGAGTGAGGTTTCTTGCGCTCGAACGAGAATTGGGGGTCCTCAGGTTTCTTTTCTAGACGCAAAATTTCTGGGAAGATGAAATTATTCACTCGAGCATGACTTCTTGCGCTCGAGCGAGACTTGTGTTATTTGTTCCTTCGCTTGAGCAAGGTTTCTTGCGCTCGAGCGAGCGTGTGCATCTGTGGCAGACTTAAAGCTTTGCATTGTGCGCTCAAGCGAGGTCACTTGTTGTGTCTGGTCGCTTGAGGGACAACTCCTTCGCTCGAGCGAGGACCGCGTATATCAGTTCACAGCAGCCCATTTTTACACAGAAAAGTGAGATCTTTTCACCTCAAAACCCTAATCCGGCACCTTCTCTCTCTAAAATACTCTCTCTCTCTCTCTCTCTATAAATACTCTTAGATCTAAGTATCTTTTAACCCTAGTTCCTTTGTTAAAGTGTTGGACCATCTCAAGGGCTTTCCTTTGATCCAAGGAAAATCGAATTTGGGGCATCTTTGAAGTTATTCTTCTTCTCTTTGAGTTCTACACTTAAGGTAGGGATATTCTACTCTTTGATATGGGTTTTAACCTAGGTATTTGTCATTTTGAATAAATGGTGGGATTCAGGAAGATTTGGATGAAGTTAGGGTTTGGGTTTTTATTTTTGAAAGAGGGGTTTTCTGTATTTGGTTCCATATATGTATGTGAGGTCTTGAACATGATATTACTTGAGTGTAATGGGTGAAATTTGGTCTTGGGTTTAATATTTGGTGAAAGGGGGAAGATTGCCCTAATTTTAATCAAATAAATTATTTTATATAAATAATGAAATTGATGTGGAAATACGAAATTGGGAGGGCGTATAATTGAATGGTGTAATGGGATTTGTTAAATCACTCACTCATAGAAATTTGGTAAATTATCTGTTTGATAGATTGTATATCTATTAGAAATATCTGTTTTGGGCTATCGGTGGAGGATAGCTATGATGGTTGTAGAAACTGTATGTGGATTAGGTGAATTGAAACTAATAAATTGAATTATGTCATTGAATATGACGGTTTGATGAAACCATTGAATATGTCATTTGATTAGTCATTGTATATGACAGCGTTTTTAAATACATTGTATATGTATCATTGTTTGGGAGGAGATAGAAGATATACTCTATTGTTTGTTCGGGAGGAGATAGGGGATGGACTCTATTGAAAATTAAGTTGGCTAGAGTGTCCTGGATGAAAGTTTCGAAATCTTATATATATATGGGTGCCGGTTCCCTCGGATGTGATTCTGTAAAATGGCAAGAAAATTGAAGTGTTGGATTGATAAATGTATTGAATTGTGAACCATTGAGTGTAAATCTCATTTTGGTTGATTGGATAATAATGAATTTGGTTAATAGATTTACCTGAAATAGATGAATGGAAATGAATCGAGGTATTGGTTATCTATATTGAATGGTCTTGGAAAAAATATGTGTTGGTTAAGAATATTGCACATTTATCTGATGCTTATATCTTAGTTAAATCTCATATGTTGTTTTAGCAAATTTGTACTGGGCTTTGGCTCACCCTACTTGGGAAACCATTTTCAGGTACAGGTGACATGCCGCCTCCAAGGACATAGCTTGGGAGGTTTAGGGGCTAAAGACTCCGTTTTGTTATTTCGTTTTGTGTTAAATGTTTATTTCAAGCCGAGGGCTTTAAATGTATAGAGCTAGGACTCTCTCTTTTGTTGTAATCAAGAGACTTCTTGGAAAGATGTAAGCCCGTAGAGTGTTTATTTTGTTGTAATTGATTAGTGTTACATGTTGTAGTTTTAGAATTTATGAAAGTATGATGCATGTAATTTCTTTTGTAATATAAACTCTGATGAATGAAAGTAATGCATTTCCTAGTATGATTATGAATCTCTTGGGTCGATTCATCCTCTTTATTTTGAGGGCATTACAACTTGGTATCAGAGCATACCGGGTTTGAATACTTTGGGTACGTAGGAAGTGGTTAGTACTACAATGGGTTTGTCTCGCTTGTTAGAGACTTAAGTATGGGTGTAATGTGCTTATATGATAACATACTTATGTGATTATGTGGGTATGAGATTTGATTTCTAGGATGTTGATCGGGTCCATGGGTTTCTGGGAGTCTTGTTGGAAAGGCACTTGATTACTGCCATTTCTAACTGGAACTCTAGCGACTCCACGGGATAGTCATTATCTGGAAATGAAATTCATATGTGTTTATGTGATTGTGTGCTTATGTGGAGTGAATTACAGTTGTCCATCGAATTAGGACGCGAGTGAGATAGTTTCGACACATTTGTAAATGTGCTAATCTCTTTTGTTACCTTTATTAGGATATCAGGATGAGGTCGTGGTGGTAGGCGTGGTAGGCCTATGAGGCACGAGATGCCTAAACTGAATGAGATTTCGGCATAGGAGGAAGGAGTTGGTCAGGCCAATGTGGCCGAACCGATTGGTCAGCAAGCTATGGGTGCCTTAGCCCGTGAAATGACCGGAGCATTGAGGGAATCTATGGACATTCTCAGTAGCAACGCCCGTGGGCTTTGCTACTACAGTTCGGACTCAAATGTCACGGTTCTAAATCTAATCTCGCAAAGTGCAATGCGAGATTGATAAATCACCAAAGAGTCCAAATCTGGCAAATCGTTTTGGAAAACTGATTTTTAAGAAAGAAGTGCCAAACATGGACTGCTTTGCCAGATATAGAGTTGCCACTTAAATATTTATTTTTGGGGAATTTAGGAAACCCTGACTCCTTGCCTAAGGCCACGTGTCCGTCATCACCAAAGTTGCCTCGGCTCGGGAACTTGGGTACGATTGGGGAAGGTCATGCAATGAGCACCCCCGCCCGATCAAAGATCGGCCACTACTAAACATGATATCTTGTTTTTGAAAACATATGCATTCTTATTCTCGTTATTAGCTAGAATTTACTATGTGATGTGCACAACACTCAAGTATAGACCGGATTGCCTAAATTGGAACAAAACATTTCATGTTTGTTTATTTGAAAATGGTTTGATGGTGCTACTCGTAAGTAGGCTAAGATGTGGATTTGCCACCCTCAAGTGGGCTTAGAAAACATGATTTTGCCACCCTCAAGTGGGCTTAAAAACTCGCATTTTGATGAATTGTTCCAATTTAAGCAACCCAACCTTCACCTACAGGCATTCGGGCAGTTATATCACATAAGCAAATACCCTCATGGCAAGCATGCTATCATGGCAACACTCATACTCATGTAAGATGCTAAAGCATAAAAAGCTTACCTAGTACTCCGAGCCAAACAATAACTAGTTAGTAATCAATGCATGATCCTAGTTCATGTTAAGATGGCTAATGCAACACATGCAAAATGCAACTAGAAATAGGCTCAGCTATTCTAAAATGGCATATGAGATGCAACGATTCGATACACGTATTCAACTTGGAATTGAAATACAATACAATTAGTATGATGCGCCAATCCCGATGCATGCAATACAGATGGATGAATGCAGACATGCTATCATAAGGATGCTAATCGAAACATGACCTAGAACTAATCATTGAAAGCAGGTAAGTAAAAGGGAGAAAGACGTGGGGTTGGAAGACATTCATACACTCATGCACACTTATTACAAAAGTCGCCCTCTTGACGGAGGGTCCGAAATAATAATACAAATTGACTCATTAACTAACTAATTAGCTAATTAATTATTACATAACACTTAACTGATTAAACAGATTAATTAAGCTACTAAAGCGGTAAAGAGGCCTCGGAAAGAGGGATAAATGCATTGCATGCTCGGCTTCGCTCGGAAATCTATCACCATGCTCATGTTGCCTCTGTTTACACTGCCCTGCACCTCTGAAAACTGTGCAAGTCTCAAGGATGCTTCTGAATCACTCCTTGAGCACTGTGGGATGTCACCGGCCAAGATATGGGAACACCGGCCATGTGGAATTGGTTATCGACCAATAATGGGGATCTCGACCATAAATTTGTAGTTGACCTGCACTGAAGATGGCCGGCCGGCCATCTCTTCATGCAGAATGCCATTTTGCTGCAGCAGAGGACAAACAGAGCATGACAATGCATTTTCAAAGTAATGTGTGCACAACCACCCTTCCTATCATGTCACGGACTCAAGGAAGTATGGTTCTCGACCCTCGGGCCATCAATCACGCATTTCAATGCATGATGGCCAAAGGAACCAAGTGTGCAAATCAATATGGAATGAATGCACAAAACACATAAAGGCCTCACACTCTATCATGTTGGATCAAGAGCGTCGGCGACTAAAGATTGAGGCCCGTTTCGTCACTTCAAGTACGAACGTTCCTCGCTCCTCGTGTTTGGTTTGACACCCCAAACCAAACACAATGTAATGCAAACAAGTATGCCAAATACAATGCAACATGGAAATGCAATGCTATGCAACCTAAGCATGCCAAATGCAATAGGACTCAAGCATGCACACAAGGCTAAGGTAACAAGCATGCCAAATGCAATGTAACCTAATCAAGCATGTGACAAAATGCAAACTAGCAAGCATGCAAAATGCAACCTAAACATACAAACATGCATGGTATGCAAAGGTGGACAAGCATGTAATGCGATAAGCATGCAATGACACACAAGCCACATGATCCATGGACTTACACTGAAAATGGATAGGCCTTAGCCACACCAAAAACAGTGGCCAAAATGATGAAGTGATATAATGAAATGCACAATGAGCATGCACATGCAATGGTCCAAGAGTTAGGGCATAAGGTCACAATACCCAAACATGAGCGAGGGGTGACAATCATGGTAGTATGGTGACACTATAAGCTCTGAAATTATGCTAAGAGTGATGCCAAATCAAACACATAACACAAGCAAGGCATGCTAATGGACTTCAAGTTCAAAGCTAGCCAAGGTACTCAAACCATGGCCATATCAACCAAGCCCCAAAGGACCAAGGTGACCCAAAACAGTCCCAAGGCAGGCCAAAACAAGGCTAGAACATGCATGGGATAAGGCCAAAACATGCTAGAAAGGTGAGCACAAAACAAGACGCATACAAGGCCAATAGGGGCAATTGCACTGCTCCTATTACAACCAAGCATGGCATGGCTTAGGCCAATAAAATCAGAGTTATGGCATGTTGAAATGAGCCCAAAAACCCACTTAGATGGCATCCCAAAGGCCTAAGTATAATGGCATGCGCAATGACCTATTCTTAAGGCATGAAACACAAACTATCCAAAGCATGGAATAGGTGATAAATGTAAGTGTGTGACCATGAAACACGGATTGAAATCACATTTCACATGATGCCAAATCATGAAAATACTTCAAGTAACACATGCTAATGAACTCAAAGCACAAAGCTACAAGCTAGAATGAACCAGGGCTATACAAAACAATGCATGCATGACCAAGACAACACCAAACAGAGCTTAAACATGGTAAAACATGACTAAGAGCTCCTTTTAGTTGAGCCAAAACATGCAAGAATAGTGGTCCAAACACAAGATGCATATTATGCAAACATGCAAGATTACTCTACAAGTATATGAAGCATGCAAGATGCCATCAAACCAACATGGAATAGAGTTAAGGCAGGTCCTAAAAGTCACTAAAAAGTGCTGAAATAGAACCAAGACATGCTAAGTAAACATGCTACTCTTATGAGCCATTAACACAAGCATATGAGACATAAGGAGAGAGGGGTGTCCCCCTCCTATACAAGACTTCAAAACCACTTCTCCACCACTGAAAATCCTCTGGATTTCAGTGGTGGGAAGGTCAAAATAAGATGATCCCAAAGCTCAAGAGTAAAGGCACAAAACAAGCCCAAACAAGGCCTAAGAGGGGGTAGACAACCCCCCAACCAAAAAGTGACCTTAAGCAACCATAACAAGCATACAAAATCAGAACTTTTTGTAGTTTAGAGTCAAGCTTAAAACAATATAGAAGTATGTGTAAAAGCTTAAGCCAAAATGGGGTATCAAAAGCAAGTTGACTCACCCTTGAAGAACAACTTCAAGAACACAACTCCAGCAATCTTCTTGGATAAAAAATAAACCAAGAACTCTAAAGTCAACCTTCTAGTGCCTCAGCAACCAAGGATAGTGTAGTGCTAGGTGTTTGTGTACAATAGTAAGAACAAAACACACTTTTGAGTTCAAACACACACACAAATCTAGAGAGAGGGAGATATAGAGAGAGAGATATATCTAACTTGTATATCAGATTTCTAGAACCCCTGGAAAGGGAGAGGAGGCTCTCCTTTTATAGAAATCCAATTTTGCAAAGCTTCTTGGAGAAGCTAAGCAAGGCTCAAATCCCTCCATACATGTGTATGGTGGGGAGGAATTGTGGATGCCAGCTGCACCAGTTGGCACAAAATATTTGCCAAAAGCAGATGAACAGGGTTCAGCCACCAAAAATGGCCGATCAACCAACAAAAGTGCCGGCCGACCAAATAAAGTGCCGATTGGCCAATACTTTTGGCCGATGGAAAGAAAACAGGGCTGATGGCCTCAAGCCTTGGCCGGTGGGTTGAGGGTATGGCAAACAAGCCACCCTCTTCCCTTAGAAGCAAAAACACAAGTGTTTGGTCCACAACCAGGCACAAAATAGACAAGTTGAGAGATCTTGAGGCAAGGCGCACGGCCGAGACCTCTGGGAACTCAAAACGAACATGAACATGGATGATCATCGAGTGTTCAAACGATGACGTCCAAGTCTTGAGGACGGTCAAAAATGGGGTGTCTACAGTTGCCCCTCTTTGACAAAACTCGAAAGTCATGAAGATGACGGGAGTGAATGTCAAAGCCCAGAGACGACCCATTTTTGACAAGGCTGAAGACTTAGACAAGCATACAAGATCACAAAGATATGCACTCGCAGGTAGGGGCAAAATGCAGAGGACATACACGATGCCGAGCATAACTTATGATCATGCAAAGAGAGCTGTAATGAAGCAATTATACACAATAAATGCAACAGTTTAAGCAAGCGAATAAGAAACGAACTACAACTCATGCAGAAAGGATGTAAGAGAATTATACAATTCTCGCTACGTCTCACATGGAGAATACAATACTTGTCCGGTTCGTCTGGTCGTGCCAGCTTCAAATGAACCGTACATACAATATCGTGCCTGAAAAAGAAAGAAGCTTAACAGGTACAACATCGTTAGAAACATGTATAGCAATGCAAGTGAAAAGTGCGTGACAACGCAAGTGAGGGGGTGCATGACAATGCGGGTGGAAGGGGTGCATAACAATGCAACCTAAATGTGCACATAACAATGCGATTTGAAACAAGCATAACAATGCAAGGAGGGCATGCGCGGCAATACAAGCCGATGGTGGTGCATAACAATGCAAGGAGGTGGCATGCGCGACAACGCAAGCCGGGTAAGATGCATGACAATGCAAGGAGGTGGCATGCACAACAACGCAAGCTGGGTAAGATGCATAACAATGCAATTTGTAACATAAACACATGTAAGTAAAGCAATACGCGACAACGCATGCAATGTGTGAAGCAAGAAAAGCATGAACACATGTAAGTGAAGCATATGCGACAACGTATAGCAATGTGTGAAGCAAGGAAAGCATGAACACATGTAAGTAAAGCAATACGCGACAACGTATAGCAATGTGTGAAGCAAGGAAAACATGAACACATGTAAGTAAAGCAATACGCGACAACGTATAGCAATGTGTGAAGCAAGGAAAGCATGAACACATGTAAGTAAAGCAATACGCGACAACGTATAGCAATGTGTGAAGCAAGGAAAGCATGAACACATGTAAGTAAAGCAATATGCGACAACGTATAGCAATGTGTGAAGCAATGCGAGAATAGAGAGAGGCATATATTCAACGGAAGCATGGTAAAGGCATGTCATTCATGATGTTGAGATGCAACTTGAAAGCAAGACGAAGCATGCTACATGCAAGAGCGAAAGGACACATAACAAGCCCGCTTATTAAAACATTATAATGCAACATGCTCGAAAATAATTCTTGAATTTTTGCAATGTACCAAAGGATACGAAAAGGATACACCTCGCGCGCATCGAATGCCGTGCACGGAAGACACGGTTCGAGATCAAAACGAAGACTGGTTAAGCTTCAAAAGTGTACTTTCTTGCATTATCTTGAGAGATGAAGGTCCTAAACCACATAATTGACCCAACCAAAGGTGTGGGAGGTTCACCGACCACAAGGGGAGGCCACCGGCCACCCATCGGCCACATAATGAGTTCATCGGCCAAATATTTGGCCGATTGGCTAACAATTTGGCCGACCGGCCAAAAATGGCAATGTCGGGGCAGTTTTGTCCTTTGGCCACGGGTCTTTAAATATAAGGTTCCAAACCTTATATTTCCACTTCACCTTAGCTCGAAAATCACTCATCTCTCCCTCTAGGCGATTTCCCAACCTTCGATCTGAGTTTTTGCCGCGTTTTTGGGCCTTTTTCGTCGTTCGATTCGCGAAACCCTTTCCGTTTCGCACACTTTAAACCGAACAAAACTCAGTTTTCGGTGTTTGCTTTTCGATTTCCACTACTTAGGGCTTGTTTCTTCCTGAGTTTACTTGGTTTTCATGTCTTTTCCACACTTCGACCTTTTCTCCCATTTTTCATCATCTCGGGGTTGACTTTTGGGTTGACTTTTCGCATTCTTGCCTGTTTCTCACATTTTCGGCCATTTTCACTTTCCTTTTGACATGGCGGATGACATTCCACGTGGTGGGACTCCCCTGGAGATGGACGTGGACCCTGAGGTCAAGCTTCTACCTCTTCGCATCCTGCCGTTCGATCCGGCGACTTACAGGCTGGCGATACACGTGTTGCCTCCCGATGGCATCCGCCACTTTAAGAGCTATACGCGGGGTGCACCACTGGAGCTTTTGTTGCGCAAGCCAGAGTCACATCTGTCTTACGGCGCCGCTGAGGTATATTCTTCCTCTGTTTCATTTTCTGCAATATAGAACGTATAACTGCGATAGTCGATTCTGTTCTTTAACTGCTTAACTTTCGAGCCTTGATACATCACATGCTGTATTTCACTGTGAGCACACCCACACCCGATATCTGTTTAAATCTGAACACATGCACACACGCTGCATTCTCAACTGAACAATTCAAACACACTGATACATCATATGCTGTAGTTCACTGTGAGCACACCCACACCCAATATCTATGTAGACTCGGACACATGCACACACACACTGCATTTTCATCAATTTTGAGCGCATTCAACACTGTATTTCTAACACCGCTTTGCAACTGTTTGTTTTGAACACAGGGAGATTCCCATGCCTTCCAGGGGTATGGGAACATTGCCTCCTGAGGTTGGTATATGGAGCTGCTCGATGCGGTCTGTCATATTATTGACTGGGTCGGCTTTGGGACCTTTTGCATGGGACTCTCGCGTCTCACTGTGAGTAGGCCCCTTCTTGCTGCTCTGGTGGAGAGGTGGTGGGACACCACCGATTTCTTCCACCTTTCTGCCACCGGGGAGATGACGATGACTCCCTTTGACTTCTCCATGCTCACAGGCATCAGAGTGGGGGGTGATCCAATCCCCTTTGACACAGATATGGACGAGTGGGACGCCGCTCAGCTATACTTGCTCGGCACTCAGCCACCTCTTGCTCGGGTAGGATTTGTGAGGTACTCATGGTTCGAGGATCACTTTTGGATCTAGGTGCCTACTACTCAGGAGGAGGAGGAGCAGTATGCCCTCGGCTTCATCACGTTCCTACTGGGGACCACACTCTTCGCCGACCAGGCGAACACCGTCGCCCTCTACCTATTGAGTGCGCTTGTGGATGTGACGCGGATTCGCGGCTACGATTGGGGTGGCGCGGGCTTGGCCACTCTTTATGGATATATGAGCTCATCCTTCTACCGCAGTGGACAGTTGCTTGGAGGCTACTGGCAAGCCTGGGAGGTACGTGTTCCTTTTTTTGTCTTTTCAATTCTGTTTTTCATTATCTGTATATCACACACACTGTGCGTACGCAATCTGCTTTACACTAGTTGTACACTATACACACTACACAATACACTGCACGTACTGCACTCTGCTTTATCTGTATATTGCTTTACCTGATAAGCATACTCATATCTGCTTTGTTACACTATACAGTTGTGGGTGTATGGCTACTTCCCTAGGCTTGCCCCAGTGCTAGATGAGGAGATCCCTCTCGGTGTTCCATTTTCTCACCGCTTCGATGTGAGATGTGAACAGAGGCCATGGGAGTCCTTCATGTTCTTCCGCTGCTACTTTGACACCATCACCGTAGCCGAGGTATGTCAAACATTACAGTTCATTTAAGCTTCGCTTTATATTGTACTCTCAATATCAGTAGATAACAAACTGTGTTTTATTTGCAGATCACCTGGCAGCCTTGGGCCCCGTTGCCTGACGCAGTTCGGGAGCGGTATGCCGATGCTTGAGAGACTGCCCGGTTCAGGGTTCTACTGGAGGGCCCAATCTGTCGAGCATGGTACTTTGGGGAGCGCTTCTTGCGGCAGACCTTGGGCGTGCTAGAGCAGACAGTTCCAGCACCTCCTTCTACCCACGTGAGGCACACTGAGAGTTACACCTTAGAGGAGATGATAGACTATATGATTGGCTAGGACTCTGAGCCTTTCAGGGATGAGGGTGACTACGCCGAGTACATTCAGGCTTATATCATGTGGCCTTTGATTGGTGCTCGTCGAAATTTGGCGAGAGAGGCCGGGCGCCAGATGCGAGGCGAGGCACCGAGGGCACCTCCGGCTCGAGGTAGGAGTGGGTCTGGAGGCGAGCCGGATGGCGAGCCTCTGACGATCGCATCATGGGGGCGGGTGGGGAGACTTATCAGATTCCCTTTGCTCCTCCTCCGGCTGATCATGAGCTTGTCGGAGTCTATGGCTCGACCCCAGTATGTACTACCACACTTTGCATTCTGTACAGTCATTTCAATTCATTTGATATCCCACAGAATACTAATGACTTCAACACTTTTGTAGGCTTTCGTCGAGTACACTCGCCAGTCCCTGGAGTTGACAGCCTCAGTGGTAGGGATGCTGTATCGGTGCATCGACTTGTTGACCATCTACAATATCCCGGTAAGTTCTTTCAACCGCAGTCTCAAACTTTGCCCAATCGGTTTCATACATAATCTGATGCATTACACTATCAACATGGCACCTGATACACAGCACTCACGGTACTGATACACTGTAACCCACATACTGTTCACAGCATTGCTCACGGTATTCATACACTGTACTCATACATTGCATTCGGTATTCATACTTTGCTTTGCGTAGCATAACTGATGCATTTGCCATTTGTCCTTTTTAGGCCCCGTTCTAGATTTCGGCTGCGGGAGGTGCTCTAGCTGGACCATTTGTTCTTGCTCGAGGAGGAGGGGGAGTCAGGCGGAGGATGACTATCCACAGCCGAGGTAGACATAGGCGCACCCGTGCTGAGAGCAGTTCACGAGAGCCTTCTCCCGATGATTCTGATGAGGAGGCGGTGTCCTCCCAGGGCGAGGTCGGAGACAACTCAGATTCTGACTATGGAGATGGTGGTGGTGACCCTGGACTCTCGTCCAGGAAGAGAACCAGGACCAACTCCCACACTTGAGATGACTGATATTGATCCAGACTTTCTGCTGCTTTTTCTTCTTCTTTGCTTTGTTCAGACATTTTGTTACTTTTCTCCTCTTTTTTTGTTTTGCTTTATTTTTCTTTTTACTGGTAGTTTGAATACATTGTACTGCCTCAGGCAAGTTTTACTTTCTCAAAACTATGTACTTTTTGCAAAAGACATGATGAAATGAAACAACTATTTTGTTCAAAAGGTGTTACATTTATACATTTTATACATCGCATCGCATCGCATTACATAACAATGTAAATGAGATTTGAACTTTTATTTGAAAATTAAGCACTTGCATCGTAATAATCAGGTAGTGAACCGAGTAACAGCAAAACAACTCGATAATCAAAGCCAAGAACTGGATAAGCTAACCAAGTGTAAATACAACTCGATAAGCAAAGCAAAGACTTAAAGAATGTAAAATACAACTCGATAAGCAAATGTACAACAACTCGATAAACAAATTGCAGTAACAGGCGCGACTTCGCAAAATCATCACCAAAAGGCATTGGAAGTGGAACCAGTCACAAGTTCTCAGCATGTTTAACATTTATTCAGCTTAGAGAACAAAAGGAGAGGCCATCGGCCAAAGGGAGATATCATCGGCCACAATAAATGGCCATCGGCCAACACTTTTAGCCGATCGGCCAAAACAAATGGTCGGTCGGCACTATTTTTGGTCGATCGGCCAAAAATGGTAAGGACTTCCAGAATGTTGACACCTATCTTCCACTCACCACCTTATCTTCTACAAAATCCCCAGCTTCGTAGTTTTCCTCATTTCAACACGGATTTGCACCAAATGGAAGAGTTTCTTGCCCAAAATCTCACAAATCGGATTACCAACTTGGATGGCTCGGAAAAGCTGAATTTTTGGGGCTTCGGCATAAATGCACTATTCACGCTGAGTCGCACCCTGCTGCGTTTTCCGTTCCTCCATGCCGCGACAAGGTTTTGGAATCCGGTGACACACGCCTTTAGCTTTCGCGGACAAGAGATGTGTCCTACTTTCGAGGATTTCCAAGCTTTAATGGAATCTGAGCGCAATGAAGAAATCTTACCTCAGCTCCGGTTTGGCCACGTCCAAGCCTTAGGATGGATGTGCGGCCTTACTTTGCACGACGCTCAGTCATTGATTCACGACAGGGAGTTGGACATTCTGAGCTTGATTATTCGATTTTTTGATGCCGGTGACCGCAGCGATCATCATTGGCAGGGTTATCGGCGACATGCACTTTGCTTATGCATGTTGTCTCATTTCTTACTAGCCCCGGGCTTCGGCGGATTTAGCACTCGTTTGATTGAGGTCGCCGAGGGCTTGAAAGAGGGAAAAAGCTGCATCGCCATGACATTAGCCGAGACATTGATGGGCTTGGACACTTTTCATCGTCGGGAGACGACTAGGTTTGCAGGGAGTCCACTACTATTGCAGGTAATTTTTCCCACCCCATCTCACATATATTGCTCACATCACTCGGCCTTCATGCTCGATTTTTCTCTTAAAACCTTCTGCTCACTTTTTCTCTCAACGTACACCTCTCTATTATTTATTCTCTCATTTTTCATCCCTCCCCAGGTGTGGTTGATGGACAAGTTGAGAGTTGTGGACTCGTGTCTGGCATATTCAGCTCGCAACTATTTCTTTCGATGACGTCTAGTCGATGCCCCGGATGAGAGATGGTGGTACAGCTGGATGTGCAATTTGTCCGCGGATCGCATTGCTTGGCGCTGTCCTTGGCTTAATTTACCGGCAATGAGCTATAGCATGACCCGTCAGCTCGGGATCCAGTTGATTGGCCTGATACACTGTGTCTTTTACTTTCCCTTTAGGATCCAGCACCAGTTCGGTCATGATCAGACTTGCCCAGAGGAGGGGATTGAGTACCCCGCTACATTTCTGGTCCGAGGCGCGCAGCTAGCTCGGTATGCCGCAGCATGGAGGACGAGAGAACTTCTGGCCCTCGCTCCTATTTTCAGCTACACCCTCTCTGATGAGTGCTTAGATTGGCTCAATGAAGAGGCATAGATCAGGCCCAGCTTAGCATCAGAGGCTTCGATCAGCTCTGGGAGAGGATGCAGGAACACCTGATTATGCCCCGAATTTATTTGTTTTAATCAGAACTTTCAAGTTTTCTTTATGAATGTAATGAAAAGCAACTTCAATTTTGTATTCAAGAGCAAGAGAACTCTGTGTTGAAATCAATGAAATTGAAAGTTGTGGTACTGAAAATTTTCCGTTCGGTCCAAAAATGGTCTAAGTTGTAAAAAGATTAATTTGAGCAAAATCAACTTTTATTAAAACTTTTCAAAACCATTTTCGATATGGATCAGAACTGGATACGCCTGAGATCTGTCACTGAGATGCACAACCCCGGATCCCAACAACTGGAAAGTTGCCCCTAGTCTGAGTAGCACTGCACCGGAGATCACGACCGAGCTCTTGAATGTTGAATAGATAAAGATGACCAAGGCGATCACATGGACAAAGTTGATCGGGGAAGTGTTTATGGCTGAACTTCGACATGAAGTTGCCTACGTATCCCGAAGATGGGAATCAAGCCTTACGTAGTTCGACTCAGGTTCACTCGTGTATTAACCCTCACCTTTTACACTCTAACTTTTGCCAAGGCCACCCTTTGCGGGTTTTCAACCTTGCAAGCTCAGTTTTTATCATTTCAAAATTTTTTGTGCTCTAACTTTTGCCTAGGTCGTCGCCCTTTCAGGTTTTCGGCCTAGCGAGCCTCTCAGGAAAAGTATTTCTTCAACTTGTCCATGTTGATCGGTTGGGAGAACTCTAGGCCATCTAGGTCCATTAGAACAACAGCTCCACCCGACCAGATTGACTTGATGATGTAAGGACCAGTCCAATTAGGTTTGAACTTGCCCCTAGGGTTGTGGATGGGAGCTCGGTTGTCTTTGAGCACCAAATCTCCTTCTTTCAAATTCCTGGACTTAACTTTCTTGTTGAAAGCCCTGGCAATTCGTCGTTGATAACCTTGAACACGGTACAGTGCTTTCAGCCTTCGCTCATCAAAGAGCATGAGTTCCTCGAATCTGCTCTGCTGCTAATTTGCCTCAGCTATCTGACACTCAGCCAGTACTCATAATGACGGAACTTCAATTTTGATGGGTAGAATGACCTCCATCCCATAAACCAATGAATACGGAGTCGCTCCAGTAGAAGTTCTAATTGAAGTTTGGTAGCCCCACAGAGCAAATGGCAGCTTATCTGGCCAGTCCCAGTAGGTTTCCACCATCTTCTGTAGAATACGCTTGATGTTCTTGTTGGTGGCCTCAACAGCTCCGTTGGTTTGTGGCCGATATGTAGATGACTTATGAAAAGCCACGTTGTATTTCTCTAACAAGTCGATCACTTTCTTCTTGAAATGCGAACCATTATCTGAAATGATCTCGTTCGGGACTCCGTAGCGACAGATGATTTTGTTTCTGATAAACTTTGCAATGTGCAACGCCTTTAACACTGCATAAGATGGGGCCTCAACCCACTTTGTGAAATAGTCTATCGCGACTAGAGTGAACTCATGCCCATTGGACCCCTTCGGAGTGGCAGCCCCGATCACATCAATCCCCCAGACTAAAAATGGCCATGGCGAAGTCATGTTGTACAGCTTCGATGGCGGGATGTTCATGCGGTTTGCATGGATTTGGCATTTATGGCATCGCCGGACAAAGCCAATACAATCCTCCTCCATGGTGGACTAGTAATAATCCTGTCTGAGAATCTTCCGGGCTAGCATCACCCCGTTCATGTGCGCTCCGCACTCTCCTCCATGGATGGCCTCCATCAGGCGCTTCGATTCTTCGGCATCAACACACAACTTATGCATCCTGAGATGACCTCTCTTGTACAGTTTATCCCCGTAGACGATGAACTGAGCACCCATTCTTCTAATTTCCCTCTTATCTTTGGCATTCACCCTTGGTGGATACACCTCATTTTCTAAGAAGTTCCGACATCGTAATACCAGGGGTTCTCATCTTGCACTTCATCTATGGCGGTAATCAGCTCGTAGGCCGGCACAATTTTCTGGTCAATGATGATCGAATGCATCCGGACTCCAAAATGGATGTCTATCATAGAAGATAGAGTTGCTAGTGAATCTGCGAACCTGTTGTTCTCTCTTAGTAGATGAGCGAAGTTCAGCTTCTCAAACCGAGGGATCAGCAAGTCCAAGGTCTGGTGGTAGATTCTCATCTTTTCTTCTCTGACTTTCCAATCTCCTTTAGCTTGAGATACAACAAGGTTCGAGTCTCCAATGACGTCCAACTGTTTTGCCCCTAGTTCTAGGGCAGCTTCTAAACCAGCAATACATGCCTCATACTCTGCTTCATTGTTTGATACTTTGAACCGGAGTTTGAATGCTAGAGGGACACGGGAATTGTTGGGTGCTATCAGCAACACCCCTATCCCATATCCGTATTGGTTTGACGCTTCGTCAAAGTACATCGTCCAGGTTTCGTCTTCGATATGAAAAATAGCCTCGTCTGGGAACAAATACTCAACTGCTTCATCCTCATCCACTGGGTGATCGGCTAGGAACTTCGCTACCGCTCTCCCCTTTATTGACTTGCGCGTCACATATTTTAAATCAAATTCGGAAAGTAGAAGCAACCAACGAGCTAGCCTACCCGTAAGTGCTGGTTTCTCGAAGAGATATTTGATGGGATCTAATCTTGAAACCAACATTACAGAGTGAGCTAACAGGTAGTGCCGCAGCTTCCTAGTAGCCCATACCAAGGCTAAGCAAGCCTTTTCCAACGGAGTGTAACGGGTCTCGTAATCCAGCATCTTCTTGCCCAGGTAGTAGATAGCTCTCTCCACCTTGTCCTCAGACTCCTGTGCAAGCATGCAGCCCATTGTAGTTTCAGTTACTAAAAGGCACAAAATCAACGGTTTCCTCGGCTCAGGCGGTGACAACATGAGTGGGTTTTATAAGTATTGCTTGATCTGTTCAAAAGCAGCTTGGCATCGGCTGTCCCATTGGAATTTCTTTCCTTTCTTCAGGAGACCAAAGAGTGGTTCACAAGTCAAGGTTAATTTAGCAATAAACCGTCCTATGAATTGCTCTTTACCCAGATGAAGCCTCGCATCTCCTTTTCAGTCCTCGGTGGTGGCATTTCTAAGATGGCCTTGATTTTGGAAGGGTCGACTTCGATACCTCTCTGTGTAATCAAGAACTGACATTTTCCTATTTGTAACACCAAGCGTACTTCGAGGATTTAGCAAGAATCGATACTCTCTGATCCATTAAAAGAATTTCTGCAAGGCGGTGTAGTGGCCCTCTCTTTCTTTGGATTTGACAATCATGTCGTCCACGTACACCTCAACCTCCTTATGGATCATGTCATGTAATATTGTGGTCACAGCCTGTTGATATATAGCTCCAACATTCTTCAGCCCAAACAGCATCACCCTATAACAATAGGTCCCCCATGGGGTGGTAAAAGCAGTCTTCTTCCGGTCTTTGGGTGCCATTACAATCTGGTTATATCCTGAAAAGCCATCCATGAATGAGAGCAATGCATGCCCCTCAGTAAAGTCCACTAACTCGTCGATATGCGGCAGAGGAAAGTCGTCCTTCGGACTGGCTTTGTTCAAATCTTTGAAATCCACACATACCCGGATTCTGCCATCCTTCTTCGGCACTGGAATGATGTTGGCCAACCAAGTTGGGTATTCAGATACTAGTAGGAACCCTGCGTCAATTTGCTTAGTGACCTCTTCTTTGATCTTGATGGCCCAGTCTGGGCGAATCCTTCTGAGCTTCTGCTTGACAGGTCGGGCCTCTGGGTCAAGAGGGATCTGGTGCTGTACAATCTCAGGATCGATTCCAGGCATGTCTTCGTAGGACCACGCGAAAACATCTTTGAAATCTTTTAATAAAGCGACTAAGCGCTCGCGCTCCTCCGAAGACAACGTGGACCCGATCTGGACCAGCTGCGGGTCCTCTTCAGTACCAACATTAATTTGGATGATTTCATTAACGAGCGGTTTTACAAACCTCTCCTGCTCTTGTTCTAGCAAATATTTCAAAACTGGAGGAATTTCTTCCTCGTCGTTTTCGTCGAAGTTTTGAAAGTCTGAATTAATACAATAAATCAAAGGCACAGAAAAATACTCAAAAGCCACAGCCACTTCGTTCTCATTAATCACTTTCAATTCACCTGATTCCTCTGTTACAACAGACTCAAAGGAAAAAGAAAAAGATGACTAGACAGGACTGTGGCATCCGGGTTATCACCCCCAGGAATACTGAACTCAGACTCAGACAAGCTGGAACCTGATTCCGACTCACAAGACTCGGTGGAATCAGATTCCGGCTCACTACCTAACCCGGTGTTGCTCGATAAGAAGCTTTCCTCGTATTGCCAAACGAGGGAAGGTGCAATGGATGCATCCAAAATGTTTGCAGATGGGCTCGCAGCCGCTTCATTCCCAATCATGGACACTGAGAGATCATCCCCTAAGCACTCAGGTACGATCGGAGGATCTGAAAGTAGACTAGCTAGTGCTACCCCTATTTCAATCTTGGTGCTCTCGGAATCCACTTCCTTACACTGCTCAACCTCAACTGATGGGTCTGTCTGCTCCTCGGCAACATCGTCCTTGGCCAACTGTAAGTCAAAGAAGATCTTGAAACCCGGCAGGTGCCTCTTCTCGGCATTTAGCCATGGTTCTGGGAAGCCGCAGAATGGAAAGTTTTCCTCCTTCCAGACGAAGCGTCCATTCAGGGTGCCTTGACTAGGCCGATGCATCAAATCAAAATTCCTCCCGGTCTGCTTGGCTCTGGCTCTCCCAGCCATTTCTTTGCCTTTTCTTGCCCAGTCCTCTTTGGTGGGCAGATAACCCAAACCAAAGGTATGCGGGTTATGCGGCACTTCGGCCGATACTGTAATGCCCTTCCGGCCACTTTTTCCTAATCCCATCCCAGGGATATGCTAGAGTTTGGTCATGAGGTACACAAACTGTGTGCTGACATACAACCCCTCATCAACAGCCAAAATGTTCTGTACGACCCGGGCCTCAGCTAGGGTAAATCCTGATAGGAACACATCCTCCGCGCTATGCTCGATTTCCAAAATCGGTGTAGACACCTCTGGCGGTGGATGAATTAACGAATTCCCAAAAACAATAGCCACCCCCTTCTCGTGGGGGTATTTCAACATCTGGTGCATGATGGAAGAGACCGCCTTCACTTGGTGCAGCCACGACTGCCTTAGGAGTAAATTAAAGGTCGCGGGAACGTCTAAGACATGAAAGTCAATCTCCTGCTGTCCTGGACCAACCTGAGTGTGAATCTTCACGGTCCCCATCACTTCTCTGCTAGTATTGTCATAAGCCTTTATCACCTAGGCAGTTGACACCAAGTCCGCGGGCTTCAACCCGATTGCATATGCCATCCTCGACGGGCACACGTTAATGGTGGATCCTGTGTTGACAAGAACTACCGGTACCCACTTGTCTCTACACTCCATAGAGATGTAGAGCGGTTTGTTATGGTTTGCGCCCTCAAGCTGCAGTTCCTTGTCAGAAAAGGTCAACGTCAGGGAAGTTCCTCCCGGAAAAACCAATCCTACCAGCTGCTCAGGCGTGGTATCTATTGAGAGTTTGGCTTTGTCCATTGCAGATAGGACAGCTTGTCTATGTACTCTTGAAGCCATCAACAGTCCCCAGATGGAGGTGTCTGTTTGTATTTTCTTTAGCTGTTTCAGCACAACCTCTTCTTCGAGTAGCTTTTCTTTCTGCTTGTTTGCCTCTCTGTCCTTTCCGGACGCCTCTGGTTGATCTAGGTGTGGGGGTTTGAAATATCGCCCGCTCCTAGTCATGTGATCAACTTCGCCAATGTACCAGGTATCATCCGGCTAGTTACTCCCCCAGTCCTCATCTATGTGGGCAAGACATAGGTCGTCATCTTCCTACCACATACCATCGGCAGCCGACAGACACCTGTCCGGCTCCGTCACAGCTATTCCTATGCCCACAACACCTTCCGTTCCCGTGCCCGCTACGCGCCTGCGTTCTGCTTCAGCTCTGGCTCTCTCGGAATCTTCGATCCTTTCCCGCTCAAACTACTTCAGCGTAGCTTGCTACTCAACTTCTCCAGTATTCAAATTGCCTAGATCTTGAGCGGAATTCTTAACACCGGCGCTCTCCGGCGATGCATCCAGATTCCCGACCCTTCCGGCCACAGTTGATGTCCCCGTCCCTGACGGACCTTGTTCTAGTTGAGGTTGTTCAACAACATCTGGTTGGTCGTCAAGCCACCCAGTAGACTCTACTGACCCATCTAAATCAAACTAGTTGACAGTCATGTCTCCTAAGTCTTGTTCGTTGAAAAACTGAAGGTTAGCGATGTCCTCTTCTAGTTCTGCCAGGTTATCCAGGCCCTGATTAAGTCCATCCTCCCGCACTACACAAATCTATGCCCCCACTGGCAATTCCACATTCGGCCTAGCCTGGCCTGCTAATGTAATGTAACTGCTCGGGTTGTACATGAAGCTTGCAGACCTCTCAGGCTCTGTATCATCAATCTCATCTGCCCCCGTAGTCAACCCAATTCCATTTTCGATAGCCGTTACCACCGTTTCAGGTTGGGTTTGGGAGATGTCCAATATGCACAAGTCAGTGCTTTCAGGAATGAACACCTCCGACTTGGGTAGGTGAGAAGGGGTGATATATATGCTAGGGTCGTATGACACAACCCCAGTTTGGATTAGATTGATGCGTTTGGGAGGTGGAGCTTGGTTATGTGGTGGGAGAGGGTTGGTTGTGACATTCGGTTTCTCCGGAGGCACGATCACCCTGTTGTCAACGAGGTCCCGAATCTCGTGACACAATCTAAAGCAGTAGTCGATGTCATGACCATGCTGTTGGTGAAACACGTAGTACTTCGCCGGGTTATGGAAGGGGAGAAGTTTTTCTGGCAATGGCCGTAGCTCTAGGGGCTTCAAGTGCCCTTTTCTGATCAAAACCCCCAAAGCCTTGGACAAAGACATGTATAGCTGGGTGAAGACTCTCTGGCCTCAGGATGGGTTCCTGGTTGTTTACGAGCTACTTTCGGACGCACCGGTGAATGGGATAGCTGCAAGGGTTCTTGGGGTGGTGGTGGTGACCATTCCCACATCTAAAGCTCTGGCAGTTGCAGCACTGCTTGTGCCTGCATTCGTACTACGATTGAATGTCCTCTTAGGCTGTTCTCTCTCATTATCAATGAGGCCCTACTTCATAGCATCTTCGATCTGCACCCCTATCTCATGTAAATCTGCAAAGGTGGGGAGGGGGAGAACGATCATCTTCTGCATAAGCTTGGGCTGGAGGTTGCACACAACCATCCGAATATGATCTTTGTCAACAGGCCTGATGGTCATCATCGAGGCCTTGGCCCTCCACCGGGTCACAAAATCGGAGAAGCTCTCCTTCGACTCTTGCCTAGTTGTCTCAAGGTCACGGGTTGTGACCTCGATCTGTGTATTATAGGAGTATTGAGCTATGAAGGCCTCGGCCATCTCCTCCAAATTTCTCTTGATGGAATCTTCCAGTTTTGCATACCAGATGGCCGCTACACCTAACAAGGTCCGGCCAAACAAAGAAAGCTTCTGCAATCTGGAGAGGCCCATCGGCCTCAGTATATCCGAAAACAACCGTAAATGCACCATAGGATCCCCAGACCCGTCAAAGCGGTCGATGTGTGGCATTTTAAACCGATCTGGCAGCGTCACGGCCGAGTCGGTGTACCCATCCTCAATGTTCGGAATGGACTTCACGCCCTGAGATTTCTTGAACAGCTTTTCAAGCTTGCTCACTTTTAATGCCGTGTGGTCCACCTCGAACTCAAAGGGGGAATCCGGTAGGTTGATAGATGTTTTGGATAGTTAGGGTAGGATCGGGGGCGGAGCCGGCCCGATTGGAACGTCTGTATCATCCTGGACGGGTGCTGTCTCCTCGAGTATGGGAACTCTTGGTAGAGGAGGAACTTGGTGTGAAGTAGATGCTCCGGCTTGCTGCTGTAACCTGGCGATTAACTCTGCCTGTTGGACCATGATCTCGGCCTGTTGTTTGGCAAATTCTGCTTGACGGGTTGCGTCCTGCTGCATAGTTTTCATACTTTCGTGAAGCTGACGCATCATCTCCTCCATTCCTGCCATGTTATGCTGATCTAGCTGAATAACTGGTATATCTATCCCTACAGTAGAAACTAAGACCTCAGCCTGACTATCCACTGGTAGGGTAAACCACTCATTTGGCGACAGCTGCACCGATACACTGCGTCCTCTTGACCTCCGTCTGGTAACTGGGGGTAAAGAAAGGAACACTGCTTGTCCGTCTATTAGATCCCTAGATCGATTAAGCCTGTGACCTCTAACCCAGAGTGCTCAGGGGATATCTGCCTGGTCGGATGCAATGGTGCTAAACTACCTTGCAAAAAGATAAATAAAGCAATAATAAGGAAACAATAAATGAAAAAACGGACAGTACAACAGTTTAAATAAAGACAACACGCAGTTTGGCAAACACAAGCTGAATGAACCGTTCTCAACCACTGATCACTGTTCCTAAAATCACTAGCTCAAAATCTGAATCTGATACCCGCAGATATAACTGATTCCCATATACTGATGCTGATGCCCGCAGGCCTGATACCCAAACTTGTAGACTGATACGTGCATAACTGTAGAGGCCAACTCAAAAAGCATATAACAAGCAAGTAAGGGCCAAAACACCCTTATCTTGGGGTAGGGTTTCCCTGTCCTATTGTCAGGAGCTAGGGTTTCACTACGCACACAGCGGTTTCAAACAACCTATAATCGGGTAGCAACCTGTCCTAGATTGGAATAGTCACTATGGATTCCGACTATGCACTAGGTTGAATGGTCAAAAAGGGTGCCCCGGTAAAAACTGGGGTTTGTGTTCTCGTTGTGGCAGAGCCCGTAACCGGTCAGCCTTTTGGCACGCTTCTCAAAGCATGCCTCCGGCAAACCGTTCAGGAATAGCATACGGCAAACACGGTGTCCTAGGCGCACCAATGCACATGCAATGCAAAGAAACACATAAGTGTAATCAAAACAAGATATCATGAGTTCGAGTCAAGTTCTCTAACTCCCCAGCAGAGTCACCAGAAACTGTAGACGCGCTCGTGGGCTTTGCTACTACAGTTCGGACTCAAATGTCACGGTTCTAAATCTAATCCCGCAAAGTGCAATGCGAGATTGATAAATCACCAAAGAGTCCAAATTCGGCAAATCGTTTTGGAAAACTGATTTTTAAGAAAGAAGTGCCAAACATGGACTGTTTTTTCCAGATACAGAGTCGCCACCTAAATATTTATTTTGGGGGAATTTAGGAAACCCTGACTCCTTACCTAAGGCCACGTGTCCGTCATCACCAAAGTTGCCTCGGCTCGGGAACTTGGGTACGATTGGGGAAGGTCATGCAATGAGCACCCCCGCCCGATCAAAGATCGGCCACTACTAAACATGATATCTTGTTTTTGAAAACATATGCATTCTTATTCCGGTTATTAGCTAGAATTTACTATGTGATGTGCACAACACATAAGTATAGACCGGATCGCCTAAATTGGAACAAAACATTTCATGTTTGTTTATTTGAAAATGGTTTGATGGTGCTACTCGCAAGTAGGCTAAGACGTGGATTTGCCACCCTCAAGTGGGCTTAGAAAACATGATTTTGCCACCCTCAAGTGGGCTTAAAAACTCGCATTTTGATGAATTGTTCCAATTTAAGCAACCCAACCTTCACCCACAGGCATTCGGGCAGTTATATCACATAAGCAAATACCCTCATGGCAAGCATGCTATCATGGCAACACTCATACTCATGTAAGATGCTAAAGCATAAAAAGCTTACCTAGTACTCCGAGCCAGACAATAACTAGTTAGTAATCAATGCATGATCCTAGTTCATGTTAAGATGGCTAATGCAACACATGCAAAATGCAACTAGAAATAGGCTCAGCTATTCTAAAATGGCATATGAGATTCGACGACTTGATACACGTATTCAACTTGGAATTGAAATACAATACAATTAGTATGATGCGCCGATCCTGGTGCATGCAATACAGATGGATGAATGCAGACATGCTATCATAAGGATGCTAATCGAAACATGACCTAGAACTAACCATTGAAAGTAGGTAAGTAAAAGGGAGAAAGACATGGGGTTGGAAGACATTCACACACTCACGCACACTTATTACAAAAGTCGCCTTCTCGATGGAGGGTCCGAAATAATAATACAAATTAACTAATTAACTAACTAATTAGCTAATTAATTATTACATAACACTTAACTGATTAAACAGATTAATTAAGCTACTAAAGCGGTAAAGAGGCCTCAGAAAGAGGGATAAATGCATTGCATGCTCGGCTTCGCTCAGAAATCTATCACCATGCTCATGCTGCCTCTGTTTACACTGCCCTGCACCTTTGAAAACTGTGCAAGTCTCAAGGATGCTTCTGAATCACTCCTTGAGCACTGTGGGATGTCACCGGCCAAGGTATGGGAACACCGGCCATGTGGAATTGGTTATCGACCAATAATGGGGATCTCGGCCATAAATTTGTAGTCAACTGGCACTGAAGATGGTCGGCCGGCCATCTCTTCCGGCAGAATGCCATTTTGCTGCAGCAGAGGACAAACAGAGCATGGCAATGCATTTTCAAAGCAATGTGTGCACAACCACCCTTCCTATCATGTCACAGACTCAAGGAAGTATGGTTCTCAACCCTCGGGCCATCAATCACGCATTTCAATGCATGATGGCCCAAGGAACCAAGTGTGCAAATCAATATGGAATGAATGCACAAAACAAATGAAGGCCTCACACTCTATCATGTTGGATCAAGAGCGTTGGCGACTAAAGATTGAGGCGCGTTTCGTCACTTCAAGTACAAACATTCCTCGCCCCTCGTGTTTGGTTTGACACCCCAAACCAAACACAATGTAATGCAAACAAGTATGCCAAATACAATGCAACATGGAAATGCAATGCTATGCAACCTAAGCATGCCAAATGCAATAGGACTCAAACATGCACACAAGGCTAAGGTAACAAGCATGCCAAATGCAATGTAACCTAATCAAGCATGTGACAAAATGCAAACTAGCAAGCATGCAAAATGCAACCTAAACATACAAACATGCATGGTATGCAAAGATGGACAAGCATGCAATGCGATAAGCATGCAACGACACACAAGCCCCTTGATCCATGGACTTACACTGAAAATGGATAGGCCTCAGCCACACCAAAAACAGTGGCCAAAATGATGAAGTGATAGAATGAAATGCACAATGAGCATGCACATGCAATGGTCCAAGAGTTAAGGCATAAGGTCACAACACCCAAACATGAGCGAGGGGTGACAATCATGGTAGTATGGTGACACTATAAGCTCTGAAATTATGCTAAGAGTGATGCCAAATCAAACACATAACACAAGCAAGGCATGCTAATGGACTTCAAGTTCAAAGCTAGCCAAGGTACTCAAACCATGGCCATATCAACCAAGCCCCAAAGGACCAAGGTGACCCAAAATAGTCCCAAGGCAGGCCAAAACAAGGCCAGAACATGCATGGGATGAGGCCAAAACATGCTAGAAAGGTGAGCACAAAACAAGACGCATACAAGGCCAAAAGGGGTAATTGCACTACACCTATTACAACCAAGCATGGCATGGCTTAGGCCAATAAAATCAGAGTTATGGCATGTTGAAATGAGCCCAAAAATCCACTTAGATGGCATCCCAAAGGCCTAAGTATAATGGCATGCACAATGACCTATTCTTAAGGCATGAAACACAAACTATCCAAAGCATAGAATAGGTGATAAATGCAAGTGTGTGACCATGAAACATGGATTGAAATCACATTTCACATGATGCCAAATCATGAAAATACTTCAAGTAACACATGCTAATGAACTCAAAGCACAAAGCTTACAAGCTAGAATGAACCAAGGCTATACAAAACAATGCATGCATGACCAAGACAACACCAAACAGAGCTTAAACATGGTAAAACATGACTAAAAGCTCCTTTTAGTTGAGCCAAAATATGCAAGAATAGTGGTCCAAACACAAGATGCATATTATGCAAACATGCAAGATTACTCTACAAGTATATGAAGCATGCAAGATGCCATCAAACCAACATGGAATAGAGTTAAGGTAGGTCCTAAAAGTCACTAAAAAGTGCTAAAATAGAACCAAGACATGCTAAGTAAACATGCCACTCTTATGAGCCATTAACACAAGCATATGAGACATAAGGAGAGAGGGGTGTCCCCCTCCTATACAAGACTTCAAAACCACTTCTCCACCATTGAAAATCCTCTGGATTTCAGTGGTGGGAAGGTCAAAATAAGATGATCCCAAAGCTCAAGAGTAAAGGCACAAAACAAGGCCAAACAAGGCCTAAGAGGGGGTAGACAACCCCCCAACCAAAAAGTGACCTTAAGCAACCATAACAAGCATACAAAATTAGAACTTTTTGTAGTTTAGAGTCAAGCTTAAAACAATATAGAAGTATGTGTAAAAGCTTAAGCCAAAATGGGGTATCAAAAGCAAGTTGACTCACCCTTGAAGAACAACTTCAAGAACACAACTCCAGCAATCTTCTTGGATCAAAAACAGCCCAAGAACTCTAAAATCAACCTTCTAGTGCCTCAGCAACCAAGGATAGTGTAGTGCTAGGTGTTTGTGTACAATAGTAAGAACAAAACACACTTTTGAGTTCAAACACACACACAAATCTAGAGAGAGGGAGATATAGAGAGAGAGATATATCTAACTTGTATATCAGATTTCTAGAACCCCCGGAAAGGGAGAGGAGGCTCTCCTTTTATAGAAATCCAATTTGGCAAAGCTTCTTGGAGAAGCTAAGCAAGGCTCAAATCCCTCCATACACGTGTATGGAGGGGGGGAATTGTGGATGCCAGCTGCACCAGCTGACACAAAATATCTGCCAAAAGCAGATGAACAGGGTTCGGCCACCAAAAATGGCCGATCGACCAACAAAAGTGCCGACTGACCAAATAAAGTGCCGATCGGCCAATACTTTTGGCCGATGGAAAGAAAACAGGGCCGATGGCCTCAAGCCTTGGCCGGTGGGTTGAGGGTATGGCAAGCAAGCCACCCCCTTCCCTTAGAAGAAAAAACACAAGTGTTTGGTCCACAACCAAGCATAAAACAGACAAGTTGAGAGATCTTGAGGCAAGGTGCGCGGCCGAGACCTCCGGGAACTCAAAACGAACACGAACATGGATGATCATCGAGTGTTCAAACGATGACGTCCAAGTCTTGAGGACGGTCAGAAATGGGGTGTCTACAGGTGACTGTAGATTCATCTAAAATTGAGGCAGTGTGGGATTGGGCACAACCTAAGAATGCTTACGAGATCCGTAGATTCTTGGGGTTGGCTGGGTATTACTGTCGGTTTGTGAAGGATTTCTCCATATTAGCTTTGCCTTTGACTAGATTGACGAGGAAAGGGGTCAAATTTGTGTGGAGTGAGACTTGTGAAAAGTCGTTCCAAGAGCTTAAGGTTAGACTTACCACCGCTCCAGTATTGATTATTCCAGACAGGAGTTTGGGCTATTCAGTGTATTGTGATGCCTCACGAGAGGGTTTGGGTTGTGTATTGATACAAGAAGAAAAAGTAGTGGCCTATGGCTCACGGCAGTTGAAAACACACGAGAGGAACTGCCCTACTCAAGATTTAGAGTTAGCAGCTATGATTTTTGCTTTGAAGATTTGGAGGCACTATTTGTATAGTGAGAGATTTAAGGTGTTTTCTGATCATAAGAGTATGAAATATCTGTTTACACAGAAGGACTTGAATTTGAGGCAAAGAAGGTGGATGGAGTTCATAGAGGATTATGATATCGAGTTACATTACCATCCGGGGAAGGCCAATGTAGTGGCTGACGCCATGAGTAGGAAATCTATCGGCAGTGTGGCTTGTATTGCCATCCAGAAATGGGAGATGTTGGGTGCTCTTGGGGAGTTTGACTTGCATCTGGGCGAGTCTGTTGAGTTTGCAGCCTTGTTTTCTGTGGTTGCACAACCTACACTTGTGAACCGAGTGTTAGAAGCATAGAGGGGTGACTTTGAGGTAGAATCCCTCCAGGAGAGGATCTCCAGTGGGAAGGTAAAGAAGGGTTTGACTGTGTATCCCGACTTGAGTGTGAGATATCGTGAACACTTGTTTGTGCCGAAGTCTTGTTGAGTGGAAGTACTCCAAGAGTTTCATCATTCACGCCTTGTATAGACGCGCTCCTCGGAGAACTCCCCGAGAGAAAATCTTGTTTTGTTCTCTGAGCTACTACAGTTTGGACTCAAATGTCACGGTTCTGAATCTAATCTCGCAAAGTGCAATGCGAGACCGATAAATCACCAAAGAGTCCAAATCCGGCAAATCGTTTTGGAAAACTGATTTTTATAAAGAAGTGCCAAACATGGACTGCTTTGCTAGATACAGAGTCGCCACCTAAATATTTTATTTTGGAGGAATTTAGGAAATCCTAACTCGTGCCTAAGGCCACGTGTCCGTCATCACCAAAGTTGTCTCGGCTCGAGAACTTGGGTACGATTGGGGAAGGTCATCTATGAGCACCCCCGCTCGCCCAATCAAAGATCGGCCTGTACTAAACATGATATTTTGTTTTTGAAAACACATGTGTTCTTATTCCGGTTAATTAGCTAATCTTACTATGTGATGCGCACAACACACAAGTATAGACTAGATCGCCTAATTTGGAACAAAGCATCACATATCCTTTTGTTTGGAAATGATTTGAAGTTTGCTACTCGCAAGTAGGCTAAAACATAGATTTTAATGAATTGTTCCAATTCAGGTAATCCAACCTTCACCCACAGGCATTCAGGCAGTTATAGCAAATAAGCAATTAGTCTCATGGCAAGCATGCTTTCATGGCAACATTAACACACATGCAGTATGCTAAAGCGTAAACACTCACAGTGTATTCCGAGCCAAAACAAAGAACTAGTTAGAAATCATGTATAATCCTAGTTCATGTTAAGATGGCTAATGCAACACATGTGAAAATGCAACTAAAATAGGCTCGGCTATTCTAGAATGGCATATGAAATGCAACTTGATAACATGCCGTTGAACACGTATTCAAGTAATGTATTGAAAATACAATGCAGTTAGTATGATGCACCGAGCCCGGTGCATGCAATACAGATGAATGGATGCATGCATGCGAAACATAAGGTATGCTAAACGAAACATGCCCTAAAACTAACCATCGTAAGCGGTTAAGTAAAAGAGAGAAAGAAATGGGGGTTGGAAGACTTGCATCACACACACACGCGCTTATTACAACAGCTGGCCCTCTCAAGGGAGGGACCGAATAAAGAGCTAACTAGCTAATCTAAGCTAATTAAACTAATTATTACACAACAAATTAATTAACTAATCCTAGTTAACTAATTATTACAAAACGAATTGAATAGCTAACGCATTAACTATTAAAGGTACAGACCAGAGCAAAGCCTAGCTATTTAAGCATGGTAGCTAAGGAAAGCAATAAATCAGGAGCCTCAGAGGTAGAGGAATGCATGCATGTCCGGTCGCCTCGTTCGGATATCCAGTGCGATGCCCCAATTTGCCTCTGTTTTCATTTGTTCTCAGAAACTTGCACCAAGCTCCAGAAATCTAAAAATCCACCTTGGGAATCCTGTGGGAGGGTGGCCGACCACTTTTAGTCTCTAGAAACACCTGCTGACCACTTTTTGTTGTTGAAAATCAAGAAAAGTGGTAGGCTAGCTACTTTTTCTAGTTGGTCGACTAGTTGTTGCTGCTGAACTGCAATTTGCTACAACAGAGAGCAAGAAAGGGCATGGCAATGTATTTGCAAGATATGTGTGCACAACCCACCTCCCTATCATGTCATGAGCTCAAGGGGGTGTGGTTCTCGACCCTCAGGCCACCAATCGCGCATTTCCATGCATGATGGCCGAGAGGCGAAGTTGCATAATTCAATATGAAAATAAATGCACAAGTAAACACATAAAGCCTAAAACTCTATCATGGATGATCAAAAGCGTCGGCGACCGGGAATTAAGGCATGTTTCATCACTTGAAGTATGAAACATCCCTCGTTTCCCGTGTTTGGACTAACAACTATTCCAAACACAATGCAACACAAGCATGGCATACACAATGCGACTCAAGCATGCAAGTGTGCAATATGACTTAAGCATGCAAACATGCAATGCAACATGAACAACCTAACAAGGCTAATGACATGCATGATGCTAAAGCATGTAACAACTAGCATACACAATGCTAAATGCTAAAAACTAGATGGCATACTCAATGCAAGGCATTCATAAGGTTCTAAGCATAGTGTAATGCATGCATGCACAATGCAATGCAATAAGGGCAACTTATGTAATATACCGATCATGGCATGCTCAATGCAATATACATGGTATACTCAATGGACTTAAACCAAAAGGGTAGACCTCAATCATGCCCAAATCAGTAGCCATTGGTGATGAAATGAGGGCACATAAAGCAAGGCATGCATGCACAATGCATTGGCCATCAAAGAGGCCAAAGAGCATAACTCTCAAGGGTGCTCAATGAGTGACTAATGTGCAAGTGTAACAACACTAGGTGCATTGAAATGAAGCAAGAAATGATGCCAAATCATTCAAACAACATAAGTAAAGCATGCTAGGGTCCTAAGGCATGAAAGCTAGCAAAGAACAACACAAAGGAGGCATGCTATACATGGCACAAATGCATGAACTAAGCATGGACAGAGCTTAATTAGGTCTAAACAAGGACCAAAACATGCTGAGATAAGGACCCAAAGGTCTAGGCATGCAAGCATACGAGATAGGCTACAAGCAAGGCAATAATGCACAATAATTAAAGGCATTCAAAACATGAATGAAGTGAGAACATGGTAGTCCTAAATGCTCTGAAATGTCATGTCAGGTGATGCCAAATCATGTACACAATACAAATGAAGCATGCAATGGTGCTCAAAGCTTGAGGTAAGCAAGAGCATTTGTACTACAAGTATACAAAACATGAAGCATGTGACCAAAGCAACCCAAAACAGTCTTAGAACATGTTAAAATAAGTCTAAAACATGCATGGAAGGAAGCCAAAACATGCTAGTATGAAGGGCATAAGGCATGATTCATACAAGGCAAATAAGGTGGGTTACACTACACCTATTGAGACCAAGCATGGAATGACTTAAGAAAAAAAAATTAGAGTCATGTCATGGCATAATAACCCCAAATAAACACTGAAATGGTGGCTCGCAAGCAAGGGCATGAAGGCATACGCAATGGTTCATGTTAAGATATAAAGGGGCAAACCCTCCAACGCATTGAATAAGTAATAAATGTGAATGTATGGCCATGAAACATGGACTGAAATCACATAACAAGTGATGCCAAATTACTGAAATAGACCAAGTAATGCATGCTAGTGGGCTCAATACATAAGGCTAACAAGCTAGATTGAACTAAGGCTATACAAAGCAAGTCATACATGACCAAAACAACCAAAATTAGACCTTAAACATGATAAAACATGAACAAAGTCTTCTCAGAGCTAAGCCAAAAGCATGCTAAAATGACATGTTACAACATGATGCATGTTAGGCTATTTCATGGAATTGCACTACAAGTGCAAGGAGCATGCAAAGGCCAACCAAACCAAACCTAAACAGAGGTATGACATGGTAAAACAAGCCCAAAAACATGCTGAAATGGACACAACATAGGCTAGAATGACATGCTACCTCATGAAGCATACAAAGCTAGTGTGTGTGATTTACACTGCAAGTGTATTAGGCATGCAAGAGCCAACCAAATCAACCCAAAATAGATCTAAGGCATGTTAAAACAACACGAAAAACCTACTGAGATGACCCCAAAACAAGCTAGAAACACATGCTCAAACATGAGGTATATAAGACTAGATTGTGTGATTTACACTACAAGTGTATTAACCATGCATGGAGTGACCAAACTAAGCAAAAACAGTGGTATGCCACAGCAAAATAACCACAAATACAAGCTAAGATATGGTCAACAAACACTTAGTAAAGATGCTCAAACATGAGGCTTATTAAGGCATGTATTGAAGATGCAAGGGAAGGGGATGACCCTCCCCTTCTTAGGACCTTAAAACACCATCTGGATTTTAGTGGTGAGAAGGCCAATACAAGGTGGTCTCGAAGCTCACAAAAAAGGCTAAAAAATAAGGCCAAACAAGGCCTAAGAGGGGGTAAACAACCCCAAACACAAAAGTGATCTTAAACAAAGATCAAAAGCATGCAAAAACAAAAATTTATTAGTTATAAGTTAAGCTTAAAATAGCATGCAAGATAGGCTAAAAGCTTAAGCAAGAAAGGGGGATTTAAAGGTCAAAAGCTCACCCTTGAAGACCCTCTTTATAACTGTAACTCCAGCAGGTTTTTTGAACTCAAGACAACCCAAGAACACCATAATCAGCCCCTAAGCACCTCAGTAGCAAAAGGATGGTGTTTGAGTGTGTGTCTGTGTGTTAAACTAAGACAATACTACACTTTTGAACACAAAAATGAAGAACAAGAGTGATATAAAGACAAAGCTATATGTAACTCTCTTAGGGAAAATTTTTTGAACCTGGAGGAGGGAGGAGGAGCCTCCCTCTTATAGAAGACAAAAGCCAAAGCTTCTTGGAGAAGCTAAGCTTGAATGCCATCCCTCCATACACGTGTATGGAGGATGGCTCAAATGCTCTCCAGCTGTCCCAAAATATCTCCAAAAGGTGCCAAAAAGTAGCCGACCACTTGAAGTGGTCGGCCTGCTAGTTTAAGTGGTCGGCCGACCACTTTAGGTGGTCAACCAGAGCAAAAACTGGTCGGCCATAGGTGGGAGAGGTCAACACACTAAATGCAAGGTGGTGGTATGGTGGCCGACTAGAAAAGATGGTTCAAAGACCAAGAAAGCCAGTTATCTGACAAGAAAACTAGCTGGAAAAAGGAAAAGTGGTCTCCAAGGAGAAATACTGGTCTCCCACCCTTGTACCACCTTCCAAACAAGGAAAGCAAGGTTTGTACCAAAAACAAACCAAAGCGGATGCAAGACGAGAAATCGGGAGGCGAAACACGCGGCCAAAAGCCCCGAAAACTAGCTGATGAGCATCAAAAGTGGTATGCAACCACAAAAGTGGTCTCCCGGACCACAGTGTTCCTCTAGGCAGAGGCAACAAGGTGTGGTTCAAAAACCACGCCAAACGGAGAATGTTAAGCGGTCCCGAGACAAGGCGTACGGCCAAAGGCTCCAAAAATCGAAAACTAGTCTCCAAACGGGAAAAGTGGCCTACGACCACGAAAAGTAGTCTACGACCATAGAGAGATGGTCTACAAGACCACTCCCTTCCTCTGGGAAGGGAAAACAAGACTTGGTCCGCAAACCGAGCCAAAGCACAAAAGAGTTCAGAGGCTCGAAGGCAAGGCTCTTAGCCAAAACTCCAAAACCTCAGAATGAGCACAACATACACCATTATCGAGCGCTCAATCGATGACGTTTGAGTCTTAAGGTCGGTCAAAAATGGGGTATCTACACCTTGTGGTGCATCTGGGAAGCACAAAGATGTATCATGATATGAGTTGCCAGTTTTGGTGGAGAGGTATGAAGAAGGATGTGACAGTGTTTATGTTAGACTTAATTTATTTAATTATGTTTTAATTTATTTAGAAGAGAAAAATAGAATCAAAATTTATTTTACTATTTCTTACTAAACTTTTATCCTAAATAATGTTATAATGTATTTAATATCTTGTAGACACCCCATTTTTGACCGGCCTGAAGACTCAGACGTCATCGATTGAGCGCTCGGTGATTGTGCATGTTGTGCTCGTTTCGAGTTTCCGGAGTTTTCGGCTGAGTGCCTTGCCTCCGGGCCTCTAAACTCTTTGTGCTTTGGCTCGGTTTGTGGACCAAGCCTTGTTTCTGTTCTTTGGAGGGAAGGAGAGGTCTTGTAGACCCCTTTTTGTTGTCGTAGATCACTTTTCCTACTTGGAGACTAGTTTTCGATTTTCAGAGCCTTCGGCCGCGCGCCTTGTCTCAGGACCACTTAACGTTCTCCGTTTGGCTTGGTTTTCGAACCATGCCTTCTTGCCTTGGCCTAGAGGGCCACTGTGGTCTGGGAGACCACTTTTGATGCTCGTAGACTAGTTTTCGAGGCTCCCGGCTGCGCGTCTTGCCTCCCGGACTTTTGTCTTGCATCCTTTTTGGTTTGTTTTTGGTACAAACCTTGTTTTCCTTGTTTGGAAGGTGGTATAAGGGTGGGAGACTAGTTCTTCCCCTTGGAGACCACTTTCCTTTCTACCAACCAGTTTTCTGGTCGGCCAACTGGTTTTCTTGGTCTTTGGACCACCTTTTCTGGTCGGCCACCACACCACTGCCTTGCTTTCATGCTACAGACCATCTCTCCCCCCAATGGCTGACCACTTTTTACCCTGGCCGACCACTTCCACTAGTCGGCCGACTAGTGTAAGTAGCTGGAGTGGTCGGCAGCTTTCCATCACCTTTTTGGAGATATTTTTTTAGCCAGCTGTAACAGCTGGAGGGCATAGAAGTGATCCTCCATATGGCTTTAGGCCTAAGCTTGTCCAACAAGCTTAACCTTTGGTTCTCTATAAAAGAGAACCTCCCCTCTAATGCCTTAGGTTCAGAAAATCTTGCTTGAGCTATACATATCATCTATATCTATACATCTTCATTTCTCTCTTGTTTTGTGCCTTAAAGTGACTATTCTTCACACTTTTGCACACAAACACATAGTGAAACACCATACTCTTGAAGCTGAGGTCCCTTGAAGTTGTTTTTGGTGTTTTTGGACTGGTTCTGATCAAAGAAGGTTGCTGGAGTTGCAGCTTTAAAGTGGTTCTACAAGGGTGAGTTACTAACCCTTAAAACCCTTGTTCTTATTTAAGCTTTTGGACATATTTGCATGCTTATTTTGGCTTGACTTTCTACTGCAAAACGTTCTGATTTTTAGTCCTTAGCATGTTTGTTTAAGGTCTTCTTGGTGTTGGGGGTGATCTACCCCCTCTTGTGCCTTGTTTGGCTTTGTTTTACACCATCACTTTAGGCCCTTGAGATCACTTTCTCTTGGCCTTTTAACCACTGAAATCCAGTGGATTTTCAGTGGTAAAACTTGTGTTTTGAGGTCTTAAATAGAAGAGGGTATCCCCTCTCCTTGTGTTTTGAATGCTTGCTTTGTATGCCTCATGTTTGATCATGTTTGTTAAGCTTATATTGGCTCCATCTTAGCATGTATTTGGGGTTATTTTGGCATGGCATACCACTATTTTGGTTTGGTTTTGTCACCTCATGCATGCTTAGTACACTTATAGTGTAAATTTTGCAAACTAGTCTTGTATGCTTCATGAAGTAGCATGCCTTTCTAGCATGATTTGATTCTATTTCAGCATGTTCTTGGTGTTGTTTTGCCATGATATACCTCTGTTTTGACTTGGTTTGATGGCCCCATGCATGCTCCATGCACTTGTAGTGCAATTCCATGAACTAGCCTAATGTGTGTCATGCTTTAGACCATCATTCTAGCATGATTTTGGCTTAACTCTAAGAAGATTTTGTCCATGTTTTAGCATGATCTAGCTCTGATTTGTGTTGTTTTGGTCATGCATGCCATGCTTTGTATAGCTATAATGCATTCTAGCTTGTTAGCTTTGTGTATTAAGTCCACTAACATGCATTACTTGGACTATTTTCATGATTTGGCATCATTTTTTATGTGATTTCAGTTCATGTTTCATGTTCATGCACTCACATTTGTCACTCTCTCAATGCTTTGAAGGGGTTGGTCTTTTATGCCTTAAACATGAGCCATTGTGTATGCCTTCATGTCTAAGCTTGCGAGCTATCATTTCAGTGTGTTTTTGAAGTTATTTTGCCTTGATATAACTCTGATTTTTGTTGGCAAAGCCATCTCATGCTTGGTCTTGGTAGGTGCAGTGTAATCCTCCTTTTTGGCCTTGCATATTCCATGTTTCATGCTCACCATGCTAGCTTATTTTGGCTTCCTTCCATGCATGTTTTAGCATCATTTTAACAAGCTCTAGGATTGTTTTGGGTTGCCTTAGCCATATACTTCATGTATTGCATAGTTGTAGTGCAATTGGCCTTGTTTGCTTTGAGTTTTGAGCACCATAGCATGCTTCATTTGTGTTGTTTTCATGATTTGGCATCATTTAACATGACATTTCAGAGCATGTAGCATTACCATGTTCCCACTTCTTTCACCCTTTGAGTGCCTCTAAGGGTTGTGCATTGTTGCCTTGTTAGTGGCCTAGCTTGTATGCTTGCATGCCTAGTCCTTGAGCCTCCATCTCAGCATGTTTTGGTCCTTGTTTTGACCTATTTAAGCTCTGTCCATGGTTGGTTCATGCATTTGTGCCATGCATTGTATGCCTCCTATGTAATCCTCCTTACTAGCCTTATGCCTTAAGGACTCTAGTATGCTATGCTTGTATTGTTTGATTGATTTGGCATCATTTCATACTTAATTTCAGTATATCTAGTGTTGTTACACTTCCATATTTATCACTCCTTGAGCACTCTTGAGGGTTGTGCTCTTAGGCCTAGTTGATAGGCCAATGCATGTTCATGCTTGTATATGCTTTAGTGCCTTCATTTCTTAGCATTTTGGTCACTATTTTGGGCATGGCTGAGGTTTGCCCATATTCGGTTTAAGTCCATTTAGCATGTTTGTTTGCATGTTGTTAGCATGCTCATGTCATATTGCATTGAGTATGCCATGTTGTTCATTGCATTGTGTATGCCATGTTCATTGCATTGTGTGTGCTCATATTCATTGCATTGTGTATGCCATGTCCTTTGCATTGTGTATGCCATGTTCTTTGCATTGAGTATGCCATGTTGTTACATTGCATTGTGTATGCTATGTTGTTATTTGCATTGTGTATGCACGTTGTTACTTGCATTGTGTTTGGATAGGGTATTAGTCCAAACACGAGAAACGAGGGACGTTTCATACTTGAAGTGATGAAACATGCCTCAATTCTCGGTCACCGACCCTCTTGATCATACATGATAAAGGTCAAGGCTTTATGTGTTTATGTGTGCATTCATTTCATATTGAATTGTGCAATTTGGCTTCTCGGCCATCATGCATTGAAATGCGCGATTGGTGGCCCGAGGGTCGAGAACCGCACTCCCTTGAGCTTATGAAATGATAAGGAGGGTGGTTGTGCACACATATCTTGCAAATACATTGCCATACCCTTTCTTGCTCTCTGTCGCATCAAACTGGAAGTATGGCAGCAAAACTGGTCAGCCGACCAGAAAAACTAGCTGGCCAACCACTTTTTCTAGTCTGCAGCAATGGCAAGTGGTCGGCAGATGGTCTACAACACTAACAACTGGTTAGCAGCCCTCCTGAGGGTCCCCAAGGTGAGTTAGAAGCTTTCTGGAGCTTGGTGCAAGGTTCTGAGAACAATTGTAAACAGAGGCAAGTTGGGGCATTGCGATGGATTTTCGAGCGAGGCGACCGAGCATGCATCCACTCTTCTCCCCCTGAGGGCCTCTTCCTTTACTGCTTTACTAGGCTGATTTGATTAGCTATTTATGCTTTGGTTGTGTACTTAAGTAGTTAATGCGCTTAACTATTCAATTTGTGTTGTAATAACTTAATTAGTTAACTTGTTAGTTAATTAGTTTTGTTTCTAATAATTAGCTTAATTAGCTTAGATTAGCTAATTAGCTTAGTATTCGAACCCTCTGTCGAGAGGGCCAATTGTTGTAATAAGCATGCGTGTGTGTGATGCATGTCTTCCAACCTCATTTCTTTCTTCCTTTTATTTATCCGCTTTCAGTGGTTAGTTTTAGGGCATGTTTCAATTAGCATACTTATGCTTTGCATGCGTGCACCATTCATCTGTTTTGCATGCACCGAGCTCGGCGCATCATACAAATTGCATTGTATTTCAATTCCAATTTGAATACATGTACCAAGTTGCATTTCATATGCCATCTTAGAATAGCCGAGCCTATCTTAGTTGCATTTTCACATGTGTTGCATTAGCCATCTTAACATGAACTTGGATCATGCATGATTTCTAACTAGTTCTCCGTTTTGGGTCGGAGTATACTATGAGTGTTTATGCTTTAGCATATTGCATGAGATGTATATGTTGCCATGTATAGTGTGCTTGCCATGAGGCTAACTGCTTAAGTATTTAAACTGCATGAATGCTTGTGGATGAAGGTTGGATTACTTGAATTGGAACAATTCATTGAAATCCGCGATTTAGCCTACTTGCGAGTGGCAAACTTCAAACCGTTTTCAAAGAAACGAACATGAAATGTTTTGTTCCAACTTGGGCGGTCTAGTCTATACTTGTATGCTGTGCGCATCACATAGTAATTCTAGGTTAATAACCAAAATAAGAACACATGTGTTTTCAAAAACAAAATATCATGTTAGTAAAGGCCAATCTTCGATCGGGTGAGCAGGGGTGCTCATTGCATGACCTTCCCCTCTCGTATCCAAGTTCCCAAGCCAAGGCAACTTTGGTGATGACGGACACGTGGCCTTAGGCACGAGTCAGGGTTTCCTAAATTTCCCAAAATAAAACATTTAGGTGGTGACTCTGTATCTGGCAAAGCAGTCCATGTTTGGCACTTCTTTATAAAAATCAATTTTCCAAAACGATTTGCCGGATTTGGACTTTTTAGTGATTTATCGGTCTCACATTGCACTTTATGAGATTAGATTCAGAACCGCGACATTGAGTCCGAACTGTAGTAGCTCAGAACAAAATGATTTTGCGCCCTCACGGTGCGGAGCCGGAGAGTTCTCGAGGCGGTCTACATATCCAAAATGTTGTTAGAATGTATTTAATATTTGTTTAAATCAGGAGTTCATTTCAAACCAAAAACAGAGGTTCAAACAGCCCAGTACAGCAGGAGTTCAAAAAGTTCAAATTAGTAATGATCTTGTTCCCCACAAGTTTAAATTAGTAATGATGGAGTGGAAGATATTCAAATGAATACAACGACTATAAGTTTCATTATATATACCAAAGCCTCTAATGTGAACAAGACACAGCAACTACAAACAAGTTACAGAAACCAGAAAATATTCTTTGATCTAAAATCACTCTCAGCTATTCTCTGAGAAGTGTTCTTCAATTTTTTTTGTTTACATCCTCTCTCAGAAATTACACATTGAGTCGTGTAGCTTTAAGCTCATCTTTCCTGTGTTAGGGTTACAGAAAAAATCAAAGTTTCATTTTTATATCTATCTTTGAGAGATAATTCTTGTAGCTTTCTGTGAAAGCAAAAACACATTCTTTTCAACCCTGTAAGAGTGTAGTACACTCAGGGTTTTTGGACTTAGAAAGTCTGTGTAAAATCTGTAGAGGATTGCTCCATCTGTGAAAAAGTTGCTAGCACCCTGCGAAGCTAGAGAATAGTGTAAAATCTCAAGTGAAACTTGAGGAGTGGACATAGGCCGAGTTCAAGCCGAACCACTATAAATTAGTTTGTCTCTCTCTCCCTTATCTCTTTATTTTATTCAAATTGCCATAGCTATATTTCCATATTTTTATTGTGCTAAAATCATTAATTGACATAGTTGTTAGAACACTTGTTTTAATTATTTTTATTTCATTAACTATATTTATTTAGTGTGCTAGTCATAATTTTTATTAGGGTATTATTACTTTTATTTGTAAAAACCTAATTCACCCCTCCCTCTTAGGTTGTCTTTTGGGTAACAATTGGTATCAGAGCCTAGACTCTTGTTTTAGATTTAACCATCTGGGAGTTTCGATCCATGGTAACCTTCGCTGAAGGACAAGCCACAAATAGGCCACCATTGTTTGACGGAAACAACTATAGTCATTGGAACGATAAGATGACCCTATACTTACAAGCCACTGATTATGCCATGTGGATTATTGTCACCAAAGGTCCAAAAATTCCTACGAAATTAGTAGACAATATTAGTGTACCTAAAATAGAAGATGAATGTGATGAGAGGGATCACAAATTATTGCAAGCCAATGCTAAAGCCAAACTCACCCTTGTTTGTGGATTAGACTCTAAGGAGTATAATAGAATTTCAAGTTGTGATTTGGCAAAAGAAATTTGGGACAAACTTGAGGTAACATATGAAGGTAAACCAAGTGAAGGAATCTCGTATTGATATTGTAATAACCCCGACCCGTAATTAGCTATTAATCGGTAATTAAGAATGCTAATGAGTGGATTAAAATGAATTGTGAGATTAGTATGTAATTTGCACGATAATTGGCTTCTATCTGCTACTTATAGCGTCTGAAATTTTGCTTTAATATGTTAATTGGAATTTTTAGAACACCATGGCAAATTTTATAAAAAACTGATTCAGTTTAGTAAAATCGCATGTGATTAAATTAAGCCTTAATTGGAACTATTTTTGAATAATTGAATTTTGTGCTAATCTTGAATAAATTAAGGTTACTTGTGTTGAATTAAATAATGCATGATTGGTACCTAATCTAGTCCTATTATTGACCCAAGATGAGAATTAGTGTATTATTTGGGTTGAGGCATTGGTGGTGTTGGGTGTAGGGAATCATAACCCTTGTGAGTGTGTGTTGGGTGTGTGCATGTGTGTGCACGTGTATGAGCTCAAAGTGAGGTGTGTGCTATGTACATTCGGCAGAGTGTAGGAGTGTGTTAGTTGCTCATTTGATCCCTGGTGTTAGAGAGAGAGAGAGAGAGAGAGAGAGAGAGAGAGAGAGAAAGAGAGTGTAGCTAGAGAGTGAGAGAGTGAGCTCAAGAGGAAGGAAGCTATGAAGGTTCACCCCCACACTGTTGAAATCAAGCACTAAGTCAACGTCCGAGAAGTGATTGACCATCTACGGAACCACTGTGAGTAACGTTATCGTAAAGATACGTATATATGAAATTATGTTCCAAATGTGATATATCAAGCTATGATTTCTAAAATGATATATGTTTCTGTGAACGAAGATCCATGTTTAAAATCTATTATGGCATCCATAGATAGTCCCAAGTCATGGGGGACGGCATGAAAATGCGGGTCCATGACAATTACGAGATCTCGTTAGCCACTTCATTATGGTGATATGTGTTTAATCGGTGTCCGGGACCGGTTACTCTAGTTGGAAGACGTTATGTGATATGTTCGATATGTTCTATGGAATATGCCATTATTATGTTCTGATATGAGATGACTATGATTATGCTATGATCTGTTTTATACGTATGAAATGTTCGGAATTCGTTCACTAACCCCTTTACCTTAATGTTATTCACTGGGCTTTAGCTCACTGTTTGTATATATATGTATATAGGTGAGCATTCTGGAGTTCGAGCCCAAAGGTTTTGTGGGGGACTGTGTTTCTGCTGTCAGCCAGCCTTTGTGCCTCCCGTGGAGGTTCCCGGTGTAACTTGTGTTGAGGCCATGTTGTTTCTGTACATGTATATATATATTATGAAACTTGTTGGCTGTACTAAAGAATTTGGTAATGTGTGTGGTATAGTATATGGTTGACTACTGGTTATGTAATTAAAGTTTTAAAATATACTGTTTCATGTAAGTCAACACAGCTCATTGGACATTTATATTTATGTATCTGCTTCCTCTAGCCCCTTATTTTATTATAATGTCATCAGAGGCCGTAGGTAATCCAAGGATTACTGGCCGGTTACGACGCTAAACCTATAGGGGCGGGTTTGGGTCGTGACAGATATGCTTGTTCATAGTTATGAATTATTTAAAATGAACTCTGATGAATCTATTTCAAGTATGTTTGTTCAATTTACTGAAATTGTAAACTCTTTGAAATCCCTTGGCAAAACTTATACTAACAGTGAGTTAGTGAGAAAAATTCTTAGGTGTTTACCAAAGAATTGGGAAGCAAAGGTCACCGCTATTATAGAAGCCAAAAATCTCTCCACACTTGGATTGGATGACCTTATGGGTTCTCTTATAACTCATGAGATCACCATGAAAGGACATGAGGATGTTGAAAACAAAAAGAAAAGTGGAATTGTATTCAAAGCCTCATCAAATAAAGACAAACAAGAAAACTCCAGTGAGGATGAAAGCTATGCCATGTTTAGTAGAAACCTCAAAAAGCACTTGAAAAAAAACAATTATGGAGAAAGAAGACCTTTCAAGAAAAAGTATAACAAAGATAACAAGAAAGAACCTATTATTTGCTATGAGTGCAAAAATCCTGGACATATGAAGATGGATTGTCCAAAATTGAAAAATCATGGAAAAGACTACAAAAGGAACAAGAAGGCCATGGTAGCAGCATGGGGAGAAAGTGAAGATGAAAGCTCAAGTGATGAAGTTGAAAATAAAGTAGCCAACTTATGTCTCATGGCTCTTAAAGATAAAGACTCTACTCAAGATGAGGTAACTACTGTTTATGAAAAACTTGAAAGTGCATTCCATGAACTACAAGATGAATTTAGTAAAGTTTGCGCAAAAAATAATGTGTTAAAAAAATTTGTTGCGTCTTTATCCAGTAATGTAGAAGAATTAAAGAAAGAAAAAATTGTTTTGAAAAATGATTTTGATACCATCTTTAATGAGAAAACTACTTTGAAAAACAATATTGATGATTTAACAAAATCACTTGAAAATTTTGTAAAAGGTAGAAATAATCTCAACATGCTTCTTGGAAATCAAAGATGTGTTTTCGATAAAGCGAGCATTGGATATGACCCTATTAAGAAAGAAAAGAATCTCAATACAATTTTTGAAAGGGCACCTCTCATGACACACCCTTATATTACTTGTCATTATTGTAGAAAGAAATGCCATTATATATCTTATTGTCCATTCAAAAAGAATATGAACATGGGAATTAAAAAGATTTGGATTATTAAAGGATCTAACAAAACTAACCAAGAAGGACCCAAGAAACTATGGGTACCAAAAACCAACACTTGATTGTCATTTTGTAGGTTTGCTTTAAGTCCAAAGCTAAAGAAGGAAAGTGGTACCTTGATAGTGGATGTTCCAGACACATGATCGGAGATAAATCATTCTTTACTAAACTATCATTGAAAGATGGAGGATTTGTTACTTTTGGAGACAACAAGAAAGGAAAAATCATTGGTATTGGTAGCATCGGTATTTCTCCTAACCCTTTTATTGAAAATGTTTTACTTGTTGATGGACTTAAGCATAACCTACTTAGTATTAGTCAATTATGTGATAAAGGTAATCGAGTTATTTTTGATAAATCACATTGCACAATTGAAAGGACAAATGATCATAAAGCTTTATTCATTGGTAATCGTCATGATAATGTTTATATTTTTCATCTCAATGATCTCTATGCTAGTGATGTTAAATATTTATACGTTTATAATGAAAATAGTTGGTTATGGCATAGAAGACTTGGTCATGCTCATATGGATTTAATTGCTAAACTTTTGAGAAAGGATTTAGCCATTGGACTTCCAAAAATTAAATTTGAAAAAGATCATCTTTGTAGTGTCTGTCAACAAGGAAAACAAACTAAAATATCATTTAAATCAAAATCTCATATTTCCACTACCAGACCTTTATAACTATTGCATATGAATTTATTTGGCCCCTCAAGGACATCTAGTCTAAGTGGTAAACATTATTGTCTTGTTATAGTTGATGATTATTCAAGATTTACATGGGTTATGTTTTTAGCACACAAAGATGAAACATTTTCTTCTTTCACAAAACTCTGTCGTAGAATTTAAAATGAAAGAGGCTTTCTTATTACTAATATTCGAACCGACCATGGTAGAGAACTTGAAAATGAGAAATTTGAATTGTTTTGCGATGAGCATGGTATTGGACATAATTTTTCAGCACCTAGAACCTCTCAACAAAATGGTGTAGTAGAAAGGAAAAATAGAACTTTAGAAGAGATGAGTAGAACAATGCTTTGTGAAAATAATCTTCCTAAATATTTTTGGACCAAAGCGGTTTACACCGCATGCTATATTTTAAATCGTACATTGATTAGACCTATTCTCAAAAAGATTCCTTATGAACTTTGGCATGATAGAAAGCCCAACATTAGTCACTTGTATGTTTTTGGTTGTAAATGTTTTGTGCATAATAATGGTAAGGTTAACTTAGGTAAATTTGATTCAAAATCTGATGAAGCAATTTTTCTTGGCTATTCCTTAACTAGCAAGCTTATCGTGTTTTTAATAAAATAACTCTTGTTATGGAAGAATCTATACATGTAGCATTTGATGAAACTAACATCTCTACTCAAAAGCAAATTGTTGGTGATGATATATATTTGGAACTAAATGTGGAAGATTCAAGTATCTACAAAGAAGAGAACCAACCATGTAAGTTGAACAAAGAGATTGAACAACCTATTCTCCCACCTCAAGAAGAAGGGGGAAACAATGATGATTTGCTAAGAGAATGGAAGTTTGTTCATAATCACCCTAAGGATTTAATCCTAGGTGACCCTACAAAAGGTATTGAAACTCGCTCTTCACTTAGAAACATTTGTAGTAACTTGGCTTTTCTCTCACAGATTGAGCCTAAAAACTTTCAAGAAGCCGAATTCGATGAACATTGGATGATAGCTATGCATGAAGAGCTTAACCAATTTGAGAGAAACAAAGTGTGGGAACTTGTGCCAAAACCTAAAGATCATACCATTATCGGTACCAAATGGATCTTTCGAAACAAGCTTGATGAATCCGGCATAATTAAAAGAAACAAGGCTAGACTTGTTACACAAGGATACAATCAAGAAGAAGGGAAGGAATTTTTATCAACCAAGCTAAGTACACAAAAGAACTACTCAAAAAGTTAGGTATGTATGACTCAAAAATAGCTGGAACACTTATGAGCACATCCATTAAGCTAAACAAGGATGAAAAAGGTAAGTCCATTGATCAAACAAAATATCCAGGTATGATCGGCTTACTTCTTTATTTAACTGCAAGTAGACCCGATATTATGTTTAGTGTTTGTATGTGTGCTAGATATCAATCAAATCCTAAGGAATCACATCTTAGTGCTGTTAACGATTTTTTAGATATCTTGTTGGCACTCAAAATTTGGGACTGTTTTATCCTAGAGGTGTTGCATTTGATTTAATTAGTTACTCGGATGCTGACTTTGCCAGATGCAAACTTGATAAAAAAATGACCAGTGGCACTTGTCACTTTCTTGGTAACTCATTAGTATCTTGGTTTAGCAAAAAGCAAAATTCTGTTGCTTTATCAATGGCTGAAGCTGAATATATAGCTTCCGGAAGTTGTTGTGCCTAAATACTTTGGATGAAATAACAATTGGAGGACTTTGATTTGCATTATGATCATATCCCTATTAAATGTGATAATACTTGTACCATCAATTTAAGCAAAAATCCGGTTCAACACTCAAGAACAAAACATATTGAAATTCGACATCATTTTTTAAGAGATCATGTTAAAAAAAAAATTCCCTTCATTTTTCGAGCCATTGGCCGACCTCACTTACTCGCCTCTTCCGCCAATCTCTTCTTCTTTTTATCACCTTGGGCGACCCTTGAAGGGCCTACCCTTGTGTTTTCGCCGAGAGCGACGACCTCGTTGACTATCAAAGGCCAAGTACGACGTTGCTCCAAATCGGGCCATGGAGGTGGTCTTCTGTTTAAACTCTTTATTTTCGGCCTTCAGTGCGCAAATCTCTGCTCGCTCATCCTTGTACATGCACTGGAGCAAAGAGAGTTGGGCGTTGACTTGGTGGAGCTCACTCGTTCAGTTCTGCAGTCAATGAGCCAATTTTGTGACTACAGTCACCGTCTCCATATAGGACGTCAATGTGAAATGATTGGCTTCAATATCTGATTGTGCTGCCATTATTTGCTTAATCGACATCATAGGAATGTTAAGAATAGTAGGAGCCAAGGCACTCGGCCTCACAGCGCTTGAGGGACCATTCAGGTCCGGAAAAAGAGTGAGGGGACGGGATGTGGCCATGTGGTAGCCGAGAGAGATGTACTCGAAAGGAGGGTGGTTTTTGGCAAGTCTTTCTGCTTTGCTCGGTCTCTCTGTTCTATCTCTCTCCAGAAGACGAAAAAAGGGATGGACACGAATGAGGAAGAAGAAGGAGAAGAGAGTGATTAAGAAGAAGAAGACGGAAGAGAAGAAGACAAGAGGGAGAGAGAGCCGAGGTAGTTGATTGACCCATCTCGCTTTTGTCGGTTGGCTGACGCAAAAGCGAGGCCGCGTGTCCAACGCGATTTTCGACGGAAAAGGGAACGGTGCGCGAATCGTATATATATGTATATATACGTTTTGATTATCTATTTTTGATGCCATTTATCATTATTATTTTTTTCCTGCTCCTCCTCATCTTCCTCCAGATTCTGAGCCATGATTTCCTTTTAATAATGTCATAGGGAGAGAAAATTAATGATGTTATATATTATGTATTATATTATGATATTATGTATTATGTATTATATTCTGATGTTATGATGTTATGTATTATGGTATTTTTTTCAAACTAATATGATATATATTATGTATTATATTATGATATTATGTATTATGTATTATATTATGATGTTATGATGTTATGATGTTATGTATTATGGTATTTTTTTCAAACTAATATGATATTATGTATTGTGGTATCATGGTAGTATTTTTTTTTAAACTGATATAGACCAACTAATCATTATAATTTTTTTTTCTTTTATAGTTGGTTAATCTCAAGTTTTATATCATGTCTCTGATTAAAGCTTATTTATTACACATGTGCTAACCTATGTATTTAGAAATGAATTCAGGGAGCATGACTCGAGGGAGAGCTTTTCTTATTTCCAAATCAAATCAAAACATCATTGTATGCTATCATCAAAAAAGGGGAGATTGTTAGACTTATTTATTTTGATGATTTATTTAATTATGTTTTAATTTATTTGGAAGAAAAAAATAGAAACAAAATTTATTTTAATGATTTATTTAATTACGTTTTAATTTATTTGGAGGAGAAAAATATAATCAAAATTTATTTTACTATTTCTTACTAAACTTTTATCTTAAATAATGTTAGAATGTATTTAATATCCTAAATGTTGTTAGAATGTATTTAATATTTGCTTAAATCAGGAGTTCATTTCAAACCAAAAACAGAGGTTCAAACAGCCCAAAACAAAGGTTCAAACAGCCCAGCATAGCAGGAGTTCAAAAAGTTCAAATTAGTAATGATCTTGTTTGTAACGAGTTGAATCAAATTGAATTTATATTTTAATCTCAGTTGGGATTTATTTTAAATTATTAAACTCCATTCATTTTGGACCCAATTGATTGAATCGTGATCCATTAGTAACCATGTAATATTGTTGTGGTTTTATTATTATTATTTAATTACCATAAAAGAGTTGTGAATATTTATGGTGTATATCATTAAACGAAATATATTTTGTGGTGAGAAAATATTATATTTACTTTTGTAATTAAAGATGTTGAAATGTACTTTTAGTTGATATATATATATATATAGGTGTATATGTATAGGTAGATATTTGTTTGAACCCCCCCCCCCCAAAAAAAAAGAGAAGAAGAAGAAGAAGAAGAAGAAGAAGAACAGCACAGCAGCAGCCACATGGGCTTTTTCCCTCCTTATCCATTGCCTTACATTCTCCTTTTCTTTATTATTAAGCATCCACTACAAGAATTTTCACTTTTGGCGACTAAATTTTTAGTCGCCAAAAGTCATATTTTAGTCGCCTATAGTCTTTAGCGACTAAATTTTTTGGTCGGAAAATTAGTAGCCAAAGAGTAGTCGGGAAACATAATTGCCTACTAAACCTAATTTAGTCGCCAAATATATTCATTTAGGTTTAAAAATTAATTAAATAAATACATTTTTGCCGATCAATTTTTTTGTCACCAAAAGCCAATTATTTAGTGGCCGAAAAATTTTTAGCTACTAAATATTTTAGTCGCCAAAAGCAAATACTAGTATTTTGGCTACTAAAATTTTAGTTGCCTAAAGTCAATCTTTTTTGGCTACTAAAATTTTAGTCACAAAATACTATTTCTTTTGGCTACTAAAAATTTAGTCGCCTAAACTTCAACATTTTTTGCTACTAAAAATTTAGTCGCTTAAACTACGACATTTTTGGCTACTAAATTTTTAGTCGCCAAAAGTCATATTTATTCTTCAACTTTTGTTTTTAGCTACAAAATATTTTGGTCGCCAAATGTTTGATTTTCTTTTGGCTACAAAACTTTTAGTAGCTAAAGGTTTGATTTTCTTTTGGCTACAAAATATTTAGTAGCCAAATGGTTGTTTTTCTTTTGCCTACAAAAAATTTAGTAGCCAAATGTTTGATTTCCTTTTGGCTACAAAACTTTTAGTAGCCAAATGTTTGTTTGTTTGTTTTTTTTCCCTTTTTATTGGCTACAAAACATTTAGTCAGCAAAAACATGATATTATGTTTTATTGCTAATATTATAATGTGTCCATAACCTGTCTGTATTCCATTCAACCTGTAATACGTATATAAATAAAATGATATATAAATTATCAATCATTCCACAATCTGCATCCGTATACAAAAAATAAATTACTTTAACTATCCAAGTACATACAAACAAACTATTGTCCAAACTAAAATAATAATTCCATACAACATATACAATCATACAAAAAGTAAAGCCCTCCATATACAAAAATTACATTTACTATACCATGTGAAATGACCATTTGGCATGGTACAAATTACCATCGTAATCTGTATCATGACAAAAGGTGATGTATGTACCAAGCCAAAAATACATCTATGTACCACGACAAAAAATCAATTTAGTGGACGGCGTCAAAAGGTGATCTATCTACCATGCCAATAATTATTTGTTCACTGCCAATAGTTTTCTGTATCAGGAATAGTTAACTGCACAAAAGCTGGAGACGACAAAAGTATTATATTACTTCTATACAAAAGTACAATTTCTTCTCCATACACCAAAATATCTCTGCAAGTCCACGCAACGAAGTCATCTACAAAAAACAAAAAAAACTTTAGAATTGGACCCAAAAATGCCCAACTTCATGAATAAATTTGGGAACAAGTGACAAATAAAAATAAGTGAGAAGCAACCTTCCATGATGAATCAATTATCAGTCATTGTACAGTCTTTCTAAAGTCATTTGTTATAAGGAACATTGTTAAATGCAACATACAGCTAATGTAACAATCTTCTATTTATATGCAACATGTATCCAAATTTTGTGGCTAAACCAATATCAAAGCCCAATGTGAATAGAAAGTATTCTTTTTACCAACTTCCTCATTATTTGTTTGCAAAATGCACTTGAATCATTAGATTGGATATAAAACCATCAGTGCTTATTAATTTATGTCAGTGCCATTTCAGAGAGGATATTAGAACATGTAATAAAAATAATAACACACGTGTGTACGTTCACAAAATTAGCAAGTTTAAAACATTTCGTTAGTTGTCACAAGTCCTATTTGTAATGGAAAAGCTACCCGTCAGAGTCAGACGGAGGCTCGGGGGACGTTTTGAAGTTTCGCCCCCGAAACGCCCTTTTTCCGACTAAGTTTTGGGCTATTCATCTCTAAATCCCAACCTACAAGTCCGAATAACATTCCTTCAGTTGTCACAAGTCCTATTTGGCATGGGAAAGCTACCCATGTCGGCAAAACGGAGGTTCGGGGGCTGTTTTGAATTTTCGACCATGAAATCCCCTTTTTCGACTAAGTTTTGGGTGTATTCGTCTCTAAATCCCAACCTATAGGTCCGAATAACATTCTGTTAGTTGTCATAAGTCATATTTGGCATGGGAAAACTGTTTGTTTCGGCCACACAAAGGTTCGGGGGCAGTTTTGAATTTTCGCCCCCAAAACGCTATTTTTTGACTAAGTTTTGGGCGTATTCGGCTTTAAATCCCAACCTATAGGTCCAAAAAACATTCCGTCAGTTGTCACAAGTCCTATTTGGCATGGGAAAGCTACCCGCATTGGCCACACGGAGGTTCGGGGGCTGTTTTGAATTTTCGCCCCCGAAACGCCCTTTTTCGACTAAGTTTTGGGCATATTCGGCTCTAAATCCCAACCTACAGGTCCGAATAACATTCCGTCAGTTGTTACAAGTCCTATTTGGCACGGGGAAGCTACCCCTGTCGGCCAAACAAAGGTTCGGGGACTGTTTTGAATTTTTGCCCCCGAAACGCCCTTTTTTGACTAAGTTTTGGGCGTATTCGTCTCTAAATCCCAACCTATAGGTCTGAATAACATTCCGTCAGTTGTCACAAGTCATATTTGGCATGGGAAAACTGTTCGTTTTGGCTACACAAAGGTTCGGAGGCTGTTTTGAATTTTCGCCCCCAAAATGCCATTTTTCGACTAAGTTTTGGGCGTATTCGGCTCTAAATCCCAACCTATATGTCCGAAAAACATTCCGTCAACTGTCACAAGTCCTATTTGGCATGGGAAAGCTGCCCGCGTTGGCCACACGGAGGTTCGGGGGCTATTTTGAATTTTCGCCCCCGAAACGCCCTTTTTCGACAAAGTTTTGGGCGTATTCGTCTCTAAATCCCAACCTATAGCTCTGAATAACATTTTGTCAGTTGTCACAAGTCATATTTGGCATGGGGAAACTGTTCGTTTCGGCTACATGGAGGTTCGGGGGCTATGTTGAATTTTCGCCACCGAAACGCCCTTTTTCAACTAAGTTTTGGGCGTATTCAGCTCTAAATCCCAACCTATAGGTCTGAATAACATTCCGTCGGTTGTCACAAGTCATATTTGGCATGGGGAAGCTGTTCGTTTTGGCCACACGAAGGTTCGGGGGCTGTTTTGAATTTTTGCCCCCGAAATGCCCTTTTCGACTAAGTTTTGGGCATATTCGTCTCTAAATCCCAACCTATAGGTCTAAATAACATTCCGTCAATTGTCACAAGTCATATTTGGCATGGGGAAGCTGCCTGTTTTGGCCACATGGAGGTTCGGGGGCTGTTTTCAATTTTCGCACCCGAAACGCCCTTTTTCGACTAAGTTTTGGGCGTATTCGTCTCTAAATCCCAACCTATAGCTCTAAATAACATTTCGTCAGTTGTCACAAGTCATATTTAGCATGGGGAAACTGTTCGTTTCGGCTACATGGAGGTTCGGGGGCTATTTTGAATTTTTGCCACCGAAACGCCCTTTTTCAACTAAGTTTTGGGCGTATTCAGCTCTAAATCCCACCCTATAGGTCTGAATAACATTTCGTCGGTTGTCACAAGTCATATTTGGTATGGGGAAGCAGTTCAGGTTCGGGGGCTGTTTTGAATTTTCGCCCCCAAAATGCCCTTTTCGACTAAGTTTTGGGCATATTCGTCTCTAAATCCCAACCTATAGGTTTGAATAACAATCTGTTAATTGTCACAAGTCATATTTGGCATGGGGAAGCTGCCCGTTCTGGCCACACGGAGGTTCGGGGGCTGTTTTGAATTTTCGCCCCCGAAATGCCCTTTTTCGACTAAGTTTTGGACGTATTCGACTCTAAATCCCAACCTATAGGTCCGAATAACATTCCGTTAGTTGTGACAAGTCCTATTTGGCATGGGGAAGCTGCCTGTGTCGGCCAAACGGAGGTTCGGGGGCTGTTTTGAAGTTTTGCCCCCGAAACGCCTTTTTTCGACGAAGTTTTGGGCGTATTTGGCTCTAAATCCCAACCTATAGGTCCGAATAACATTCCGTCGGTTGTCACAAGTCATATTTGCCATGGGAAAACTGTTCATTTCAGCCACACGAAGGTTCGGGGGTTGTTTTGAATTTTTGCCCCTAAAACGCCCTTTTTCGACTAAGTTTTGGGCGTATTTGGCTCTAAATCCCAACCTATAGGTCCGAATAACATTCTGTTAGTTGTCACAAGTCCTATTTGGCATGGGGAAGCTGCCTGTGTCAGCCAAATGGAGGTTCAGGTGCTGTTTTGAATCTTTGCCCCCAAAACGCACTTTTTCGACTAAGTTTTGGGCATATTCGTCTCTAAATCCCAACCTATAGGTCCGAATAACATTCTGTCAGTTGTCACAAGTCATATTTGGCATGGGGAAACTGTTTGTTTTAGCCACATGGAGGTTCGGGGGCAGTTTTGAATTTTCGCCCCCCAAACGCCCTTTTTCGACTAAGTTTTGGGCGTATTCGGCTCTAAATCCCAACCTATAGGTCCGAATAACATTCTGTCAGTTATCACAAGTCCTATTTGGATTAGGGAAGCTGCCCGTGTTGGCCAAACGGAGGTTCAAGGGCTGTTTTGAATTTTCGCCCCCGAAACGCTCTTTTTCGACTAAGTTTTAGGCGTATTCGTCTCTAAATCCCAACCTATAGGTCCAAATAACATTCTGTCAGTTGTCACAGGTCCTATTTGGCATGGGGAAGCTGCCTGTGTCGGCCAAACGGAGGTTCGGGGGCTGTTTTGAATTTTTGCCCCCAAAACTACCATTACAACAGTATTGTTAAAAAGTTCTAGAACCAACAATGATGTGAGGTCCAGCCAGAGTTCCTCTAAAACTACAAAGATCTCATGCGAATTTACTCTTGACTTTACAAAAATTGATTGGAATTATCATAACACCATATAAGCTCTTGGAATTATAATGATGTGAGGTCCAGCCAGAGTTCTTCTAAAACATATAAGCTCTCGCTACCTTCCAGAGCTTATATGTTAGCCATGATGGCGCTGAAATTATCATAACACCATAGTATCAGTGCTCACACATCAACATGGCCACATCATTCTAGATGGAATTTTTGTGTATATAATTAGTTGTTTAACATTTTCCATTTTTGAATGGTACATGGCATGTGCATAGTAAGGGAATAAAAGATGAACATTACATCGATATGACTTCAGTGGCAACAGTGTTTGGATGGTATGTACTTAACTTTTCTTTTTTGTCTAGCCATATATGTAATTGTAAACCATGTGGTTGGTTCATTTGGGTAAGTGGAAGAATTTAATCAGAACTTGTGGTTGACATGTTTCAGCTTGCGAAATAGCATGCTGATGAGTGCAAGAACGGGGAGGGTGAGGTATTAACTTCTTTAGTTAAATTAAACTGCCTGGGAGGCAACAAAAAGTATTAGGGGCTCCATTATTAGTTGCTTCCTTGTTGTTGGAGGATACAAACCTTGTGAAAAGGAGCACTATATGCAGTAGGAGGTGCTTGGCTCTAACTGTCAGCATGAAGGCAAACGCATGTTGATATTCTTGTTGCTTGTGGATACAACAAACCTGTTAGAGGCTGTGTTCTTGTAGGTGTAGTGCTTGGTGCTGTATTGTCATATATCTTAAATTATCACAATACAGAAGATCCAAAGATTGATTGGAAAGAGCTTCAAGGGCTTTAAGAGCTTACAAGAGATTTCTAGTATCTCACTCTGTCCCTTTATCTCTTTCTCTAAACTTTTCTTTCTTTTATATATTATTCTTACACTCATTTTTGTTTTCATAATTTTCCACACTGTTGGTTGTTTCCATGGCTCATTTTATCTGCCCAACTTGCACTGCACACACCCAATCCTTACCAGACAAACTAATTTTGACCACACAGGCTATTTAGTTAAACTCAGCAGTCATCTCTTTTTGCTTCAACTCCAATGCCATATGCCAACCTTGCCATATTTGTTTTAACTACCTAGAACCAAAATGATGGACCCAATGCACAAAACGTTTTTGGGAAGGCTGTATTAAATTTTTGCCATAAATACCAATGTATTATACCTAACAAACCTAATGTCTCTTGTTATGGTATACCCAATGTGTAGTATTGTTTAGTGAATATGTAAATCTAACTGTGTATAAGTGTTAGGATGAGACGAATGAAATTCTTCTTACTAAATACAACGATGCTCGTCTGAACCCTCCAACAGTGTTGATAGTCGTAAAACCACAGAGTTCGAATGATTCTGTTGTTCTTGTTGCGCCTCCCTTGCTTTTTTTTCCTTCTTCTACTTCTTTCATCAACTTCTCTCTCTCCCTTGTCATCTCTTCACGATCTCTCTGGCGCTCTTCTTTCTCCTTCATCAAATTTTCTTGAAGAACATCAATCTCAGATTGCATTACCTCCATTTGTTTGTCACGAGATCGTGCCGCACTATCAGATGGCAAATAGGGTCGTGCGCCTATCCCAAATCCACGCAAGTAATTCTTTCTCTGTCCAAGCACTTGCCGTGAGAGTTCCTCATGTGTCAATGGGATCCCCGCATCTGTGGCTGTCGCTTGTAGATTCACCATCGCATCCTGTCATTACCAAAACAAGTAGACTATTCAACAACGGCACAAAGAATCACATACAATTTTCTGCTAAGATAGGCATTAATATTACAACCGTAGGTGAAAAAAGTTTACTCCTTACATGTAGCTCACCACATTTGGGATCAATCCATTCATTTGTTTACTTCGATTTATGTGATTTCGAATAAAATTTCAGAAAGTCCAACTCCCCATTTTCATCTGCCTGTTAGTTTCAAATAACAAAATTAATTTGTCACAATAATAACCATGACTTTCATCTTACATATGTAAGTGCTAACAAATCTGCTCCAAATGTATGTAACTCACCATGAGCGACATTGCTATTGGAAAGGAGCGAGATCCACTGGTGTGATTGTATGGCAGCAAACTTCGGTTTGCCTTACCAGCTTTAGAGCGTTTCTAAAACAAGAATTAGTACATATCAACGCATAATACACAAATAAAACAATAGGGTTGTTTATATTTGTTTGTTACCAAATGAGATTCATCCTTCCAAGTGACATCAATCATGTGTTTCCAATCATCCAAGCAAACTCCTTTAGGCGGATGACTATATGGGTCATCAACACCCTCTTCTACAAGTTTTTCGTAGTGTTGCTTCAGGGTGTACCTCCAGTCCTTGTACAAGAGATACACCTTCCTATCAATGATCTCTTGAGCTTGTTAATCAGTATGGAAATCCTCACCAATTTCAAACTTGTCCTACAAGCATAAGTGTGTGATGTATTACAGAAATGGAATGCCGCAAAACATAATGTACATAATGGAGACATTTAGTTTAAGGTCCGAACTTACTAGCACAGCCTATACTACAGCATCTTTGATACTCTGATCAATTTTCTTCCATGACTTCACTCCCTTAAGGGGGCACAACCGCCTTATTTGCAAGCCCAACTCATTTGTGGTAGGCGTGGCATTCCCTCCGGTGAGTGCATTAAGCATGCGATTGACATATACATGTAGCTTCTCCCATTTTTTTCTCGTAAGCCTTTTTTGCACTCCTTTTCTGACTGTAGGACCGCGTACACGATTTGAGTTACTTTTCCATGGTCAAGAAGGGGCAACAAGTGTAAGGCCTTCACATGCAATTAGTTCGGCAAACATATAATGAACAATAATTAATACTAAATTTAACAATCATCCAAGCAAATTTTGTAAGGGATTTGAATTTTGTAAGACATGCAAGAACTTGTTCTTCTAGATGACATAAAATCCGTTGCTTCAGTCAAGTAAAGTGATCTTTAGGGGCCAAAACACACCTACAAAACTACAATGGTCTTACCTACGCCATGCGCCTGTGTCTCTTCCACACATGTTTGTGTGTCATCCGGCGGTTGTGTCTCATCGGATAAAGTCTGTGGTGTGACAACGACAGGTGCAAATGTTCCCAAGGGTGATGCTATGGGGTCAGTTGTTGTTTTCTTACGCCGCCCTGTTTTCATCCCAGGAACCATGCTTGTACCTGGAAAGTACAAGCAAGCAAACATGATATATTAAGTAAACGCATCACATGCATCATCAATATTATGAGGACATGAATTGATATACACAAACCAATGTTATATAAGCATCATCGCTATTATTAAGCAAACATTGATAATGATTGTCAAATAAAAGTGATATATACAAACCAATGTTAAGCATAAATGTGAAAAATAGGAATTAGGTAAAGTATCTATTAAGTTTCTCCTAGAAACAAATGCCACCTTGAAAAACTTTTATGTAACAGACACCAAAAAGAAGAAAAATAAAAATAAAAATAAAAATGAGGACAAGACAGAAAAAAGAAAAAGAAGGAAAAGATAAGATAAGATAAGCATACCATGCTTGAGCTTTACAAAAGAGACTACAATATTTATGACAAAACAAATTGAATGTAAAAAGCAAAAAACAGAAATCAAGAATAACGCTGGTCCCACAACAACCATAAACACTAATCAGTCAGTTCTGCACCACTTATGCTGTGTTTGGTTGGAGAATTTGGGAAGGGATTTGGAAAAGAAAAGAGAAAACGTGTGTGAAACTAGGTGAAATGTAGGTATATTTTATTCACATTCCACCTACCTTTTCTCTTTCCCTTTCCAAATCTCTTCCCAAATCCCCCAACCAAACACAGCGTTAAGGCATACTTACCCTAATGAAATTATATTAGCAATATGGCGCCAGAAAAGAAGTCAATAGATTCAGCCAAATATACAAATTTTATCACCATATTTGCTAGTGTTAAGTGATAAAAAAAAATTGACATAAACACTGGTAAACTTTGCTCAATTGCTATAAATCCAGAGAAAAGTAATTCCCTTGTACCATAATAGCACATAAATATTTAACATAATGTTCTTTTTTACATGACAACAACAGGAAGAAGCATCTTCGATTGATTACAGTCTAGTGATCCAAAGAGAGGCTGAACCATCAAGGCATCAACCTACCTATCATATCAATGCCAATAAAGGTATTTTAAGAAGACTTAAATTGTATGCTCTTCGTAGGAAACAGGGAAAGGAAGCAAGGAGAAATAATAGAAAGATGTGGTTTTCAGAGGTCATTGCTAGCCTACTGCACATTCATCTCCAAAGGACTAAAGAAGTGATCATAGAATGTGCAGACATTTCTTAAACAAGCAATTGAATTCAATTTACTATGACCAGTAGTATAAAATTTGTTGGATGCACCATCAATAAGAACTCCATTGAAATTCTAAACACTACACTTTTCCATAAATTTGTACATTTTTATTTCCTACATGGAAGTGCTCTAGAAAACTTGACATGGTTGCTTCTGCATCCTTTCAAAAGAAACTCATTGCAAACATCAAATATGGCTTATTCCTTGGTGTTTGCACTTACTAGCCATAATAAAGAAGGGGAAGAAAACATATTATTTTTCCAAAGAGATATCTCCTATTTGTTGGTCAGAAATCATGGTAGAGGCTCAATAAAGACCTAGTCAGATCCCCACCAGAATGGTAAATCGTGAAATGTAATTAAGCATGTCATCCAGTCATCCAACATTTCATCATTGACCAACAAATCATGCAGAGGAAAGCAAAATCAACAGCAGTGGCAATATATGAGAAAGATTTTTCTACTTACACATCTCTCAAAATATATATAATTCATATTGCAACAAAGGTTAGGCCAGTACCAAGTCAACCTCTTTAAACATCCCGCATTCCCAGGACCAACACAAGGTAACAGACCTATTTTTATGTTTAAATTCATTCATCTCCTTCTGTAACCTCTCCTCATGTGCTGTGTTTCCTAAGCATCAATAGCCCATCAAACCTGAGAAATATGCATAGCCCCTTCAATAACAGGTTTTTTTGTTTATTTTTTTTCCCCTCTCTAGACTTCTGCTTTATACCACAGATTATTTACAAATGGGAACTACTAAATACACCTGCCTTTTTCTCTCTACACTCACCTTGTAAGAGTACCCTTCACAAATATGGGCAATTTTGGCATGCACCATAGTTTATATATGGAAAGAAAATCCAAGGTGTTTTGATGTGGCTCTGACTTTATTTCTATTCCAATGCCACAAATATAAATGTACAAGTTCTCACCAAATCTCATTCATAAACTTCATACTTCCACAATGCATGAAGAATAGAAACTAGATTCATATTATTACCAAGTTCAATAGATTTGAGTAACGAGATGTATACCACTGCTTAGGCTGAAAACCAGATATAAAAAACTCCAAGAAGGATATTCATGCAAATATATACAAGGATGGACAAGCAAGAAAAGCTAAGATGCTGGATGAACTCATAGCGGCAAATTTTATCCAATGCAAAAGGTAACTAGAGAATTGTTAATATTCAAAGGCCAATAACAATATATTTACAACTAAGATAGCGATGAAAACTTTCAACACTTAGAAACCATGGATTGAATTTATTCTCATGTCATATGATGGAAATTTTCAACCCTTTGAAAACATGTCCAGACCTACCATACTAATTCAGGTAAGAAATTCCAAATTTATTCTTTCTTTTCTTTTTCAACATTTAACAAGAAACTTCAAAATCCCATACTGACCAATCATGATGAGCATTTAACAATCTCCACTCAATAACCTCGTAGATGGAATCCATGTTGTTTTAGTACAGTATTTGCTTAAGGATATGAAGAGATGGTGCTGAAACCATGGAATTTAGTTTACTCTCACATCATATATGATGGAAACTCAACACCTTAAAAACCACTTCATTCCCAAGCCTACCAAACTAATTCAGATAAGAAATTCCAAATTCATTCCTTTTTTTCTTTGTCAACATTTATCAAGCAACTTTACACACTCAGTTTTGACCAATCACGATGAGCATTTTTTCTGACCACCAGGCAATCCACTCTCGGTGAGCACATACATGGAATCCATGTAATTGTAGTGAGTCAGTGACAATACTCATGAATTTGAAGAGATAGTCTAAACCAGTAATAAAATATGTATATATAAATATACATACATACACATAAACATTGGAATTGTTTCCGTGATATCTTATAGATTAAATTTACACAGATAGAATTAAACCACAGAAAAATCAATTGATTAAAAATTGATTTGGCATTGTTCATTCAAATATCATTCATACACATTACACATCATTCACACACATGGAACAGCAACAATGTCAGAAATATGGGAAACACAGAAAGGGGGAGACAGAGAGAAAATCATAGAGAGAGACATTAAACATCATGTTGCAAGGTTAGTGAGCACAAAATTTGATATGGGTTTCGATCCCAGAATTTGACGACTAACCCATGGCTGCTTGAGCACACTTCTCCCCAATTTTATTTTCTTTGTTATGTATTGAATCTGGTACTTTGTTTCCAATTGAATTAGACATGAATTCTTTCAAAATCAGAAAAATTTAAAAAAATCTATTGTACATGTATTTGCATAAAATGTTTTCCATATAATTTCATGGTCAAATCTTTTATTTTTTTCACATCAATTGGGGGGGCTTATGATGAAAATTCAAATTATCTTAGTGGATTTCAGTGACATATATGGGTTGAGTACATAAACCTAACCAAAAAGAAAAACCTGTGATTCAAATTTTCAATTTGTATAATACAGGGGTTCAAGAAAATTCAAATTTTCATCAATCATCTGATTGTTACACACACTGAAGCCTTTATTATTACACACACTGAATGATTAAAAATTGCTTACAAATTGATTTCGGATTGTTCATTCAAACATCATTCACACACATTGCACAGCAAGCTACGGGTTTGAAATAGGGGCAAAACATGGGGAAAGGGGGATGCAGATAGAGAGAAAGAGATAGAGAGACACAGAGACAGACAAAGGCATAGATACACCCTTTTCCAGAGAGCTCGGGTGAGAGAGGCACAGACAGACTAAGAAGCACAATGCCAAAGCGATAGAGACACAGAGAGAGAGAGAGAGAGAGAGAGAGAGAGAGAGAGAGAGAACCTGTGATTCAAGGGCTGAGACGCAGGATTGGCGCGCGGATGTGGATGGTCTGTAAGGCGCCGCCTGATAGAGAATATGGTGAGGGGCCGAGTTCTGTAAGGGATTTGGTGAGGTGTGTGATACACGTGGTTCAAGGTGTGAGATGGTTGCCTATCGTCACGCCACGAAGAACGCAGCGCATCACTTGATGAAGTGGCGCGAGTTCGAATTTCAACTTTTTACTGACTAAATTATTTTTAGTCGGGAAATGAATGACTGATCAGCCTTTAGCGACAAAATTTTTGGTCGGTAAAGCCAATTTGGCGACTAATAAGTATTTTAGTCGGGAAAAAGTGTATAATACAGATTTAATTTTAATTTCTTTGCCTAAATTGTACACCAACAGCGACTAATTTTTTATTTAGTCGCTGAAAAGTCTAATTTTTGCCAACTAATTTAAAATTTAGTTGCTAATTGAGAATATTTGCCGACTAAAATATTTTAGTAGGTAAATATAGAACCAATGCCGACCAAAATCAATTTTAGTCGCCAAAAAGTATACTTTTGGCGACTAAAAAATTTTTAGTCGCCAAAATTAGTCAGCAAATGTGCTTTTCTTGTAGTGATCTCTCAGTTATCTCTCTCTCTCCCTTTGAATTTTTTTTTCTTTTGTTATTTTTATTATATAAAATACTTGATTTATCAAAATCTATTAGGTTTTAGACCCTAGTTCCATAGATCAAATTGTAGAGGGTTCCGAAGGCTTCAACTTAATCTGAACAAATCGAATTTTTGTCACCGGAAATTATTATTTTCTTGGAAGCTCTTAGATCGAGGTTGGGATTTTTCCTACACTTCTTTATGTACTTTTACTTGATTATATGGAGCTTAGAGTTGTATATAATTTAATTAGAATTTTTGGAAAATTTGTGATTTATTTGCTTAAAAGAGAAATTTTGAGAAAAATAAAGAGTTGATGCCCAAATTGCGAAAGTGTAAACTTGGAATATGTTTGTAAAGTTATGAAAGAGCTATGATTTAAATTTAAACAAAAAGGGACTTCGATTCAATTGGTTTTGAAATTTTTACCGGTTTGTGACCAAAAAAGCATTTTTAAAGAAAACAAAGGAATTATGTTTAAATTTTGGGGATTTTGATCAAAATAGGATGTCATAGTTGAATAATGCTTGGAGAATGAGTTTGGAAAGAAAATGATGTTTTCTTGGTCATTAACGGTATTATTTTGCTTAATGTATCTATTGGAATAAAACCGACACAGTTAGAAATGAACCTTGAGAGGTTACTGGACGTGATTGTGATATGAAAACTAGTATAATTGTTCATATTTAATGAGATGTGGAATAGATTGTATTTATCGAAATTTTTGGAATTTAATTATTTAAATATCTGTTTAGAAATATCTGTTTTGGGCTATCAGTGGAGGATAGCCATGATTATTGTAGAAATGTCTTAGGTAAATTGAACTACATTCCTTATTTATTGCATTGGATATTGCATTACATTCGTTTCATTGGAAATGTATATGTTTTTTAGAAATGTTTGGAAATGTATCTATTTGCGAAAAGATGAATACTTGGTGAATTTGGGTAGGGGGTGTAGAACCGCGCGGTTAGGTGTCGAGCCTTCCAGTTTACTGGTAAAAATGATAGTGGTAGTGCATTAGGGCCTACTTGCAGACACTCACCTAGAGATTCACAGAGCCTATATGCATGTAACATATATGGTTTAAAATGGAAATGGCTTTATATATGTTGTTGTATCTTAGCATTGCATGGTTTATAAAAAGAGAGAGATAAATTGTTTGATCATGAGCATGGCATGAGCATACTCTTCTTTAGTCTTGTCATGGTCCATATGTTGTGTAGTATATCTCTACTAGGCTGTGGCTTACCCTAGAAGGAAAACCATTTCAGGTACAGGTGATATGCCTCCGCCAAGGCACTGACTTGGGAGGACTCGGAGCTGAGGCTTCATTTTTGTTTTATTGTTATTTGTTGAATGTAAGCCCAGGGCTATATTTGCGTTGAGTTGGAACTCTATTTTGTGTAACCAAGAATATTCTTGGATAAATTTGTAAGCTTGTAAGGCACTTATTATCTGTTTGGTTTCTATTTCATACTTGTTGTAAAATGTATGCTTGGGATTGGAACTAGGGCATTGAGATGTGAAAAACATGTATTTAGCATTTGGGACTAAATGGAAATGGATGTATGGAATAGTTAGCTATATATATATATATATGTGTGTGTGTGTATTTGTCTATCAGGTGGGTTTGTTGTATAAATAGATAAACCCTGCCCAATTTTCAGGGTGTTACATTGTCTCCCACAAGTTCAAATTAGTAATGATGGAGGGGAAGATATTCAAATAAATACAACGGCTATAAGTTTCATTATATATACCAAAGCCTCTGATGTGAACAAGACACAGCAACTACAAACAAGTTACAGAAGCCAGAAAATATTCTTTGATCTAAAATCACTCTCATCTATTCTCTGATAAATTCTCTGAGAAGTGTTCTTCAATTTTTTTGTTTACATCTTCTCTCAGAAATTATACATTGAGTCCTATAGCTTTAAGCTCATCTTTCTTATGTAAGGGTTACAGAAAAATTAAAGTTTCGTTTTTATATCTATCTTTGAGAGATAATTCTTGTAGCTTTCTGTGAAAGCAAAAACACCTTCTTTTCAACCCTATAAGAGTGTAGTACACTTAGTGTTTTTGGACTTAGAAAGTCTGTGTAAAATCTGTGGAGGATTGCTCCATCTGTGAAAAGGTTGCTAGCACCCTGTGAAGCTAGAGAATAGTGGAAAATTTCAAGTGAAGCTTGAGGAGTGGACGTAGGCCGAGTTAAAGCCGAACCACTATAAATTTGTTTGTCTCTCTCTCCCTTATCTCTTTATTTTATTTAAATTGCCATAGCTATATTTCATATTTTTATTGTGCTAAAATCATTAATTGACATAGTTGTTAGAACGCTTGTTTTAATTATTTTTATTTCATTAACTATATTTATCTACTGTGCTAGTCATAATTTTTATTAAGGTATTATTACTTTTATTTGTAAAAACCTAATTCACCCCTTCTCTTAGGTTGTCTTTTGGGTAATAGTTTGTATCGAAGTGCAATTGAAGTAGTTGGATTTCGGAAAATGCATATTGATAAAACATGTTGAGTTATATATTGTGGAATTGTCCTCTTGAAGAGATTGAATGATCGGTGGTGGGTTATGATGATGAGTGTTGAATGGTAATCTTTTTGAAAATTGGTTAACCATGGTTTTGAAACTTGTACAAAAATTTCAGGGACGAAATTCTTTAAGGGGGGGAAGTTATAGCATTTCTAGTTTTCCCCCGACCTTCTTTGCGTTCCGAACTCAAGTTCTGTAGTTGAATATTGTATCCATGTCTTGTTTTTTCCCCTTTGTCCCTTGGTGTTTGAGTTTTAGAACTTGGTGGGCGAGTTGGAACATGTTGGTTGTTAGTTGGGTTAGATTGTTGTTGCCCAGGTTTTGGCCTCTTTGCTCGAGCGAGGCTTCTTGCACTCGAGTGAGCTTTTTGTAATTTGCTTCTTCGCTCGAGCGAGGTTTCTTGTGCTTGAGCGAGAATTGGGAGTCCTCAGGTTTCTTTTCTAGATGCAGAATTTCTGGGAAAATGAAGTTCTTCGCTTGAGTAAGACTTCTTGCGCTCGAGCAAGCCTTATGTTATTTGTTCATTCGCTGCGTGTGCAGCTGTGGCAGACCTGAAGCTTTGCATTGTGCGCTCGAATGACGATTCTTGCACTCGAGCAAGGTCACTTGTTGTGTCTGGTCGCTTGAGCGACAACTTCTTTGCTCGGGCGAGGATTGCGTATATCAGTTGACAACAACCCATTTTTACACAGAAAATTGAGATCTTTTCACCTCAAAACCCTAATCCGGCACCTTCTCTCTCTAAAAATACTCTCTTTCTCTCTCTCTCTACAAATACTCCTAGATCTAAGTATCTCTCAACCCTAGTTCCTTTGTTAAAGTGTTGGAGCATCTTGAGGGCTTTCCTTTGATTCGAGGCAAACCGAAGTTGGGGCATCTTTGAAGTTCTTGTTCTCTTTGAGTTTCTACACTTGAGGTAGGGATATTCTACTATTTGATATGAGTTTTAACCTAGGTATTTGTCATTTTGAATAAGTTGTGGGATTTAGGAAGATTTGGGTGAAGTTAGGGTTTGGGTTTTTATCTTTGAAAGAGGGGTTTTCTATATTTGGTTCCATATATGTATGTGAGGTCTTGAACATGATATTACTTGAGTGTAATGGGTGAAATTTGGTCTTGGGTTTAATATTTGGTGAAAGGGGAAAGATTGCCCTAATTTGAATCAAATAAATTATTTTGTATAAACAATGAAATTGATGCGGAAATATGAAATTGGAAGGGCGTATAATTGAATGGTGTAATGGGATTTGTTAAATCACTCACTCATAGAAATTTGGTAAATTATCTGTTTGATAGATTGTATATCTATTAGAAATATCTATTTTTGGCTATCGGTGGAGGATATCTATGATTATTGTAGAAACTGTATGTGGATTTGGTGAATTGAAACTAATAAATTGAATTATATCATTGAATATGACAGTTTGATTAAACCATTGAATATGTGATTTGATTAGTCTTTGTATATGACAATGTTTTTAAATACATTGTATATGTATCATTGTTTGGGAGGAGATAGGGGATGTACTCCATTGTTTGTTTGAGAGGAGATAGGGGATACACTCCATTGAAAATTAAGTTGGCCAGAGTGTCCAGGGGTGAAAGTCCCGAAATCTTATATATATGGGTGCCGGGTCCCTCGGATGTGATTCCGTAAAATGACAAGAAAATAGAAGTGTTGGATTGATGAATGTATTGAATTCTGAACCATTGAGTGTAAATCTCATTTTGGTTGATTGGATAATAATGAATTTGGTTAATAGATTTACCTGAAATGGTTGAATGGAAATGAATCGAGGTATTGGTTATCTATATTAAATAGTCTTGGAAAGAATATGTGTTGGTTAAGAATATTGCACATTTATCTGATGCTTATATCTTAGTTAAATCTCATATGTTGTTTTAGCAAATCTCTACTGGGCTTTGGCTCACCCTATTTGGGAAACCATTTTCAGGTACAGGTGACATGCCACCTCCAAGGACATAGCTTGGGAGGTTTAGGTGCTAAAGACTCCATTTTGTTATTTCGTTTTGTGTTAAATGTTTATTTCAAGCCGAGGGCTTTAAATGTATAGAGCTAGGACTCTCTCTTTTGTTGTAACCAAGAGACTTCTTGGAAAGATGTAAACCTGTAGGGCATTTATTTTGTTGTAATTGATTAGTGTTACATGTTGTAGTTTCAGAATGAATATTTATGAAAGTATGATGCATGTAATTTCTTTTGTAATATAAACTCTGATGAATGAAAGTAATGCATTTCCTATTATGATTATGAATCTCTTAGGTCGGTTCATCCTCTTTATTTTGAGGGCGTTACATAATATTCATGAACAAGTATTAATAATATGCAAATTGAATCGAATAAGACTGAACTTTTAAATGATTTGCAAATTTACAAACTCAATGCAAATTTACCTCAAAATGTGACTTTGTAATGTCCATGAATCATCAATAAAGTGTGCGGTGACAGCCATGAATCCTTTTTTGTGATTGCCAGCAGTTCACATATTAGTTGTGATTGCCACCCTACTTTTAATATGCTCCAGCAAACTCAATGTCTTTACCCTCTCATAATTATAAATTTTTTAAATACTACTCTTTATCATATTTCAAAAAGGTATTTTAAACAATAGTTGAAGTGCTGCTGAATATCGTTTAAAACCAACATGATCTACAATAGAGAGGGGATATTCATGCAATATTATGGCATGTGACAACTCTTTCCTAGCAAAATCTTGATAAAAAATATAAGAATTCATTTTTGGACTCTCTCTATTAAAGTTGTTAGTTAAAACTTTTTGCCTCATGTCCAACACTTTTTTCCTAGTACAACTCTTAAAGTGATCATGCAAATGCCTAGTTCCATTTTTTGAATCACCTCCAAGATGCTTATTACAATAATTATATATTGCCTTCCACACCCCCATTGACTTGTTGTTTCTTAAAGTGTTCCCACACAACACAAGTTTTCCTTTTAGTTCCTCCACAAATATTAGACTCTTCTTCTAAGTCAATAACATTTTGATTAGAGAGGAGAGACGGTAAGTTGGTAGTTGGCAATGATTGTTGTGATGCCTCGCTCTCAAATGGTACTTGAGAGTTAACTTTTGACATTTTTAATCTTTGCAAAAATAACATGAGATGAATAAACAGAGGCAGCCCATTATAATGTAAACACTAATCACATCCACATATCCTAATGGAATACCTATAATTACAACTATAATATAATGATATATTTTATTTATGATGTGATGTGTTTCGATTTCATTGAAAACAAACATGAACATGAATACCTATAATGGAATATCCTACTAAATACTTTATTCGTGTTTTTTTCAAAACTTTAGGTAATTGCGCATTGTTAATAATAGGTTTTGCTAGGTTGAATAACCAATTTAGAGACATTTTATTATCTTAATGTTTCATACCAGTGTATGTCACCATTGCCCGCTTAGCATACAATGATGTGCTATGATTTAGTTCCACTCATTAATTCCATAGAGTGTCTAAAATCTTTCCTTTATGCATCATGTTTGGAGATGTTCTACAATGCTTGAACTCTAACAGATAAGTCTATCTAGAGTCCTGTCATCTATTCATATGATATGCAAGCTTCTGTCACTTGTGAGCAACAACTATAGGTTCTTGCTACATTATCCTAACATTACAGTTCTCCTTCCCTTCATGGCTTCTCTCCTTACTTTAGCCCATTTATGTTGGTTTTTGATCCTTTGCCTTGTGCCACTCAAATGGCCATTGAAGATAGTGCATGAAGAAAACACATATCTCAATCACATCAGATGTGTCTTTATAAATGTAATGAAAATCAATGTATTTTCTCATGAATTTTAACAAATAACTAAAACAAAACAAATGCCACAGTACTCAAACGTATTCTTAAGGTTATGAATAGTTCAATCAACTTTGGTAGTGCAATTCAATTGTGAGTTCATATATCTAAGTTAAGCTTAGGGGTAAAAAACACAGATAGACAGATCAATAATAAACAGAGTCACATTCTTTAAAATAAACAAATCAATAATTAATAAAAAAAAATAAACATAGTTTATAAAAAATGAAAGATTATTTTTCTAAACAGATATACAAATCAATAATAAATAGATATACATTAATGATCTATTTTGTAAACAGATAAACACAATCCCATTGTAAACAGATTAATAATAAACAAATAGTGTACATTAATGATCTGTTTTGTAAACAGATAAACCCAATCCCACTGTAAATAGATATACATTAATGATCTATTTTGTAAACAGATAAACATAATATTTAAAATTCATAATCAAATTCGGATATATTTAACAGATATATTTAAAATTCATATATTTAACAGATATACATTATTGAAATATAAATTAAATTTTTGCTTCATTTCTTTTTATGTTTTCAAATTCATAATCAAATTCGCACTTTTTGACATATATATATATATATAATAAATAAATTTAGAGAAAAAAAAAAACAAAGGTTGAAGAAATAGTAAAATGAAATCCCTAGATCACATCGCAATATGTATATACTCAGATATATATATATATATATATGTATGTAAACCCTAGATTGAAATCCCTAGAGAGAGAGAGAGATACCTTTTCAAAATCAGTGGAGTGGTGAGGTGAGGAAGGATAGGCGGTGAGGAAGAAGCAGCGGTGAGGGAGCAAAGAGAGCAGCAGCCCCATCGTGTGTGTGTGTGTGTGTATGTGTGTGTGTGTGTGTGTGAGAGAGAGAGAGAGAGAGAGAGAGAGAGAGAGAGAGAAACCCTAAACAACAACGGCAGTGAGGGACGATCGGTGGTGAGGGACGAGTGGTGGTGAGAGAAAGAGAGAGGAGGAGACCAAACCCTAAACAATACAGCAGCAAGTGAGAGAGAGAGAGAGGGGAGCAACACCATTTGTGTTTGTGTATGTGAGTGAGTGTGAGAGACTGAGTGTGTCAAACCCTAAACAAACACACGCATATATATACCCAGGGACATAATGGTAATTTTACGTCGAGGACTAACTAGGGCAGGGTCGGGCCGGGTCCGGGCTTGGATATGTATCCCCATCCTCGGCTTGGATATCATCGGGGATTAATTTTTGAATATCATCCCCGGCCCGTTGGGGGTATTTTTCGGAGAATAACCTCTCAATTCGGGGTCGAGGGGTAGGGTCCCCGTCGGGTTGGGTTCAGATTGCCATCCCTAGTAAGTAATTTCATAAAAGGTGCAAGTTTTGTTTTAAGAAAAGGTGTAAGTTCCAACAAAAAGTGTAAATTTTATAAAATAAATTATTTTACAAAAACTATAACTCTTCACAAAAGGTATAAGTATTTTCACGAAAAAATATACATTTTCACAAAAGGTGTGAGTTTTAACAAAAGGTGTAAATTTAATGAAAGAAAATTTTTCACAAAAGGTGTAACGTTTCAAAAAAGGTGTAAGTTTTTTCACAAATGGTGTAAGTAATTTCACAAAAGGTGTAAGTTCCAACAAAATGTGTAAATTTTACAAAATAAATTATTTCACAAAAGGTGTAACTCTTCACAAAATGTGTAAGTATTTTCACAAAAAAGTGTAAGTTTTCACAAAAGGTGTAAGTTTTAACAAAAAGTGTAAATTTTATGAAATAAAACTTTTCACAAAAGGTGTAACGTTTTAGAAAATGTGTAAGTTTTTTCACAAAAGGTGTAAGTTTTGTTTTCACAAAAGGTGTAAGTTCCAACAAAATGTGTAAATTTTATGAAATAAATTATTTCACAAACGGTGTAATTATTCACAAAAGGTGTAAGTATTTTCAACAAAAGGTGTAAGTTTTCACAAAAGATGTAAATTTTAACAAAAGGTGTAAATTTTATGAAAGAAAATTTTTCACAAAAGGTGTAATGTTTCAGAAAATGTGTAAGTTTTTTCCCAAAATGTGTAAGTAATTTCACAAAAGGTGTAAGTTTGTTTTCACAAAAGGTGTAAATTTTATGAAATAAATTATTTCACAAAAGATGTAACTTTTCACAAAAGGTGTAACTTTTCACAAAAGGTGTAAGTATTTTCACGAAAAGGTGTAAGTTTTCACAAAAGATGTAAGTTTTAACAAAAGGTATAAATTTGATGAAAGAAAATTTTTCACAAAAGGTGTAACATTTCAGAAAAGGTGTAAGTTTTTTCACAAAAGGTGTAAGTAATTTCACAAAAGGCGTAAGTTTTGTTTTCACAAAAGATGTAAGTTCCAACGAAAGGTATAAATTTTATGAAAGAAATTATTTTACAACAGGTATAACTTTTCACAAAATGTGTAAACTTTTGGCGACCAAAAGGAATTTAGTTGCCAAAAGTTATATTTTTGGTGACTAAAAAATTTATTAGTCGGCGTTAGTTCAATGTTTTGCTACTATATTATTTTAGTCGATATATATTATTTATTGGTAACTAAAAAATGAATTTAGTCGCTACATATGATGTAAATAGGTGACTAAAAAAATTTTAGTTAGCGTAAGTCTAAATTTTAGGCCACTAATTCTAATTTTAGTTGTCGTATACAATTATTTTCCAACAAAAGGAAGTTAAGTCACCAAATAACAAGCTTATTTTTCGGTTACTCTTTGTTGACCAAATAATTTTGTCGGCAAATATAAATTTTTGGTGACTAAAAAATTTAGTCATTGTATTTTGAGTTTTTGCCGATGACAAAAAAAATTAATAGCCAAATTATACTTTTAGCTACAAAATATTAGTTATTATTGATTAGTATTTATCAACAAATAATAGTTTAGTCGCTAAAGGTTGAAAATTTTATTACCACCGGCACCCCTCTTCTCTGTTTCGCATTAACACTTTCTTTGTTCTCTCACACACATACACAAAGAACAGTCACCACCAAACCTCACCCCCTGCTCACCATCCAACAGTCACTGGCCACCATTGCTCACCGACGTCGCTCGCCACCATTACACATCGCCACTACCACCGCCACTACCGCAAATCACCACCGTTGCTACCACAAATCACAGGTTTTTTTTTCTCTCTCTCTCTCTCTGTCGATCTTGGTCTCTCTTTGTTGATCTCGGTCTCTCTTTGTCGATCTCGGTCTCTCTCTCTGTCGATCTCTGTCAATCTCGGTCTCTCTCTCTCTGCCAATCTTTCTCTGTCGATCCCTGTCTATCTTGGTCTCTCTGTCTCTGTCGATCTCGGTCTCTCTCTCTCTCTCTCTCTCTCTCTCTCCCTTCCTCTATATTAAAAATAGGTTCTCTTTTACATTGAGATACTTGGTTAGATTTGGACTTGGATTGGTTATTCCAAGCCCTCTCAAATGCCTCTTCTCTCTCACATTGCCATTATTTGAACAACACAAATACAGTTTGATTCGATTTTAGGAGCTCTTTGTAATTTTCGCTCCTCTCTCTCTACCCAAAAGCATCAACAGATCTAGACTTGGGTACTTTCTTGGCTCCAATTTGATCAAGTTTGATATTTTCTTCTCTCTTTTAGATCTGAGTTTGCTTCAATTCCGAATTGTGGTGATTGATTGATTGTTTCAGATCTGGGTTTGATTCGTTCTTGGGTTTTTGGATCTTAATTTTGTTGTTTTAACATAGATTGAGCTTCGAATCTAACCGAATTAGGGTTTTATGTTGTTAGATTTGCTATATTAATCATTTCTGTGATCATTTTCATTCATTGATTGTCTCATTTTTTTTGTTTGATATGTTAATATGGGAATTAGATTTGTTAATTACTTGAATACAATCTTTTGCATTTCTGAAATTCAGAGTGTTTCAATTTTTAATATAGTTCCTAGATGTTGGTTTTGCCTTTGTAGATTTCTAAATGCAATACGTTTCTTTATGCCATTTCATTGGATTTTGATAGGCTAGAATAGGTTGCTTTATAATGGAAAGATTGAATTTCTGCATATCATTTTTCAAAGTTTGCTAGTTGCTACTAGTTGTGTGAATGTAGCTGCAAATTGGGAATTTTTGTAGTGAAACAAGAGGTGGTGATCTTCCTTCTACATCTCACTAGATATTTGATTATGATCCCTTTCAGAATATCTATTACTACATCCATTAAACCACTAACTAATGTAGATATGTAACCATAAATCAAAAGTCCACAAGTCATTGAATTTTAAAAAAAAAAATTAGTAGATCAAACCATTTGGTCCTAGTGAGTTTTTGGATTTGTAGCCTTTCGGTTATTTAAGAATTCAATTACTTAGCCATCGGTGCAGTTGAGCATTAAGAACTTGATAACTCTTCAATCTGTCTACCTGAACTGAGCTTCATCTTACATGAAGGTGCAGCTTGGAAGTGATTCTATTTTAAAGGTACAGTTATGCTAGTCCAATTATGAATTAAGATCAAGATGCATGAGTATAGCTATTTTAAAATTGAACTTGAGGATGAATTGATGAGCAATGAGCAACTATTCTTTGAAATTTAGGATTGATGAACCCTTTCCCCATTTTTCTTTCAGTGTGGAAAACAACTTTGGTCTTTCTATTTGTTATTGAACTTAAAAGTGCCACTATATGGTTGTGATTGTTATATGCTTATGCTCTTTTGGTCTCTCTATTAGAGTTTGAATCAGTAAACCATGTGTTAATATGCTTTGCCCTTGTGTTTGGAGGGTATGGTCTGAACATGTCTATTGATCACTGCTTGGGTGTATTTTTATTGTTTCCTTATCGTGTATCCATGATTGGGGGTTGTTAGGATGACGTGAGAGCAACAGGGTGTCAAGTAATAATATTCCTGAAAAAGTGTAACAAATCCCACTGAGGGAAATAATTAATGTTCCTCTTGACTACATCTTGATATTCTACAAATAATATTGCCTTATATTGGGTTAACTTAAATAAATTAAAGAAATGATGCCAAATTCTATAAAGTCTATGCAATATTTGCAACTAAATGTTGTTAATCAAGAAATCATCTTCAATCCATCTTTACTATAAAGTATAATTTTCAAATACTTATAGTTAAATGAAACAAACTAAGGCATCAATTAGCATTCCAAGCTTAAATAGGTCACAAGAAACATCTCCTTTTAAACTGTGATATTTCTTAATACACTAGCTTTTTTCTAGCTAATAACTTATGATGTTTCTAGCTAAAATGCTGAAATATGGTGGCAGGTGTGAGCAGGAAGATATCAGCAGCATCAGCTAGGGCTCACACCAGAATACCAAAGCAGAGCACTTCTTTTCAACTTCCTTCAGGTGGGTTTTCTTCATTTTCAATTATAATTTGGTCTATATATAGTATCTATGTATGGATCAAATCAAATATACCGTGAAATATGACCCATGGTCTTGGTTGTTCTAGTCAATTCAAATATAATTTGGTCTACACCGTTGCTCACCACTGTCACTCACCACCGCCACCGCCACCATCGTAAATCACCACCGCCACTGCCACAAATCCCAAGTTTCTCTCTCTCTCTCTCTCTCGGTCTCTCTCCCTCTCTATCGATATTGGCCTCTCTCTATCGATCTCGGTCTTTGTCTCTATTGTCCAATTTAATTATGGTTGAATTGATTTGCGTTTATATAAATTTGGGAGGATGGTGTGCAAAACTAGGAAATTGAATGGATATTCAAAAAGGTTAGGACTCCAGGTGATTGGCTTAACTGTGTTATTCATTGATTATGACCTCGTTTACAAATATCATAATATCCTTCCATGTTAGTTTATATTTTTTGTTTTTAGTTTTAATCATAATATGTGCTATTTTGTAATCAAACTATGTTGCTTGAGGATTATTTCTTTTACTACTTTGGTTATGATATATGATACTTTTTAAGCAAAACTATTTTAAGTTGATGTGAGAGCTAATTTGCCCAATAATCTGATAATTGTAAAGCATTAAGTTGAAAGCACATGGGTTGAGGGCTTGAGGTATGACAAAGTCCTGTTCACAACTGCCCACTAAACTCATAATTGTAGAGCATTAGGTGTAAAGCACATGGGTGAAGGGCTGGAGGTATGAAAAATTCCTGTTCACAATTGCCCAATAATCTCATAATTGTAGAGCATTAGGTCCAAAGCACATGGGTCGAGGGCTTTACGTATGGAAAATTCCTATTCACAACTGCCCAATAATCTCATAGTTGTAGAGCATTAAGTCCAAAACACATGGCTTAAGGTATGAAAAATTCCTATTTACTTGTGATTTCAAGGAAGATATGCAACTGATCGAGTGGATGATTGAAGAACAATAAGTGTAGCAGACCTCTAAGGGTCACATCTTTTTCATTCTTTTGAGGCTTTTCTTTTGTTGACTATTTAATTCAATATATGCTTGCTTGTGCCATGAAACTAGCTTATGCAAATCAAATGCATCTAATGTTCCACAAGATTTACCTATACATGAGTTGCAAGTGAAATTGGTTATTGTTTTCTGAGTGCATATCATGTCAATGTGGATAGATTATTGTTCTTTGAATGTCTTTCACTATATTTTACTGGTGTAAATTCACAAATTCAACTGTCTTAAGGCTAGGTGATCTCTTGTTGAAAATTTTTATTTAGGACAATTGAAATATATTGTTGTGGATAATATTATTGTAATTTAATTTTCAAAGAATAGAGTTTTACAAAATTCATAAAATCTGAAGAACAGACCGCAGTTTAGGAATGTGATTATGAAAGAAATCATTATCAGTAATTACACTACCTATTGTTGCTCTTTGTACATTTTGCATATAATGGCACAATTCCTCATATCCACAGAAAATTAAAAATGTTAAATAAAGTAAAACCTTAGCTAGTTTATGTACTTACCTTACTATATAATAGAAGAACTGACAATTCCATTTGTGGATTCCTGGGTAAATGAAGAGACCCGATCCTTAGGATTAGATGAAGGGAAATGAATAGGTTGTAGTGATTTTGTAATTTGTAAAATGAATTTAAATCTGTTGCAGTCTTTGTTCTAATTATTTTTGTAGAAAGCATGAATAGACCTTTGGGTTTGCAAAAAAAATGGTTTTGAGCCCTCTGAAATATGTCTATCCCAGTTTTAAAATAAGCCCGTGATGTAAATGGTTGATGTGCTCTGCATTGGATGTTAGTTGATACTAGATATAAACCTACATGTATAGGGCACTTAGAGCCTAAACATTCACAAAGAAGCAAAGTTTAAAAATTTAGTTGATGTTGATGATTTTTTGTGGAACCTTGATGCAAGAACATGATTTTTGCCATCTTGCCTTCAAGATTTTAATTCTAAAAAAATGTTGTGACCTTTATTATTATTATTTTTTTATATTCCTTAATTGTTCTTGTGGAAGAATGAGAAAACTAATGATTTTGGGAATTATTTGTGATTGTTATAGAGGACGAGCCAATTCTACCTCCTCTAAAAAAGGAGCAACCGAAGAATAGATGGGTTAACGAAGATGTGTATGAAAATGATGTAAAGGATTCTTGGGAGGATGAAGAATAAACTGTTCTGGTAATGTTGATAACATGTTTTATTTTATTTTATTTTATTGGTTTATTAAAATGTTGATAACATTCTTTGTTCTATTAGATGTGGAGATGAGCTATCATAGCTGGTAAAGATGTGGAGAAAATGTACCCATACCTAAAACATGTAATTTTGTAGTATGTGTTAAATGACTGAACTTCATTTTCAGCCATTCCAACTTAGTTGTGTGCTCATTAGATTAATCTATCCTCCTAAATATGTGGCAATATGTGATGGCGAGCATGGAAAGAAGAAAAAGGGCAAATATGAAATTTTACATGAAGCACGTTTAAGAGATTATGGATTGAAGTTTGGAATAATTTTGAGTTTTTATTTGAATTCGTTCTAATTATAGTAGGTTTTAGTAGTAAGGGTATTAATAATATTATGGTAATTTCAATATTTGTTGGACATGAGTTGTAGGGTTCGCCTATGGGTTTTTATTTTGGGGTAAGTTATTAAATGAGTTGTTATATATAGGTTTTATTATGTCTAAAATAGTCTTGGTAGTAAAAAAATGTCAAAGTTTTCTATTTTGAATTTGTGTCATGGTTGGAGTAGAATTAGAAGTCATCAAAATTTTCTATCATAGTTGAAATAGAATTGGAAGTCATAATCATAATTAGTCTAGAATATTTGCAATTACTAAATATTTTTAGTTTTTAAATTTGACTCATAGTCGTTATAGAAATAAGAGTCTTTAGCCTTCAAATATGTGTAATCTCAATGATTCAGTAAATAGTTGATATCACGAGAATTTGATATTGTGTTTGTGTGATTGGACTAAACCCTTGTAAGGATGAAGCACCTCTTTCTCTCTCTTCTTTTTCTACTTCTACTTCTTCTTCTTCTCTTTCTTCTTCTTTGCGTACATACCTTAGTTACTGTTCTTGGGTCATATCCCTTTTGGGGAGACCGGGGGGGGGGGGGACAAAAAAACAGAACCAAAGAATGACTATGGATTGAGCTGTACCTGATTTTTAACAGTCTTTGGATTCAATAAGAACTTGAGTGAGTCTACATTTCCCTCTTAACAGTCTTTGTTGATCAGCTTTAACAGTCTTTGGCATTTCAACATTTTAACAGCTGAAAGTTGATCAGCTTACGCTGTAACTCCTATGTGTGAGTTGTTGTGGTTTTGGTTGAGAACAAAATACTTGAAATGTTGAAATTTTTTTCTTCCTGTAAACCTCTATTCGGATGTTACAAATACTTAACCTCTTGATGCCTTAATTTTAGCTGTTTTATTTTTAATTTTTTTTTATTTTATGAACCATTGTATTTTTCCTATTTTGTTGATCAGCTCACGCTGTAACTCTTGTATGTGTGTTGTTGTGGTTTTTGTTGAGAACAAATTACTTGAAATGCTAAAAATTTTTTCTTCCTGTAAACCTCTATTTGGATGTTACAAATACTTAACCTCTTGATGCCTTAATTTCAGAGGAGAAGAAACCTTAGTTTCAAATTTATAAGGTTCACCATTCACATAATAAGATTTAAAAATGAAAGAGAAGACAACATGCTTCAAGGAGAAATCTGTCTTCATGTAGGAACTGTTTCCCATCCATTTTGCTCAAAAAACACTAAAGTCTCACAAGAAAAAAAAACTTCCGGCACACACTCCAATCTGAGCTGATTTTGAACTTCCTAACTAAGTTCTTCAGGTCTTAAACTTCACGCTTCTATCTAGGGCTGAGGTGAAGAAATATAGTAAAGTCAATAAGCCTAGGCAAATTCATCAAGAAAATCTCCTTTGTAGAAATAGAGAACCTTACCTGTCATTTCACGCAAGTCTTGAATGACAGTTACTTTTCTCTTGAAATTCTCATATTTCTGTAGTGCTCGTTCTACTGATTCATATAACACATTGTCCGAGCCCTTTGCCTTCACATGCTTCCTCACGCTCAGCACTCTGCTTAAGATCCGCCTCATAATCATGCGAGAAGTATCCATCCTCAAGAATTTCGGGAATTGTTTGTTGTAGTCAAAATTGCTAAGACTGGTCACAATGCATTTGTTGTAGTCAAAATTGTTAAGATTGGTCATAATGCATGTCACAATGAAAACAAGTTTAGAATTAAAATCATGTGTATTAGGCTTTATGAGTATCTTATAAATACTTGAGATGATCTGGTTTTTTCATTTTTCATTTGTTGGTTTTTTCAAAATAGAGAATTATGCTTTTCAATCTAAAATGAGGCAGACAATATATAAAAACGGTTCTTGAATGTCCATGTGTCATTTTCCTAACATTCAGTGCTATGCTGCATGATGTCCTGGGTAGATTATTTGCAACCTTGTTAAGTTATGGTTTCATGCTACAGGCAGCTAAGACTGCAGCAAAGAGCATTGCGGATATGCAGAATGTAGTTGAGAAGGACTCAGAATCTTCGAAGGAGGATGATATGGAAGAATCTGCAGTTCAAGGAGAAAGTGAAGATGCGAATGATAAACGGCATAAGATTACTTTGGATAAATTGGAGAAGGCTGGTGAAGATACAATCCTTGGCTAGGCACGTCACAAATATGAGAATTTAAATAAATTGTATCTTGGGTTTGTCTTTTCTTGGATTTCAGATGTAGCGATCCCAGTTTTGCTACTTCGCTGAGTATGTCGAGGATCGAGCTGCCCGGTCAGCTCGCGAGGGTCCAGGGGGCAACGCCTCTTGGCGGGTCCAAGGGCATCGCCTTGGTGGGGTTGAGGGGCAGCTCCTCCGAAGCAAAAATGCAAAATGCATTAGAAGTTGCTTGTCCGCTCGAGCTGCCATTTATGCGCGCGAGCGGAGAATGTTTGGTTCCAAAAGTTTGACCTGTCTCCAAAAGTACTGGGAAAGTGTATTTGACGCTCGAACGGGGCTTTCTATGCTCAAGCTAACCACGTTATATCAGTTCGTGAATTTGATATTTCAGATCACTTTTGTATATCTCTCTCTCTCTAAAAAACCTTTTCCTCTCCCTTCTCTCTACATTTCCCTACACCAAATTGGATCAAAACTTTGATTTCTCAAGATCCATTAGAGTTCTGCCATAGGTTCTTCATCAAAGTTGGTTAACTTCTCGATGGCTTCGTTGTGTGCAATGAAGATTGAGTTTCGACACCGTTGATTTGGGGGTTTCATCTCATTTCTTCTTCAAAACTTGAGGTAGGGATTTTCTTAGAGTTATATATATATTTTTGCAAGATCTATATGATTTTTGAAATCATCTTTCGATAGTTTTGAAAATTGATTGTTGATTCAAAAAGTTAAGCGATTTTGAAAGTGGGTTTGTCTTTTGTTCTTTTAAAATGATCTTATGAGTTTTGATCTTTGTTGATTGAAGAAAATATGATTTTGAAAAGTTTTCTTTCAAAAGATTTGAATTGTATAGTTTTGGCGAGAAAACCTAGAAATTGGGAATTTTTAAAAGAGACTGAAAATCCATGAATGATATTGTTATAAATATATTTTGTGTGTCAAAATAAATGGATGTTTGGAAAATCTCTTATTTATATTTATATAAATGATGAATTTCAGGGAATATGAGAATTGTTGTTCATTTTGGAAATTATTGTTCAAAACGTTAAAATAGTCTTGAAATAACTAATTGTCAAGGATACTTGAGAAGAAGGAATTTTGTTATTCCTTAGATGATGAATTGGAATAAAAGTATTTATATTCATCTTGTGAAATTGGCATATCAATTCATTTGATTACATTAAACTTTGAAAGTTGATTTGAAAACTTGCATTGAGAAAAGAATGTTGAGAAACAAGTTTTCATGGAATGGTTTTGGGGTAAATACGTTGGTAAGTCTCGATAGGTGATATAGATGATATTGAATAAGTTGGCCTGAGAGTCCAAGGCGAAAGACTGAAAACCTGTGCGGATAGGTGCCGAGCCTTTCGGTTTATACTGGTAAAAATGACAATTTGGTAGTACTTGTATAGTCTACTTGCAGACACCGACCTAGGGATTACCAGAGTCGTATTTATCGCCCTTGAAATAAATTGTTAAGTTTTGAACAATTGAAATTGCATGATATCATTGAGCATGATGGTTTTCAAAAGATGAAAATGTGATTTATCTTCAAAAAGAGCATAGCATGGCATGTGTATTTCATCTCTTCAGACTTGTATAAAATGTATATACTTTGTTAAGAATTTCCTACTAGGCTTTATGCTCACCCTACGGGATTTTTGTGCAGAAAAAGATGTGGTGATCCCACCCAACTAGGGGCGTGGAAGTATGTGTGTTGGGAGTACAATGCTCTCATTTTGCTATGACTTTGTGTGTAAGCCAGGGCTGTGTTTGTGTGGGTTTGAATAACCATTTTGTGTAATCAGGCTCAAGCCTTGGAAACTTGTAAACCCTTGGGGGTATTTATTTGTTCATTTACTCGTTGTTGGATTAATGTATTGTTGCATGAAGAACTATTGTATCATGTAATGTAAGTTTGGAGATTTATATTCGATTTTCCTTGAAAGAGCCATGATTGTTGTATTATCATTTAGGCTAGAAATATGGGGCGTTACATCAGAGGTGCATAATTTCCTTATTCATACCCTCCATATTTGTTTACAGAGGTCATTTTTCTTTAAATTCTCGCTCCCTAAACTTGTGTTGGTCTCATCAATCCATGATTATGGGAGGATGGACTGTGTACTGATTTAGGCTTTACTTTTTTTTTTTGCCTGTCCTCAGATTTCTATCTTATTCTTTTTCTGAGTTAAAAATTAAAATGAGGCACTAGTTCTACCTTCGATCGGGGATTGTTTGGGAATATGCTATTTTAGTAACTTTTTGACTTTTTACAAAAAGATGTGCAGAAAAAGTAGAGAGGTGATGTGATCCAAAAAATATATAAAGACAAAAAGTATGCTATTTTAGTAGCATCTCAAATTTTGTGACTTTTTAATAAGATTTCACTTTGTTCTTTCCTTATGTGCCCTTTTCTTATTGCAGGTTGGGGAGTACCAAGGTGCATACAAGGTTAAACCCCCCTCTCTCTCTCTCTCTCTCTCTCTATTAAGATTATAGATGTCGATGGTCATATAACCGTCAATTTATACTTGCTTTGTATAGATTTCCAAAGGGCTCTCGGAGAAGTATGGACCCGACAGGGTTGTTGATAATCCAATCACAAAGGTGGGACCTATTATTAGACTTGTTATGGCTTGCTCCCTTTGTTAATTTTTATGCTTAATTTACCAAATTATTTTCATTCTGTCTTCTTAGGTGAACTTACTGATTTGAATTCTTGAATTTCTACAATGATGATTGACTCTTGTGTGTGTATATAGATATGCTTTTTGTTTTTCCGTAATTCTTCTGTCTCATGTATATGTGCTTGTTTTGCAGGCTAGATTTGTAGGAATCAAAGTAGGTGCTGCTTATTATGGTCTTAGGCCCCATTGTGGAGTTTATGACGTTTAATTTTTCAATGCAGGTTAGAGTTGTTTTATATTTTTGTCATCCCCGATACCTGTAGACATTCCATTTTTGACCGTCCTCAAGACTTGGACGACATCGCTTAAATACCCGATGATTGTGCTCGCTCGTGTTTATTTTGAGTCCCTGAAGGTCTCGGGTGAGCACCTTGCTTTGGAGCCTCTAATCTTGTCTGTTTTGTGCTTGGTTGTGGGCTAAGAGCTTGTTGCTTTACTTCTGGAGGAGAGGGTGAACTGTCAGCCATCCCCTTAGCCTGCAGACCATGACTTGTGCCTGTCGGCCACCAGTGGTAGCCGGTCGGCTACATTGATGGCCGGTCAACCACTAATGATGGCCGATAGCCATTTTTCTCCTTTTTCAGATATTTATTTTCCAGCTGTGCCAGCTGTTGTTCACTGATGCTCATCTCCATACACGTGTATAGAGGGATGAATGCAAGCCTTTGGCTTGATTTTCTATATAAGGGGGGGGTCTCTCCCCCATTTTGAGAGGTTACACAATTTGGAGCAAAATTTTCCCTCTCTCTCTCTCTCTCTCTCTCTCTCTCTCTCTCTTCTTGTTTTATGCTTGAAAGTGAGAATTCTCTACACTTTTGCACTAAGACCCTTAACGAAACATCTTCATCTTGGAGCTGAGGTTCTTAGAGGCTTGGTTTGAGCTTCTAAGGGCGGTTTAAGCTCAGAATTGTGACTGATTTTGTGATGTGCTTCAAGAGGTAAGGAACTTGCCTTGTGAGCTTTGTTTTAGTTGCTTGCTTTGCCATCTTTTTACACTGTTTTGACCTGGTTTTTCAACCATAAAAAAACTTCGTTTTTAAGGTTTCAAAATGGTGGTTTAAGTCTTGGTGAGTTAGGTGGTTGTCTCATCTTTTTGCTCTTTGGCTTGTGAAGCCTTTTGTGCCATTTCTTACCACCTTTAAATCAAACCTTTTGGGCCTTTAAACCAATGAAATTTAGAGTTATTTCAGTGGTAAAAAGTATGTTTTGAAGTCCAAAAATGGAGGGGTTAGCCTCCCCTCCTTGTGCCTCTCTTGCATGCCTAGTTAGCTTCACATGGTAGCTTGGTTTTGTAGCTTGTGTTAGCTTAGTTCAAGCATGTTTTAGGCTCTATTTTTGCATGTTTCAACTCTGTTTTGGGTTGGTTGGAGCATTTGTTGCTTGCTTTTTGTACTTATAGTGCAATTGTGTTTACTAGTCTAGCATGCTTCATGATTTAGCCTATTATTCTAGCTTGTGTTAACTTAACTTCAAGTTGTTTTAGCTACTATTTTGGCCTAATTTAACTCTCTTTTGGGTTGGTTGAGTCCTTTGAGGCTTGTATTGCATGGCTATAGTGTAATGCTCTTCACTAGCTCATTGTTTTAAGGCTTTAAGCATGAAGTGTTTGAGTTGCTTACATGGTGTAGCATCATTTTGCATGTAATTTCAGTGTATATAGCTCTGTCACACTCTCACTTATTTCACTCTTTCATTACTTTTGAGAGTTATGTTTTGAGTCTTGTTTGCGAGCTAACATGCGAGCATGTTTTTCTAGCCTTTTATGCTTCAATCTCAACATATTTTAGCTACTGTTTTGGCATGTTATAACTCTATCCAGAGCTGGTTTGGTCAGTTGAGCTTTGTGTTGCATGCTTATAGTGTTGTGATCTTCACTAGTTTGATGCTTTTAGGCTCTTAGCATGTCTTGCATGTGTTGTTGCCATGATTTAGTGTCTTTTTGCATGCCATATCAACAATGAAATGTCTACAACCTCCCTCTATTCTTCACTTCTTAATTTGTTTTGAAAGTGGCCTTGAGCCCCTTGTTGGCTTGAGTGTGAAATTGAGGCTCTCATGCCTAATGGCTTTAATCCTGTCTTGAGGGTTTCTACTAACCAACAGCATGAGGTCTTTTTCATGCTCAAGGTGCTTGTGGCTTAGGCCCTCTTTCCAATTAGAGAACTCTCACTATGGACTTAATCGGTTAAAGGACTAATCAGTAATGTAAAATGTATAAATAAAACATGACAAGTAAAAATTGAGCAAGATAAGCATGTTGTGTTGCATTGCATGTGTTTGGATCGGACGTTAATCCAAACACAAGAAAAATGGAATGTTTCATACTCAAAGTGATGAAACATGTCATTTTTCTTGATCACTGACACCCTTGATCATGCGTGATAGGGTGGTGGTCCTTCGAGTCTTATTTGTGCATTCATTAAGCTTTGTACATGCTTGGTTTTCTAGCCATCATGCATTGAAAATGCTTGGTTAGTGGCTTGAGAGCCAAGAGCTACACTCATTTGAGCTTGAGAAATGATAAGGAGTGTAGCAGTACACACATTTCTTGAAAATGCTTTGTTTTGCCTCTATTGCTCTCCGTTGCAGCAAAAACAGAAGTCCAGAAAATGAGGGTGGCAGACCGGCCACTTGCAGTGGCAGACCGGCCACTTGCAGTAGCCGACCGGCCACTTGAGCTAGCCGACCGACCAGTTAAGGTGGCCGACAGCCACTTTTTGTGGCCGACCGGCCACCAGTAAAGTTTTGTGCAAATGTGTTCCTGTGTTGAAGCAACGGCAATCTGGAAGTTGGTGTAATTTTCCAAAATCAAATGAATGCAAACAGAGGCTTCCGATGGCAAGGCAAGAGCATTTTTTGGAGAAAGCAAACGAGCATGCATGCATCCCTCGTCCCTCGAGGCCCTTTAAATTGCTTTACTAGTTAGTTAGCATAGCTAATTATTCAATTCAAGCGTTGTACTTAATTAGCTTAGTGTAGCTAGTTATTCAACTGTGTTGTAATAATTAATTAGCTAGAATAGTTAATTAGTTTGTTTTGTAATAATTAGCTTAGCTTAGTGTAGCTTAGCTTATTCATTCGGACCCTCCTTCGAGAGGGCGCAATGTTGTAATAAGCGTGCGTGTGTGTGTGCATGTCTTCCAACCCCCCATCTTTCTCCCTTTTATTTAACCGCTTTCGATGGTTAGTTTAGGGACATTTTCAATTAGCATATCTTATGCTTGCATGTTTGCATTCATTCATTTGTCTTGCATGCACCGAGGCTCGGCGCATCATTCTAACTACATTGCAATTTCAATACACTTCTTTGCATACGTGTTTCACAGCATGTTATCAAATTGAATCATATGCCATATTAGTAGCCGAGCCTATTAGTTTCATATTGCACGTGTTGCATTAGGCATCTAGCATAGTTAGGATCATACATTATTTCTAACTAGCTTTTGTTTTGGCTCGGAGTACACTGTAAGTTTTACACTTTAGCATACTTGCATGAGTGTGTTTGCCATATTGCCATGTTTCGCATGGTTGCCATGAGGCTATTTGCTTAAATGCTAAACTACATGAATGCTTGTGGATGAAGGCTTGGTTGCTTGAATTGGAATGATTCAACAAATGTATGTTTTAAGCCCACTTTGTGAAGTGGCAAATCATGTTTTAAGCCCACTTGAGGGTGACAACTTCAAACCATTTTCGAAAACAAACATGAGTTGTTTTGTTCCAATTCTTGCGATTTTAGTCTGTACTTGCTTGTGTGCGTCACATAGTAAAGTTAGCTAATAACCGGATAAGAACGCATAATGTTTATAAAACAACATATCATGATAGTAGAGGCCGATCTTTGATCAGGCGAGCGGGGGTGCTCATTTCAGGACCTTCCCCTCTCGTACCCAAGTTTCCAAGCTGAGACAACTTTGGTGATGACAGACATGTAGCCTTTGGCACGAATCAGGATTTCCTAAATTTCCCAAAAATAAAATATTTAGATGGCAACTCTATAATCTAGCAAAGCAGTCCAGTTTTGGCATTATTTGATTCAAAATCTGATTTTTCCAAATGATTTTTCGGATTGGACTCTTTGGTGTTTATCAGTCTCACATTGCACTTTGTGAGATCAGATTTAGAACCGTGACAGGAGTCCGAACTGTAGGACCAATTTGAGCTCTCTGAAAGGAGGGCGCGAAGAAAGTCGAGTCTACAGTTTCTGGCGACTTTGCTAGGAATTTAGAGAACTTGACTCGAACTCATGATATGTTGTTTTATTTACACTTATGTGTTTCTTTGCATTTGCATTTGCATTGGTGTGCCTAAGTCACAGTGTTTTCCATATGTTATTCCTGAGCGGTTTGCCAAAGGCTTGCTTGGAAAAGCTTGCCATAAGGCTGACCGATTGCCGGCTCTACCACAATGGGAACACAAACCTTGGATCTGGACTACCGCCGTACCGTTTGATCCTCCTTTCACTTCTCGGTGTTAGGAGCGAGAGATATATTAGGTGGTCTTGCTGAGGCACCCTTTTTGACCAATTGACCTAGTTGCATATCGGAAGCCATAGAGACTGTTCCAAACTAGGACAGGTTGCTCACCTGAATGCAGGATTGTTTGAAACCGCATGTGTGCGTAGTGAACCCCTAGCTCCTGACGAAATTAGGACAGGGTAACCCTACCCCATCATAGGGTTGTTTTGGCTCTCACTTGCTTGATATGTGCTTTTAGAGTGTGACTCTGTAGGAATGCATGTATCAGTTGCAAGTTTGGGTATCAGTTTTGAGGCAGAAAATTTTGGGACAGAAATTAGTGTTTGAGTACAGAATGTCTAGCTTATGATTTCAACTGTGTGTTGTATTTGTCTAAGCCGAGGCGCTGTGCATTTGCTGATTGTTGTTTCCTTTTTTTGCTTTATTTTCTTTTTTACCAAGTAGTATTTCACAATTTCTTCTTACGAGGCAGTTTCTCCCCGAGCACTCTAGACCAGAGTCAGGACGATTTATCGATCTGAGGATCTTATTGGAGGACAACTAGTGTTTTCTTCGCTACCCCCGGTTACGAGATGGAGGACAGTCAGGCATAGATCACCGGTTCAGCAGTCGCCAATTCAACAGTCACTATCTACATCACCTGTGCGTAGTTGGGCCCAGTTTTTTGCTTCCACCTCAGAAATAGAGTATACACCGGTTATGATAGATCAACACCCCTTAGACAGTATGGAGGATATGATGCGTCAACTTCAACAGACCATCGAGGCCATGCAGCGAAACGCTGCTCGCCAAGTGGAAGTTACCGCTCGCCAAACATAGGTTGCAACCCAGTAGGCTGAACTGATTGCTAGGCTTCAATAGCAACATCAACAACAACAACAACCGCAGCAGGCAACAGCTTCTGCGTCCTGCCCACCTCTTGTAGATATTCTAGTACCCAGAGCTCTTGCTCCCACAGCCAATGTCCAGGAAAATGCGGACATCCCAGTGGATCCGATTCCATCCCAGACTTCCAAAGCACCGGCCAACCCAACGGAGGCCCCCTTTGAGTTCGAGGTCGACCCTACTACTCTAAAAGTAAATAAGCTTGAGAAGCTTTTTAAGAGGGCTCAGGGCGTCAACTCAATCCCGGACATAGAGGACGGCTATATAGATTTGGCGGTGACATTGCCGGATAGATTTAAAATGCCACACATAGACCGCTTCGATGGTTCGGGTGATCCCATGGTCCATTTGCGGCTATTTTTAGATATTCTGTAGCTGATGGGCCTAACTAGACTGCAGAAGCTATCCCTCTTTGGCCGGACCCTGTCGAGTATTGCGGCTATTTGGTATGCCAAACTGGAGGATTCTGTGAAGAGGAGCTGGGAAGAGATGGCCGAGGCCTTTGTCGCCTAATATTCTTATAATACGCAAATCGAGGTCACAACTCGTGATCTTGAGGCTACTCGGCAAGAGTCGAAGGAGGGCTTTTTCGATTTCGTCACTCGGTGGAGGGCCAAGGCCTCCATGATGACAACCTGACCAGCTGAAAAAGACCAAATCCGGATGGTGATCCGCAACTTGCAACCGAAGCTGCTGCAAAAGATAATTGTCTTACCCCTCCCTACATTTGCCGACCTTAATGAGATAGGGGTGAAGATAGAGGATGCGATGAAACAGGGTCTGATTGACCATGAAAAGAAGCAGCCCAAGAGGGCTTTTACACGCAGTTCAAATACGGCTACGAGTAATAATGCAACTGCAAGGACTTCTGATGTTGGTATGGTCACCACCACACCGAAAATAGCCACCCCTTTTACTGGCACATCCGGAACTACCCCACAACCTGCAAAGTACCTATCCTGGGGCTAGAGGGTTTTTTACCCCACTCTACATGTCTCTATCGGCGGCCTTGAGGGTCCTGATCAGAAAGCGGCATCTGAAGCCCTTGGAGCCATGCCCATTGCCTAATCCTCTCCCTTCTACACACAACCCGGCCAAGTGTTGCGCCTTCCATCAGCAGCATAGTCATGATACCGACTTACGCTTTAGACTCTGTCATGAGATTTAAGATCTCATTGACAACAAAGTGATAGCATCTCCTGAGAAGCCTAACATCACCACAAATCGTCTCCCACCACATAACCAACTCCCTCCTCTACCCAGGCAAGTAAACCTTATCCAAATAATGGCCGTCCCATACGACCCCAGCATATACATCACCCCCTCCCACCTACCTAAACCGATGTTGTTCATCCCAGAAAGCACAGACTTGTGCATGATGAGCGCGTCCATATCCCAACCTGAACCCGTGGTGGTGGCTATAGTAAAAGAAAGCATGCCTGAGGGCTCCGTGAGCTTAATTGAGGAAGCATACAACCCCTGCCGCTATATTGCGCCAGCTGATCAGGCTAAGCCATGAGTGGAATTGCCAACGGGAATGGAGGTTAATGTAGTCCGGGAGGACAGGCCAACCCAGGGACTGGATGACTTAGCTGAGCTTGAGGAGGACATCAGTAATCTACAGTTCTTTGATGAACAAGATCTGGGAAATGTATAGATTGACTGGTTTGATATGAACGGATCAACGGATAATACAGGGTGGCTTAGTGATGAGCCGGATGTTGATGAGGGATCTCAACCAAAGCAGGAACAGTTGGAAATGGGGATTGCTGCAACGGCCGGAACGGTCGACAACAAGGGAAAATTGCCAGAGAGCACCGGTACTAAGAATTTTGCTCAAGAATTGGGTAGCTTGTGTATAGTTGATATAGAACAGGAGGCCGCACTGAAGCGGTTCGAATAGGAAAGAACTAAGACTGATCAGAAGGCTAGAAAAGCCAAAGGCCCCCCGGGGACTAATTGTGTTGTCAACATAGGAATGATTACAGCGGAACCAAACAGTTGTTTGTCGGTTACCGAGGGAATGTGGTGGGAAGATGAAGACTTGCATCTTGCCCACACGAATGAGGATTGGGGACATAATTTGCCAAATGATACATGGTATACCGAGGAAGTTGATCACAAGACTCGAAGTGGGTGGTACTTTAAGCTCGCACACCTGGACCAACCAGAAGCATCAGGGAAAGATAAGAAAGCTGAGAAACAGAAAGATAAACTGTTGGAAAAGGAAGTTGTACTGAAGCAGCTGAAAAAGATTCAAGTGGACATCTCCATCTGGGGTTTGCTCATGACTTCACGGGTGTCTAGATAGGCAGTCCTATCAGCAATGGATAAGGCTAAGCTCTCCATCGACACAACTCCTGAGTAGTTAGTGGGACTGGTTTTCCCAAGTGGCGTTTCACCGACTTTGACTTTCACAGATAAAGAATTGCTGCCTGAGGGCTCTAAACACAACAAGCTGCTGTATATCTCTGTTGAATGTAAAGAGAAGTGGATGCCAGTTGTCTTGGTTGATACCGGGTCTGCAATTAATGTGTGTTCGTCACGCACGGCCTATGCTATCGGTTTGAAGCCGGCAGATTTCACACCAACAGCCCAGGTGATTCGGGCTTATGACAATACAAGTCGGGAAGTGATGGGGACAGTTCGGATTAGAACTCAGGTTGGCCTGATACAACAGGATATTGAATTCCACATCTTGGATGTCCTAGCCACCTTTGATTTACTGATTGGACAGCCGTGGTTGCACCAAGTGAAAGCTGTCTCTTCCATTCTGCATCAAATGCTGAAGTACCCCCATGGGAAGAGGGTAGCTATTGTTTTTGGGAACTCTTCCATACATTCTCTACCGAAAGTCACTATACTGGTACAAGAAATTGTGCACGGTGAGGAGAATGTCTTTGTGTCTGGGTTTACCTTGGCCGAGGCCCGGGTAGTGCAAGATATTCTAGTTGTTAATGAGAGACTGTATGTCAGTGCTCAATCCGTCTACCTCATGAATAAGCTGCAACATGTACCCAGAATGGGATTGGGAAGGAGCGGCCGGAAGGGCGTCGTTGCATTAGCCGAAGTGCCACACAACCCTTATACCTTTGGTCTAGGTTACATGCCTACCAAAGAGGATTGGGTAAGGAAGGGAAAGGAAATGGCAAGAAGGGCCAAGGATAAACAAATTAGGAAGCATTATGAGTTGGTGCATAGACCTATTCAAGGAACCCTGAATAGCCACTTTGTCCAAGAGAGGAAGGATTTCCCATTTTGTGGCTTTCCTGAGCCATGGCTGAATTCTAAGAAGCGGCGTTTGCCCGGCTTTGAGATCTTTCTTGACCTACAATTACAAGGGAATTGTGACGACCCAGAATCTTTCCCTCCGCTCGAGCGGAGGAGTTGACGCTCGAGCAGATATTTGGGGTTCCCAGCAAATTTCGTAGACGGCTTGAGATTCTGGGAGTTGTGATTTTCCGCTCGAGCGGGGGAGTTGACGCTCGAGCGGACGTCTTTGTTGGTCTTCGCGCTCGAGCGCAAGGTTGGGCGCTCGAGCGGGTCTTCTAGTTGAGTTGTATTTCTGAGGCACATGCGATCAAGATTTCGTGTAAGAAAGGATTGAATGATATGAAGGACCTCACCCATGTCAAGAAAAGAAAACGAGGCAACTATTGACTACTTCAAAGTCAAACTAAATAAATAAAATTATTTAAGGTTGAGAAATCATTTCTGTGAAATATTTATGTGTAACTATGTAAATGATAGATATTGCGAAATTGTCCTCTATCACCTATATGGAGTTTATGATATGAATTGTTTTGCATGATATCGAGGATTACAGTGAAAACAAATGGACATGGGAATATTCCATTTTGCTAATGGGTTAGCGATACATATTGGGCATTTATCTTCTCTTGCATGTTTAGACAACATTGTACGATACTCACTATGTGATTACAATACTAAAAATTATGAACCTTGATGTTATGAAATCAGATTATTCCTTGCTATACTGTTGCATGTGTTGTTCAATATTATAGAATTGTTTGAATAGTGGAAAAGGGGGCCAAACTAGTTTGTGCTATGACAAGAAAAAGTGCTAGTAAAGGAAAATGTTATACCTTACGGTTATGAATGATTAGTCAAGTACGATTTTGAATTCAATTTCTGGCCTTGTTTTGATAGTTGTATTTATTATTTAGATTTAAACATATGACGGCATGATCAGGTGTCTATATGACTGTTCAGATGTTATCAAGAAGTAGAGAATGTGGTTTAAAATCTACATAATGATCTGATTTTGATATATTTTCGTAAATGGAAAATATGGTACCTCCTAGGTAGAACCTTATTTGGTAGGTTCTAAGATCTGATTCAATGATGCATAATAGGATTTAAGTTTAACCACGTAATTAAGTTATTTTGGGAACTATATGTAACCGTAATGGTCATGTCCCACCGAGTAAATTGCATTATAAGATAAGTTTGAATGTGTACTCTCGAATCCAAATTGCGTATGACCTATTACAGCTGGGCTGACCTAGTTAGAGACTTAGTGGAGAGTACTTTCATTATGATTGAACTTAATGCATGCTGTGGGAATTTATTTTGCATAATTGAATAAGAAATTGGAAACCTTGAAAGTTTAATTATCTGAAATTGATTATATATCTGTGACCAGCATAATTTGTATGTAATCTTAAGTATGTTTACGAGATTTCAATTTCGGAATGATTAAATGATAGGATTTTATCCTACATGTTTTTATGTATGACCATCTATGTATATATCTAAGTCTTCTTACGCATAGAAAGAAATAAAGATTGAAAAGAAGAGCATAGATCTTCAAGGCAGTAAGTGAGGAAGTGAAAAGATTGTAGAGATTTCAAAGCTTGAGGTATGTTGATCTTTTGTTTGACCTCTCTTGAAATTGAGTAGGAGCTCCTCTATGTAAGTGTCTTTAAGGAGAATTTGTATGATGGTCTTCACTATTCTATGTTTTTTTAAATGTCAATGAAATAAAAAGTTGGTGATGCCGTTAATTAAAGTGCAATTGAAAATTTTGGTGTTGGATCGTACAATGTGAATTGTCTTTGAAGTTGAGTTTTGGGCATTCACTAGACGTGGTGCGCTTAGTTGTTAATTGAGAAGTTGTCATGGGCTTTGGGATCATAAATGGTTAGTGTTGCTCCTTGCCCGTTAAAATTTTGATGTGTGTATGTTAATCGAAAGTATTTGTGATCCTTTCCTGTCCCAAGTGTGGATCTAGTTTTGGAACATTACAGAATGTGTTTCCATTTATGTTTGAACTGTCTTCTATTTGGGTTTCTTCAATTTCGAGGACGAAATTTCTTTTAAGGAGGGAAGGATGTGACGACCCAGAATCTTTCCCTCCGCTCGAGCGGAGGAGTTGAAGCTCGAGCGGACATTTGGGGTTCCCAGCAAATTTCGCAGACGGCTTGAGATTCTAGGAGTTGTGATTTTCCGCTCGAGCGGGGGAGTTGACGCTCGAGCGGACGTCTTTGTTGGTCTTCGCGCTCGAGTGCAAGGTTGGGCGCTCGAGCGGGTCTTCTAGTTGAGTTGTATTTCTGAGGCACATGGGTTCGTTTTTGGACATTTTTATTAGTGTATTTGGAACTTCTCATTTTATTTTGGAGTATTGGTTGAGGTGGTAATATGATGGTAAAGTAAGATTGGACCAAAAGCTTTAATTAGAATAATTTGTCTGCAACCAGCCGCCACTCTTTTGCCCTTTTCTTTTTCCACACTTTGAATTTGAATGTGAGGTTAGAACCATTGGAAAGCTTATTTCCGGGGCTTCAATTTGGACACAAGAACGACCTAAAACGGAGTCCGGATGGGAGAGTTATACCTGTTCGAAGTTTCGTAATCTGTGCTGAAAACAGGTACGCTCGAGCGGGAATTCCTCCGCTCGAGCGGGAATTACGGGACAGCAGCTTTAAAAACGGGATTTTTGGGTCATTTCTTATATTTTCTTCTTCCCTCTTCCTTTCTCCTTGCCTAAGTCCGAAACCCTAACTCTCAAACCTTTGATTTCATCCATTTTTACCAACAATCAACCATGGATCGTGCATCAAGGGTAAAGAAGGAGTGAAGATCAACTTTTCCAACCGATTAGATTTTGGGATTTTGAGAGGAGGCGTTCAACCTAGCTTCTTTGCTTCTAATTTCGAGGTAGGGGGTTCTCTTAGCCTTGAATGTTTATGATTCAAAGTGATTTTTGTTGGTACTTTGGGATTTTGTTGACATTTTGGAATCTTGAGTTAATTATGGGTTAGGGACACTTATGGCTTAATGTTTATGCACAATTGGGGCTCCCACTCTACTTCTTAAAGGATGTTGAATGTTTTTAGCATATTGGCATATAGTAATTGTTGATTTGGCGATTTCACTAAGAAAAGAGGAAAACTCCCAATTTTCTTGGAAACCCTAGGTTGATTAATGATGATAATCAATGAATTGGCTCAAGTTGAAAGTGGAGTAATGAAATTGAAGTATTGAATTATGTGTGTTCAAGTTGAATTGGAATTTGGGAATGTTGAAAATTATGTTTAGAATTTGCGAATGAACGTTATTATAAATGTTGGAATTCATGCTATCATGTAAAGGAAAAATTAGGGAAATAATCTATTAAGGATATAGATGATATGAACTTGGTTTTAGAATTTTGAAATAGGATTCAAGGATTTATTGTGAATTATGTGAAGTTGCAAATAGTATTGATGAACCAAGTGATGCGAACTTTGTTGGATAATGTTGTATTGAATAATATTGAAAATTGAATGGTGTTGCACTATGATGTATTGTGTAGGGTCAGCTACAGGGGTGAACCAAGCATCTGAACACAGTGAGTAATAGTACCTCAAACATATGTTATTTACCGTTAATCATTATTGTTATTGACATTCTATCCTCCGTGAGCTAATATGTTAACATGTGTGTTGATTGAGAATTGATGTGAACATTAAAAGAGTGATCACACAACGGTATGACTCTGGACCTCCTCTGCATTTTGGTTATGGCTAATGTTTATTATTAATGTACCATCCTACGAATTACTCAGGCTTCTGCATAAGAATTGCATACAAACTATTAACACTGTGAAGTTGGTTAACAGAAAGGAATTAAGTATCAATAACATTGTTACATGATTCATGCTATGATATGAATTGTTCTGACCTATTGATGTGATTATGTGTATTATGAAATTATAATATCTGCGTATCTCTGCAATGTGGTTCCCTTTTGCTAACAAATATCAGTAACGTTCTGTTAAACTTATATTACCGATGGTAATGCATGTGAATAAGGGGAAGAATGTATATACTTTCTACATAATTATGAAGTTAATATGTTATGATGATTTCTGGTATGGAACAAAGTGCTGTACGGAACTAAGTGCTACACGTTAGTGGGAGCCACCTCTAGAATCCGTACGAGCCACCTCTTGAGTCCGTACATATGTGAACGTTATGAGGCCTACGGTCGTTCTGTGAAAGATATAATTTGTGAAGTTATGAAAGATACCATTTGTGAACTATGAGCTTATGTGGCTAGGAGCCATTTGTGAACTATGAACTTATGTGGCTAGGAGCCATTTGTGAACTATGAGCTTATGTGGCTAGGAGCCATTTGTGAACTATGAACTTATGTGGCCATGGGCCATTTGTGAGCTATGAATCTAAGAGGCCGAGGGCCAATTTGTGAAGTTATGGATATGTTCCAAGATAAGGTCTAAGACCATTATGATTAAATACAAATTCAGACTCGTTATGTGAAACCTACATTGGTATATGAATGTGTGTTTAATGAAATCCATATTTTGGGTTACGAAATGTTTAATATGATAAGTATTTTCTGAAATGATAAAAATGCTATGAACTTCTGACATGTTTATGATATGATACGTTTTCTGGATAATTTTCCCAAAATGCCTAGATATGCTACGAAACTCTGAATGTTCAAGATATGACAAGTTCCTTGAATAAGATACCTAGCTATGCATACAGAAACAAATTAATCATATGTTCTCTTTATTGATAAATGCACGGATATGTATTATAATTCATATTAAACATTGAATTGTTATGTGCTATTATTCACTGAGCCTGGCTCACTTTATTTTATGTCTGTTTCTGTAGGCACTCAACCTGGAGGTCAACCTTAACCTGTGGCTTCCGTTACCCAGTTGTCAATTCCGGAATATCTAAGCTCTTAGGTGTTGACCGTTCAAGTTATGGAGTTTTGCTAAATTATTAATTTGTACCCTAAATGTCTGTTAGTATTGATGTGTATGTAATGTTTATATATATATGTACATAGCTATCTTTATGTGTTATGTTCTGTTTGCGATCCTGGCATAGTAGTGGTAGCTCAATGGATATTATTTTACACCGTTATATGATATTTAATGCTTCCGTTTAGGCCCCATAAATTATATTCATCAGGTTTTATGTCCATTTCTGAGGTGGTCATGCCCAAACTTTTAGGGGCGAGTTTGGGGCGTGACAGGAATGAAGTTGCATAAGAGCAGACTGACCTACCAGCTGTGGCTGAACAGTGTATAGAGGATGAGTCCGATGGCACAGAACTTAAAATAGGAGCAACGCTGGCTTGTCTCCTCTCGGATCCTCAGATTACACCAGAGAGCTCGAGGGATGACTTCTCTATTTCCATGATTGGAGATCAATCAGCTGTGGGCCCTTCTTCTGACATTCTGGATGCTTCTATCGCACCCTCCCTCATTTGGCAGTTCAAGGAGGGCTTTTTGTCCAGTAGTTCTGAATCAAGTAGTGAACTAGAATTTGATTCCACAAAGTCTGTGGAGTCGAAATTAGATTCCAGTTCTTATGAGTCGGAGTTCGGTATTCCTGGGGTTAATAACCCGGATGCCGTTGTTTTGTCCAGGTCGTCTTTTTCCTTTTCTTTTGAGTCGGTTGTAACCGAGGAATTGGACGAACTGGAAGTTGTGAATGAGAATGGTTCCACTGCTATTTCTGAGTGCTTTTCTGTGCCACTTGTGTATTGCATTAATCAGGACTTTCAAAACTTTGATAAAAACGACAAGGAAGAAATTCCTCTGATTTTGAAACATTTGATTGATCGAGAGGAGGAGAGGTTTGTAAAACCCCTGGTTGATGAAATCACTTCAATTAATGTTAGTACTGAGAAAGATCTGCGTCTGGTCCAGATCGGGTCTACGTTGTCTTCAGAGGAACGCGAGCACTTAGTCGCTTTATTAAACGATTTCAAAGATGTTTTCGCATGGTCTTATGAAGACATGCCTAGAATCGATCCTGAGATTGTACAGCACTGGATCCCTCTTGACCTTGAGGCCCGACCCGTCAAGTAGAAGCTTTAGAGAATACGCCTGGATTGTGCTCTGAAAATCAAGAGGTCACCAAGCAGATAGATGCAGGGTTCTTGCTAGTATCTGAGTATCCTACTTGGTTGGCTAACATTGTTCTAGTGCCAAAGAAAGATGACAGAATTCAGGTGTGTGTGGATTTCAGAGATCTGAACAAAGCTAGTCCGAAGGACGACTTTCCTCTACCGTACATCGACGAATTGGTGGACTTCACCGTAGGCCATGCTTTGCTCTCCTTTATGGATGGGTTTTCCGGGTACAACTAGATCTTAATGGCACCCGAGGATAGGAAGAAGACTGCCTTCACCACGCCGTGGGGAACCTACTGCTACAGGGTGATGCCATTCGGTTTGAAGAATGTTGGGGCTACTTATCAACGGGCCATAACCACGATCTTGCATGATATGATCCACAAAGAGGTTGAGGTATACATGGACGACATGATTGGCAAGTCCAAGGAAAGAGAAGGCCACTACACTGCCTTGAAGAAATTTTTCCAACGGATCAGGGAATATCGGTTGCAACTGAATCCTCAGAAATGTACTTTTGGTGTCACAACAAAGACAATGCTGGGGTTCTTGATTACACAAAGGGGCATTGAAATCAATCCTTCCAAAATCAAGGCCATACTAGAAATGCCACCTCTAAGGACTGAAAAGGAGGTGCGAGGCTTTCTGGGTAAAGTGCAATGCATAAGATGGTTTATTGCAAAATTAACCTTGACTTGTGAACCACTATTTGGTCTCCTGAAGAAAGGAAAGAAATTCCAATGAGATGACCGATGCCAGGTTGTGTTTGAGCAGATCAAGCAGTATCTACAGAACCCACCTGTGTTGTCACCGCCAGAGCCGAGGAAGCCATTGATTTTGTATCTGTCAATAACTGACACGACTATGGGCTGCATGCTTGCACAGGAATCTGAGGATAGAGTGGAGAAGGCCATCTATTACCTGAGCAAGAAGATGCTAGAATATGAGACCCATTACACTCCGCTGGAGAAGGCTTGTTTAGCCTTGGTATGGGCTACCAGAAAGTTGAGGTACTACCTGCCAGCTCACTCCGTAATTCTGGTTTCGAGATTGGATCCCATTAAATATCTCTTCGAGAAACTAGTGCTTACGAGTAGGCTAGCCCGTTGGTTGCTTCTTCTCTCCGAATTTGATTTGAAGTACATGACTCGCAAGTCTGTGAAAGGGAGAGCGGTAGCAGAATTCCTAGCCGATCACCTAGTGGAGAGAGATGAAGCAGTAGAATATTTGTTCCCAGATGAGACCATTCTGCAGGTCGAAAAAGAGATTTGGACTATGTACTTTGATGGAGCGTCTAACTAGTACGGGTATGGGATAGGGGTGTTGCTGATAGCACCCGACAATTCCCACATACCCTTAGCCTTTAAACTCTGGTTTAAAGTATCTAACAATGAAACAGAATATGAGGCATGTATCGTTGGCTTGGAAGCCGCCCTGGAACTAGGGGCAAAATGATTGGATGTCATTGGGGACTCGAACCTAGTTGTGACTCAAGCGAAAGGAGACTGGAAGGTTAAGGAAGAAAGGATGAAAATCTATCACCAAACCTTGGACGTTTTGATTCCCAGGTTTGAGAAGTTAACCTTCACGCATATGTTAAGGGAGAGCAACAGGTTCGCTGACACTTTATCAACTCTATCTTCCATGATAGACATCCCTTTGGGAGACCAAATGCTTCCAATCATTATTGAACAGAGGTATGTGCCGGCCTACGAGCTGATTACCGCAATAGATGAAGTACAAGATCAGAACCCCTGGTATCATGACATCTGGAACTTCTTGGAAAATGAGGGTTATCCACAAGGGGCAAATGCGAAAGATAAAAGGGCAACATGACGAATGGCTGCTCAGTTTATCATCTGTGGGGGTAAATTGTACAAACTGGGCCATTTGGGAATGCATAAACTATGTGTTGATGAAGAAAAGTCGAAGCGCTTAATGGAGGCCATCCACGGAGGAGAGTGCGGATCGCACATGAGGAGAGTGCAGATCGCACATGAGCGGAGTGATGCTAGCTCGAAAGATTCTCAGACAGGGTTACTACTGGTCAACCATGGAGAAGGATTGTATCAGTTTTGTTCGGCGATGCCACAAATGCCAAATCCATGCAAATCACATGAACATTCCGTTGTCGAAGCTGTACAACATGACTTCACTGTGGCCGTTTTCAGTCTGGGGAATTGATGTTATTGGGGCAGTTACTCCAAAGGGGTCAAACGGGCACGAGTATATCCTAGTGGCAATAGACTACTTTATAAAGTGGGTCGAGGCCCAATCCTATGCAGTGTTGAAAGCGTCACACATAGCCAAGTTCATCAGGAATAACATCATCTGTCACTATGGGGTCCCGAATGAGATCATTTTGAATAATGGTTCCCACTTCAAGAAGGAAGTGATCGACTTGTTGGAGAAATACAACATGGCTTTTCATAAGTCATCCACATATCGACCACAAACCAATGGAGTTGTTGAGGCCGCCAACAAGAATATCAAGCACATTCTATAGAAGATGGTGGAAACCTATAGGGACTGGCCAGATAAGCTGCCATTTGTTCTTTGGCGCTACAGAACATCAATGCGAACATCTACTGGGGCAACTCCGTATTCTCTAGTTTATGGGATAGAAGCTGTTCTACCGATTGAAGTTGAGGTTCTGTTGCTGCAGGTTATGGCTAAGTGCCAGATAGCAAAAGCGGATTGGCAGCAAAGCAGGTTCGAAGAACTAATGTTGTTCGACGAAAGGAGGCTGAAAGCACTATACCATGTCCAAGGTTACCAACGAAGGATTGCCAGGGCTTTCAACAAGAAGGCTAAGTCCGAGAATCTGAAAGAATGGGATTCGGTGCTCAAAGACAATCAAGCTCCCATCCACGATCCTAGGGGCAAGTTCAAACCTAATTGGACTAGTCCTTACATCATCAAGTCTATTTGGTCGGGTGGAGCTGTCATTCTTATGGACCTAGATGGCCTTGAATTCTCCCAACCAATCAACATGGATAAGTTGAAGAAATATTACCCTTGAGAGGCTCGCTAGGCTGAAAACTCGAAAGGGTGACCTGGGCAAAAGTTAGAGCACAAAAATTTTGAAATAAGAAAAACTGAGCACGCGAGGTTGAAAACCCAGAAAGGGCAGCCTTGGAAAAAGTTAGAGCGCAAAAGGAGAGTGTTAATACCCCGAGTGAACTCGAACCGAACTACGTAAGGCTTGATTCCCGTATTCGGGATACGTAGACAAATTCATTCTGAAGTCCAGCCATAAACACTTCCAAATCAACTGTGTCCATGAGATTGTTCTGGTCATCTTTGTCTTTTCTGCGTCCAAGAGTTCGATTGTGATCTCCAGTGCGGTACAGTGCCATTCAAACAAAAGGCAACTTTCCGTTTGTTGGATTCGGGGTTGTACATCTCAAGGATAGATTCCGGGTGTGTCCAATTGTGATCCTTATCGAAAATGGTTTTGAAAAGTTTTAATATAAGTTGATCTTGTTCAAATTAATCTTTTTACAACTTAGACCATTTTTGGACCAAAAGGAAAATTTTCAGTACCCACAACCTTCAATTTCATTGATTTCAATACAGAGTTCTCCGACTCTTGATACAAACTGAAGTTGCTTTTATTACATTCAAAAGGAAAACTTGAAAGTATAGATTAAATCAATAAACTTGGGGCATAGTTGAGTCAGGTGTTCCTGCGTCCTCTCCCAGAGCTTGTGGAAGCTTTAGATGCCAAAGTAGGCCCGATTTGTGCCTCATCTTCAAGCCAAGCTATGCATTCGCCAGAAATGGTGCAAATGAAATTGGGAGCGGGGGCTAAAAGTTCTCTTGTCCTCCAAGTAGTGGAATAGCAAGCTAGCTATGAGCCTCGGATCAGAAATGAAGTCGGGTACTCTATCCCCTCTTCCGGGCAAGTCTGATCATGTCCAAACTGACGCCTAAATCGGAATGGAAAATAGAAGACACAGTGTGTCAAGCCAATCAACTGAATGCTAGGTTGTCAAGACATGCTGTAGCTCATCTCGGGCAGATCAAATTAGGGGCAACGCTAAGTAATGTCAACAACAGATCTGTTGCACATCCATTGTCACCACCATCCCTCGTTCGAGAAATCAACTAGCCGTGGGTGAAAGAAATAGCTGCGTGTTGAATACGCAGGACAAGAGTCCACTACTTTCAACTTATCCATGAGCCATACCTAGGGAGGGATGAAAAATAAGAGAGATTAAAGAATAGAGAGGTGTATGTGGAGAGAAAAAGTGAGAAAGGGTTTTGAGAGAAAAAAAGAGCCTGAGGGCTGAGTGATGTGAGAAATACATCTGAGAAGGGTGGGAAACATTACCTGCAAGAGTAGTGGACTTCCTGCAAACCTGGTCGTCTCACGGCGTTGGAAAGCATCCAAGCCCATCAAAGTCTCGGCTAGTGTCAAGCCAATGCAGCTCTTGCCCTCTTTCAAGCCTTGGGCAATTTTGATCAAACGAATGCTAGACCCTCCGAAGCCAGCGACAAGAAGAAAATGAGCCAACATACACAAGCAGAGGACATGTTGCCAAAGACGATCGCCGCGGTCACCAGCGTCATAAAATCAATGATTCAAGCTGGGAATATCCAACTCCCCGTTGTGAACCAAGGATCGAGCATCGTGTAAAGTAAGCCCACACATCCATCCTAAAGCTTGGATGTGGCCAAAACGGGACTGGGGCAAGATTTCCTCGTCACGCCGAGATTCTATCAAAGCTTGGAATTCTTCGATTGTGGGGCATGTCTCTTGTCCGCCAAAGTTGAAAACATGCGTAACTGGGTTCCAACATCTAGCTGTGGCATGGAGAAACGGAAAACATAGTGGAGTACGACTCAGGGGGAATAGTGCATTTATCCCGAAACCTCAGAAATTCAACTTTTCTGAGCCATCTAAAATTGTAATCCAAGTCGAGAGTTTTTCAGCAAAGAATGGCTCCATTTGTGGCAAAAATGTAGCTGAATTGAAGAAACCACAAAGCTGGAGTTTTGTAGAAGATAAGGTGCTAAGTGGAAGACAGGTGGCAGCAATCTGGAGGTTCCATGCACTGGTGGCCGACCGGCCACTTTTGTAGCCAACCAGCCAGTACTAGTGGCCGACAACCACTTTTGATAGTTGACAGCATCTGTTTGTGGCCGATGGCCTCCTGTTTTGCCCTCTGGTCCATCCATGTGTTGAAAGTGCTAAGAACCTGTGTTTTGTTCCACTCTTAGTGCATTTCTTCCGTCTCTCTTTAAGAATTTCGTCAAATTGCTTATCGAGTTGTTGTTTTGCTTATCGAGTTGTATTTGTTTTGATTGTCGAGTTGTTGTTTTCATTGAGTTGTTTTACTCTGTTTGTTATGTGTTGGTTAGTTCATTACCTGATTAAGCAGTTGCCAATACAATATTCAATTTCCATCAATCCTGTTTTCGTGAAAAATGGTGAGATGCTCAGAATGCTCAGAATGCCAAATATAACACTTTTTAATCAAAAGCTATTTTCATTCCGATCATGGTTTCTTTTTACAAAAAGAGTATAAGTTTTTAAGAAAATAAAACTGCCTAAGGCTGTACAATGTGCTAACACTACTAAAAAAGAAGAAAACTAAGCAAAAACATCAGAATCGGCGCCAGCCACCTCAGGAACAAAAGGCCCTCTTCGTCCTCTTCCTCGGCAGGGCAGACTCAGAGCTATCACCATTGGCGCCACTGTCTGAATCTGAGCCGGAGCCTAACCCAAAACTGTCTCCGCTCTCCTCCTTGGAGCCCTCCTCAACATCTCCGCTCCCCTCCTTGGAGCCATCCTCAGCATCGCCGCCACCCTCAGAACCCGAGCCGGTGCTGTCGCCTCCACCCTTAGATGACTCTGACTACGGGCTCACTGGCTCATTGTTCTCATTTGTCTCATCATCATCTGGGACAGGCTCTAGTGGACCGCTCTCATCATGAGTACGTCTAGCTCTGCCTCGGTTGTGCATCGGAGCCCCTCATCTCTCTCTCTCTGCTGACGGGGGAGGCACTAAAGGTCCTGCTGCGACTCCCGCTGGGGCGTCCGGTGGGACTAGCATCTTAAAAGGGACCTGAAAATGACAGTTTGTCAAATGCATCAGTTATGGTATATATTGGATGAAAGATGAGTATAGTATTGAATGCAGTGTGGGGGAGTAGTGTATCAATGCAATGTTGTCAATGTAATGTATTCAAATTAGTATGGGGTAGATTACAGTTGAAATGCTAATGTATCAGCATAAAATTTCATGACATGAGGTGCAAACTGAAGGAAACTTACCGGAATCCTGTAGAGACTGAGTAAGTTCAGGCTTGTCTGAACCATCCCCATCAGAGAAGTCGTTAGCTCGAGAGCCTGCCCGGTGTACTCTATGGATGCCTGTGAATGTGTTGAGATGATCAGCGGTCTACAAAGCATAACTGAAATGAATGGAATGTGCAAAATGTAAAGTATAGTACATATCGGGGTCGAGCCTCGAACTCCGACAAGCTCGTGACCAGCTGGTGCAGGCTCAATGGGAATCTAGTAAGCCTCCCTTGTGGGTCGCCAACAAGTTAGTGTAGTAGGCAGCTCCGGCCATCCTACCCTCTGCCTCGTCAAAGAACCTCTCCTGTCATGAGCCCGGGACGCCCTGGATCCTCCCGCTCTCCCTCCTGCAGTTGGAGCTCTAGCTCTCTCACCTCCGTGGGCGCCAGTCAGAGGCGGCATGAGGTATGTCTGGATGAAGGCAGTGTAATCGTGCTCAAGCCCGAAGAAGTCAGCATCCCAAGCTCTGGTGAAATCGATCATCTCCTGCATAGTATACCTCTCTGTGATCCTCATATATGTGGGAGGTAGCGTCAGAATCACCGGCTCAGGCAAGCCGAGGCTCTGGCACAGGAATCGATCCCCTAAGAACCACGCCTGTCAAACTGGGCCCTCGAGCAAGATCCGAAATCGAGAAGCCTCCCGAGCGCCAGCAAACTAATCTCTGACCCCGTCAGGCATCACCGCCCAGGGCTGCCAGGTGATCTGCAAATAGTGAATATACAGATTGTTAGCTACCACTAGAGATGCAATATGATATAGAACTGAAATGATTGTAAGGTTTGAGTTACCTCTGCTGCGGTCATAGTGTCAAAGAATCGGCGAAAAAATAAGAATGACTCTCAAGGCCTCTGCTGGCAGCTCCCGTCGTACCTGTGCGAGTACGGCACCATAGGTGGTATCTCCACCTCTGGCTCTGGGGCGAGCCTTGGAAAAGCAGAAAGCAGACAGTGTATACAGTGTACAGAGAATGTCACTACAAGAAAAGGGAGTATAAAACATGGAAGCTTTTGCGACGGCGCGTTCCCCATCGCAAAAAATGATATTTTTCGACAGCAGATTAAACCGTCGCAAATAAAGAGCTTTCGCGACGACGTTGTACCGTCGGTAATAAACCTACACGGGAAGTGTGATAAATACGGAAGTATTAGCGATGGCGTTTTATACCATCACAAAAAAGAAAATTTTTGAGACGGCATAAGTTTGCTGTCACAAATAGTGGATAATTTGCGACAGCAAATGTCCGTCGCAAAAAAAAACCTTATCAAAACGGTGTCGGTTTATCTATAATTATTTATCATTTGCGACGGTGTAAAATGTACCGTCGCAAAAAGTAATAAAAAAAATTTGCCCCGCTCTCCCCATTGTTTGGCGCTCGATCATTTGGATAAAAATCCCTAAATATTTGAAACATATTTTTTTTCCCCCAAAATCCCCAAACAAGCGACGAACAACGAACGACTTTCTCTTTGGATGAGCGACGAACGGCGAGCAAGCTCAATCTCATTCGACGACGGCTAGCGGTGGTGCGGCGACGACGACAGCTAGCAGTGGTGCGGCGACGGCTTTCGCACTCAGCGTATGCTCTCTCTTTTTCTCTCTCTTTCTCTCTATATATATATATGTATTAGCTGTTCAAAAATATATATATATATACATGAATATATATGATTAGTGTAAATTATTTAGTGTAAAATATAATAGTGTAAAATTATTTAAATGAGTTGTAGTTGGTTATTATGTAGTTATTTATTGATCCTAACAATTATTTTTAATTAATAAACTTTTTAGTATATTTTTAAATAAACTTTTTAGTATATTTTTAGTATCTTTTGGTACATTGCCATTAGTAGAGATTTGAGTGACTGGCAGGTGGAATTGATGGAGCTTTTTAGTAGTTTCTCTCTATTTTCTTCCACGCTTTCTGCCTTCTCTTCCCACCTTTTATATTTTGAAATGCAAAAAGTAAAAATTGAAACTGAAATACTATACCCAACTACCCCAAAGTTAAATAGAATAAGACTATTACCTTGTTTCAGTGGCGGAGCATACAGCATACCCGATTAAGTGAGGTCCTTTTCAATTACTATCTCTTGCTTTACTATAGTCCATTTGGGATGAATTAGATGGTCAAAAATACATTTTTCAATGACCTAATATAGATGTCCTCTCTCTCTCTCTCTCTCTCTCTCTCTCTCATCTTTTTTTCTTTTTTCTATTGAAAAGAAAGAGAGTTTATTAAGAATTACATGAAAAAGTACCAAAATGCCAACAATCATGAATAATTTGAAGGGGTGCTAGAGGAAAGAAAGCATGGCGTTTGGCACCTCTAGTTGTTATGGTAATAGGTATTGTTTATTAGGATTCAAGAATTAAAGGCATATCCATGTACAATACATATATCTTCCCTAGACAATTAAACAAAGACAATGTGTATCTTCTTTCCTATTTCTATTCCAAGGTCAAACTTGATATTTTAGCTATGGCTTGATCATTTGGGCTATTAATTGTTTGAATTGATCATCAAATGTTTGATGAATTGACTAATAGATCGATAATTGTAAATCAACCTCAGAAGAGAATTTTATCATTTAAACCACAAGATTGATACACTGCTGTCCAACTTTGGAGTTTTGGATTTCTATTTCGTGTATTCATTTGCTATGCTAGAATTCTCATTTCATTGGACAATCTGAATTTAACAAATCAATTTTCAATCTAGACAAGTAGCTCTTACAAAACTTAGTTTTAAAAATATATACTTTTATTTTTAAATAAACTTTTTCTGTAGTCCTGTTTATAAAAATTGGAGAGACACAAATTAATAATTCAATATAAATCTTTTAGGGTCGGATCAATAATGCAGGCCATCTCAAGGGTTTTATATGTAACAATTATTCAGTACATGAAGGAGAGAACTGTAAATATCCAATCAGTATCATGTAATTAAATAAAAGAAAATTCTATATGAAAAGGAAATTCTAACCCCAAAAGATTGTAAAGACTTGAAAATAGTATCTAAAATCTTAAATTAGAGTCTTTCAAGGAATTATTGAAGATTTATTCGGTCATTAATTTTAGAAGTTTCTGGGATTGATCAAAACTCAAGATATGTATATAGATTTCAATACTTAACATAGAGCTTATCTAATAATATCTAGTTAGTATGTTTGTTAGTGTCCCTATAATTATTAAATTTTAAAATTAATAATTTGTGATTACAATATCATTTTAAGTTTGAAAAGTTCCCTTAAATAAATTTTGAATTTATAATAAAAGTATGTTAATTGGTGTTTTGCAACAGTTTTTTGTCTCACGTGTTGTTGTATAAGTATTTCATTTTTTATGTTCTCCCATCAAATCGGTAAATAACTAACTGGGATAAGACCACCTATCTATTTGAGAGAAATTGGATGGATAGGTATCATGGTACATGAATACGTAGGTATTATATTTAGAGTTACTTTGATGAGATATTGTTGTGGATGTGTACAGATGATGGATAAGAGTTGGATTGATTGGCCAAATAGGATGTCAAGCGAATACATTAATGGGATTGATGAATTCCTTGTGTTTTCCTACACCAATAGGGTTGAAGGTTCGATGATCAGTTGTCCGTGTAGGAAGTGTGAGAATCGATACCATCTTGTACGAGAGGGTGTACGGGAGCATCTGATTTTGAATGGTTTTTTTAAAAAATACAAACATTGGATTAATCATGGGGAATCTTACATATCTCTGCATGGTAATCGAGAGAATAAAACATTAGCTAATTTAGACATTGGGGATGATATGATTGGAATGATACAAGGGGCTATGGGAAATTCACATGCCGGTACAAGTGTTGAGGGTAATGAACCACAGGGGCCTGATCCCCATGCATCTGAACCCCAGCTCGGTCCAAATGTAGAGACTGCAAAGTATTTCAAACTTCTTCAAGATGCACAAAGTGAATTGTATCCGGGTTGTCAGAAGTTCACATCTTTGTCATTCATTGTTCGACTTCTACATTTGAAGGTGCTTAATCAGTGGACAGACAAATATGTTGACATGTTGCTTGAGTTATTGAATGAGGCGTTCTCGTTGGGTGTAAAACTCCCGGACTCATATTATAAAGCTCAAAAGGTCACAACAGATTTGGGCTTCATTATGAGACGTGGGATGCATGTCCTAACAGTTGCATGTTGTTTCGAAACGAGGATGCCAATCTTGATAAATGTGTCATATGCAACAGTTCTAGATGGAAATCAAATGGTGATAGTGGTTCTAATGGTCCTAACAAGGGTGGCAAACAAATAGCTGCAAAACAAATGAGGTATTTTCCTTTAAAGCCAAGGTTGCAGAGGTTGTTTATGTCATCCAAGATGGCCAAGTTAATGAGATGGCATGCAGAGGAATGAACTGATGATGGTGTCTTTAGGCATCCTGCTGACTCCCTTGCATGGAAAGATTTTGACCGTCAGAATATTGACTTTAGTAATGATTGCCGGAGTGTAAGGCTTGGCTTAGCATCTGATGGTTTTAACCCATTCAGGACGATGAACATAGTTCATAGCACTTGGCCTGTTGTGCTCATTCTATACAACTTGCCGCCATGGATGTGCATGAAGCAACCATTTCTAATTTTATCCGTACTTATTGACCGCCTGAAAAGACCTGATGACAAGATCGATGTGTATATGCAACCGTTGATTGAGAAGTTGAAAGAACTATGGAATGAGGGTGTGTCAACATTTGATGCATCAACAAATCAAATGTTTCAAATGCATGCAACTTTACTGTGGACAATTAGTGATTTTCCTACATACGCAAACTTGTCAGGATGGAGCACTAAAGGCGAATATGCATGTCCTTGTTGCAATAAGGAAACTACATCGTGTTGGTTGAAGCATAGTAGGAAACAATCATACTTGGGTCATCACAGACTTTTACCTAGTGGCCATAAATTCCGGAAGGATAAAGTATCATTTGATGGTAGTCAGAAAGTCAGACTCAAACCAAAATTGTTGTCTGGAACTGAGATGCTGCTACAATTAGAATCTAAGGGTATTTTAACCCAATACAAGAGGGATGACCTTAAGGAGAGGCATAGTAGGCAAGTAAAGAAGGAGAAAGTAGGACATCGCACCCATAGCTAGAAGAAAAAGAGTACCTTTTATGAACTGCCATATTGGGAGCACAATCTAATAAGACACAACCTCGATGTGATGCATATAGGGAAGAATGTTTGTGACAATGTGTTGTGGACAATATTAGGGGTTGCAGGAAAATCAAAGGATGGTGTTAATGCTCGACGTGATTTACAAGGTATGAATATTAGAAAACCCCTACATTTGCAGTTAAGAGGGTCGAATAAAACCTATTTACCACCAGCACAATTCACGATGACCAAGAATGAGAAAGATTTGTTTTTGAAAGTGTTGAAGGAAGTAAGAGTTCCCAACGGGTATTCATCCAATATATCACGTCGTGTGCGCTCACATGATAGAAGTAATGGGAGTCTTAAGAGCTACGATAGTCATATTCTGATGCAACAACTTATTCCATTGGCTATTCGAAGATCGTTACCGAAGAATGTAATTGAACCCTTGATTGAATTGAGCAATTTCTTTAGACAATTGTGTTCCAAAGTGAATCGTGCGACGGATTTGCAATATATTCAAGATCATATCGCTGTAACACTTTGTCATTTAGAGAAAATATTTCCTCTGACTTTTTTTGATATAATGGAGCACTTGCCTATACATCTAGCTGATGAAGCATTATTGTGTGGAGCGATTCAGTTTCGATGGATGCATCCAACTGAAAGGTATCTTCTTACTTTGAAGCAATACGTGCGTAATAGAGCTCATCCTGAAGGATCAATTGCTAAAGGATATCTTATGGAAGAATGCATGGATTTTTGTGCACAATATCTCAATGATGTGGAAACCAAATCTAGTCGACCGGTGAGGAACTATAGTGGTGATGATAATCTGGGTCATGCTATTGGTAAAAACACAAGCTTTTATCTTGATAATACTTCTTGGGTATAAGCTCATCGGTACATCTTATTCAATACAAGCGTGGTTCAACCATTCATAAAGTAGGTTATGTCACTCACTCAATATTTTATTATGTTTTATTGAATTTTGAACCAAATTTTTTATATTGATAAATTTTCAATCTACACAGCAAACACCTTGAAGTACTTAAGCTCAAAATGCCTCATGTCGACGATCATCAGTTTTAGCGTGAACATTTTGAAACTTTTCACATTTAGTTCAAAGAACATGTATGTATTTTAGTCTACAGATTCTAGTTACTTAAGTCGAACTACATTTTAAATTTTACATTTTTGTTTTAAATAGGTCCAAACTTTGCGAAGGACTACTGATGTCATATTTTCTGAAGAGATTATTCTATTGGCAAATGGTCCTCATAACCTGGCAAGGAGGTTCAATGGGTATATCCTGAATGGGTTTCGGTATCGAGTAAAGGCCATGGATGATCGTCGAGCCACACAAAATTGTGGTGTAGCTTTGAAGGAAAATGCCATAAGTTATGCTATTCGGAAAGACAAGAATCCTCGTGTGGGGTCTGTGTACTATTATGGACAATTGACAGATATTGTTGAGATTCGATATTCCAATGAGAAGAAACATGTGTTGTTTAAGTGTGATTGGATTGACAACATTTACGGAAAGAAAGAAGATGTCTTCAAGTTCACGTTGGTGAACTTCAATCATTTGTTGTACCGAGATGATCGAATTACCAATGAACCTTTCATCTTGGCGTCCCAAGCAGAGCAAGTTTGGTATGTTGCAGACCCATTACAACCAGACTGGCAAGTGGTGGTGAAGATGTCTCAAAGAGGTTTATTTGATATGAGTTCGACTGATCCACAAATCGAGCCATATATGAGCCAACAATTGCAAGAAAATATAATGCTTCGTGATGAAGAAGTTGGTTGGGTGAGGAAAGCCACAGAAGAGGAAATAGTTGATGTTCAAATAGACTGATATTTAATCAACATCAGTAATTCAATTAAGGCCAAGGTTGTAGTTAATCATTAGTTTCTTAATTTACTTTGTCTTTGTAATTGTATTAGTTCAATTAATGTCATATTATAGTTAATGACAAACCATTGTCTATGTTTCTAATGTCAATTAATGTTATGTTGCTTGCAGATTATTATGGGAAGGAAGAGGAAGCCTAATCATCCCCGGCGCATGATGTCCGATGTAGTACATAACAAGAAATCAGTAGCACCACCATCAAAGGAGGCATCACATCGGCCACCATCGAAGGGGCCATTAGTGCCACCACCATCTAACCAGCCATCGCAGCGACCACTATTACTGGCACCACCATTAGAGGAGGCATCCCAGCAACCACCATCAGAGGGGCAATTAGTACCACCGCATCGACCACCATCAGTGGCACCACAGCAGCTACCATGTACTCAGCCTCCACGCCTACCATCGGTGCGTCCACCATCAGCGGCACCACAGCAGCTATTATCCCGACTAGAGTCATCAGCTTATGAGCCATCCGCAGGTATATAAATTTGCTTTGATTTGTATGAAAATTATTTAAATATACATTTATTTATTCTCATTATATATAACTTGTTTATTCTCATTGTATTTTGCAGACCCTTCGACTTCTTCACAGCCCACCTCAGGTATAAGAATTCGATTTGTATTCACATTATTTAAATTTGCATTTGTTTATTATCATTGCATATTGTTTATTGTTATTGTATCTTGCAGGTCATGTTAGTTCTTCATCAACCTCGACTAGGCGTGGTAGAGAATGTGCCAAGGGCATTAGGGAGTGGTACAATACTGGTACAAAGTTGGACATACAATTTGATGAAAATTACTGCCCAATAGGGGATAACGTGTCTAAGTTAACTACTCAACTTGGCATTATTGTGCAGAATGGTAACATTGTTCCTCTTACTTTCCTTAACTGGAACAATGTGCCTGATGATATTGTTGATGCTATCTGGAAGGATGTGAAGGTAAAAGTATATTTTTGTCCAAAAATTCAAATTCCAAAATTGTGTTATTATTATTTAAACTTTGAAATTATATTTTATAGGACAATTTGAATATATGTCCAGAGGAGTACAAGCCAATCTGCATGAAAATCTACAACAGCATATGGAAGGATCACAAGAATAAGATTAAGGCTAAGTATTTCAAGCCTAGAAGTTCTGATCCTAATATGAAGGATGATGTTCCTTTGCACATTGTGCCAAGCCAGTGGGAAGAACTTGTGAAGTATTGGCGTACTTCCGGTGCTGAGGTATACAAATAAGTTATATGTATGATATGTAAACATACAAATCATATTTATATACTTACATTTGTTGAACCTGTCATAGAAAATTGCAACTAGGAACGCTAAAAATCGGCGAGCTCACAACATAGCTCATACCACAGGGCGTACTACTTTCACTCAGATACGGCATGAAGTTTATATTTTATTGTTTTATTTTTGTATATAAATAAACATTGTATATTTGCAAATTATTTGGATTCTAATTTTCATATTTCTAAAAAAATGTAGATGACCAATAAGGGGGAGTCTACTGATAAGATGAATGTTTGGCTTATGACACGTAGAACAGATGACCTAGAGTTTATCCAGACCTTGGTAGTTTTCAAACACTTTTGATTGTATTTAAAGTTTATTTTTTATTTTTTATGTATCAACCATCTTAATTTGGCATATATGTCTTATTCAATACAAGATGAGTTTAATTGTCAACTCTCTATGCTACCTGAGGATTGTCGAACTTTGGAGGCTAGGAATGCCATTTTCCATGAGTTGATAGGTCATGACGGACATGGATATTGTCACACATACGGGAGAACTGTGCCCCAGAGAGCGATATATAAAGATGGTGCTAGGCCATCACAGTCAACACCCCTGCCATCGACTATTGTTTAGATCACCCAGTAGGTTCATGCGGAGCTAAGGGATGAGTTGAGGGAGGAGCTGTGAGCAGAGTTCTCTACATATTTACAGTAGATGAGAGCTGAGATGATGGCCTTTGTGTCACAAGGAGAGAGTGTGGATCCCAACAGATAGGTTCGATATAAATTAAATTGTTTGATAGTTCAATTTTCACACAACATTATGTATAAAATTCGAATATGATTAACACATTTTGCATTGACTATCATAGGTTCCTGATGCATCTAGTGGCCACCGGGCATTTAGGGAATCTACAAAAGACGAGAATCCATATACACCACCACCAGAAGATCAGGTATAAAATGTATCTTTGCATTCTAAGCTAAAATGTATCTTTGCATTCTTTACATTCTAAGTTAAGAGACCTATGGGAGAAGACGGGACTCAAATCAGGTTCCCGAATTAGGAGTTAGAGCCGGATTTAGCACGAAACTTGGCACACACGACCGCCTAGGCACGAGAGACTTGTGGGAGAAGACGGGGCTCGAATCGGGTTCCCGGTTTGGAAGTTAGAGTCGGATATCACTCTACGCAAACTACTCCTTAAGAAACTTAAATTCGAGGTGTTGACGCCCCAAAATCACCAAACGACGTCAGTTTAGCATGAAACTTGGTACATACGACCGGCTAGGCACGAGAGACTTGTGGGAGAAGACAGGGCTCGAATTGGGTTCCCAGTTTAGGAGTTAGAGTCGGATATCACCCTACGCAAACTAGTTCCTTAAGAAACTTGAATTCGAGATGTTGACGCCCCAAAATCACCAAACAGCATCGGTTTAGCACGAAACTTGGCACACACGATGGCCTAGGTACGAGAGAGTTGTGGGAGAAGACGGGACTCGAATTGGGTTCCCGGATTGGGAGTTAGAGCCAGATTTCACTTTAGGCAAATTAATTCCTTAAAAAGCTTGAATTCGAGGTGTTAACACCCCAAAATCACCAAACGATGTCAGTTTAGCACAAAACTTGGCACACACGACGGCATAGGCACAAGAGAGTTATGGAAGAAGACAGGACTTGAATCGGGCTCTCGGATTGGGAGTTAGAGCCGGATTTCACTTTAGGCAAACTAGTTCCTTAAGAAACTTGAATTTGAGGTGTTGACACCCCAAAATCACCAAACGGCGTCGGTTTAGCACGAAACTTGGCACACACTACCGCCTAGGCATAAGAGACTTGTGGGAGAAGACAAGACTCCAATCGGGTTCCCAGTTTGGGAGTTAGAGCCGGATTTCGGTCTAGGCAAACTAGTTCCTTAAGAAACTTGAATTCGAGGTGTTGACACCCCAAAATCACCAAACGACATCGGTTTAGCACGAAACTTGGCACACACGATGGCATAGGCACGAGAGAGTTGTGGGAGAAGACGGGACTCGAATCGGGTTCCCGGATTGGGAGTTAGAGCCGGATTTCACTTTAAGCAAACAGTTCCTTAAGAAACTTGAAATCGAGGTGTGAATGCCCCAAAATCACCAAACGATGTCGGTTTAGCATGAAAATTGGCACACACGACCGCCTAGGCACGAGAGACTTGTGGGAGAAGACGGGACTCCAATCGGGTTCCCAGTTTGGGAGTTAGAGCCGGATTTCGGTCTAGGCAAACTAGTTCCTTAAGAAACTTGAATTCGAGGTGTTAACACCCCAAAATCACCAAACGACGTTGGTTTAGCACAAAACTTGGCACACATGACGGCCTAGGCACGAGAGAGCTGTGGGAGAAGATGAGACTCGAATCGAGTTCCCGGATTGGGAGTTAGAGCCGAATTTCACTTTAGGCAAGCTAGTTTCTTAAAAAACTTGAATTCGAGATGTTCACGCCCCAAAATCACCAAACGACGTCAGTTTAGCACGAAACTTGGCACATAGGACCGCCTAGGCACGAGAGACTTGTGGGAGAAGATGGGGCTCGAATCGGGTTCCCGGTTTGGGAGTTAGAGTCAGATTTCGGTCTAGGCAAACTAGTTCCTTAAGAAACTTGAATTCGAGGTGTTGACACCCCAAAATCACCAAAGGGTGTTGGTTTAGCACGAAACTTAGAACACACAACCGCCTAGGCACGAGAGACTTGTGGGAGAAGACGGGACTCCAATCGGGTTCCCGGTTTGGGAGCTAGAGCCGGATTTTGGTCTAGGCAAACTAATTCCTTAAGAAACTTGAATTCGAGGTGTTGGCCCCCCAAAATCACCAAACGACGTCGGTTTAGCACGAAACTTGGCACACACGACCGCCTAGGCACGAAAGACTTGTGGGAGAAGACAGGACTCCAATCGGGTTTCCGGTTTGGGAGTTAGGGCTGAATTTCTGTCTAGCCAAAATTATTTACTAAACTATCTTTGTAATTATATAGTAGTTAATTTTTTATGTTTTTCTATAATTAAAATATTAACACAATTATATTATCATTAATTATTTTTATTTTGTTATTTTCAGATATTTCCTGAGTAGCAGTTTGCTTCTTATGGAATGCAGGTGTGTAAAGATTATGACCAACTTTTGTTTTTGTAACCCACGGAAGAATCATAACGAAAACTTTTGTTTTTGATTTACGTTATTTAGATTTGTGAAAAACATTATGTATATATTATGCAACATTATGTAGTGGGATAATTTTGTTGATGTATTGTTATGAATGTAAGAATATTTTAATTATGGATGAATTTTTATTTATATATTGGACTTTTTATATTATTATGTAATTATCGATTTTTTTTCGTTATTTTTCATTTAATACAGGTTATTTTCATATTTTTAATAATTTTATTACAGTTTTTAGTTTTTTTGAGACGGCACCACACACACCGTCTCAAAAAGAAAATAGAACCAGGGTTTTTTGCGACGGTAATAATGCTGTCGCAAAAGATAGGGGAATTGGTTGAAAAGGAAGACCTTTAGCGATGGTGTTATTTGCCATCGCCAATAGTACTTTAGCGATGGCATCAGGTGCTGTCTCAAATAACCCTTTAGCGACGGTATTTTTGCCGTCGCAAATAACCCTTTTAGCGATGGCAACACAGTGCCGTCTCAAAAAAACTCAGATTTTCATGCGTTAATGCCGACATAATTTTTCCGTCGCAAAAAGGCATTTTTGCCGTCACAAAAAAAAGGTGACGGCATTATGCCGTCGCTAAAACCCTTTTGCAACCCCCTTTGTTGCGACCCCCCACTTGCCGTCACAAAAAGCCAGTTATCGTCGCAAAAAACCTTTTGAGACGGCGTTTTGGGTATTTGTGACGGCATTTTTCCGTCGCAAAAAAGTAATTTTTTTGTAATGTGTAATGCAGAAAGCGTACAGTATGTGCAGTGTACAGATAATGTAAAGCAAAAAGCAGGTTGTGTGTAGTGTAGTGTACGGTGTGTGTAGTATACGGGAAATGCAAAGCAGAAATGTAAAGCAGAAGGTAGAACAAACCTCCCAGGCCCTCCAGTAGCCTCCTAGCAAATGCCCGCTCTAGCGGGAGGTGGAGCTCATGTACCCGTATAGTGTGGCCAAGCCTGCGCCGCCCCAGTCATACAATCGGACACGAGATGGTATTCACCCGGTCGGCGAATAGAGTAGTGCCAAACAGAAACTTGAGGAAGCCTCGGGCGTAGTACTCGGTCTCCTCGCGGGTCGTCGACGTCGTCCCTCTGAAATGATCAGTGAACCATGTATATCGCACCATCCCTGATCGGAAGATGGGTGGGCGAATCCTCAGCAGGTAGATTTGAGGGGCCTCCCACTCGCCCATGTCTGTGTCATAAGGAATCGGATGAGCCCCTACCACTATGCCGGTGAGTATAGAGAAGTCAAAGGGAGTCATCGTCATCTCCCCTATTATAGAGAAGTGGAGGGAATCGGTGGTATCCCACCACCTCTCTACTAGAGCACCCAGTAGAGGCCGACTCGCAATGAGACGTGAGAGCCCCATGCAAAATGCGTCGAAGCTGACCTCGTTAATGATGTGACGGACGACATCGGGAAGCTCCATATACCACTCTCTCGCGGAAGTGGTCCCGTATCCTCGAATGGCATATGAATCCCCCTGTAAGTAGGACAAACAGAAGCAAGGCAGTGTAAGAAATGTAGTGCAAGGGTATGTTCAGGACAAACAGATGCAAGGCAGTGTAAGAAATGCAGTGCAAAAATGTGTTTGGGATGAACAGATGAAAGGCAGTGTGAGCTATACAAGAAATGTAACCTACATTGCAGAAAATAAAGAGAAAGTGTATACCTCAGAGGTGCCATGGGATAAATGTGACTCTGGCTCGCGTAGCAGGAGGTCCTCCGGTGCACCTCGCGCAAACCCCTTAAACTGGCGGATGCTATTGGGGAGATAGCACGTGTACCTTAGGATGATACGTCGCCGGGTCGAACGGTCGAATACTGAGCAGCAATGGCTCGAACTCTAGATCCATCTCCATCCCTGGAGGAGCTCCGTCGTGTGGGATGTCATCTGCCATCTCGAGGAAAGACGAGAGAATGGTCGAAAGTGTGGAAAATGGGCGGGGAATGCCAAAAGTCAACAAAAAGTCAACTCCGAGAGAGAAAAAATGGAAGAAAAGGGCAGGGCTTGGAAGAGTGCACTGAAATCAAGGGTAACCTCAGGGAAACAAACCCCGAGTAATGGAAGTCAAGAAGGAAGCACCGAAATCACTTTTTAATCGGTTCAAAACGGAGTGTACAAAGAGGTTTTAGCGAATCGGATGTTCGTAGGATGTTTGAAAATGCGTATAAGGTGTGGATCGGAAGGAAAAAATGGTCTAGAGCAAGAGGAGAAAGATTTTCGGGTTTGAGGGAGTGTGGAAATAGGGTTTGAAGCCCTATATTTAAATACCCATGGTGAAATGCCAAAAATGCCCCGAATCTGCCATAAGTGGCCGACCGGCCACTAGTGGTGGCCGATGGCCACCATTTGTGGCCAATGACATCATTTTGTGGCTAATGGGTAGCCGGTGGCTTTCAGAGTGGCTGGCATGCCTCTGGTGCTCTCCTTGGATGTTGTTTTGTTGTTTTATGCCTTGATCCCTCAAGAAAGTACAAGGGAAGTATATTTTTAAGCTCAAGTGGCCTCTGTGGAAGCTCCGAACTGGGTTTTCAGTGTGTGGTGCTCAGCACGTACGAGGTGTATCCTTTTAACTTATTGTAACTCCTCCGGGAGGTAAGTTGGAGGTTGTGATCGAGTCGTTTTTACCATGCATCGCTTTTGTTATTGCATAGGATGCGCACCTCCTTGTCATTTCATGGAATGCGTTCTTTCACATGAGGTTTTGCATTGTTTCTTGTTCGCATAGAGCATGCATCTTATACTTTAACATGAGGCGTGCTTCTACTTGGGCATTAAACACGTGTTTTGAACTTTGATGCTCATGTTTTGCATTGTATATGCTTTTCATCTCGCATAGAAAATGCTCGCATGGCGTTACATTGTATACGCTCTCACATTCGCATGAGAATGTTTGTGTCTGTTGTATAGAGCATAAGTTTGCTAGTATGGCATAAAATATGCATCTTGATGTTGCATGGAGCATGCCACGATTTTCGTTGCATAGAATATGCACTTCACACTTGCATGGAGCATGCATTTGTTAATCTTGCATGGAGCATGCATTTGTCACCTTTGCATAGAATATGCACTTCCCACGCTTGCATAGAATATGCGCTTCTCACATTCGGATAGAGCATGCATTTGTTAATCTTGCATGAAACATGCATTCCTATCTTGTTGTATCTGTTAAGTCTCTTTCTTATGCAAGCACGATATTGTATGTATGGTTCATTCAAAGCTAGTGCAACCAGACGATATTGTATGTATGGTTCATTCAAAGCTGGTGCAACCAGACGATATTGCATTTACGGTTCATTCAGAGGAATTTCGGGTAAGATCATTCCTATCCTTTGAACACCTTGTTTTGGTAAGAAGCATTTGGGTACACCCGGTGCTTACACCACACTTTGTTCTAGTTAGAAGCATTCGGGTATGCCCGATGCTTACACCACACCTTGTTTTGGTTAGAAGCATTCGGGTACGCCCGGTACTTACACCACACTTTGTTCTGGTTAGAAGCATTCGGGTACACCCGGTGCTTACACCACACATTGTTTTGGTTAGAAGCATTCGGGTACGCCTGGTGTTTACACCGCACCTTGTTGGTTAGAAACATTGGGACACGTGTCCGATGTTTATACCACCTCCTTTGGTTAGAAGCGTTTGGAACGTGTCTCGACGCTTATACCACTCTGTTTTGGTTAGAAACATTGGGACGTGTGCCCAATGTTTACACCTCCCCTGTTGGTTAGAAACATTGGGTTGTGTGCTCGATGTTTATACCTTGCTTTGGTTAGAAACATTGGGTCGCGTGCCCGATGTTTATACCTTGCTTTGGTTAGAAACATTAGATCGTGTGCCCGATGTTTATACCACCTCTCCGGTTAGAAGCATTTGGACTGTGTTTCAACGCTTATACTGCCTCTTTGGTTAGAAACATTGGAACACGCTCTGATGTTTATACCACCCTCTAGTGTTTGCACTGCTCTCTTTTCCCTCTCGAGCGTGGAGCGTTAGGGCGTTTTGGTTAAATGCATCTGGACAGATTCCAATGCCTATACCGCTCTTTGTTTCGGTTGCATAATAGTTGGATGTGTTTCATTTGATATCACTGTCAGAACCTTAGGATGTGTCCCTAGGTTCACACTATCTCGCTCCTCGCGTATGCCACGCGTTGGGATCTTGTTTGCCGCTTCGGGTGCGCCCGAGGGTCGTGTTGTTCTTTATCCTTTCATGCGTGATGCGTAGTTAAGCTTGCATAATTTTCTTATATCCTTTCTGCATGAAATGTGGTTTGGTTCATGTTGACTTGCTTATGCACGAGTTTGCTGTGGCGTTTCTGTGCATATCATTTGCATCTAGATGTTTCGTTACAGTCTCATTACATGATCATAAGTTATGTTCTGCGTCGTGCATATCATTTGCATCGTGCCCCAGAACTACACTGGTTTGATTCCTTACAAAGGGATACGTAGGCAGCCTGTGGGTGCAACCGTTCTTTGTTTTTGCTTACTTGTTTGTCTAAGTCTTCGGCCTTGTCAAAAATGGGTTGTCTCTGGGCTTTGACATTCACTTCCGTCATTCTATGACTTCCGAGTTCTGTCAAAGAGGGGCAACTGTAGACATCCCATTTTTTACCGTCCTCAAGACTTGGACGTCATTGCTTGAATACCCGATGATTGTGCTCACTCGTGTTCATTTTGAGTCCCTAAAGGTCTCAGCTGAGAGCCTTGCTTTGGAGCCTCTAATCTTGTTTGTTTTGTGTTTGGTTGTGGGCCAAGAGCTTGTTGCTTCACTTCTAGAGGAGAGGGTGACCTGTCAGCCATCCCCTTAGCCTGTCAGCCATGACTTGTGCCTGCCGACCACCAGTGGTTTCCAATCGGCTATGTTGATGGCCAGTCGGCTACATTGATGGCTGATTGGCCACTAATGATGGCCGACGGCCATTTTTCTCCTTTTTCAAATATTTATTTGCCAGCTGTGCCAGCTGTTGTTCATTGATGCTCATCTCCATACACGTGTATAGAGGGATGAATGCAAGCCTTTGGCTTGATTTTCTATATAAGGGGGGTCTCTCCCCCATTTTGAGAGGTTACACAATTTGGAGCAAATTTTTCCCTCTCTCTCTAGAATTCGCTCTCTCTCTTCTTGTTTTATGCTTGAAAGTGAGAATTCTCTATACTTTTGCACTAAGACCCTTAACCAAACATCTTCATCTTGGAGCTGAGGTTCTTTGAGGCTTGGTTTGAGCTTCTAAGGGTGGTTTAAGCTCAGAATTGTGACTGATTTTGTGTTGTGCTTCAAGAGGTAAGGAACTTGCCTTGTAAGCTTTGTTTTAGTTGCTTGCTTTTCCATCTTTTTACACTGTTTTAACCTGGTTTTTTAACCATAAAAAAACTCTGTTTTTAAGGTTTCAAAATGGTGGTTTAAGTCTTGGTGAGTTAGGGGGTCGTCTCATCTTTTTGCTCTTTGGCTTGTGAAGCCTTTTGCGCCATTTCTTAACACCTTTAAATCAAACCTTTTAGGCCTTTAAACCATTGAAATTCAGAGTTATTTCAGTGGTAAAAAGTATGTTTTGAAGCCCAAAAATGGAGGGATTAGGCTCCCTTCCTTGTGTCTCTCTTGCATGCCTAGTTAGCTTCACATGGTAGTTTGTTTTTGCAGCTTGTGTTAGCTTTCTTCAAGCATGTTTTAGGCTCTGTTTTTCCATGTTTCAACTCTATTTTGGGTTGGTTAGAGCATTTGTTGCTTGCTTTTTGTACTTGTAGTGCAATTGCGCTTACTAATCTAGCATGCTGCATGATTTAGCCTATTATTCTAGCTTGTGTTAGCTTAACTTCAAGTTGTTTTAGCTACTGTTTTGGTCTACTTTAACTTTTTTTTGGGTTGGTTAAGTCCTTCGAGGCTTGTATTACATGGCTACAGTGTAATGGTCTTCACTAGCTCATTGTTTTAAGGCTTTAAGCATGAAGTGTTTGAGTTGCTTACATGGTGTAGCATCATTTTGCATGTAATTTTAGTATATATAGCTCTATCACACTCTCACTTATTTCACTCTTTCATTATTTTTGAGAGTTGTGTTTTGAGTCTTGTTTGCGAGCTAACATGCGAGCATGTTTTTCTAGCCTTTTGTGCTTCGATCTCAGCATGTTTTAGCCACTGTTTTGGCATGTTTTAACTCTGTCCAGAGCTGGTTTGGTCAGTTGAGCTTTGTGTTGCATGCTTATAGTGTTGTGATCTTCACTAGTTTGATGCTTTTAGGCTCTTAGCATGTCTTGCATGTGTTGCTTGCATGATTTAGTGTCTTTTTGTATGCCATATTAGCACTGAAATGTCTACAACCTCCCTCTATTCTTCACTTTTTAATTTGTTTTGAAAGTGGCCTTGAGCCCCTTGTTGGCTTGAGTGTGAAATTGAGGCTCTCATGTCTAATAGTTTTAATCCTCTCTTGAGGGTTTCTACTAACCAACAGCATGAGGTCTCTATATGCTCAAGGTGCTTGTGGCTTAGGCCCTCTTTCCAATTAGAGGACTCTCACTATGGACTTAATCGGTTAAAGGACTAATTGGTAATGTAAAATGTGTAAACAAAACATGATAAGTAAAACTTGAGCAAGATAAGCATGTTGTGTTACATTGCATGTGTTTGGGTTGGACGTTAATCCAAACACAAGAAAAATGGGATGTTTCATACTCAAAGTGATGAAACGTGTCATTTTTCTTGATCACCGACACCCTTGATCATGCGTGATAGGGTGGTGGTCCTTCAAATCTTATTTGTGCATTCATTAAGCTTTGTACATGCTTGATTTTCTAGCCATCATGCATTGAAAATGCTTGGTTGGTAGCTTGAGAGCCAAGAGCTACACTCCTTTGAGCTTGAGAAATGATAAGGAGTGTAGCAATACACACATTCCTTGAAAATGCTTTGTTTTACCTCTATTGCTCTCTGTTGTAGCAAAAACAGAAAATGGGGATGGCCGACCGGCCACTTGAGCTAGCGAATTGGCCAGTTAAGGTGGCCAACAACCACTTTTTGTGGCCGACCGGCCACCAGTGAAGTTTTATGCAAATGTGTTCCTGTGTTGAAGCAAAGGCACTCTGGAAGTTGGTGCAATTTTCCAAAATCAAATGAATGCAAATGAATCCAAAATCAAATGTGTTCTTGCGATTTTAGTCTGTACTTGCTTGTGTGTGTCACATAGTAAAGTTAGCTAATAACCGGATAAGAACGCATAATGTTTATAAAACAACATATCATGATAGTAGAGGCCGATCTTTTATCGGGCGAGCGGGGGTGCTCATTTTAGGACCTTCCCCTCTCGTACCCAAGTTCCCGAGCCGAGACAACTTTGGTGATGACAGACACGTGGCCTTTGGCACGAGTCAGGGTTTCCTAAATTTTCCAAAAATAAAATATTTAGGTGGCAACTCTATAATCTGGCAAAGCAGTCCAGTTTTGGCATTATTTGATTCAAAATCTGATTTTCCAAAATGATTTGCCGGATTGGACTCTTTGGTGTTTATCAGGCTCACAATGCACTTTGTGAGATTAGATTCAGAATCGTGACAGGAGTCCGAACTGTAGGACCAATTCGAGATCTCCGAAAGGGGGACACGAAGAAAGTCGAGTCTACAATACCTTGCGAAGAGAAAATTTCTGATATTCTATTTATATTTGTTTTACTTGGTTACGATGGTCAAAATTACTTTGGAGCTTTAACTAATAGCTAATTAATTTAAAATCTTGTATCTCAGCTCTTGTTGCATATGAGTTTCTCTTTATATTTTGTTGGGCGCCTTTCTTTTGCAGTTAATGTCTCCAAGGGATCTCAATCTTCATTTTGTTGTAGGCAATTGACCACATCATTAATTTAGCTACAAAATCAAATTACATGCCTGTTGGCCAAATAAATGTACCTATTATTTTTTGGGGCCAAATGGTGCTACTACGGGTGTAGGTGCCCAACACTCCCAGGTATGGTTCTTCAAGCTTCTTTTGCAAATGATGGTTCTTTACTTGCTTGCTTATTTTCTAAACAAATGACACGTTATTAAGCATCATTGCCTTTAGCCTTAAGGTAATATAAGAGATCTATAGTAACTACATATCTCTAAAGCACTGTGTATAGATGATAATTGAAGAGTATTAAGTTAGTGTCCAATTTGGACGGTTGCAAACAATTGTATCAATAAGTTTCAACCTACCAGTTGTCAACAAGGAGAATGTCAGATTTCTTTTTTTCCGTCTTCATTTTCACTAGGTATTTATTAGGTTTAAGGTTTAAGTACCTCCAAGTCTAATATTTGATTTACACAGTATCGTTTCTTGTTGTGAACATGTTGAGTTTCTTCATTACTCATCTCAAATATGCTTTCAATGATAAAATTCTAAATCAGTGACACACATAACCATTGATGACATATATGGAATGTCATGTAGTGTTTCGCAGCATGGCATGGTGCCTGACTTAGTTTGAAAGTGCTGGCCCTATACTCATTTGAAGACGCTCGTGGACTACTAAAAGTTACCATTAGAGACCCTGATCCTGTTGTTTTCCTTGAAAATGAGTTGTTGTGAGTACTCAGTTCAGCATTAAGTTGTAATATATTAACCTTATCCATATATATCATTATTATTATCCAATGTGACTTTTGTGCTTCAGATATGGTGAGTCTTTCCCTATTTCGGCAGAAATTGTTGATTCTAGTTTTTGCCTCCCAAAAAGAAAGGCTAAGGTATTTTTCCTTAAGATTATGATAGTTTTTGTGGCTGCTTCAGCTGTCTTGTGTTGTTATTTATTTTATCATGATTCACTATTGTTGTTATTTAAAATTTATTACCTTTTGTCTCCTAGGTTAAGAGAGAAGGAAAGGATGTTACGGTGACCAAAACGTTTAGTCGTAAAAGACGATGAAATGAAAATATCTACTATTTTGCCAACTAAAATGTTTAGTCGTGAAAATTAACAATGACTAAACTATTTGGTCACTAAATGTGTTATTATTGGTGACTAAAATTTTTAGTCAGTAAATGTGTTATTATTAGCGACTAAAATGTTTTAGCAACTAAATATTTTAGTCGCTGAAAGAGAATTTCATTTTGATTTAATTACTTTCGGTGATTAAATATTTTGTTGCCAAAACGTTATGTTTGGCAACTAAGTTCGTTTTAGTAGTCGAAGACAAGATAATTAGTGACCAACGTCAATTTAGTCGCGATTGACTATTGCCGACAAGGCTTTGGCGACCAATGAGGCAACGAAGAACTTTAGTCGCCATGGCGGTACGGTGAAGGTGGATGTGGTGGTAGGGTAGTAGCAATGGCGGTGGTGGTGTAGGGAGTGGCTATGGCAGTGGTAGAGTAGTGATAATAGTGGAGTTCAAATGGTGTTAAGGTATGACAACTGTTATAACAGTGGTGGTGGTGGTGGAATAATCGGTGGTGTTGGTGTAAGAAGCAGGGTACTCTTTATCCAATCCATTTGTTTCATTAAATTTTAAGTTTGTAAGATAAAAGTCATTTAAATTATGACAAATTTCTCACATTAAATTACATAATTATTTAATGCTAATTGAATTTATAAATATTTATACACAGGCATCAACATATACCATTATAACCTCATCATCGCTACAATTATCACCAATATTGTTACTACCATCATCACGTAACTGTTACTGTCACCACCACCACCACCTCCACTACCATTATCAAGCCACCATTGTTATTACCACCATCTTCATTATCATTGTCATCGTCACTGTACGGGAAAGACATAAACCTTCTCGTATAATCCTGTTGATCAAGTCTGCGCTCCTCCTTACGTCGTCGTTTTATCACCTCAAAACACAAACGTGAGCTAGCCGGCGGGTGTGTGCCGGAAACCTCTCTGATGCCTGAGTCAGTAAGCTTGATAAATAGACAAAAGCTCTGTGTATTCAGAAAATAAAGTTGTGTTACCTCTCCATAGGTGATATTTGTGAGCTTTTATAGGTTTAGTGTGGCACAATCCTAGTAGGACTCTCACTCCTCCATGTAGAGTCCTCCTAGGATTCATATTCCTGAAAGATCATCCTTATCCTTCAACACCCCCCTCACTGCTTAAACCAAGTGAGATGGTTTTACCCCGACCGGACTACCACGACCGGAGTAAGTGTGGCTTTACTGAGCCGTAGAGTAAGCCGAACTAACATTAGTTTGGTTCTTTCATTCATTGTTCTCCAGACCGAGCTACCGAATAATAAAGCTCGGACCGGTCTAGCCGTAATGCATTATAACCGGACTAAATCTGAGACCGGGCTACCTTCAAGGTGTTCTTGGACCGGACTAACCTCAAGCCTTTCAAGACTGAAATAACTTTGAAGCCTCTTTCTGCTTAGCACTTCGCACTGTGGCCTATAACGGTCCACTTACCTAGCTCGGCCCAATTTTCCATATAAATTATCCTCTCAATTGCCCCTTAATTCCATCTGCACAGCATGATAGAGATTATCTTGTCAATCAGCCGAGCTAAAAACACTCTTCAATCCGTATATCCGTGCTATAAACTCTTAGCCTTCCCAGCTGAGCTAAAAGCCTTTAGCCTTTCCAGCCGAGCTCGAACTCTAAGCCACTCCAGCCGGGCTACATTTTAACCGAGCTACCTTATCCAAATAAAACGCCCTTCAGCCAGTAAACCGAATCGATTGTTCTTCCAACGACACGTGGCAAGCTTTGGTTGGCCAAAGATAGTCGCCACGCCGTTCTTCAGATTTCACACTTTTTGAACAAATTCCGCCAAAAAACCCTACACAAAGCAAAAAACCCTTTTTCCCCGAATCACTTCCTACCCTGTTCTCCTTCCTCTCTCTGAGCCTCTTTTTCCTGAGCTTCTGAGCTTGCTGAGTTCTCTGATCTGTATTCGAAGAAGCTTCGTGGTCTTGCTGCCATTTCTCACATTTTTCTTTGGTCCTGGTAAGCAACTCAAACCTGTTTCTTCTTTTTTTCTCGTTCTTGCTTTTACTTTTGTTCAATCCATTGTAGTTTGTTTCGTGTGTTTTTGCAAAACACTTTTCTGGAAAAAAATTCAACCATAGAACACTTGAATTCATATAATAACATGAGAAACACTAGGTTTGATCCATAAATATGCCCCAACCGAACTAGGATACTGTTTGTGTTATATGTAAATCCATTCAGACCATAACCGAACTAAAACTTGTGAATATATCCGTAGTTTTAGGTCACCATCTTCTGATTTACCTTAGCCGATATAATCGAACCGAACTAAGTCCGAACTTAGAAAACTGGAAATCTTAGCCTTCAACCGAGCTAAGTCTTCGGGGCTAAGCCAGCTTTCTTAGTCTTGAACCGAACTAAGAAAGCTGCCCCTAGAGGCTCAACCGAGGTAACAAAAACCCGTAGTTCAAACTGAGATGACCAAACCCATCCACAAACCGATCTAGCAAACCCCTTGCTCAATTCGAGCTACCAAGCATTTTGCTGAACCGAGATAAACCCTGTTCCCCCATAGGCCGAAGTAGGATTTCTTTATTTTTGCTTTGATTTTGTAGCACGGTCAACGATCTATGCTTAACACCTTTGTTTTCCACTTTGCAGACCTAGGTTGCCCAGGCACTCCTCTGCACGCTCAACCGAGCTACTGAGCACATTCTTCAGACCGAACTAATTTATTTATAACTTATAGAATAAATGGGGAAATATAGGTTTTTGGTAGAAACCCCTGGTGGCCTAGCCAAATTCTGTAAGGATTACAATATACCTGACGATGTCCACCTTACTCTAGCCGAAAAAGATACCACACCTTGGGGAAACCCCGGTTTTGTACCCTTTACCCTTTTGTCCACAATAGAAATCGGACTAAGATTTCCAGTCCAACCCTTAATTTGTGAATTCCTTAGACAAACCAGAATATGCCCAACCCAACTATCCACTAACTCATACCGTATAATAATGGGAATAGCCGAACTAAACCGCCAAGCCGGTCTCAACCTCGGCCTAGCCGAAATATTCCACCAATATTCCTTAGGATCAAAAGAAGATGGGTGGGTCTACTATTTAAGAATCCGCCGTCGTCGAGAGAAAATAATAAAAGGTACACCGGATAAAGACCTAAACGACGACGATTTTTTCTAGGTGTCTAGGAACTTTGAAGACCATCAAGCCCAGATTCCTAGCCGAAATATAAACTGGCAAAAAGGAATCCCCGGTATAACTTACTTCGGCTATATGCATCCTTTTGTTTTACTTCGGTTTCTGGTTTCATAACCGATCTAACAGTTGTATTCTTTTTGTAGACTCTGTCTATCTTGCATCCTTGTACAGTTACCCCAACCTGAACATACTCCGCGCCGCACTACGTGTTGAAGAAAGGAGTTGGGCTAAGTTGTTAGATTTTGAGCCGACCTACAGATACAGCGGTCGCCGAAAAGCCAGAGTGACCGATTTCCTTCTTGAAGACGCACTAGAACCGGACCCAACCTTGCCCCAAATCAACCTCGTCCCTTTGACTGCCGAACAAGAAATGGCAAAAAAGAGCAGAGTAAGGGCACTTCTAACCGAAACTAACAGACCCGAAGTACTGCTCCAAAGTCAAACCCAAGAAACCGTGGTGGCTCTTCCCTCTCAACACCCCTCGACATCTCGGGGGCACAAGCGTGCCCGGACTAGCCAAGCCGAGCAACGCCTTGTTGACGAGGACGAGCCCATTCTTCCACCGAGCCCTCAACCCAGCCTTCAACCGGAGCAATCCGACCTCGCTGACACCTCTAAATGGGCTCCAAGTCTTACTTTTCAAAATCGAGATATCCAGGATACGGACTCGGTGGTTGCTAAGAAGGATCACTTGTTGGCTTTCAACCTCGCCAAAAGTGTGTGCCTTCCAAAGGACCTGGAGCACCACCAAAAACAACTAAACACCGAGCTAAAGGCAATCCGGTCTTCAACAAAATCAATGATCCTGGTAAGTGGCTCTCTGTTTTCTTTGTCTAACTTTTCCCATCTGTCAGTCCGGCTAAAGAGAGTTACTATTTTGCAGGCCATTCAGAAGAACAACATTGCACACAGGAAAGTGTTGGAGCTGAGGAGAACAACAAGGGAGGCCATGGCAGAAGCCGAGGCCAAGAACACCGAGCTAAAACAATCCCAAGCCAAAACCGCCGAGCTGGAGGCCGAGGTCACTCGTCTAACCAGACTAGTTGCATCGGCTAACAGTGACAAACAGCGAGCTGTTACCGAAGTGAAAGACAAATACTTGTGGGAGATGGCGCAACTTGAACGCGCTAAGGACGTCGAAATATCAGTTCTGAAGAAGAAGGCTGAGGACGCCGAGCGCAAAGGTTTCAAGGATGGCGAGGCTGCATACATCCCCCAGTGTGAAGCTGCGAAGGACTTGTTCTTCAAATGCAGCTGGAGGGGTGTTGTGGAGCAGCTCGGTTGTGGGCCTGACACCGAGGTCTACAATGCTCCACAGTATTTCATTCCGACCTCACTGGCGGAGTATGCTGCCGAGCTCCAGAAACAATTTCTCGAAGCGTCTGACGATGAAGAAGAAGAGGAGCAAACTGAGACTCCGGCCGTCAACGCGCCTGCCAATGATCAGTCAGCTCGGTTGGAGCCAACGGTCGAAAAATTGACGACCGAAAATGTGCTTCCAACCGAGACCAGGCTTCCAACCGAGACTGCTCATACCTCTGAAACCGGAGTCAATGTTGAAATTGCAGCCGATCTTGATGATTTTTTTAACTAATTCTGTATTTTTTTCTTGTTTTTGAACTTATGTAGAATGACCCTTCCTTTGTACTTCTGTTTTATTTCAATGAAAATTTTTCTGTTTGTGCTCAACTCTTATTTCGGTTTGCTGCCCTGTTTGTACTTGCTTTCTCTGAATGATTGCTTCCCTTGCTGCATGTGTTATTTTGGTATTTTAGTTGGTCAATCTAAGCTTTATCCAGCCAACCACTCTTTAGCCGAAACTTACTTCGGCTGAAGAGTAACAAGAGTTGGTTTAATCCAGCCAACCACTCTTCAACCATAAACTCACTTCGGCTGAAGAGTAAGAAGAGTTGGTTATTTTAGCCAACCACTTTTTAGCCATAAACTTACTTCGGCTAAAGAGTAATAAGAGTTGGTTTAATCCAGCCAACCACTCTTCAGCCATAAACTTACTTCGGCTGAAGAGTAATAAGAGTTGGTTATTTCAGCCAACCACTCTTTAGACATAAACTTACTTCGGCTGAAGAGTAACAAGAGTTGGTTTAATCCAGCCAACCACTCTTTAGCCATAAACTTACTTCGGCTGAAGAGTAATAAGAGTTGGTTTAATCCAGCCAACCACTCTTCAGCCATAAACTTACTTCGGCTGAAGAGTAATAAGAGTTGGTTTAATCCAGCCAACCTCTAAGTTGGTTTTTCCAGCCAACTTAGAATACAATGTTTGGTTATGCCGACCAAACGTCCTGCAGCCTGGATCCTTATCCTGGGCTTAGGAGGGGTGTTGGTTTAATCCAGCCAACCTCTAAGTTGGTTTTTTCCAGCCAACTTAGAACAAAGTGCTTGGTTTTTCCAACCAAACGTCCTGCAGCCTGGATCCTTATCCTGGGCTTAGGAAGGGTTCATAGTTGGTTATTCTGGCCAAATATGTTTACAATGCTCCTAACTTACTAAAGTTACCTTCTACTGAAAACAATTATGCTGAAAAGAATCGACTTGTTTTATTGAGAAAGTAAAAAATTACACATACTTAAAAGAAAAAAAGCTAAAAATAAAATAACTTGAGATTGGCAGTGTTCCATGGCCTGGGAATTGCTTTGCCATCCTCATCTTCTAAGTGGTATGCCCCTTTGCCTACTAATCCGACCACTTTGTAAGGTCCTTCCCAGTTAGGCCCTAGCTTGCCATCTTCTGGTACCAAGGTATTTCCCATTACTTTGCGCAATACCCAATCTCCGATCTTGAATTGCCTTGGATGCACCGTTTTGTTATATTTTCTGGACAATTCTTGTTGGTAGGAGGCGATGTGAACCAATGCTCTGTCTCTTCTTTCTTCCGCAAGGTCAAGCTCCAATGCTATGGCTTCGCCATTTAAGTCTGGGTCAAAGTTTTCGCTTCGAATTGTGGGGAGACCTCTAATGGGATGACTGTTTCCATGCCATAAGCTAAGGAGAATGGTGTTTCTCCTGTTGATCGGCGAGGTGTGGTGCGGTAAGCCCATAAAACATGAGGGAGCTCTTCTGCCCACTTGCCCTTCGCTCTCTCTAACCTCTTCTTCAATCCATCCAAAACTACCTTGTTTGATGCCTCTGCCTGACCATTTGCTTGGGGATATGCCGGTATAGAATTGTAGAATTCTATCTTGTACTATTCACAAAAGCCCCTGAAAATTCTGCCGTCGAATTGAGTGCTGTTGTCTGATATCAATGCCTTTGGTATGCCGAATCGAGTGATGATATTCTGCCAGACAAACTTCTTCACATCTTTCTCCATGATTGATGCCAAGGCTTTTGCTTCCACCCCTTTGGTGAAGTAGTCGGTTGCTGCAAAGAAGAACTTCCTGTTACCGGGAGCTGTTGGAAGTGGCCCTACTATGTCCAATCCCCACATTGCGAAGAGCCATGGGCTAGTTAGAGATAGAAGTTCTCTGGCAGGTTGGTGTATTTGATGTGTGAACTTCTGGCATTTTTCGCACTTTTTGACATACTTCTCTGAATCCGCTTGCATGTATGGCCACCAGTGTCCTTGTGAAATTGCTCGGTATGCCAATGACCTTCTTTCTTGATGGCTGCCGCATACACCCTCGTGTATTTCGAACAGAAACGCTTCCACTTTGCTGGGGTGAACACACTTTAGGTAAGGTCCTGAGAACGACTTTTTGTACAATGCCAAAGATGGGGAGAGACAAAATCGCTATGACTTTGCTCTTATTCTATTGGCTTCTTTCTTCTCTTCTAGTAAGGTGCCGTCTTTCACGAACAATATGATGGGGTCCATCCAAGAAGGGCCTAACTCTGTACAACATACCTCTTCTGTTTTGAGGTCTTCAATGCTTGGTCTAGGTAGGTAGTCGATCAGCAATGGATGAGGGATGGAGGTGTCTGCCGTTGAGGCAAAGCCTGCTAGTTCGTCTGCTCTACTGTTTTCCTCCCTGCCGATTTGTTCTATCCTGACCACTTCAAATTTCTTGATCTCTGTTTTGACCAGCTCTTGGTATTTGGCCATCCTGGTATCTTTTGCCTCGTAGTCGCCAGATATTTGGTTTACCACCAGCTGTGAGTCGTTGTAAACCATTAGCTCGGTGGCCTTCATGTAGAATGCTGTTTTGAGACCTGCCAGAAGCGCTTCATACTCCGCTTCGTTGTTCGTTGCTGGAAAACCAATGTTGACTGCCTGCTCCACTATTAGGTCGTCTGGAGAGATGAGGACTATGCCGAGTCCTGCTCCATGCCGGTTGGATGCTCCATCCACAAAGAGCTTCCACATCTCCAGGTATTAGGGTAACCAGCAGTGGTGGTTAAGACATATATTCTTTTAGACTGTCCAGAGCTCGGTCGCATTCTTCGTCCCACTCAAACTTGGCTTTTAAAGCTTGAAAGAATGGTCGTAGTCTGTCTGACGACCGGCTTATGAACCAATTGAGCGCAGCTGCCATGCCGGTGAGATGCTGTACTTCCTTTACTGAATTTGGTCTCTCTAGATCCTGAATCACCTTGATCTGAGAGGGGTCTGCTTCTATACCTCGGTTGGTCACCAAGAAGCCTAGGAATTTGCCAGATCCTACTCCAAACGCACACTTGGACGCATTGAGGCGTAACTTATGCTTCTTCAGGATTTCAAACATCTCGCCTAGGTCCTTGAGATGGTCATTCTCATCCTTGCTCTTGACCACCATGTCGTCGATGTAAGCCTCCATTGTTCTGCCTAACAATGGCTCAAACATCTTGGTGACCATCCTCTGGAACATCGCCCCTGCGTTCTTTAGGCCAAAGGGCATTACCTTGTAACAGTACAATCCTCTTGGAGTTGTGAAGGATGTGACCTCCTAGTCTGGTTCATGCATGGCGATTTGGTGGTAGCCTCTGTATGCATCCAGAAAGCTAAGTTGGTTGTGACCCGCCGTCAGGTCTACCAGTTGATCTATCCGTGGTAGAGGAAAGCTGTCTTTTGGGCACGCCATGTTGACCGTTTTGTAGTCGACGCAGACACGCCACTTGCCATTCTTTTTAGGCACTACGACTGTATTGGAGATCCATCTTGGGTAGTGCACCTCTCTTATTGCTCCTGCCTCCAGCAGGTTTCCTACTTCTTCCGCCACTATCTCGGCATGGTGGAGTGCCGATCTGCAGGTGCGCTGAATGATTGGTCTGGCGGATGGGTGGACGTTGAGTTGGTGACAGATGAAGTTGGGATCAATGCCTGGCATGTCGTATGGTGTCCAGGCAAACACTTCGATGTTAGAGGTCAAAAATTCCAAGACTTCTAATCTCTCAATGCTGGACAACGACGAACCGAGCAGAAAGAACTTATCCGGGTTCTTTTCATCTATTCTTACCTCTACCAAGTCTTCCACTGCTTTCTGGCTAGCCGCTTTGCCAACATCTGTGAACAGTTCATTACTCTCAAGTTCTTCCACCGAATGAACGTATCCTTTGGCAGCGCGGCTGCCATTTACCGTGACAAAGCACTGCTTCGACATGATCTGGTCTCCATAGACTTCTTCTATTACTCCGGTGTCGTTGGGGAACCACACCACTTGGTGGTAGGAGGACGCCACCGAGTGAATGGCATGCAGCCATGTTCTGCCCAAGATGATGTTGTAAGTGAAGGGGACCTTTAGCACCCAGAACTCCACTTATTTTGTCACACTCCCTGCTCTGACTGGGAGGATTATTTTGCCAACGGGCCATTCTGGCATGGAGTTGAATCCGATCAGGGGAGATACGGCAGGTGCCAAGTCTTTGTCTTGTAGCTTCAGTTGTTTGAATGTTTCGTAGTACATGATTTCACATGAACTACCCTGGTCAATCAGAATTTGCTTGACGTCAAAATCCTTGACTCGGAGAGTGACGACCAGGGCATCATTGTAAGGGCAATATATCCTTGCCAAGTCTTTATCCGAAAAAGACATGACATTCGTGGCCTCTATCTTCCCCTTCTTTATGGCATGTTGGGCATTTAGCACTTCTCTCAAGTGCTCAGCCTTTTTAATTGATCCTCTGAGCTCGCATATACGCTCAGGTTCGAAGACTCCATGTATCACATTGATAACGCCTTGAGGCGGGGTGTCGATCGGCATCCCGTTGGGGTTATTGTGGTCCTGGGGGGTTGGTTGCGCCCCTCATTCAATGTATTTATCTAGGTGGCCTGCTGCTACCAACTCCTCTAGGTGCTGCCTCAATGGCGTGCAATTTTCAGTGCGGTGCCCCTTTTCTTTATGGAAGGTGCACCGTGACCTGTCATCGTAATCCTTCTGAGCCTCGCCTAGCTTGGCTGGCCACTTGACAAAAGGCTCATCTCAAATCTCACTAAGTATTCGGTAGATCGGTTTCTTGAATACCGTGGTTATGGCAGTGCGGACTCTCAACCATCTTTTGTCTTGGTCTTCTCCTTTATCTTTTCTGCCACGTCCGTTTCTGTTCGGACGGTCTACCGCGTTGACCTTTGCTGAGGTCTTCTTTTCTGGTGCTGTGGTCGCGCTAGATTTTGCTTTGGCACGTACGCCATCCTCTTCCACCCTGATGTGTTGATGCACTCTTTTCATCAGGGCTTCCATGGTGAGGGGCGGTGTCATGGTGATAGAGTCCCTTAGTCTGTTCCCGACTGGAAGGCCTCTTTTGTACTGTGCAATGGCGAGATTGGTGGGACAGTCTCTAATCTGGTTGAAGGTCTCCCAGTAGCGACTGTTATAGGATCTTAGGGTCTCCTTGTCACCCATGTCAATGGAGAGTAGCTGGTCAATCTCCACTGGGGTTTTAGTGTTTGTTCGGAACCTTGTTACGAACGCCTCCGCTAATTGTGCCCAAGAGGCTATGCTGCCCTCTGGAAGTTTCTCAAACCAAGTCAAGCCTAGGTTGCCAAGGCTAGATGGGAAGAGGATGCACATCAAGGCCTCGTTCCGTCGGTATAGAGCCATGACCTGGCGAAAGTGGCTCAGGTGTGAGTAGGGGTCCGTTTTCCATTCGTATGCAGTGAATTTGGGCTATAGGAAGCCTGATGGTAGGGGCGCATTCTCTATCGCCGAAACGAACGGTGAGGTCTGTAGTCTCACCAATGCCTTGTCCGTTAGTTCGTAGGCAGGGCACGGTATTGGCATTCCTACCTCGACACTTCCGTGCGTCCGAGGAGCCAACCGCTGTAAGGCAGAAACTCTTTACGGATCACGTGCCCTGGCGTCCTCCTTCCATCGTGCCTTCTCTTCTAGCACGGATCGTAGATCAGACGATCTGGGCAACTCTACCTGCCTAGACCTTGTCTGGTGTGTATGCGAGAGCCAATATGTGCTTCCTTCGGTGTACGACCTTTCAGATCTCGTCCTCTCAGATCTAGAGTGACGAGTTCTAGAAGATCTGGATTGCGTATCGCCCGTCCTGAGGCTCTTGTTCTCTGCTTGAGAGGGTGTAGTATTCCTACTACGACTTTCCGAGTAGCGAGGGGGCGTCTTGTTTGTGCGCCCCTCTCCTGTCGCCACTTGCTTTCCCTTCACCTGGCGCTTTAGAGTTTCCATGTCCGCCGCCATTCGACGTATCAACTCATCCTGCTCCTTGACGCGATCCTCCAGAGCCTGGGGATCAATCCTCCGCCTTTGTCTGTCTGGACTATGTGAACGGGAGTGATGAGGGCTGTTAGTCCGCCTTCTTCCTCTTGTATCCCTCCTGGGATTACGCTTAGGCTCCAAATCCCCCATGGGAAGGACAAGAGGTAGACCCTCGCGCCTCGCACCTCCCTCTGGTGTTTGTCCGTCAATGGCGGATTGTGGCAAATCTTCGTTGTGTGCCATTGATTCTAAAGAAGAAAAGCTTGATCAAGAGGTTTTGTTCTTGTCTGAATTCCCACAGACGGCGCCGATTGTACGGGAAAGAAATAAACCTTCTCGTATAATCCTGTTGATCAAGTCTACGCTCCTCCTTACGTCGTCGTTTTATCACCTGAAAACACAAACGTGAGCTAGCCGGCGGGTGTGTGCCGGAAACCTCTCCGATGCCTGAGTCAATAAGCTTGACAAATAGACAAAAGCTCTGTGTATTCAGAAAACAAAGTTGTGTTACCTCTCCATAGGTGATATTTGTGAGCTTTTATAGGTTTAGTGTGGCACAATCCTAGTAGGACTCTCACTCCTCCATGTAGAGTCCTCCTAGGATTCATATTCCTGAAAGATCATCCTTATCCTTCAACACCCCCCTCACTGCTTAAACCAAGTGAGATGGTTTTACCCCGACCGGAGCAAGTATGGCTTTACTGAGCCGTAGAGTAAGCCGAACTAACATTAGTTTGGTTCTTTCATTCATTGTTCTCCAGACCAAGCTACCGAATAATAAAGCTCGGACCGGTCTAGCCGTAATGCGTTATAACCGGACTAAATCTGAGACCGGGCTACCTTCAAGGTGTTCTTGGACCGGACTAACCTCAAGGCTTTCAAGACCAAAATAACTTTGAAGCCTCTTTCCGCTCAGCACTTCGCACTGTGGCCTACAACGGTCCACTTACCTAGCTCGGCCCAATTTTCCATATAAATTACCCTCTCAGTCACCATAAAACATACCATCATTTCACTACCAGCATTACAGTTTTTATGATCATTGTCACCACCTCTCCACCACCACCTCTACTACTACAATCATTCACCTCCATAATCATTACCACCATTACCAATGATTTTTTAATTTTGGGCTCTCAAAAATCCAAACTAAAAGTAAGTTATTTTATTAGTCGGGCACATGAACACGTGGTATTCCTGATCTATTGGATAATTTATGCAAACAGTAACAATTTTTAATTAATTTGTTGTCTAATTAATTCAAAAATATGAAATTACCAAAATTTTAATATTTTTTAATGGAAACTTGATAGTAATAATTATTTCATTGTCTTCAACTAGCGAAAATTCATTTTTTTCAAATAGTGAAATTTAGCCTTAATGTTTAGGTGAAATTTAACTATTAGCAAAGTGAAATTTCTAATAAATGAGTAGAAATTATAAAATTAAATGCCAAAGATGGACTAATGAGTAAATGCTTAGGTGAAATTTAACGATTAACATCATAACCACATATAATTTGGCATTTCACTTTAACGATTTGAATATTATCAAATTAGCCCTTCATCTAATCTAATTAGATATGTGGCGTGATTAATGATTTGAATATTATCAAATTGGCCCTTCCATCTAATGATGACGTAGCGCAACCATGTCAACACCATTATTCTCGCAACTTATAGTTCATATATTATTATATTTATTGAAGGGTTTAATTGTATCATTTTTTAGAGGAGTAAATTGATACTTCATGATAGCTTTAGGGAGGTCAAATAATACAAGGGGTGTGGTACATTTTCATATAGCGAAAGAGGGGCCTACAAGGACATAGAATTGCAAAAGAATGACGAGGTAAATGTGAAAAAAATATGTTTTGAACTTTTTGAAAATTGCCTCTACAAATTTTAATTTTTCCATTGATAAAATAGGAGAGAAAGGGACATAAAGAGAACAGTAAAAAAATAAATAATTAAAGGCTCGTGATGGATGTAGATCAGTGTTAGGGTCATACATTCATTTAGCTCTTGCAATTGGTTAGGCATGCAACTAACATGAAATTTCTTCAATGTTAATATTACCAAGATTTAATTTAATTTTATAATTATTAAATAAACAAAAAAAATTAAGATAAATTACCAATAGGTCATACTTTTGGGACATATTATCCATTAAGTCTTATTGATAAATTTATCAGTCTTGTAAGTAAATAAGTCTAGTTAATAAGACTGTTTGTAAGTGGCCAGAAAAACTTATTAATTTACTAAACCAGTTCAAATAATTATTTGATTAAATTATTAATTTAAAATGTTAAATTACATTAATGTTAATATTAATTAAATTTGTTACTATTTGTAATAACTATTAATAATTAAATAATAAATTATTAACAACATAATAATAATATAATTATTATTTATTGATTAAAATTATAAAACTCCATAAATTTATTTTTGTATTTACAATATTAATTAAACTTTAATAAAGGTAAAAATACAAGCATAAATAATAAAACTTTAGAACCGTGCTACGTAGCTCGAAACCAAGACCCCTCTAATCCCCCGAAACCAAAACGACGCCGTTTCGGCGTTTTTGAATTTTTTTTTTTTTTTTGGTTCAATCAGAAAGAAGAAGCAGACGGGAAGAAGAAGAAGAAGGGAAGAAGGGAAGAAGCAGAGGCAGACGGCGGCGGCGGAGGCAGACGACGGACCGACGATCGACGGAGCTACGACGATCGGCGGAGCTGCAACGATCAGACGCTCTGCAGGGGCCATTTGTGTGTGTGTGTCTCCATTCCCTCTTCTCTCTTCTCTCCCTCTCTTTCCCTCTCTCCTCTCCGCTCTTCTCCTCTCCGTTCTCCCTCTCCCTCTCTCTCTCTCTCCCTCTCCCTCTTCCACCTGCGTTTTGAGCTCGAAAATGGTGGAAAATGGTAGGAAAAAAAAAACCTAATAGGGGGGGCAAATTTTTGAGCTCTCAAGCTTTATTCAAAACTTTAAAAATGTATAAAATTAAGATCAATTTTTACTACAAAATTTTGTCGCAAATTCAAATTTCTTCTAACAAACCCTCCAAAATTTTACCTAAATTAAAATTCCCTCCTAAAATTTAGGAAACCCCCCACTCCCAAAGAGCAAAAACTAGCTGGAGAGAGAGAGAGAGAGACAAAGAGACATGCGTTCTCTAGAGAGAGAGGGAGAAAAAGTGAAGACAAAGAAGAGAACATGAAGAGAAGATGGCGGGAAGAGTAGTCCTTCAGAGCGATAGCCATTGCTTTGCTTGCGACGGCCATTGCTTCGCTCGAGCAATCCTTCGGAGTTACCTCCTTCGCAGCTCCGTTCGTCTTCGCTTCTCTGCCCGGTCGATGAAGACCCACGAACGAAGCAAACAAAGCCGTCTCATCTCTCCCTCTGGCCGAAGCTCTCGTACCTCTCCCTCACACCGCCCAATTTCAAGTACATGTTCAGATATTAGGGTTTTGAGTTCTGATTCGAGGCACTATGACACTTTAAAACCTAAAAATTGTAGTCGTTGTTTAAAACCTAAAAATTGAACTTTAAAACCTAAAATCATGTCTAAGAGCTGAGATATGATGTGGTTGGAACCAGAAATTGAACTTTTTATTAGTGTTTGATGATTTTTGCTTTTGCAATTGTTGTAAGTAGTTGTATATACTACTTTTGGATTATATGAAGTGCTGATTATTTTTTAAAAAAATTTCTTTGTAGATGACTAAGATTAGTTGTAGAGAAGTTGTGAACCACTTTGATTTTGGTATTCCTTTACTTTTATTTTTATGCGTTTCAATCATTAACTTTGTAACCCCTTTGTAGAAGGTTTGTTTATGTAGTGTTGATTAAAAAAAAATTCTTTGGTTTATTTTTGGATAAGTAAAAGAGGAGTGCAAAGAAGTTGGGCAGAATTATTTGTGTTTCTTTATGATTTTGATTTCATTTATCTGAAAATGAAATGGGTTGAAATTGTTTGATTTATGTGAAATAGGTTACTATGAGATGAGATAGGTCTTTTTCTATGAAATGGGTGACTTCTATGAAATTGTTTGATTTATGTTTTTATAATTTCTTATACTTTGTTGGGTTTGATTTTTGAATATTGCAAACACATTAAGATGGAAGTATTAATGGTACATATTTAACTTACCCCAGTTTTAAATTGAATGTGTAAATTGCAAGGGTTATGAGCAAAGGTGTAATGTGGCAGCATGTTTCTTGAGTTTATTAAACAAATAAACAAATTTGTAAGTGTGTTTGTTGTTTTCTTTTTCCTTTTAAAAAAATAATAATAATAATAAATAATAAAAAAACTGTTTAATTGTTTATTGAGTTCAACAAGGCAATGGTGGCAGTGAATTCTATGGATGTCTCTAACAAATATCCTAGATCAGTAAGGCATTGAAGGAATTTTTTTTTTTTGGTGGCAGGGAATTCTATTTTGATCATAGATTGTAAATTTGTTTATAAAATCTATTTTGTGGCAATGAATTATATTTTGTAGTTCAATTCAAATTGTAAAATTTGTTTTGATATTAGAAATTCAGTCACTCACTCTCCCTTTCTCTCTTCATTTCGGCTTTGCTCGCCATCTCGACTCACACTCTTTATCTCTCTCCATTTTGGCTCCTTTCTCATGCTCTCCGACTATATCTTTCACCCTCACCAGTCACCATTCTCTCTCTCTCTCTCTAACTCTGGCGATTTCTTCATATCGTTCTATCTACACCCACACACTACCACTGTATCGCTTTGTTTGGAAATTTCCCCGCAATCCATAGTTGCTTCCGCCAATTTCTACACCAACCCCCGTCTCGATCTCTACCCAGCACTAGTTAATTCAATTTCTCTCTCTAACTTCCTCTCCTTTTCCAAATTTCTAAACCCTAGCTATGTTTATGTTTTTTGCAATAGTTACCATCAAATCTTGTTTTTTGCAGTAAAAAAATTTGTATTTTGGTGCTGTTGTTTCCAACTCTATAAATTCAAACCTATACCCTAATCTCTAGTTCTCTCTATAGATATTTGTAGATCTATTTATATGATTGTTCATTTTTGAAGTTCTAATTTTTATGTTTTTGTTATTGTTCGTAGCCCTAAGTTATTTAATGCAGTGGATCATGTCATTCTTCCTAATGGCAATGGCCTAAAGGTTAGTTATTTCTATGGTCCTATCACGGAAGTTTGATTGTTGTTTGCTTGTGTAATTGAATAATATTACAATTATGTTTTTGTTACGTTGACTTTATCTTATATTATTTGTGGGATTTTGTTGTGTCAGTTTCATATTTTGTCTTGTATTGGTTTTTGTAATATCACGTGTCTATAGGAGATGTTTATTAGGTGATTTGTTCTAGTAATTTTCGGTTCTCTTTGAAGATTAGATTTTATAATTTTGTAAACTCGTGTTAAATAATATTTGAATTTGTTCTAAAAGGAAGTTGCTAGGAGTAGAAAAGGATATCAAAGCATTCCTTGTGGGAACTATGATGATTTAAATGAAAGCTTTTGGTATTACTCTTTTTTTGGAGATCATTTTGTCCTTGATTTTATATCAAGTTAGCTTTGCCCTTATAAAATTACAAGTGACTAATGTAGCGGCAATCAATGTCATTGCTAAGTCTATAATGGTGTTAGGTTGGTTTTCTTTTGTTTGTGATGACAAATATATCCCCTCAGGACTAGACTATTTGTTGAGAAATATTTATCAATTAATTCCATTTCTATTCATGTTTTTTGAGAAATTCTTCACTTCATGCTCCTCTTGGTTTACAATAAAATTGAATTCTTCCATTGACTTAAAATGTATGTATGGCTTGACGCGGTGGATTCAATAAAATTGAATTCTTCTTGGTTTATTTGTCTCACTTAATATAAATTTTATTTTTATTTTTTTGATTTGATGACTTTTTACTTGCTGGTTTTGTCATTCTCTTTCAAGGTTTGAGTGGACCAGTGTGAAACTTTTGCTTTGTGCTTTATATATATTTGCTACAAAACTTGGTTTTACAATGGAAATGCAGCTCCTGGGCACTAGTTTTCAATAGGATGTTCAAACAAAATTTTAAGAAACTTTAGTAGAAATTATTGGGTTTTTTTTTTCGTGAATGGTCTACAAATTCTGGAAATACTATGTAGAGGCTTGTAAGAAACTTTTGAAACATGTTGGGAAACAATGGAAAATGTAAGGAAAATGCTCCCTACAAAATCATCTCTTTAGCTATACTACTGAAGCATTTTTTCCTTTTTCAATTACAGTTCTTACTACTTTTTAAAATTATTTTGTATAGTTTTAATATGACATTAATAGAAGTCACACACAACAAACTTAACTCTAATCAAAACTTTAAAAATTCAACAACAAAATAGAGCAAAGGAAGGTTGGGAGAATGAACTAACCTAGAAGCTATCTACTTCAGATTCAGGAAGCGTTTGAAAATTTTATCTTCCGGGTCCTTAATTGATTTATGCCTGTAGATTAGAATGAACAACAATGAAAACCTCATCTTCAAGCACCCTCCACTATTAATTTAAAAGTCATGCAATAAAAACACTTATGAAAAAATTCACTTTCCCCCTCAAGCTGTGTCATTTTGAACAATTAATTTGCAAAATTACCCCCTTAAACTATTAACATCAGTTCACTTTACAACATTTTACGAGGTCAATATTTTTAACCGAATATCATACCTGCCAGCACACACATGACTATTTTAGGCTATTGATTCACTTTTACACATAGTAAGTACACAAATATTCGGATAAATGCAACAAAACATGATCAGCTATTTTTAAAATATTCAATAAAATGCAAAAAACACAAATATGACCTGTAGGAATAGATGGTACATAAATAGGACACGTAGGTTGGGAGTTAGAATCGAAAATGCTTTAAACTTAGTCGAAAAAAGACATTCGAGGGGTGAAAATACAAAACAGCCCCCAAACTAATGTTGTCATGTAAAGGCCAGCTTCCCCATGCCAAATATAACCTATAGGATCATACATTACATAAATAGGACACGTAGGTTGGGTGTTCGAGTCAAAAATGCCTTAAACTTAGTCAAAAAAATGCATTCGAGGGGCAAAAATACAAAACAGCCCCCCAACCAATGTTGTGATGTAACAGCCAGCTTTCCCGTGCCAAATATGACCTGTGGAACAGACGGTACATAAATAGGACATGTAGGTTGGGAGTTAGTGTCAAAAATACCTTAAACTTAGTCAAAAAAGGTGATCGGGAGGTGAAAATGCAAAACAACCCCCCAACCAATGTTATGATGTAACGGCCAGCTTTCCTATGCCAAATATGACCTTTAGAAATAGACGGTACGTAAATAGCACACGTAGGTTGGGAGTTAGAGTTGAAAATGCCTTAAACTTAGCTGAAAAAAGGTGTTCAGGGGCCGAAAATACAAAACAGCTCCCCAACCAATGTTGTGATGTAATGGCTAGCTTTCCCATGCCAAATATGACCTGTAGGAATAGACGGTACGTAAATAGGACACGTAGGTTCGGAGTTAGAGTCGAAAAAAGGCGTTCGGGGGCGAAAATGCGAAACAGACCCCCAACCAATGTTGTCATGTAACCAGCAGGTTCCTCATGCTAAATATGACCTGTAGGAACAGATGGTACGTAAATAGGACACGTAGGTTGGGAGTTAGAGTAAAAAATGCCTTAAACTTAGTTGGAAAAAAAGAGTTTGAGAGGCGAAAATACAAAACAGCCCCCCCAACCAATGTAGTGATGTAACGGCCAGCTTCTCCGTGCCAAATATGAAGAAAAATTATTATAAAAATTATTTACTAAGACTCTTACAAAGAAAATGTTGAAAATCAGACTCCTAATGTCCACTCTGGTTTTATGTTTTTCACTTACCTGTGTGGCCTAAACATGAAAATTTACAACCAAAAAGCATATTCTGTGTTCTTAAAAGTATGTCTCGATGATAAATTAATCTATTAATCTTTTTTGTTTAGTTAGATAATTAATTCACTATGTTATGAATATTGTTGAATCATATGTTTTGGCAAACAGAGATAGAAATATGATAAAGATAGAACTTGGAAGATGAAGGATAGATCTGGGTGTTGACATTAACAAAATATAACTTTATCAAACTGATTTGATTAGGAGCTTTCCTCCGTTTCTTTTCCGATATTTGTTATGTTGATGTAGTGGGTATTATAATGTAGTTGAGTTTATTGCATAGATTTTTTTTCTCCTAATGTTTGGATTGTAGGTATAATCTAGTTTCTAAATTTCTTTTCATTCTTGGTTAAATTTTTTCTGGGGGACTTGTTTTACAATTGTAGTGTAACTATTAATTAAAATGTCATTGTAACACTTTAGTTTGATTAAGCAATTTTGTGACTCACACAACATCTTTAAAAGAAAGGTAGCTTGTATTATTGCATTTCTGCTTCTTTTTACCTTGATTTTGGCAACAAATAATAGTATTTATTGGTTTGAAATATGGGTTGTAAGATGTACTCCAAGTGCTTGCAAAAATGTCTGATTGAATTTAGTAATTGTTTGAAGAAAGAACTAAAAATCCCGCTTCATACAGTTCCACTCACTTTGAAAAAAGATTTGATTTTGTTTTTGCAATTGTAATTTATGTGATTTTGAAGTTCATTTAAGCCTTGATAGAGTTGTTACTGTGTTATTTTAATGTTTTGTGGCTGAATCTATGTTGCCCCAGCTGCTCCCTATAGGCTTGGTAGGTCCATTACTTGGATGTGTTGGATGATATTTTATGAGTGCTATTGAAGTTTTGTTACTGTTATCATTATTGTTATGGTTTTAAGAAGGAAAATTTGGATTGTTTATGTGCTATGACAACTTATTGCCTTTTGTGAATATTTGTGTCGATGAGAAGAGTTTAAATTTAGCTTAGCTAATTAAATCATGGACTATTGAAACAATTAGTCAAGATTAAAATGGCTATACTATTTGAAACTAGTTAATGGATGTAATAGGTGGTCATTATTATGTACATGCTTCCTTTGTCATGTCTTATGTTTGCTAGGTATATACTGCGTTTGCTAGGATGTGCGATCCTTTTATTTGGCTTTAGTTTTTGGAAATTATTTTATCTCTTGTTTTTATTTTTTATTTTTTTTTCATTGATGCTTGTGACTCGCAATAATAACTTGGGTTATTTGCTCTTAAGGAACCACAAAACACACCGAGTCATTCAATGTCTCTCAACTACCAAAGCTTAAATTATGTTTTAAATTCTGTAGTAATCAGTGACTTTATATTGCCGGAACTTATGTTTAGAAACAAATGTTTCTTTGAGTGCTGAAGTACATGCATAGTTGATGGAATCGAACTTAAAACATAGGAAACCCAATTCAAATAGTTGAAATGATGATGAATCAATTTGTGTACATTAAATGTGGCTACCATCAAATTTGCTTGATGGATAAATGCAGCGTGCATTTGCTAGGTAATTATTGTTGAAAGTGAAGCTTGACAAATTGTTCATGAGTTAAATTTTATGCATAGAATTGGTGCTGAAACAGAGGTTATGCTAGCTGATTGTCATATGTTTGTTGTCTTTTCTTAACTCTTGTTTTGTTTGGACTAGAGGACCTTGTAATAGGTGGCTCATGATCATGAAGTAGCCAAGTTTGCTCTATCTATGAATGTCGTAGTTTCTATGAATGTATCCACATTGATCATTGGCTGGTTTGACCTTCATCTACTTTTCAACAAAATTGTCTTCAGTACACCAAGAAAAGGGTGAGATGCTCGCACTTTCCTTCCTTTATCGATGTCTATATGTATCTTTGTGTATATTTGTTTCATTAATAAAAGTTTTTTTGTTGATAAATTTTTTTTAAAAAAAAGACAATAAAATTTGGACTAATTAGTTAAATTACAAAGTTGATGAAATTTTGTGAATCTCTCATCATATTGAAGTTTTCACATTGCTTAAACTTCAGGGGTTCAATGATTGGATCGGGTAATTAGTTTAAGTTGGGGATAGATTAAGTGTTTGCTACAAAACTATAATGCTATACGTATTTTGGTCAAATGTAAATGCCATGATTTTCATTCTATTATTTATTTATTTTTGTTGTTCACTATTTGTTTCTACAATGTGATGAATGTCATCTAGGCCTTGGCTTTATTTTTAGCTTTAAATTTGTCATACTCTACCTAAATATGGGATTTATATTTATTTATTTTATTTAAGGAAAGTGTTTTCTAGTTTGAACCATCAAACTTATCACAAAGCGACAGCACTCCACCCTCCCTCAATTAAAATAACCATGTTTGTCAAACTTATCACAAAGCAACTCCATGGCTAACTCAATTAAAGACGAGTAGAGAATCTTGATTGCTTTATAGATTTTATGTACATATAACTTGAAAATGTATGTCTATTAACTTTCTTAATACATGTGTATGTATTGTAGCGGACCGGACCAGACCGAAGGGGTGGCGAAGGGAGGTTAGGGCCCCTCCCAAGCTTCAAATTTTGTTTATAGTTCTATTACACATGACACTTAAATTTGGGTGCTATTAGGAATTAGCCCCCCAAAGAAGCAAAGAGTAGTTAATTGTCCCAGTTAAGATTCCAATATCTTTTTGTATAGTTGGTTATATGCATCCTTGACTTGGATATGACTTTCTGGAGGTGGATGGTTAAACATTGTTTTTAGAGGAAGAGACTTGTCAATATATATATTTAGGCTTTTGTGAAATACTTTTGATGTTAATAGAGGCTATATCTATAGTAGGGAACTTTATATTTAGCTTGAAGAATTATGAATATTTAACTGTAGAGATTTAAACAATATGGTCTTCATTGGTTTTGTGTCTTTGTTCAACTTCACTTGGCCCTTGAGAAATTACATGCTTTTGAATTATTTTTTTAATTATTTTGCTGATAACTTTTTTATTTGGTTATGTAAGGTGCTTTAATGGTAGTTCCTCTCACTTACAGTTTTCATGTTTTGAAAGACTCTTGTGGTGCTTTTGTTCTTTCCCACTTGTTCTTTCATATTGGCCGGCTCTTTTCACATGGTAAGAATATCTTTATTCTTGCTTTTAGTCTTCAATTTATTTCATTGCTGAAAAATCTGGAAAACCTCCTAGATGTTGATTTGTGATTATGTACCAATTTTAAGCAAAATATAACAATCCCAATCAAACAATCAAGAGAAAGAGACACAAAGATTTTACGTGGAAAAACCACAATTGGACACCTTCCAATTGTGATCAAAAAACCACGCAGACATGACCACAAGACAATCCACTAAGAAGATTTAAAGGAATTACACAGGTATCACTCTCAATTATCTAGCGAATCCACAACGCCTAATTGAACCAACCTCTATGTGCCTCTTCCAACCCCATCTTCAGCACGGAATTGTCTTTCTGATGAGCCAATCCGGATTCCACCAAAGCTTCAGGCTCGAATTCTTCAGAATTCACAACTGAAGAACAACTCTCTCTTTTGTGTATAACAAACAAACCTTTGATGTACTCTCTTTAAACCATGAGTTGCATACTCAATAAAATATCAAAGAAAAAATAACAAAATATCCCCAGATATAAACCTTTAGGAACCAAAAAGAAGATCTGGAGGACTTCAATCAATCACTTAGTTTTGGGAGAAAACCAAGTATTTATAGAGAACCAAAAGTAATCCTAGATTGGGAAGAAAACAAACTCCTTGAGAAATCCGGATTCTGAGGCTCGCTCGAGCGAAGCTTTCCTGGCTCGAGCAAGGAGAGTAATTTTCATGATTTCTACTAGTGCCTTGGCTCGAGCGACCGATCACTTCTTTCAGGTTTTTGTATGGACGCAATCCTTCGCTCGAGCGAGCATTCCTTAGCTCGAGCGAGCAAGCCTTAGCTCGAGCGAGCAACGGCTGACATGCAATTTTGAATGCAATTTTGAATTTTGCTTGACATGGTGGCCGGCGACTCGACCCGTAATAATCGGTAAGTGGCAATCTTGAAAGCATTAACATCACAAACTTCTCTGCATGGCTCGATTCGGGTTTAGATTCGCATCTAATAAACTCATAGCCTCACTGAAATAAAAGTGCGAAAATAAATACATCTGAAAGGAGTTTTGTCAAACGGGGTTGCCAAGAATAAAAACCTAACAATTGCCACTTTAGTAGTTAATGGAAACTGATATTTTATATTGTTGCTTCTTTTTTTTAAACTTGCAGATTTGGATGCTTGCCATTTCAAGTTCACACTAAAAAATTTGTATTGATGTTCCTTTTCATTATGAATACTTTGGTGTGGTCAATTAGTATGTTGATGAGAAGCACTGAATGTGGTATAAAGATCCAGTTTCTAACAAGAACAAAAAAAAGTGTCTAGTTTCTAATGAGAGCATGTATCCTATCTCAAAAATCTTAGATATTTGGTACGTGACACGATAACAATCTCATTACCTTCCTAGTGTTGACCCTCATAATGAAGCATATACTTTTGATGATTTATGTGGATGGGGCCATTTCATGTTCCTATAGTGGGGACAAATTTGATGGAGGTGAAGGTTTCGGTGATGATTTAAGGCCAACAAATGGACATGGATGATTAACCCCTTCACTAAAAGTGACCAATGACCATTCTGTTTTATAGACGTGATGTAATTTGGGTGGCTTCTTTATGTAGATGTAAATTTGATTTTGGTAATCCGTGTATGTGTAGATTATTGATGTGTAAGGTTGTAAATTTGATTTTGGATACCAATTTATTCAGCACAAAATGCATCCATATTGCAAGAGTATAGAGCAATTGATTGCACAATTGATTGTATGCCATTGCCAGTCAAGTCTAAACAATACAAATTTGCTTCAATTAATTGTACAATTGATTGTGAGATTATAACATGCCTAGTGCCTAATAGATTCACTATGAATCGATTGTAAACAATATTCAAGCAAATTATACAAGGACGCCGAACTTTGGCATGTTTTTTTATTTGTTTATCATGGCCATGGGCTCCAAAATGATTGGCCAATTGATTGGTGTTTTCACTTTCTTGCAAGAATTGATTGACTAATGGGTCTCCAATCCATTTTCAAATCGATTGGAAAATGCACTGCCTTGATAAAAATCAATTGGCCACTCCATTGGCCATAATCCAAATAAAAGCTAAAGCCAAAATCTTGAGTGTTTAGTCAGGCTATGGGCTTCCAAATTAGAAATGAATATAATAAGAAGGTCTGAAGTTAACAAACTATATCATTCACAATCTGATAAATTACTGTTCAATACATTAAACATCAAGCAAAATACATCATATTTCAAACATCAAGCAACTTAATCTGATTGACAATTTTCAAAAATTTAGAAGAAAAAAGAAAAAGAAAAAGAAAAAAAAGGCAATATGCTACCATATTTCAAATAATAAACAACCTGGTGAGGTCGTATTTACCGAAACACCAACCATAAGAATTTTTTTATACATGAAACATATCATACTAAACTCCCAAAAGTAAGCAAAAAGTGTTCATGAACAAATTGGGACAACCACAAAACCTATAACATATTCAACTATCAATTTAGTCTAAGCATAGTAAAACAATGAAAAGGCCAAGGTCAAGGCTCCTTAGAAAAATCATCTCCGTCTTCAACATCTTATGTTCCCGACTCTTCTTCATCTCCCTCATCATATCTCTTCCCAACTTTTCTTCGTGTCCCCCATCCTCACCTTGTCCTCCATCCTCATGAGGGGTATCTACATTTTTTTTTGGTCAATTCATTCAATTTCACTTACACAGATTTTAGTTACTCGTGCATCATCTAGACCTGCCTTTTGTCCATACAAGCTTGGGTGTTTTCCAACTGCTTCACCACATCAAAGACCTTACTGATCTGAATGGCTATACCTGCTGAAGAGCACAAAATAAAAGTCATGGGTTAGTGCAGATTCAAAATTGAATGCATGTTGGTTTTTTATTTATTTTTTTTAAATTGTGATGGTGGGTTTTGTGCAAGTGGTATTTGTAATCTTTGCTACTGTAGGTTCAGTGTAGATTCGTAGTCATCCAGAGATGGTGGAAATTTGAACAGTGGTAAACACAACCACCCCACACCCTACTACATCAAAGAATAAAACAAGCAGGCCCTCAGAAATCTTAGATGGTGCCCAAACCTTTGCCACTCTCACATACCTGATCTGACTCAGCTTAGAGACCAAGTCCTACACAGAATAATTGTGTATACTAACTGAGTAAGCCAAGCTTTGAGGCTAAAAATAAGTCCTATTCTATCTCGCCCATGCCTCAAGTAAATGAATAAGCTAATAGCAAGCGTGCATTGTAGCAGCTTTTGATTGAAAGCTCGTTTTTCTAGATTCAAAGCCAAAGAGGAAGCTTTGACTAATCAATCTATAATTTTTTTTTAAGTAAGGGAAAGAAAGAAATTTAAACATAAATAATTAATAAGACAATGATACACCGCCTCCAAAATAAAAGAAGACTTCACCTAATCCAAATGAATGCTACAAAGAAGCCTCAATTATCACAAAGAAGACTCATGGATTTGCACATCACAATCAAGAGTTTACAACAAATAACAACCACCTGTTGCTCAAATATCAAACTGTTGGAAAAAATTTGGTTTTATAAGGCTTATTTTGGGCCGACTTTGAACCCAAAATTGAGTGGGCCCCAAACCTCTTTTGGGGTAGGTCCGAAGAGGTGACGTGTTCATTGCCGCATGGCAAGTCACACGGTGAAGACGGTTCATCAAAACCAATTATGAGTGAATGGGAACTTGACATTGTTTTCGGGTTCGTGGAATGGACATTTAAAGAATTAACTATGGGTTTCCTTTAAATGGATTGTCCCACATTGAAACTTTAAGAGAGCTTTGTTAAATGTATAATCTCTAGATTGCAACACTTGGGTTGGGCGCCAAGGAGCACCCCAAGTTTGTAGAAGAGAGGAGTTATGGACAAATTGAACCTTAGCCCAAACCACCACAAGCGCACTCACGCTGCCACCGCTGAGCCATGCTAGGTGTGGGTTATGGGTCAGGTTGGTTCTAATATTTATTTTTTGGACAAAATTTATTTAAATTTTTTCTAAAATTCTTGCGGGAAAAATTAATTTAAATTCTGCACCAATGTAATTTGAATTTGAATTCAAATTTTCTGTCCATATTTTACCTCTTTAAAGATTTGAATTCCATATGATTTTTTCAAATTAAATTGTTTTTTCAACTGTTCAATCCGACAGATTGATTCAAAAATCTGGGCTTTTTTAAGCTGCAGTGAGCTTGCAGATCTGTTTGAATAGTAACAGCACCTGTTCATTCAAAATTCAGATCTATTGAAGTTTGAATTCACGCCTTTTCGGTCCTATTTATATCTGGACCAATCCAGCAGATTTCCAGATCCAAAAAACAGTCTGAAATTTTCATTTTGCTATCCTGTTTTGCTCCTTTGCATAATTTCTCTGTATATTAGTTTTTAAGGAAAATTAAAGAAAGTATAAAACACAAGGTTTTGGTTCGCCGAACAAATTGTTTGGAGTGCTACTACAATTTGTGAAGATCATTGTATCCTGGGAGATAGAGGTCTTTTATCCGTAAGCACCGTAGCGGGGCGAATCTGTCTTAAGGACAGAGTGTCACATACTCGACTTGATCTTTCTATTATTTTGGTTTGGTAAAATAAATTCGGTACGTTATTTATTTTATTTGTTTGATTTAGTTTCAATTTATTTATTGCACACAAAAGATTGTTCCAACACAAACGACATATCCAACAAAAATATATGAGAAAGTTGTCATGCATCTTCTCCTTACAAATTGGATGTGCTACACATTTACATATTTTCTCATTTTTGACATCTACTCTCAATTTTTTTACCAACTGTTAGGCAAGGCTATACCCTTTATATATTGTAGAAGCAATGTGTGATGCTTACGTATATAACTATTGGAAGGTCTAGATCCCATTGTCACGTAAAATAAAATAAGAAGTTAAATGCAATTAGGAGGAAGAAAGAACAATTTTAACATTCCATTGATCAATCCAATTAAAGGAAGAAAAAAAACATAGACTAGTTTCAACAATTAAACAATTAATTAAACTAAAGAATTATTACATTTCATTAAAGCCCTTCTAAACAAGCTAACTGAGAAGTTACTCGAGTTAGTCTAACAACCTATTTTTCTTAATCAAATCTTCTATAATGCTATGCTATATTCTTGATAACGAAAAAAATGATAAAGCAAGATGCCTCACAATGTTCTAGAACCTGGAACCCCTTTTACAACATTTTCTAAAGTAAGACCAAACGTTTCAGGTGAAGCATATAAACAAAAAAATAAAAATACAAACAAAAACAAACTAAGAGGATGGTAGCCTTGCAAAATATGGAGTTCAAACCACACTGGTGTTAGTTGAAGTAATGACAATGCAACCACAAGGACCAAATCCAAACAGTTTTTTGAAGAGTAACATTTTTCAATTGTACTATAATTGACACCTATATGAACATTATCATGTCCTCCCTATATCACAGTAATCGATGACAATGCAACCAATGCAGCTTCCTACAAATGACAACTAACAACTAAGGACATTACAAATTGTATACGAATGAAACTACATATAAAATTGTTACCAGTTTAGCAAAAACCCTAAAAGTGAAATTATGGTTCCTAGATACTACATTAATTAATTAATGTTAACCCTATCGACAAAAATAGTATAAAGTTTTTATGAATTTTGGCAAAAACCCTAGAGTGCTTGACCAAAAACTAATTCGTAGTTTGACTAACTCTTGTTCAAAATTCTGAGATAATCCAGAGAACTAGAGTGCCTAACCAAAAACATCTTCTTCTTATTTCTTTCTTTTTTTGGCGTGTAAGTGTGCAATTGCACAATATTTAATTGTTTTCCCTTTAATCCATGAAGCACCCTCATAAACCAATCTAGGCACTATCTAACATAACACAAAGGGAATAGCAAAACCTATAAGAAGACTCAAGGGGAGGGAAAACTCCGAAAAAAATTGCCATGTTTTCCTACTAAGTCTACCATTTTTAAAACACTTACTACAAGTGCACGAGTTTATTCCCAAAAATACATCTCTTAATTTTGCTTCATAAAATTAGGAAGATAATCAAGTACTCTAAAACCTCCAACATTCTACCTTTTGCTAAATTTGAATTTTGATGCAGAAGGTGAACCTTAACTAAAAGTTGCGATCTTAACGAATCAATTCCCAAAACCTTGACTCTGAAATAGACATGAACCTATCATTCAAGAACCACTACTTCCTTAGAAGATTTATTTGTAATAGACATCCCTCATTCATACCTCTTCATTTTATTAGAAACCCATCAAACCCATTTCATAAAAACCCATCTATATAGTTAGACAAGGAAATTCATAGAATCATTTAATAGAAAGAGACCCATTTCGTTTCATAGAAATCCATTTCAAAACCATTTCTCATAAATCAAAACCATTTGACAAGGGTCATCATGCCTATTATTTGAAGAGTGCTCCAGGAAAAAGGCCATGCTAGTACCTTTAATAATAAAAAAAAGCCACTATACAAAACAAAAGGAAAAAACACATCTTCACATACATGTGCCTATTTGCGAATTCTTCAAATTTGGTTTTCGCATGAGTCACATAATTGGTGTTTTGTTTTGGTTTAAAACTGGCAAGTGGCTACTAATTTAAGGTTATGTTCATAGCATATGTCACAATTAAAGAATGTTACTTAGAATCTAAATTATTATTTTATAAGAACCATCTAAGTATGCAATGCAGGTTTCTTTCATAATATTGATCATAAAAATCTACTTACTATTTTGTTGCTTATATTTTCTTGAGAATATGTTGCATTCAATAAAACATTGCAGAAGCAACTCAAATTTTTTTTATTTAGAGTCAAAGTTTCCATATGTTAATTATCCAAAATGGATCCCTAAGCGAACTCTAATTTTTTCAACCCACCAATAGTTATTGGCCTTCTTCAAGCCTATCGAGCACTTCAAATGCTTTATTTGATTTTTTGTCATGAAGCCCATATTTCAAGTTCTTTCATTGGAAACCCATTGAAACATCCAGGGCCAACTTTCCTACGATAAAAATCAACTTTGTTGGCTAGTCAAGATTTCCACTCTTTTAACACCAATCAATTGGTATATAACCCACCCCATGACTAATACAACAAGATATAACTGCATTATTATCTTTTAAGAAAGTCACATTAACACATAACAAAACCAATTTGAAATCAAGAGAAAAATCACAACCCTCAATCGACATAATTATTATAGAAAAAAAAGCTTATGGTGAAAGTTTTTTTCTTTACCTTAGTTCATATCCTCATGGCTTCAATTTTTGTCCATTTGTTTGTATGTGCACGTGCGTGTGTTGAAGTTCACTATCTTCTCGAGAGAAGGAAAAGAATGTAGCTATTTCATTGTGCATAAAAAATTAGAAGAAAAAAGAAAAGGAAAAATTAAGCTTTAGTTTATATACTTCTTCTTGTTTGAAAAGATTGAAGCAAAAATATGGTTCCAAAATACAACAACAAATGTATACATGCCAATATATGAACATATTCACAAATTATTTCATTACAAGAAAGCAATCAAAACTCCTTTATCACTCTAAAAGTTGACTCAAAATTGATAGGCAGAGGAAACCAAATAATCTCATCAAAGAAAATCACAAATAAAGAGCTATTAATAAGTGGTGTTGATTTTCCTAACTATAATTGCATATTTGGAGCATCCATGTGACAATTGCAGAAAAGGGAGGGAAAAAAAGTCCGAGAAAGAAAGGAGCAAAGGATTTCATTATTATAAAATATAATTTCTAGACAAATCTAAATCTCACTGGTTTTAAATAGAAATTATGGAGAACTTTCCTTGAGTACTTAAGTAGACATTAACAATTTTAGTAGAGTGAGTGGCCACATAAACATCTTCTCTAACATCAGAAAACTGCTTAATTCCCAAGTAAACAGTTATATATATATATATATGCTGTGTTAGATTGCAGAGAAAATATGAGAAGCACAAAAGTTCAAGTTTAGAATATGAAAATTTTAACAAAAAAAAGAAAAAAAAAAGAACAAAATAAATAAATAAAATCTGCACAAGTAAGCATATTGCAACTCGGCAAACAAAAGTATGGAAACTTGGATCTGTTCTTTTCTTCGTATTAGGTTTTCCAAGTAGCCAAAAGTGAAGGGTTAGTGAAAATTATAATAAATAGGTGATATGGGTTTCACCCCCACAAACAATGAACTTAAAAGAAGCAAAAATCAGCAACTAAAGTTCACATAATGCAAGGAGAGAAAGAGAGAATATATGAGCAAAAGAATATGCAGATACTTCAACTTCTATATATTAACACAAGCATAACCGGAATAAGGCTCACAAAATGGACCAAAATATATACTAGATTTTAGGAAATACAGCGTGAAAGAGAGAGAGAGAGCTGTGACCTAGGGCTTTGACAGGCAAAGTCCAAGGGATTCTGCGCCAAGAACGAATGCAGCAAAATCCTGCGCCAAGAGGATGGTAGCCTTGCAAAATATGGAGTTCAAACCACATTGGCATTAGTTCAAGCAATGACAACGCAGCCACAAGGACCAAATCCAAACAGATATTTTCAATTTTACTATGATTGAGACCTATATAAACACTATCATGTCCTCCTTGTATCATGGTAATCAATGACAATGCAACCAATGCAGCTTCCTACAAATGGCAACTAACTACTAAGGATATTACAAATTGCATATGAATGAAACTACTAATATTTCAAAACTCAAATTAAAAATGTAATGCCTAATAACCAGACACACTTGAAAATAGACTGTAATTGCCACCCAAATGTTTCACATTTCAAAACAGTGTATTTTTAGTGGCAACGCTAGAATTATTTTATTTTATTTTTTTCCAATGGGTATAAACTAGATCAAAGAACACACTTCATTCAAATAACTAAAAAACACACATGCAAGACTACACTTTAAATCACATTATGACCACACCTTCAATCGCATCATCAAGAAGTGTAAAATTTTCATTAAGTCTACATAGACAAAATTTAATAACATAAAATTATATAAGAATATGCACATCAAGACAGTAGAGTATACCTGCAATATCCTCATTCACTTGATATCCTTATTATTTTCACAAAAGTAATTTTTTTGTAATTTAATTCTAAACATATATTTTTTGATATGTTAATTCTAGTTATGTGAGATTTAATTTTATAGAATTTTACACCATGTTTGGGACTCGCAACATGGTATAAAAGTCCCAAGCATGACATAAAACCCAATAAATTCATACCTCAATAGAGTATGATTGACAATAATAGTACACTTTAGAGCATCTCCAATCCTTAACTATCATCAATTGCAAACAAAAAAAGTGTCACACCTGATAATGCCCTATTATCAACTAAAAGAAAACAAATAAATTAGCACATCTGCCAGAATCCTGTTATCAATTAAAAGAAAATAAATAAATTAGCACACCTGCCAGTGCCATGCTATCATTTAAAAGCAAACAAATATCATTTTGCACATATGCTTTCACATTAACAAACCACATAAGCAATACGAGAGATGAAACTTTTAATACATTTGTTTGAATTATCAATAGCCACTACGTAAAGACTTAGACTAACGTACCAAAACCAACCCTTCGAGCAATTAAAATAAATAAATAAAAAGAGCCAATAGTTGGGGAGAATATTATATGCAACCCTTAAGGGGTAGCATATTGAAACGGGTTCTTTTTTCTCATGGATTTTTTAAAACATGAATGGATACAACTCTTGAGTCTAGGCATTAGTGTGGAAACTTACATCGAAGTGGGGCACATAAGCTCTAAGTCTCAAGCAATTTTTGTATGGATTTTTATGCACAAGTCAAAACATTTAGATACCAAATAATCAATCTTGAAAAAGCTCACATTCTTTATCATTTTACTTGTTGGTTCAACCATTTAATAATTTATAGAAATACATAACACAAATATTCTCTCTTTTATTCTTTGGTTTTAAAAGTTTGATACATATTCCTTCATGATTTTTCCTTCTTTTTTTTTTTTTTTTTTTTTTTGGTCACCAGAGTGTCAGGCCTTGGTCGGACTAATTTCTTGGGTACATATAATTCTGCCACTCCATACATAACATGTAATTATCAGGCCAAAACATTGGGAGTAGATCATCACCACCTTGCATAGTTTGGACTTGTATCTTTTAACAATAGTGAAGAGAGAGATGGTGCAGAGTAGAGATGGGGAGGGACTAGAGGAGTTTGCGGGGTTCCGATGGCTTGGGTTTGGGTTGATTAGGGTGTTAGGTTGGGTGGGGTTGGAAGGGGCTTGTGTAGAAGAGGCAGACGAGAGTAGCGTGAGAAATTGATGGAAATGGGTGGGGAGGGGTTTCAAGTGGTGGAGGAGGGAAGGGACAAGTGGGTGAGGGGTTGATGGTAGCTAGCAAGGTGTTGGGGTTGGTCAAGGAGGGAGGAAATTGGTTGTATAGGACTCAGTGACCAAATTTCCAAAGCAAATGGAAGGAAAAAGGAAGAAGAAAAGGATATTTTGGTAAATCAAATAAGCGATTGCCACATCTTTATATTTATTTTTCACCTTCTCATTTTAGGTGTAATTATAAAAAAAAAAAAAAATTCTCATTGATTTATTAATTGCAGCCCTAATGTCCTTGGGATATAGTTCCCCAAATTGAAATTACTGAATTACACTATCCTAATGATGTTCGTCCCTTCTCTTAGGCATATGTATATAAACAATCCAACTTAAACCAATCATCTAAGATACTTGTCCCAAAAAATATAGCATTTATAAGATAAATTTTACAAGTATATAATATACATATATAAAGGAAATGCTACTATGCACATCCCTTATCATAAGAGCGTTAATCGAAAAACAAAGTACAATTCGTTAGGTCAAAATTAACCAAGTGTAAAAAGCTGCATGTTTAGATAGGAAATCCAAAGTGACAAAATAGTGAAAAAAACATTCTTTGTTTTTTACAAGAAACATTTATGTATATTTTACAAGAAATTGAAAAGCAACTTACCATGTTGCTATGGATTGTACACAAAATTTAACAATCTTACATTTTCTAACATTATCATGATAAACTTATCATGCAAACAAACAAGGGAAGAAAAATTCAAAATTTTCCCTTTCTCACACTACCCACTACTTCAATTCTAAAGTTTCACACTAATCTTTCATGGTTGCTAGGAAAGCCTCCACGCTTAGAGGGAAGATAATAATTCATGGATTCTCTTAGCATCAATATACTTTCGAAAAAGGATGTGGAAATTCATTTTATTAACCATAAGCTTCACGTCGACTACCTTTTAGCTAAAATTTAAAATCATATACTTCAATTCTTTTTAGCTTTTCAAAGTTGTTTTGTTGGTTAGAGTCACTTTCTCGTTATCTTGTCAACTATTCATGCTTAAAAAAGGATACAAGTGAAGTTCACGCACTATTTGATTAGCATTTTTGGAAGTATTTCTATTGTATGTGAACTATGTTCGCTTTTCAATACACACACACACATATATATATATATATTTAAAAACCAATCAAAAAAAAGATTTAATTCAGATGGTTATTTAATTCAACTAGAACAATAAGTACTACACATTACCAAAACACTTGGAATAACTATTTGCCTTAACTTACAAATTGGGAGGTCCCAACCACAAGTTATAGCTGCTTCATGTGATTATCACTAAATATATTTTGGGATAAATCTTCGGAGAGCATGTTAAATCAATCACATGTTTTCAACAACATCTAAATGCAATGAAAATATAGTTACAAAATACTTTTGTTTAAATTGCTAACAAACTAGGCATTTTTACAAACATCTTAAATGCAATCAAAATTCAAATAACATAATTAGCCTTATAATTTTAATGCCAAAACAAGACGAAATATTTTGCAACAAATCAAGAACAAGTTATGGAAGCAACAAAATGGTTACAAAATACTATATCAATTAATGTAAAAATGGATTATTTCATTACAAATGTCAACCGACATAATAAATAGCAAAATAGAATAAAATCCTTACAAAGCCTTGCTTCATTCGTACAAATTTCGATTCAGTGTGAGCCAGGACAGACTGGAATACAAATTCAAAGAGAGAAAATAGAGTAAAAAATGGGGAAGAAGAGAGAGGGTTTCAGAAATAATCAGAGGTAGGCATACTTTGTTGATTGCTCTTCAAAAAAAAATCCTTAGAAACCAAACAGAGGCTCACTGGGTTAGATTAGGGTTTTAAATAGAACAACCACTTCGGCCTGCATTCAGTCAAGCTAGAGAAAGAGAGAGGAATGAGCGCAGTAGAGAGAGAAGAGAGAAGAGAGCAAGAGAGCAAGAGGAGTAGGGAAAGAGATGGAAGAAAGGGATAGCAAAGAGAGAGAGAGGGAGCGACACAGAGAAAGAGAGAGAGAGACGAAAGTGAAAGTAGAGTAAAGAGATAATACACCATGGAAGAAGAGAGAATCAAAATGGGGTCAACCGGTTGCTCTGGTGTCCAATTTTTCAAAATTAAAGAATTCAATGGTTAAGATCAATTTGTGTAATCTAATGGCCAATAATGAAGGTGCATATGGTGTGCAACTCTTAAGGGGTTGCACACTACAACAAGACCCATATACGTAAACACGATTTTGAAACAAACCAAACTTTCGTACATCTCTCTCACTCCACCTCCTTATCCTCCTCTTCATCTCTAGACCACCGTAGACTGATATCCATATAGATTCGTTGTCATCGCCGCAATGGAGTGGGGCGCCTAGAACTCTGCTAGAACCCTAACCCCAGGTGAGTTCTGTACCATCACCATTACCCATTTCTCCACCTTACCCCGTCTCTGATCTAGCACTTTCTTCTATCTTCTCTTTTATCTCTCTTCTCTTAGTTTTCTCTGATTTGAACTACCACCACCGCTGCCCATTCATCTACCTCACATTCCGGCGGACAGATCTAGTTGAGTACGGTAAATCTGAACCCTAGCCACGTCGGCACCACGTCAGCGACAATTGACAAAAATGCTCAAGCGACCACGTCGTCATTAGAGAGAACGATGTCGTCCTTACTACTGTAGCACCACCACCTTTTTGTCGCACCGAAAAAAGTCTGATTAATCTCCTCGATTGGGCGATCGCGACGGTGTTTCGAGGTGCTGTTATTGATATCACAACCAAGGATTTGTATGATAAGATCGAGTTCTTGGATGTAGATGGTGGGCCATAGAAGCAGGGTTGGAGGGCGAGATACGAAGAGAATAAGTACGATTCAGAGAAATTGAATGTTTTGTGGTCCCTCATTCATATAATGATTCGAGTTGGAAGCTCACTATTGAGGAGTATTATGATTGTCAGTCAAGGCATATTCTTGATACCATTGTTGAAATGCTTTCGAAGGTGATCTGGGTTTGAAATGTTGTTTATGGATCTGAATTCAGTTGGGTTCTGTTTGTGAACTGAGTTTAATTAGTTAGCAGTTGTTGATTTATCTTAATTTTGTTAGGATTTCCCGTCATGCCATACATGTAGTCACCGTTCATTTCTTTCATGGCTCTCTCTCTCTCTAGTTTCTCTCTCTACATTGTGTGTGATGAGAGAGAAGCGGAGCTGCTAATATTCTTCAACTCTCTCTCTCTCTCTCTCTCTCTCTCTATTTTCGACTAATGGTTGTGTTTGGTGCTACAATGGAGGAAGATCTCTTCTCTCTTACTCTATTTTGAAATGTGTAGCCTTACGGTTTCCATCAAAAATTTGAACAGATCAGTCCATCAATCTAAGAGATAAAAAATAAAATAAAAAAATAAGCTTGAAATTTTGACAAATAGACACAAATTTAAACATATAGGTTTAGAAAGAAAAGAAAAAAACAGATAAAAAAATTGGACAAATAAAATTTTGAATAGAAAAAAATTCAACAAATATGTGTAAAAATTGAACAGATAATCAAAATTTTAAACAAATAGATAAAAATTTTAAATAGATAGGTAAAAAAATTTGAACAGATAGTCAACGGATAACTTAAGGGGTAAAATAGGAAACAAAATATCCTTCAAAATAAATAAAAAAAATTTCTTACCAAAATAAAGGGTGAACCTCTTACTAATAAAAAATATCCACTTAACATAATACATTATACTCTTCTTAGATTAGATTTATCACCAATTTACTCTTTATTTAATGGATAAATTACAAATATAACCCCAGAAGTTTGCTTAAAAAATAGATTGTCCCCTGTGATTTGAAAAATTATAAATATATGCCCTAAGGTTTGCTTAAATTACACATTGATAGCTATGTGACACAAAAACATTTTATTATATCGCACTTCTGAGATAAACTTAAATTCTAATATAATAATATAATTTTTTTTATCTTATGTGACAATTATTGTGGCATGTTTAATATAATATTCAACAGAAGTTAGTTTTAAAAATAAAGTGGGAAAAACTTAAAATATGAAGGGCTAAAGTAAGTAAAAACAAACTTCAAAGGTTAAAGTGAGAAAGTGACTAAACATAAAAGAAGCAAAGGGTAATTTACCCTTGTATATTTTAAAAATAGTTTTATTGTTTTGCATTTGGAGTTTTATAATTTGGAGTTTTGTAATTTAGAATGACGTGTAATTTATATATATATATATATATATAATTGAATAGATAGGTGTATGAGAAAATGTGATTGATTGGGCCAGTTTTGTCCTAACTATGATCAAGAAATTAATGTCTAAATTAACAGAAAAAGCTCCAAGGAGGAGATGAAAACTGAAATGAAGATCAGACCATACCACCTCTGTTTCTCTTTTGTCCTATTTTTGATGTTTTCCTCCATCTCTCCTCAGCTAAAAAGAGCAACTCAATGACCTTTGAAGGCTACAATTCCACCATTGACGAATGCTTAGCAGATGATGTAGAAGAAGAAGAAGAAGAAGAGTTCTTGATGGAATTAGGGACGACAAGAAGGTTTCTTGTTTATAACCAACAACAAATTTCGTACAAGGGTCTACAAAAGCCTACGGTATGTAATACAAAGCTATACGACGATTGTATTGGGCGCACCAATAAGGATAGTCAACCTTGTACACCTACAATCGATGCAAACACAGTCTCGGATGAATTAAAATCACATGATTCATGGAACATCGTGAGTGATTTGGACAATGTGGAATGGGGAATTTCATGCCTCTTGTTCTTCTTGATTGATTTTTCTTGTTTTGTGATCATATATAGTGTGTATTTCTTTAAATAGCAGTGTGATTAAACGTCACAATCATCTTTGTTATTATCCCCTACTATAGCATTGATTCGATTAAGAAGCATATATATAAATGTTCTACATCTTTCTTTGATAACTTTTCTTCCTTTATCTTGGAATTCAGATGCATCTACTAGTAGTGTGTTTTAGTTGTACTATCCGAGTTTAACGGGGAGATTTGGGGAATTTCTAATTGAACAAAGATGATCTTCGTTGATTTCCAAGCAATACTGGCAAAAAGTAGTACCAACACTTGCGCTTACTTTGGGCTCGTTTGAGAACTTTGCTATTGTAGTTAATTTTATGACTATTTTAACTTAACTAAAAAATTTGTATTCGGGATGATAGTTGATTTTTTTGTAGTTGATTTGATGATTGTGAAAGAAAAAAGTGAAATGATTATAATTTAAATGGAACATTTTGTCTTATTAACTATTTTAACTTATTTTCTTTTTATTGACTATTTTAGCCTCCAACTCTCTTTCCAAACTTGGTTGGTGCAAACAAAAGCCTGAGATTGTGGGAATCTAGCAGGAACCCATGAGTATATTTCACAATATAATCAACATGTTAATTTCTTTAACAAATTGATTAAATGATTGATATACGTGATCATTAAATTTGGCAGAAATTTAGAATGTCGTTAAAACAAAGTCTTTACAATGAGTAGCACTGACAACTAAAAAAAATATCACATTACAATATTGAGAAGTACATGGTTGGGTTGACCAGAATTAATTAAATGGTGTCCATCTGATATTTGTTTGTTAAATAGTATCTATCTGATATTTATTTGTGACTTTCTTTTCATTATGTTGCACTAAATATTTATTTCCAATTAAGTGAGTTATTTGTCAACAAAAGTGAACTAGCTTTGCATTATATTTAGTGGGATTTGGCACTTAATAGAATGCACCGGCATATTCCTACAAGCTTCATCAATACCAGAGCATGAAACTATCATGGTTGATTGTACTAATGTAGATTAATCAGTCATTGATTTCACAATAATTCCAAGAACACATGATTAAAACATAAAATTGCTCACAGAAAATGAAAAACCTAGATTCAATTCTCAAAGCTAACAATTCCAAGAAATTTCACACATGAAGGCCAATTTTTTGGCTTAAAAATATCTATTACATGACCTAAAAGGTCCCCTCGTGAAGTGCCAATTTTGACCATCATTAAGCAATCCAAGCTCTCTCACTCTCTTGCGCTCCGTTTGTTTTTAGAAGTAAAGTAGAGGAGATTCGTAGTAAGGAGATTAAGTAAAATTGTGTTTATTTTGATAATAGTTATTAGTGTAAGAAATGTTAAATTATTTTTATATAAAATAATAAAACAAATAAAAAATACAAAAAATAAACATTAAAGTTAAAAAAAAAAATGCCCAATATATAAAAAATAAAAAAATAAAAATATTTCTACTCCCTTTACTATTTTTCTAATACCACATCCACCTCTTCCATTCTAAATCCTTCCCCAACTTTCCAAACAAATACGGACCCCACTTTTATCCTAATCCCATCCCCCCTCTGCACCCCCAACCCAAAACAAACAGGTCCTCGGAGTCAACTACAAGTCTTCTCTTAGCCACCACCCAACTTAAATTGAAAAAACTCATCACCTTAAGTTAGCTTCCAGTTTGGACTTGACAATACATCAAACACTTTAATCTTCAACACCCCCAACATGCTCACCATAGCTCTCTACCTTTATTCCTTACTCCACCTCCTCTCCTCCACCGCGGCCACAACACCGCCTTACACACCCACCGATTACTTCCTCCTCGACTGTGGCTCATCCTCCAACGCCACGTCAGCAGACGGCCGGAGCTGGGACGGTGATGCCACCTCAAAATTCTCACCGTCCAACATCGGCAGCACCTCATCACCATCCACCCAACAGGATCCTTCTGTCGCCGACATCCCTTTCCTCACCGCCCGCATCTTCACCTCCAATTCCACCTACACTTTCCCCGTCTCCTCCGGCCCCAAATTCATCCGCCTCTACTTCTACCCAGCCAACTACACCTACTCAAATCTCGACAGATCAAAATATTACTTTTCCGTCACCACCGCAAACTACACCCTCCTAAGCAACTTCAGTGCCTTCCTCACCATCTCTGCTTTGGGTCCCCAACAATACACGCTGATCAAAGAATTCATTGTCAATGTCAGAGACACCCAAAAGCTCGACATAACATTCAACCCATCTCCCAACTCATATGCCTTTATCAACGGCATCGAAGTCGTTTCGATTCCCAACAATTTCTACATCAAAGGCGATCGTATCCCTTTTCTTCGCATTCAACAATCTGTCTACATTCAACAATCTGTCTATTTCGATAACAACACTGCTCTTGAAACTCTGTACCGGTTAAACATTGGTGGCAACGACCTGTATGTGAATGACGATACCGGCATGTACCGGACGTGGCATCAAGATGACCTGTACATATACGGCGCCGTTGGTTTGGTGCGTTACCTTGACGTCCCAATTCGGTACACTAACAAGACACCGAATTACACTGCTCCGGCGACTGTGTACACTACGGCTCGGACCATGGGAAATGACCCATATATAAACTTGCAGTACAATTTGACTTGGATCTTCACCGTTGATTCTGGGTTCTGGTACCTGGCTAGGCTTCATTTTTGCGAGCTTCAACCGGAGGTAACCACAGAAAATGAGAAGATATTTTCTGTGTATATGAATAATCAGACGGCTGATCAAGAGGTTGATGTTATACACTTGAGTGGGGGTAACGGAATTCCTGTTTTCAAAGACTACGTTCTTTCTGTCCCACCCGTCGATGGTCTCCAGAGGAAGGTGGATTTGTGGCTCGCGATGCACCCGAATATGAACTCCAAGCCCCTGTTCGCTGATGCAATCTTGAACGGTTTAGAGATCTTCAAATTGAATCAATCGAACGGAAGTCTCGCGGGGCCCAATCCTGAATACGTTCCTTTACCGAGCAAACAGAATAGTAAAATGTTGTTGTTGGTCTTCGCCATCGCTGGAGGTGTAATCGGCGGAGTATTCTTGATTTCAGTGATTGGTTTCTTGATTTTCCGGCATCGGAGGAGGGTGAGAGACTCCGGTGCAAGCGTGGTCAAGTCAAAGTCCACGAAGACTAACGCTTCATCATTACCGTCTGAAGGATTGTGTCGTCGCTTCTCACTTGCTGAGATTCAATCTATGACCAACAACTTCGATGATGAATTGGTCACTGGAAGTGGTGGATTTGGTAAGGTCTACAAGGGACTCATCGATGGTGAGGAAACCACTGTCGCTATAAAGCGGTTGAATTCAATGTCTAAGCAAGGTGCACATGAATTTTGGACAGAGATTGAGATGCTTTCCAAGCTTCGACACAATAATCTTGTCAGTCTTATAGGCTATTGTGAAGAAGGCAATGAGATGATCCTTGTTTATGAGTATATAGAGAATGGTACCCTTGCTGATCATCTCTACAAAATTAATACCAGTGGAAATATTTGTCACATATCATGGGAGCAAAGACTCAACATTTGCATTGGTGTTGCACGTGGATTGGATTACCTTCACACGAGTACTCAACAAGGTGTCATACACCGAGATATGAAAACCACAAATATTCTGTTGGACAAGGCTTGGGTAGCTAAGATTTCAGATTTTGGTTTGTGCAAAATGGGCATCACAAGCGATTTTGGCACCCACGTTAGCACCGACATTAAAGGCACATTTGGTTATTTGGATCCAGAGTATTTTATGACTCGTCGGCTAACCAAGAAATCAGATGTGTATGCCTTTGGTGTCGTGTTGTTCGAAGTGCTTTGTGGGAGGCCGGCAGTCAATATGAGGCTTGAGGAAGAACAATGCAGTCTAGCCCTATGGGCTCAACATTGTATCAAAAAGAAGAAAATTGGTCAGATCATTGACCCTAGCATGAGGGACCAAATCTCGCCACATTGCCTGAAGGTGTTTACAAAAGTTGCCAACAAATGTTTAAATAATAATCCAAATGGACGTCCTACAATGGCTGATGTAGTGGTGAGCCTTGAGTGCGCTTTGGCGGCACAAGATCAACGGGGATATACAAGTAGATGTTGATCTGCCACAAGTATCATCCCCTCGTATGTGTTAATGTATATAGTATAATATATGTTAATGTATAATGTATATAGTATAATATGTTAGGTTTATTATTGGCAATTCCGTTTGACAAAGATTTCTTTAAGAAGTTAATTTTCTTCCAAAACTAAGATTACTTTTGGATTTCTATAAGTAATTGGATTTCTTCCAAAACTAGGATTACTTTTGGATTTTTTATAAATAGTTGGTTTTCTCCCAAAACTATTTAATTCTTTCAGATCTTCTTGTTAGATATTAAGGTTTATATCTGGGGATATTTTGTTAGTTTTCTTTGATGTTTTATTGAGTATTCAACTCATAGTTTAAAGAGAGTACATCAAAGGTTTTGTTTGTTATACACAAGAGAGAGAGAGAGAGTTGTTTTCGGTGGATTCTGAAGAATTCGAGCCTGAAGCTTCGGTGAATTCTGGAATGGCTCATCGTAAAGACAATTCTGAGGTAAAGACGAGGTTGGAAGAGGCACATAGAGGTTGGTTCAATTAGACGTGGATTTACTAGGTAACTGAGAGTATACCTGTGTAATTCCTTTAAATCTTCTTAGTGGATTGTTTTGTGGCTGTTGCCCGTGGTTTTTTAATCACAGTTGGAGGTGTCCAATTGTGGTTTTTTCACGTAAAATCGTTGTGTCGATTTGTTTTTAATTGTTTGATTGGGATTGTTATATTCTGCTTAAAATTGGTACATAATCACAAATCAACATCTAGGGTTTCTAGATTTTTCAATTGGTATCAAAGCGGGTCGTTCTATTTTTTTTTAAAAAAAATCTTTTAGAACGAGATCTTGTTTGATTTGTGATAATGAATTCAATTCGTGAGGGAAATTCAATGGTTCGACTAAAGAGGCTAGTTGAGAATGCCACTGATAATGAATCCTCGGAGAGTGATGATGAAGAGCTTGAGCAAGCTTATGAAAATTTATATAAGGAGTCTCTTAAGTTATCCAAATTAAATGACAAACTCACAACGAAACTCAAAGCAAGTGAAAGTGAGAATGTCAAACTTAAGGAGGAGATTTCCGAGGCTAGGATTGATGCCATCAAGATAGCTAATGATCAACAAGCTCTTTGTGCAAAACTCTTGACTTGTGAGACAGAGAGGAATGAGTTACAGCAAATCTATGCAACATATGAAGAAAAAATTGAAACTCTCGAGATGTCTCAAGTTGCTTTGGAAAAACTAATGATCAAGAAAGAGGAAGAACTCAAGTGTGCCATGGTTACCATTGGTCTTTGGAACAAAGGATCAAAGACTTTGGACAATATCATTGGGTCTCAACAAATTTGTTCTGACAAAAGTGGCATTGGCTTTGGCAAAAATAGAGTGCATCTATATCTCACGATACAAGAACTCAAGGAAAAGGAGAACAAAAAATTCAACACGATGATGGACTTCTCAAACTTCCTAGAGTTGGTAAGGTAAAAGAAAAAAAGGTACACCCTGTACATCCTATTTTTATTTGTCATCATTGTGGTATGCATGGTCATATTCACCCTTATTGTTATAAGTTGCATGGGAGAGTGTATTTGCCCAGACCTATGAATAGGAAGTTGGAAACCATGTCAAGACGGGTTCTCATTGAAAAGGAAGGGAACCACAACGTCAAGACAACACCCCTGAACCGCAATTCTCGCAACTTTGTTCATACTAAAGTGGTTTGGGTAAGAAAACTTGACTTGTGTTAATTTGTTTAGTCATTTTAGTTTTTGGGTTTCTGTTTGTTTTTTTTTTTTTTTTTTTGTCTTTTAGTGTGTGCAAGTTCGTTTTATGTCCTGCTTTGTTTAGAAAAAAAAAATCTCAAAAAGATTTTCTTAGTATGGTTTTGCAAGCTTGAAATTTTTGAGTGGTCCTTAGTGCATATTGGAATTGATAAGAATATCCATTACATGTCAATATGTGTGTGCTTTCTATGGTCATTACTCATTTCGGAGTGTGTGTTCTTTGATTAGTATGTCTCATTCTGTACACACTCTTGGTTTAGCAAATATCGGAGTCTTCCGCCTTAGTGATTATTTTTTTTCTATGGACTTCTAGCATTGTATCTTTTGCTTTTCTAGAGGAATTAACCTATACTAGCATATCATGGGTGATGTTGAGTCTCTTAACCACCTTCCATCTTTTTGCATCTCTATGGCTTTCCCCTCTATTCTTTGTAGTCCAGGCATGAGGAAAAGGCTACCTCAGAGTCACCAACCAGGCCATCCTTATTATATCCATGCTTCTCTGGTTCGGTTTCCATACTCTTGAGCGTGTCAGCCGCCAATGAGTGTGCAAAAGAAAGAAAAAAAATGTGCAAAAGAAATAAAAGAAAAAAAATGTGAAAAAAAAAGACTTATTAATTGAGGGGGTGCCACCGTCTTTACTCACCAAATACCCTTTGATTTCTAGTGGTTTGACTTTTCTTAGTTGTGCTTAAATTCTCTTATCAGAGGTCCAGCTTTCATATCACTACTAGGATTTGAATTTTGTGTTTGTCGAACTCCAAGAGTCACACACACACTTTTCTCATGGGATCTATGCTTTTCACATAATGCATCACTTTCTTTCATGAGGAATCTTCTACAGGCTGTGCACATTGTGGTTTCAAGTAATGGTGTTTCTTGGATAAGCTTATGTGTTCTAAGGTACAAATATGAGATTTTTTACTTGCTTCACCATATTTTTTTTTTGTTTTCTTCTTGTTCATTGTTTTTAGTAAGGGGGCGTTTGGTTTATCTTCACAAGAGAGTGTTAGCATGAACACTTTGATTTGTTTGGAAAGGGAGATTGGCTATAGTTGTTTTGCATGTTGCTATGACTGTTTGTTCATTATTTCCTTCTTGCATGCTTCTGTTATTAACATCATCATATCATTGCTTGTGTGGTTTATAATCTTGCTTTAGTTGTTTGAGCTTCCTTTGTCAATTCGTGACAAAAAGAGGAGTAATGTTGTCCTTGCAATTGTCTGAGGATTTCATGTATTAGTTTTCAGGTTTTCATGCTATATGTTCTTAAAATCTCCAAGTCGTATCTATTCATGTTTTCCATCTCATGCTTCAAGATAATCTTGTCATATGTTTATTGCTTTTTCATATACTCTTGTGAGACTAATAGTTGTTTTGGAGATTGTGGCACTAATAACTGTTTTGCAGATCTTAATCTTGAGAAAGAAGTTTGTGTTTGTTGGTTGTAATGGGTTGGGGTGATTAGGATTTTATTTGTTAGGTGTGTTTTGTCACGGCATTGCCAAAGGGGGAGATTGTTAAGTTTTATTATTGGCAATCCCGTTTGACAAGGATTTCTTTAAGAAGTTGATTTTCTTCCAAAACTAGGATTACTTTTGGATTTCTATAAGTAATTGGATTTCTTCCAAAACTAGGATTACTTTTGGATTTTCTATAAATAGTTGGGTTTCTCCCAAAACTATTTAATTCCTCCAGATCTTCTTGTTGGATATTAAGGTTTATATCTGGGGATATTTTGTTAGTTTTCTTTGATGTTTTATTGAGTATTCAACTCATAGTTTAAAGAGAGTACATCAAAGGTTTTGTTTGTTATACGCAAGAGAGAGAGAGTTGTTCTTCGGTGGATTCTGAAGAATTCGAGCCTAAAGCTTCGGTGGATTCTGGAGTGGCTCATCGCAAAGACAATTCCGAGGTGAAGACAGGGTTGGAAGAGGCGCATAGAAATTGGTTCAATTAGGCGTGGATTTGCTAGGTAATTGAGAGTATACCTGTGTAATTCCTTTAAATCTTCTTAGTGGATTGTTTTGTGGCTGTTGCCCGTGGTTTTTTAATCACAGTTGGAGGTGTCCAATTGTGGTTTTTCCACGTAAAATCGTTGTGTCGATTTGTCTTTGATTGTTTGATTGGGATTGTTATATTCTGCTTAAAATTGGTACATAATCACAAATCAACATCTGGGGTTTCTAGATTTTTCATAATATATTACTGTAATCACTATAGGACAGAGCATAGGGCATAGGATTCTTTCGGTTGCTTTCGGCTATCTACTTTCGGCCCCTTTTCTGTTTTATATGTTTTTCTCTCATGATGATGTTGTATAGCAGCTCCTATATAATGGAGCCTCTTCTTACAATTTCAATACATTGAATCACAGAGCTTACTTGCTCTTTCAATATCACTCTCCCAATATATTTTACATGGTATCAGAGCACATGTGTTTTTCCTAGTCTCTTCTTCCGCTGCTGTGTATCTCGTCTGCATCACCTTTTCTGTTTAGCAGATTGTTGCATATCTCGTCCTTATCTAAATTCCAGATTGGACACAACAGAACCTTCGTCTCTTCACTCTGAATCCAACGCCACCAGATTCATCATCATCAGACGTCACACGCACCCTCACACGCCACATTTATCGCCGGCGCGTCACCGCTTCCGCCTTCCACGTCCCATGAGCTCCACGCATCCACCAGTCGCTTGAGCCACCTCTCTCCGCGTCTCACGCGCTACACGCGTTCGCAAGCCGCTTACGCCGTCTGCTTGAGCTGGCTCTCCCGCACGCGTCACTCGCTCACGCCGCTTTCATCTTCGGCTCGCGCCACTTGCACACACCTGTGCCCTCGGCTCCAGGCGGTCTAGCTCAAACCGGCTCAGCACCTTTCCCAAGCCGGTTCACCCCTATTTTTTGACTTTTCTGGCCGATTCAGCCCGGTTCCCCACTAATTTGGACCTTCTGCATTCACTGGTGCCCTCGGATTTTTCGGATTCTACCTCGATAGTACTGCTTTTCCTTCATGGATCGCCCGAACTCCTCTAACCACCCTATTTTCGTTGTTCTTGACGGGACTAACTATGTCTTATGGGCACAAGCTATGTCTAGGTTCCCCAAAGGAAAGAAACTTTGGCGCATCATCACTGGGGATGTGTGCAAACCCATCCAAGCAACCACGGAAACCGCTACCACCACGGAATCCGTTGCCAAATATGTCAACCGTCTGAAGGATTGGGATAGTAAAACTATCAGATCATCACTTGGCTTCGCAATACTTCTATTACATCTATCAGCTTTCAATTTGGACGATTCCAACTTGACTCTGCTTCCTCTCCAGCCAAGGCCATCTGGGATTTTTTACAAGAACGCTATCAGACTACTGGCCTTGCTCACCAATATCAGCTTCTAAGTCATCTTCACCGTATGCACCAAGATACAACTCAGACCATTAATGATTTCCTCTCCCAAATGTATTATGTTTGGGATCAGCTCGCTCTTTCTGAACCTCCATGGGATTGTACTAAGGATGCTGCCTTGTTTACTACTTACCGTGACCAACAGCGCTTGGTTCAGTTTCTCATGGCTCTCACTCTCCCGTTTCGAGCCAGTACGCGCATCTCTCCTTCATCGCACTCCTTTACCCACTCTTGAGCAAGCAATTTCTAAACTACTGTCAGAGAAAACCAGGTTTGGTACTCTCCATCCGCACCCTGTGGACTCTAGTCTTGCTACTCCCCAGATTCGGAGTTCTCCTTTACCATCTTCACCACAGAGGTCCACTATCTGCAACTACTGTCAAAACTGCAGTCTTCCGTCGACTCATCTTCTAGTTAATTATCCAGTTCATCTTTGTCGGTTTTGTAACAAGATTGGTCCTGGTCATCTCCAGCAAGATTGCTTCCGCAATCCCGCCCATGCCTCTCGCAATGGTCCTTCCCCAGGGAATTTTTCCCGCAACAACTCTCACCGTTCTGGGACTCCGTTTAAACCAATGCCTGCTCAACGCACTGTTGCGGCTGCCTCAGAGGATTTACCTTCCTCTGTCCCTATAGATCCTTCCACTCCAGTCTTCTCTCAAACAGATGTCGAAGCCATATTTCAACATTTTTGGCAGAATTCCGGTACTCCTCCATCTACTGCTTTGTCTGTCACCGCAGGTAACACTTCCTGGTACTTTGACTCCGCTTGTTGTAATCACATGACCTTTGACCTTACTATTTTTACTCCTCTCTTTTCTACTCCTCATGTTCCTTCTATCCATACTACTGATGGGTCTCTTCATTCTGTAAGTCATGTTGGTCCTGTTTCCACCTCTCACTTATCTTTATCCCATGTATATCTTATGCCTGCTCTTACTTTAAATCTTATCTCCATTAGTCAATTATGTGAGCATGGTCTAACTGTTACCTTTTCCCATACTGGTTGTATGGTGCAGGACCCTCGGACGAGGCAAACTCTTGGGATAGGCCGTAAGCATGGACGTCTCTACGAACTCATCCATTTTCATGTTCCGGATTCCTCTCAGATCACAGCTCCTACCACTGCTACCACTGCTCCTCCTTTATCTCCTTTTCAGCTTTAGCACTGTCGTTTAGGCCATCTTTCTGTTGGTCGTTTAAAATCTTTAATTTCTAGTGGTCACTTAGGTCTTATAAGTTCTGATGCTTTAGATTGTGTGTCCTGTCAACTTGCCAAACAACCTGCTTTGTCGTTTAATAAAAGTAACTATGTTTCTCTTGCACCATTTGATCTCACCCATTCTAATATTTGGGGGCCCTCTCTTACTCCCACTATGGGCGGCGCACAATATTTTGTTATTTTTATCGATGATTTTTCCCGTTTTACATGGTTGTTTCTTATGAAAAATCGCTCTGAGCTCAAACAACTTTATTACAATTTTGCTGCAATAGTTAAAACACAATTTTCTAAAAATATTAAGTTTTTTCGCTCCGACAATGCCATGGAATATAAAGATTTTGACTTTCTTTCCTTCCTTCAGAGTCATGGTACTCAACCTCATCGTTCATGTCCTGGTACGTCTCAACAAAATAAACGTGCTGAACGGAAACATCGGCATATTCTCGACACTACTCGCGCTCTCCTTCTGTCTTCCTCTTGTCCGGAACATTTTGGGGAGAGGCAGCTCTCACTGCTGCTTGCACTATCAATTGTATCCCTACACCTATCATTCATAATCACACTCCTTATGAGCGTCTGCATGGAACCCGTCCCCCCCTACACCAACCTTAAGGTCTTTGGATCTACCTGTTTTGTTCTTCTCCAACCTCATGAACGTACCAAACTTGAACCCCGTTCCCGCCTTTGTTGCTTCTTGGGGTATGGTATTGAACATAAGGGATATCGCTGTTGGGATCCTCTCTTCCAGCGACTTCGTATCTCTCGTCATGTGGTCTTTTGGGAACACAAAATGTTTTCTTCTCTCTCTCTCTCTTTCGTTTGTCCGTTCCCTCACCCTCTCTGTTTTTTACTGATTCTTCCATAGATTTGTTTCTGATGAGCTTACTCCACCGCCCCTGCCAGCCTCTCTCGAGTTTTCTGATACGCCTACTCCACCGCTCCTGCCAGCCTCTCTCGAGATCGCCTTGCCTACTGGTCTGTCCCATGCACCTACTCGCTCTGATGGTCCTGCTCTTGCTCCCTCGGGATCCTCCTCTCCTGTTGAGTCTCTTCCTCTGGCTCCTCCTCCCTCTGCTCGACCACACCGGGTAACCCAACCTTCTACTTGTCTTCGTGACTTTATTGTTGGTTCTACTGATTTTTCTACTTATGAACAGACCTCCTATCGTGAGACTCGCTTTAATCCTCTTTGGCAGCATGTTATGACTGATGAATTGTAGGCTTTAGACAAAACTCATACTTGGGACATTGTTAATCTTCCTCCTGGCAAGACTGCCATTGGCTGCAAATGGGTTTACAAAATCAAGACTTGTTCTGATGGATCTATTGAGCGCTACAAAGCCCGCCTTGTTGCCAAAGGCTTCAACCAAGAATATGGTATTGATTATGAAGAGACATTTGCTCATGTTGCTCGTCTCATCTCTGTTCGCAGCTTGATTGCTGTTGCTACCACCCGACAATGGGCTCTTTATCAACTGGACATGAAAAATGCTTTCCTCAATGGTGTTCTTCTTGAGGAGGTCTACATGCAACCTCCCCCTAGGTCTTCTTATCCGCCTCATAAAGTCTGCAAACTTCAGCGTGCTTTATATGGTCTAAAACAAGCTCCACGTGCTTGGTTTGCCAAGTTCAGCTCTACTATTCATGAATGTGGTTTCACCTCCAGCTCTTATGATACTGCTCTTTTTATCCGAAAAACCGCTCAAGGGACCACCCTGCTTTTGCTTTGTGTGGATGACATGATTATCACCGGTGATGATATCGATGGTATTCTTCGCCTTAAATAGTTTCTTAGCCATCATTTCGAGATGAAAGACCTTGGTCCTCTCAGCTATTTCTTGGGTCTTGAAATCTTTCATGATTCTACGAGTTCCTTTCTCTCTCAGGCTAAGTATACCTCTGATCTTCTCATACGTGCTGGTCTTACGGATTGCAAGAATGCCTCCACTCCCCTGGAGCCTCAGAGTCGTCTTACACCTCTTGATGGCACTCTTCTCTCTGATGCTACCCTATATCGTCAGCTGGTTGGCAGTCTCGTCTATCTCACTGTTACTCATCCTGATATTGCCTATGCCGTTTATATTGTCAGCCAGTTTATGTCGGCTCCTCGTACCCCCCATTATGCTGCATTAGTTTGTATCCTTCAGTATCTCAAAGGCACCATATTTCATGGTCTTCATTATTCCGCCCGCTCCTCTCTCCAGCTTTGTTCTTTTTCCGATGCTGATTGGGCTAGAGATCCTACTGACCGCCGCTCTACTATTGGGTTCTGCTTTTTTCTGGGTGATTCTCTTATTTCTTGGCACAGCAAGAAACAATCTCTTACTACTCGTTCCAGTACCGAGGCCGAATACCGTGCTCTTGCTGATACTAGGGGTGTACGCGGTACGGGTCGGTGTGGTTTGAGAGAAAAATAGAAACCGTATGGCGGGTGGCGGATTGATAAAAGTGTCACTAGAATTTGCCATTTTCCTTATCAAAAACGGGCGGTTCGGTTGACAAATAATGACAGATTTGCCTTGACGGTTCGGGCGGATTGGTGGTTTATAAAAAATTTAATTTAAATTACAAAACTTAAATCAAAGAGCAAAAAAAAGACGACAGATACCGTGATGTTAAGCATCTTGCAAAGCTTTCTTCTAATGCAGCAAGTGTAGAAATAACATGATAATATCAACGACTATGCCATCAGTTCATTACCAGTATCTGTGGAAGCTACAATGATCAAATACAATACATAAAATTAATATCATTCAGGGTTTACAATATATTGAAAATGTTTACTGTTGAAAAGTATTTAGATTAAAAAGTGAGCTGATGCAAGTTTGCAGCATGGCCAGAAAAAAAAAAAAAAAAAAATTGAAAAGTGAATTGGAATCCAATTTTATTTTGGATTACTGACATCTTGAATTCCCCTCGAGCAGTAATATAATACTATATTCTAAGGTATAGAACAACAAGCAAACTTAAGTAAAAAAGAATTTTTAGAATCTTATAAAACATGATTTAATAGCGGTGCGGGTCGGTGCGGTTTGGAAGAAAAATAGAAACCGGCGGATTGATAAAAGTGTCACTAGAATTTGCCATTTTTCTTACCAAAAACCGGCTGTTTGATTGGCAAATAATAACGAATTTGCCTTGGCGGTGCGGCTCGGTGCGGTTTTGGCGATTTCGGCGGTATTATGCACACCCCTAGCTGATACTACTCAGGAGCTTCTCTGGCTTCGTTGGCTTCTTGCTGACATGGGTGTTACCCCCTCTGGTGCTACTGACCTCTTTTGTGACAATCACAGTGCTCTTCAAATTGCTCACAATGATGTTTTTCATGATCGCACCAAGCATATTGAGATTGACTGCCATTTTATTCGTCAACACGTCACTCGTGGTACTGTCCATCTCCATCCGATCTCTTCTGTTGATCAACCTGCTGATATCTTCACCAAAGCTCATTCTCCTAGCCGCTTCGTTGACCTTGTCTCCAAATTCCAGTTGGTTGATGTTTGTCCTCCTTGAGTTTGAGGGGAGCTGTTAATGTATATAGTATAATAATGTATATAGTATAATATATGTTAATGTATAATGTATATAGTATAATATATTACTGTAATCACTATAGGACAGAGCATAGGGCATAGGATTCTTTCGGTTGCTTTCGGCTGTCTACTTTCGGCCCCTTTCTGTTTTATATGTTTTTCACTCATGATGATGTTGTATAGCAGCTCCTATATAATGGAGCCTCTTCTTACAGTTTCAATACATTGAATCACAGAGCTTACTTGCTCTTTCAATATCACTCTCTCAATATATTTTACAGTATGCATTACTAGCTCAAGATCAGTGCAAGAATATACAAGCAGATGATGATCTACCACAAGGTACCGTGCACTCATCCGCATTGATGGCACAAGAGCACTGCAGGGTTATACAAGCAGATGATGCTCTGCCACAAGGTATAGTCCCCTCTCCCTCCACTCTTGTGCAATACTGTGAGAATTAGGTTTGTTCATGGGTCAGGTTAGCACGCCAATCGAACCAGAAACATCGATTTTATTTTTTGTTGAACCAATTTCACCCGCATGCTTCTTTGAAATCACATTTCCGCAAAACTGATTTTGGCAGTCGGCTTCAATTGGCTCTGGTAACCACCTCCCTTTGCCACTTCTCCACCTCTGCGAAGCGAGATAGTGGAGATGAAAGGTTCCTCATTACTAAGAAGGTGATCTTTGTCATTATTTTTGTCACGACCTAACCCCAGTACCCAGGGGCTGGATGTCGCAACTAGTCGATTCCTAAGTTACCAAGTATTTATTCTAAATTAAACAAGTTAATAACGTAGCAAAGCAAAATAAAAGATGTACATAAATATTTATTTTATTTAAAATATACATACGGTTTTTGTCGGTTTTTAAATCATAAAAATTGAAAGGATCAGTTCGGTGCTAAATGTACTCTTAACCCCGATCGAATCGAACTCTGTATACCCCTACTCTTGGTTCTTCTTGATTGATTTTTTTTTTTTTTTTGATTTTGTTTTGTGATCGTAATGGTGTGTGTATGTCTTTAAATAACAATGTAATTAAATGTCATAATCATCCTTATTATCATCCCTCGCTGTATCATTTATTTGATTAAGAAGCATATATATGAATATTCTACATCTTTGTTAGTTGTGTATCCGATAATCGAACTGAACCAACTTTTTTTGGTTGATCTTGGAAATTCGAATGCTTCTATTAGTAATGTGCTTTAGCAATGAATATAATAGTAAAATTATAAAGTTATGTTTATCATATTAATTTAATTTTTTTTAAATAATTAACATATGAAATTTAATAAAATGAACAATTAAAATTATTGAAAAGAGTCTTGTAATGAATCCCACAACACCCAGCAACCCCATTAATTAGAGACAAAACTGTGCCTCAGTATATTATGTGAGCAATAATTCCTTTTGGTAGTAATTTATGCGTGTTTCTATGGCAAACATGAATTTTATGGGACAATATTCACATGCTACTCTTAATTAATGACATAATAAGCAAAATATTAATATATTATCCTATCTTAGCTATGTAAGAGATACAAAACTACTCTAATTTTTTTTTGGAAGAAATTACAAATGAAACTTTTTTTAAGATTTTAGTTTTATAACAAAATAAGTTTTTAATTTTTAATTTTATCAATTTAAACGTTTATATTTAGATTTATTTTCAATTTTTTAACTATTACATTCAATGTAGGTGTATGAAAAGTGTCTAAAATACCCGATTTTATTGAGTTTAATAATTGAAATATATTTTTTTTGATAATTTTACTTAACAAAAATAAGTGATTAGATTGCAAAAAATCAAAAGATTAAAATTTAAATTAATAAAGTTAGAAGTGCATGATTTATTTTGTTAAAAAATTTAAATTTTAAGAATTTTTTTATAATTTTTCTAATTTTTATTAATAAATAATACCCCATCCTGGGGGCAGAGGCCAGGCCAGAGATCCAGATGCCTTCCAAGCTTCGGCACAATAATCATGTCAGTGTTATAGGCTATTGTGAAGAAGGCGATGACATGATCCTTGTTTATGAGTATATAGAGAACAGTAATGCTACAGGTTCCATGTAAATGACCAAATAAATGATTAAAAGTTACACTGTCACCTAAGGTTAGTGGATCCCACCACTAAACCGCTCATCATCCCTCACCAGACAATGGCACGTGATTTGCCAAAAAGAATTGAAACTCCAGTTTTTATAAAGCACAATGTTGAGTCTATTGGAAGCTGAATAGACATCACCAAAGAAAACTCCAATAAAAAAATCTTTGTCTAAGAAAAGTAACCTGCATGGAAAGAAGAGGATTTGATCAAGTAAATTTTTAATTTATGAAATTTAAATTTTTGTATGGTCTAATTTGTTAAAATTATAAATTTTAATTTATTTTTAAATTTTTAAAAAGCTTCTTTTTTTTTTTTTTTTTTGCAAGGAATATATTTTGAGGTTTATTATTTTTTGATTGAACAATGAATTTTTGTTATTGAAAAATTCATACTTTAATATTGTGTTTGGTTTAAAGATTTGAGTCAGATTTGAAAAAGGAAAATATGTCCCACCTTTTTATTCTTCATTTTCAAATCCCTAATAATCTAGTTCGTTCATAAATTTGGATAAAAATTTAGAAAAAAAAATGAAAAAGTAAGTAAAACATAAATGAAATGTATTTATATTTCATCTATTTTTTATTTTATTTTTAAAATTTTTATTCAAATCCATAAACCAAACTAGCCAAATGTTTGTTAAAAGTGTTGAAAGAAAAGAAAATGTTGAAACATTGAACTCAATTATTGTGTTGTGCTCTGCTTTCCAATCTATATGTTAGTTGTGCTACTCTGTCTCACTTTTTCTTTTTCTTTTTAATTTTTAAATATATGATGCTCTGTCTTAATATCAATTGATGAAATTGGGATATATTTCTTTTTGTACTCTTTTGTTTTACATAAATAAAATCTTTATTTTAACTTTAATATTTGTCAAAAGTCTTGAAAGATTATTTTTTGGTTCGAGAGATTTGTACTGAATAATAATGCAGTATTTCTGTTCAATTTTGGTGGGTTAAATGTTTGCCAACTTTTATAATGATGTTTATAATTCTTTGTTATATTTTAATAGGATGAAAGACAGAGTAACAAGTGATTATAGCAATATAGAATGTAATGGAGAGGATATTGAGAATGAAATGGAGAAAGCAAGTACAGAAGTGATTGAAGATAATATTGATAATCAAATAGATGAAATAAGAAATGCAGAAGAACGTTTAGAGGATCCTAAGCCGAGGATGGTATTTGACTCCATAGATGAGGTTATGAAATTTTACACAAGATATTCAAAAGAAAAAGGTTTTGCCGTGTGCAAAAGAACTTCTAGTAGAGGAAATGATGGGGAGATGAGATATGTGACAATTACTTGTAATTGCAGTGGAAATCAAAAGATCCGATCAAGCAACCTTGTTAAGTTGCAACCACAATTGAAGACAAATTACAAGGCAAGGATCACGGCAAATCTATGCGCTAGTGGAAAGTGGAGTTTGAACTTTGTTAAGCTTGACCATAACCATGGACTAAGTCTAGGAAAAACTCGATTCTTCAAATGCAATTGGATATTTTAACCGCATGTCAAACGAAGGCTTAAATTGAATGATATAGCTGGCATCAAAATGAATCAAAATTTTAATTCATTTGTAGTTGAGAGAGGTGGACATGAGAAGCTAACATTTTTGGAGAAGGACGCGAGAAACTATCTTAATGGAATAATGCGTTTACAGCTCAAGGGAGGAGATGCTGTTGCAATGCAAAATTACTTTCTAAAAATGCAATCCGACAATTCTAACTTCTTTTCCATGATTGATTTGAATGAAGAAGGCCAATTGAGGAATGTATTTTGGGCAGACGCGAGTAGTAGAGTGGCTTGGCGTGAGTTTGGTGATCTAGTAACATTTGATACAACATAATTGGTTAATAAATATGAGATGCCATTTGCTCCTTTTGTTGGAGTGAACCACCATGGACAATTGATATTACTAGGATGTGGGTTGATCTCAAGTAAAGACATAGAGTCATTTACATGGCTATTTCAATCTTGGCTCACATGCATGTTTGAAAGCCCCCAGAGTGCAATAATCACAAATCAAGACAGAGCTATGCAAAAGGCTATTGCGAAGGTTTTTCCTAATGCACGACATAGGTGTTGCTTATGGCACATCATGAAAAAGGTACCCAAAAAATTGAGAAAGTACAAAGAATATGAACTAATCAAATTTGAAATGCAAAATGTTGTTTATGATTCATTGACCAAAGAAGAATTTGAAAAAAGATGGGATAGATTCATTGAGATGTTTGAACTTCAAAGTAATGAGTGGTTACTTGGGTTATATGAAAAAAGACATCGTTGGGTGCCAGCTTTTGTCAAAGATATATCTTGGGCAGGAATGTCAACAACTTAGCATAGTGAAAGCATGCATGCCTTTTTTGATGGCTATATCAATTCGAAAACCACTCTAAAACAGTTTGTTGAATAGTATGAGAATGCATTGGCAAAAAAGGTGGAAAATGAAAATCATGAGGAATTCAATTCTTTTAGTTCATGCATCCCATGTATAAGTCATTATGAGATAGAGAAATATCAAAGTGCTTATATGAGAGCAAAATTCAAAGAGTCCCAGCGAGAGATATTAGGAAAGATTTATTGTGATTTGACTAAATGTAAAGAAGGTGGTGGCATTTCAGAATATACAATTAATGAATATGTCAAAGTTATAGAAAGCCATCAACGTGCAACTTCCATTGTTGTTTTTAAGGATGATACGAAAGAAGTTAATTGCAATTGTCGATTATTTGAATTTAGGGGAATATTGTGCAAGCATCAAATCACAGTATTCATGCATAGAAAGATTGACCAAGTACCGGAGAAGCACATCTTGAGGAGATAGGATAAAAATGTTAAAAGGAGCCAAATGAAAGTTCGGATTAGTTATGCCAATTGTTCTAGCAAACTTGAAGCACATCGATTTAATAAAATTAGCAATGCCTTTTATGAGGTTACCAATTTAGGGGCTGAAACTAACAACAAGTGTGACAAGATGATTGAACGGATACAAGAATTGAAATGGGAGTTCACAGAAATTGGAGATGTTTATGGTAGCAATAAGCCAAGATCTACTAGTATTCATAATGGTTTTCCCTCATGTGGTGATGGTATAATAATTCCAAAAGAGAGTAGAGCCATTCTTGATCCATTGGCTTTTCGTCAAAAGGGGCGACCTCCATTGAAAAGAAAGCAATCCATCGTTGAAAATGCTATTAAGAAAAAAAAGGAAAGAAATAAGAAGCAAAAGACCACCACTTGTAATGAGGGAAATGTAGTAAAGGTAATCAATATCATACATTTTTCTACTTTTTTTATTGATTTTTTTTTTTTTGTTACTAATTTTTTATTTTTAATGCTTAAATAGGACTTTGAAAAGACTAAAAATATTCATGTTACAACCTCTACTACGGGTTTTGGTGTGACTAGAACACAAGAGGGTTTTACCTTAAATGTAAGACATTTATTTATTTTAAATACAATGATGTCAATAGGATTAAAGTATAATGGATGCAATATTTTTAACAATGTAGGAGACTGAAATGCAACGATCACAATATATTGGTGGAGAGAGTTTTACCTTTAATAGGGGATCATTAATGTGGCCGCACATGTCTTCCCATCCAAATTTTATTGGGATACATCCATATTATGGTCATCCAAATATGCTATTAGGTGGAAGATATCCATTTCAATCAAGTACAGGAGGACAAGGCCTTGGCATGAACTCGATTTTCTTCAATGGTAGTGAATCCCAGGTACATAACATGCTCTCCATTTTATTTTATTTATTTTTATATAGATTATTAAGTACAATTTCTTAAAATATGCATCTTATAATTTCTATTATTTTTATTGTAGAGTGATCTTCATCCATCTTAGAGAGCATGTTATGATTTAGCTCCTACTTCTATGCTTTCACCAGAAGAAGAGAAAGTTGAAGAGGGACCAAAGATTTGAAGTCAAAATTGAATGATGAGGAAGGACCAAAGATTTTAAACATGTTATGATTTTGTATGGATGCTTCTTTTTGTTGCTACAATTTTTTTGAATGGATATGTTGTATGATTAATGTACATGGTGGAAATACTTTTCCAGCTTTTGTTTTTAATTTTACTTGGAACAATCACATTTAGAATCTTGAATGAAGCTTCAAAATTTGACAGATTATAATAGTCTTAATTCATAATCTGAAATAGATGTTTGATCATTTGATCATTACTAATTTGGTGAGTGTTAATGCAGAAATTTCTTCAAGTTTTAGGATTGTTTAACCATAAATGTTGAACTTTTTTCAATGTTAGAATACAAATTTTTGCAATTTTTCTACAATGCTAAACTTTTCAATTAACCACCATCAACCACAAATAATAAACCAAGTAGCAATACAGACAAATTAACCACAAAATAACACCAAAATTACACAACTTCATTACAAAAGATACATAATAATTTGATCTTGTTTTACATTCATAAGTTCATAGACACTACTACTGATTACATACATTTATGTACATTTTAAAGATTAAAAAAAAAATTTAAAAAAAAATTGTGTACACTTTCATATAATGCCAAGCAATATTCAAAAAAAAAAATATTTGGTTCATATCCTAGAGTGAAGTCTCTGAACCATCATTCTTATTTCATTCATCATCTTTAGCATCTACTAGACCAACACCTCTATTAGAAATATCCAAATTAAAATGTCAAAAAATTGCATCTTACATCAGCACATGTCAAGTACAATCTATCAAGACTTTTTTCAAAATTCGATATTTGAACTAGTGCTTGTCACCCGCATTTTCATTGTCTATTTCGAAACTTTAAGGCACCGACATTGTTTGATCTTATGCTACAGGATGGAATTTTTTCCTGTTATCAGGAAAAAAAAAAAAAAAAATCAATTGACGTGCCATTTAATAAGCAAAGTTACTATTTCTCAGAGAACTTTCAACAAATACCTTGAAGGTGCCACTTTGAAGGTGTCACTTTAAAGGTGCTACTAAATAAACAAAACTACTATTTTCCAGTTGATTTTCAACAAACAACTAGAATGCCTCAAAATAGGAAGGGAAAAAAAAAAGAAAGAAAAGGCACAAATCAAACAAGATCCACAAATATTCAACTACAAATGAGGTTGAACTCTAAAAATAAAATATCCTAAAATAAATTCTTACAAAATGATGGAAATGCGGATGTATAGTTGAAATTAATAGTTGAGATGTTGATTTTTGTTGCTCTGTTGAAAAAAAAAATTTTGATTTAAAAGCTCCAGGTATCTTCGCAGAGAACAAACTCTTGTGCTTCACAAAAAGTGATGTTCAATTCGTTTTACAAATCACGACGCGCTGTGTCTGGTGAGAGAGAGAGTTGTTTAGTGGTGGGACCAACTAACCTTAGGTGGCAATCTAGCTAGATTTTTGTCATTTGTTTGGTCATCTACTTGGGGCCTGTAGCATTACTATATAGAGAACGGTACCCTTGCTGCTCATCTCTACAAAATTAATACCTGTGGAAATATTTGTCACATATCATGGGAGCAAAAACTCAACATTTGCATTGGTGTTGCATGTGGATTATATTACCTTCACATGAGTACTCAGCAAGGTGTCATACACCGAGATATGAAGACCACAAATATTCTGTTGGACAAGGCTTAGGTAGCTAAGATTTTAGATTTTGGTTTGTGCAAAATGGGCATCACAAGCAATTTTGGCACCCACATTAGCACAGATGTTAAAGGCACAATTGTTTATATCTAGAGTATTTCATGACTCGTCGGCTAATCAAGAAATCAAATGTGTATGCCTTCGATGTTGTGTTGTTGGAAGTGCTTTGTGGGAGGCCAACAGTTGATATGAGGCTTGAGGAAGAACAATGCAGTCTAGCCCTATGGGCTTAACATTGTATCAAAAAGAAGAAACTTGGTCAGATCATTGTCCCTAATATAAGGGACCAAATCTCGCCACATTGCCTGAAGGTGTTTGCAAAAATTGCTAACAAATGCTTACATAATCATCCAAATGGACGTCCTACAATGGTTGATGTAGTGGTGAGCCTTGAGTGCGCTTTGGCAACATAGGATCAATGCAAGGATATACAAGTAGATGTTGATCTGCCACAGCACTACAGGAAATTACACTTTCAACTACTAAATTTTTGGTTGCCGAAGGTTGTTTTTTAGTCGCTAAAAATCAATGGCGACTAAAGTTCTTCTTCACCTAGTTAGTTGCAGAAGCCTTGTCAGCTACTAAATTTATGTTGGTCACTAATTATCTTATCTTCGACTACTAAAATGGACTTGGTTGTCAAACATAACATTTTGGCGAAGAAAGATTTAGTCACCAAAAGTAATCAAATCAAATCAAATCAAAATGAAATTCTTTTTCAGCGACTAAAATATTTAGTCGCTAAAATGTTTTAGTCGCTAATAATAATACATTTAGCGACTACATATTTTAGTCGCCGTTTTATGTCACCATTAGCCACCAGATAGGCTAGTCGTCGTTATTGTTCACAACTAAACATTTCAGTCACCAAAAGACTGGATATTCATTTTATTGTATTTTACAACCAAACATTTTAGTCGCTGAAGGATGCCATGTTCTTTCGTGACTAAAATATTTTGTCGACAATAGTTTCTTCCCTTATCTTGATTTGTTTTGGCTACTAACTATTTTGTCGCCCAAAGTTTTCTTTTTTATTTTTTTTACTAAATATTTAGTCACTAAAAATCTTTGCTTACTTTTTTTTACTACCAAATATATTTAGTCACCAAAATAATTCACTTATTTAGAAAATTTATTTAGCTTTTTTTTTATTAATTTCTCTACCACCTGTATTTATTCCATTATTAGTAACATTTACCCTATATATAAACAAAACAATGCATATACTGATTATATTTCAACCATTTCACAACCATTTCACAACGTGCACACATTTTACTTTCAACCATCTAAAAAATTCATATTTTTCGTCAAATATTCCAAATGTAATAGAAATTCCATACAAACCAAATCTAATCTCAAAAATGTAATTCCATTCGAAACAAAGGACTATACGAAAACCATGTCCTCTGTACACAAAAAACTAATATCCACGATATTACGCTAGAGAGTGTAATTTGTACCACGCAAAAGAGATAATATGTACGATGCCAAAACGATAATCTGTACTACACCAAAAAAGTAATCTATACCACTTCGAAAGTAATTTGTATCAGACCAAAAAGGTAATTTGTGCCACGCCAAGAGTAATTTGCACCATGGCAATTGGAAAGCTATACAAATAGTAGTAATTCGTAGACAAAAAAAAAAAGTAGTCGTAACCACAATTTCACGCCAAAAACCACCTCTACAAACAAGGATTAATCATTACTATTGACTGAATAACATTGACATATTTAAGATTATAAAAAAAAAAAAAAGGAAAATTTACCCATAAATCCTATTTTCTGAAAAGTTGAACCATTTAGTCCTAAAAGTTTTCTTATGCACCATTTAGTCCCATTTATACATCATCATTAAAACAACATCAAACACCATCATCAAAACAACATCGTAAACATTGCAACATCGCAAACATCATCGTGGACAACAGCAACATCGCAAAACATCATCATGGACAACAGCAACATCAAAAAAACATCAAACATCATCGTGGACACCATCAAAAAACATCATCAAAAAACATCAGGATATCATCAAACATCATCAATGTTGTACTGTTCCCTCCCGCGGCTATCAAGCTTGCAAAACTAAGATTCAAAACCCAAATAAAAAATGATCAATTTAAAGTTCTTAACAGTAATTTCAAACTTTCCACTAAATAATACATTAAATTGTCAAAGAAACGACGTAGAAACCCCTGCAAACCCTAGCAACCACCAAATCAACGAAGATGGCCAAACCCAAATCAAGGAAACCCAGAAGGTTTCTGGGTACGAACAGTGCAGAGAAGAGAGGATCAAAGAGAACCTCCAAAGAATGCAAAAGCTTGGTATCATGGACCTTTCCCTCAAACTCAAGTCCCTCAAACCCATCCGCAAGAACAACTTCTCCAATCGCAAATCCCCTCCTTGTCCCTCTCCTTTGACAACTCCTGGTGGACCCCTTCGCCACTCCTTCAGGTTCTCTCTCATCTCATAGGATATTTATAGGTGTTAAGTTTTTTCATGGGTTTATTGTTTTCTCTCTATCATAGAAGTGATCAATTTTTAGGTTTTGACTACAAATTCATAAAATTGAAAATTCTAATTTGTCTGTGTTGCCTTTTCACCCTCAACTAAAACCATTGACCCGCTTTCTCTCTCTCTAATGTTTGATGTTCATGATGGTTAACACAGTGATGTTCTATTTTATGGTATTTTTTGATGTTCATTAATCAGTGTTTGGCTGAGGATAAAATATATCCATCGCTGAAGTTCGAACCCATAAAATGATTAATGATCGATTTTGATGTTGGAAATTCAGAGGAATTTGAGATCTGGGTATCTTCTGAAATGGGATCTAGAAAGAGAGAAAGAGAGAGGGGGGTGCAGGTTGTTTGATGATGTTAATGTTGCAGAATCTGTGTTTAATGTTTGATGTTTAATCGTTATTTTGATGTTGTTTTGATGATTATGTTGTGATGTTTGATGTTGTTTTGATGATGATGTTTGATGTTGTTTCGATGATGTTACTCATAAGTCTAATGTTTAATGAATAATGTTTGATGTTTGATGAATAATCCTAATGTTTAATGGTTGAGAATCTATGTTTGATGTTTGAAGAATGATGTTTGATGATGATGTTGTGATGTTTGATGTTGTTTGATGATGATGTTGTGATGTTTGATGTTGTTTTAATGATGATGATGTTGTTTTGATGATGATGATGTTTGATGTATATGCCCTCTATGGTCAATTTTCCTATAATGGGCCCTTTCAGTCTATAAGAAAACTTTTAGGACTAAACAGTGTATAAGTTGTTAATTTGGGATTTATTGGTGCATCACCCAAAAAAAAATTATATAAAACTCGAATGTAATTAAACTTTTCAAATTAATCATTAGTTTTGCATACTCGAATGTATATAAAACAAAATTATGCCTAAAACTCAAATGCATATATAAGGCAACTAGTAATCTTATAGCATTAATCATTAAGAATAATTAATCATTAGTTTTGCTTTTCGGGCCCTGAATGCCTTTTCGACTAAGTTTTATGCTTTTTCGACTCTAACTCACAAACGATCCTTGGCCCTACAATTACACTATGATTCATATCTAACAGTCCAATCATTTTACCATCAACTATAGCAGAGTTTTGAAAGTTTGGCCAACCATAAACAATTAAAAATACAAAAACTTCAAATTTGTTTCCAAAGCCAAAGTTGAAGTCTAGAGCTTAAAACAGGAAGTTAAACTCAAAATACGTGATGAAGGTTGTAGACGCCCCCGAACGTCCCGGGGGGATGACCCCCGTTCTATTCATTTGGGTTCACTACAGTTCGGACTCAAATGTCACGGTTCTTAATCTGAACCAAAGAGTCCAAATCTGGCAAATCGTTTTGAGAAAACAGATTTTTTGAAAGAAGTGCCAAACATGGACTGCTTTGCCAGATACAGAGTCACCACCTAAATATTTTATTTTGGAAAAATTTAGGAAACCTTGACTCGTTGCCTAAGGCCACGTGTCCGTCATCACCAAAGTTGCTTCAGCTCGGGAACTTAGGTACGATTGGGGAAAGTCACTTTGTGAGCACCCCCGCTCGCCCGATCAAAGATCGGCCTCTACTAACCGTGATATCGAGTTTTGAAAACATATGTGCTCTTATTCCAGTTGATTAGCCTAGATTTACTACGTGATGCGCACAGCATACAAGTATAGACTGGGTCGCCTGAATTGGAACAAAACATTTCATGTTTATTTTTTGAAAGTGGTTTGCTACTCGCAAGTAGGCTTAAAATGCGGATTTTGCCACCCTCGGGTGGGCTTAGAAAAGATGGTTTTACCACTATCTAGTGGGCTTAAAACTCACAGTCAGTGCATTGTTCCAATCCAAGTAACCCGACCTTCACCCACAGGCATTCAGGCAGTTATATCACATAAGCAGTTAGCCTCATGGTAAGCATGCTATCATGGCAGTCACTCACACACATGCAAGGATGCTAAAGCATAAATACTTACCGAGTACTCCAAGCCAAAACATAAGCTATGTTAGAAATCCATGCATGACCCTAATTATACAGAAATGACTAATGCAACACATGCAAAAATGCAACTATAGTAGGCTCGACTATTCTAAATATGGCATATGAAATGCTATAGTTAACATGTATTCAACTCGGAATTGAAATACAAATGCAGTTAGTATAATGCGCCGAGCCCGGTGCATGCAAGACAAATGAATGGATGCAAACATGTGAGCATAAGTATGCTAATTGAAACGTGCCCCAATCTAACCATCATAAGCTGGTAAATAAAATAGAGAAAGAAGTGGGGTTAGAAGACATGCATCACACGCACGCACACTTATTAGAATTGTGCCCTCGCTCGGAGAGTCCGAATAAATAATACAGTCCAAATAAATACAAAGCCCTAATTAATTAACAAATTAAACTAGGAAAGCAGTAAACTAGCATGCAAATCTATGGACCGCCTCAGCTCTGTTCCGAATGATGAATGATGCATGCTTGAGTTGCCTTGCGCGGAAATCCATTGCAATGCCCCGATTAGCCTCTATTTACAATTAAGCCCGGAATATTGCGTGAAGCTCCAAAAGAATGCCGATTTCTGATTTACTACAACAGAGAGCAAGAAAGGAGCATGGCAAAGTATTTTCACATATGTATGCTTGCCTCGATCCTCGTGCCATCAATCACGTATCTCGATGCATGATGGCCGAGGAGTCGAATTGTATGACTCGATGTGAAATGAATGCACACATAACACAACAAGGCCTAGACTCCATCATGGTTAATCCGGAGTGTCGGCGACGGGGAATTGAGACACGTTCCGTCACTTAGAGTACGAAACGTCCCTCGTTTCCCGTGTTTGGGCTAACTCCTATTCCAAACACAATGCAATATGCATGACATGCATGAATGTAGTCCTAACATGCAACCTAGCATACGCAACGCTGTGGACTAAAATGGCTTACGCAATGCATTATCATGCAACCTAGCATACGCGATGCAAAGGACTAAAAATGGCATACACAATGCACGATGGACTTACACCAATATGAATGAACCTCAGCCACATTCACGTCAGTGGCCATAAGATGAAAATGAGACAACCGAAATGCGTGCACACATGCACGCAAATCGAGGACCGAACCTAGGGCACAACATGCAACTCTAACAAGGCATGGCAAGGGTGAAGCATGGCATTCAAACATGTAAATTTCAGCACTGAAACATGATGCTAAATGGTCCCGAATCATGCAAATATGTCATACAATGCATGCTATAGGCCCCAAAACTCAAAACTAGGCACATGTATTGAACCATAACCATGCAAAGCAAGCATTATTTGACTATGAAGCACAAAGATAGAGCCAAGGCAGTCCCAAAACATGCACATTACTAGTTTAAAGCATGGCCAAAAAATGCTAACATGATGGACTAAAATAGCATACAACATTGGCTAGCAAGCATGGTTTACACGGCATGTATATGAAGCATATGAGAACTCATCAAACCAGCCAAAATCAGTGAATAAAACATGTCAAAATATGCCTAAATAACCACTGAAATGCATCGAATGCATGCAAAAATGATGAGCTCCTTTGGAAGGCCATGCAAGGGGTTACTCAACACATACAAGATAGACACTTAGCATGACCAAACCAACTTTGGAAATGGCCTATAGGGGTTCTAAAACCCACTAAAAAGGCCCTAGAGCAAGGCTTAGAATCATGCAACTATGAGGTCCTTTGGAAGGCCAAAAAGAGGGTTGTTCCACACATGCATGATGGACACTTAGCATAGCCAAACCAACTCTGAAAATGAGTTATGAGGGTCCTAAAACCCACTGAAAAATGATAGAAACAAAGCTTGAAAGCTTGGAAATAGGGGGTCCTTTGGAAGGCCAAAAAGACCACCAAACAAGACAAGGACAGAGAGGGTCACCCCCCTCTGATTTTGGCCCTAAAAAATACATCTAAGCCACTAAAAATCCACTGGATTTCAGTGGCTAAGAGGCCAAACCAAGGCCAATGCAAATGCTCTAGTGCATAGCCCTAATCATGAAGAAATGAAGCATGCAAAGGGGAAGGTGGCCCCAAACAGAAAAATTCCCTTAATAAAACTTGAAGAGGAGCTCAAAAAAAGATCTTTTTCTGTTTATGACAAATCTCGAAAATGTTTACAAGTAAGGCTAAAATATGATGCAAAAATAGCCCTAAAAGAGAGATAGAGGATAAGGGGAGGTAGATGACCTCAAACAGCAAAGTGTCCTTAAACAAAGTTGAAGAGGGACTCAAAATAAGATACTTTACAGTTTAGGTTGAAGCCAAAAAATGCAAGAAACTAAGGCTAAAGTTTAGACCAAGATAAGACCACAAAGAGGGAAATAGTGACTTACCTTTGTAGAGCCGACCTCCAGCAACTTCTGGACCAAGAATGTGGGCTCTCAACCTCTGCAAATGACCTCCAAGGTGCTGGAATGGATGAGGGAGGTGGTAGGCTATGAGGTGTAGTGTAAAATGGCCAAGAACATGGACTTTTGAGCACAAAAGAGAGAGATAGAGAGGGATGTATGTATATCTCTGTGGAGAAGTGGTTTGGAAATACTCTTCAAATCCTGGGAGGCGCTGGTGATCCTCAGCTAGTCACCTGAAAAGAGGAAAACTCCGGTCGAGGGTGCCAGGATTAGCACTCCAACGGACAAATTAGTTCAGACACTCAAGATAACTACTTCTTTAAGTTAAGTGAAGTGATTCTTACATACCTTTCTGGATTTGCGGTTCTTGTATTTATACTCACTTTTTTGGGCCTCGGGGCCTGAGCCTACGTTTATCCTATTCACCTTACATTTATTCGGATCTACTGACCCTCGTCTATTCGGCTTTGTTAACGTATTCGGCGCCCTAGTTACGCAGTACAAAGCCGAGTAGTATCCAGTTTCTGGGGTACGCGTCTCCCGACTCTTCCACTTATTCGGCTCCCACAATTGGCCCCCAAGCACTTCAATTTACGCTTAGCTGGAGTGCTTGGTTTTGAATTTCGAAAGGTCAGAGCCAAAATTCGGCGGCTGGCCTCATCGTTATGCGGATATCTAAGCGCACTTCTTTCGGTTGTCGTGTCGACTTCTCCCCTTCGCACATATGTTCATTTATTGCGATTTAAAATTTTGACACCCTTTCATGTATCACGTCACACTCATCGCTGGTTTGTCTTTTGGATATTCCCCGCAACTCTATTTTCCGATATCCCCTTCATCCTTTGTAAGTTCTCTCCTCCTTTGCTTTGAAGACTTTTTCTGGTTTGTTCCTTCCTTGGCATATTCTTACTAACTGTAAGTCATGGCGAAACATTTGAAAGACCTCCTCTCGTCAGATCGAATCGCCAGCTTTAAACGTCATTTCTCCATTCCTGATGATGTCCGTCTGTCGCTTGTGGCAGACGGCACTCTTGATATGGAGAGAGAGGACGAAACCACGATTGTCTTTCCCCTTTTGTCAATTGCAGAGGGTGGAGTCCGTTTCCCCCTTCACCCGTTTCTTAGGGTCATTATTCTTGGGGTTTAATCCCTTCCCAACCTAATGTGAATTTCTTTAGAATCATAATGGGGATTATAGCGCTCAACCGTCACCTAAGAATTAACCTTGGCATTCCAGCCATCCGACATTGTTATGCCTTGGCTAAGTCTTCTGGTCGGCACAGGCGTTTCTTCCTTAGAGCCAAGGATATCGACCATCATCTGATTACGATGCTTTCTAGTTCTGGAAAACGAGTTAATGACGTTATGGTCGTTGTCCAGGGTAACTGGGAATTTGGCGAATGGGAGGATCACGCCGACCCTATTCTTAGACGGAGAGGCGAGCCAGGTGGATGATTGCCTTCTCGCTTTTGTTTTATTATTTGTTCGTTTATATTGTGAAGCCCCTTCTTTGAAATGTGACGGCTTGTCTTCTGCAGGGAGCGTTTTGAAGAAAGTTCTGCCTTCAACTGACGGTGCTGTTCTTTTGGATATAGAAGTCGCGCTCAAATATTTCGGCCGTCGAAGTCTTCAGAAACAATGGAGGTCGGCGCATATTCTGCTTCGTTACGAGCCGACATATACAACCTTCTCTGCGGCGAAAAATATCCCCGTTCCGGAGGGCAAAGATTCTCTTATCGCTCTTATTTTGTCTGACTTCAAAAACCTGAGGCAGGTTGGTTTTGAAGGGTCCGATTCAGAGCGGGACGTAGCTGATAGCGAATCGGATCAGTTTGAGACCGAATCTGACGAGGTATTGAATTTGGCCGATCCCCCATCTACTGGCCGAGGGGATCTTTCACTTGACGACATTGTTCACAATTTGGAGAGTATTCCCGCCGCAAACCACAAAGACATGGCAGGGTTAAGCCTGACACAACTTGCCAGGAAGGCGAACGCAGAAAGGTTGGCTGCGAGGCGAAGAGCGGAGGCCCTTCCGTCCGAAATACCACCCGCCACCGACTCTCAATTCTCCCTGCCTGTTAGCGGATCAGAGTCCGTGCGCGTTGAGGTTGAAACAGCGGCAAATTGGAATGCCGAATCTTCTGTGATCGTGCAGGCCGGTCAAGAAGTTGAGGCGGAGAAACGCCCTGCCGAGTTTGAGGCTGGCTTAGAGGAACACGGCGGCAAACGTCCTCGATTAGAGGGATCGGGCGTGGTCGTTCCTTTTGTGATTCGGCCGACGGTAAGAAACGTACCGATTTCTTCTGATGCATCGGCACTCAAAGATCCAGAAGTCGCATTCAGCTTGGCCACGTCCATGTCGTTGCCGTCTAACAAGGAGGCTTTTCGGGTGGAAACAGATCTGAATGCGACAGCACTAGCCGCCCAATCGGCGCTTTTGGTACATAGTCGAACTTAGCTTTACTTAATCCGAATACTATTAAAGTTAAGGTTCTAAATGCTTTTTTTGTAGACCGTCGGATGGATAGCCGATTTGGGCCGTCGCCATCGCGACGACGTCAAAGAGATTGGCCATCTACGCGAGGAAGCTGAGGGCCAGAGGAGAAGGGCCGAGGTCGAGGCTTTAAGGGCGAATAAGGAAGCCTCAAGGGCTGATGCCGAGATAGAGAGGGCTCGTAGCGCGGATCAGTTGAGATCGGATGCCGAGAAGAAGGCGGATGCGAGCGAAGATGCGCTCAAATTGGCCCAGAAGGCGATCTCCAGACTGGAGGCTGAGTTGGCTGAAATGAAGGTGGCGAAGGAAGCGGCCGACTCGGAGTCTTCCAAAGTGTTCGAGGTCGGGAAGAATGCTGGGCTTGCCGAGTAAGTTGACCAGGTCCCCAAGTTTGAAAATCGGGGATTCAAACATGGCTGGCTCAAAGCCCTTGATGCTACTAACGCTTCGTTGAATATGCCAATACCATATGAGCAAGTGGATGTTGAGCCATTGGAATCTGATTCTGATGGCTGATTCGGCCAACTGACAGTTTTTAATTTAGTGTTTTTCATCTGTTGCTACAGTCATGAGTATATATATAAAACGTGAGTTATGCTCAATAAATGTTGAATGCTAATCCGGCCAACTGACAGTTTTTAATTTAGTGTTTTTCATCTGTTGCCACAGTCATAAGTATATATATAAAACGTGAGTTATGCTCAATAAATGTTGAATGCTATTTTATTTTTTTACTTTATTTTATTTTATTTTAGATCGGCTTCTTGATAAATCTGCCCTTGCCTTGGCCAGGGCGCGAGCTTGGGAAGCCGAATGGGCCTAACTTCATGAGCTGGCAAGGCACGCAGATTGAAAACTTCGGCCGGCCGATAAGATTAATAATCTGCCCTTGCCTTGGCGGCGCGAGCTTGGAAGCCGAATGGGCCTAACTTCATGGGCTAGCCAAGATCGATCGGCCGCTTTGCACTTGAAAAGTCGGCCGATAAGATTAATATCTGCCCTTGCCTTGGTCAGGCGCCCGACTGGGAAGCGAATGGACCTAACTTCGCGGGTGGCCAAAGCCGGTAGTCGGCCGTTGCGATTGAAAAGTCGGCCGATAAGATTAATAATCTGCCTTGCCTTGGCGTAGCGCGAGCTAGGAAGCCGAATGGGCCTAACTTCGCGGTGGCCAAAACCGCATCGGCCGCTTGCGCTGAAAAGTCGGCCGATAAGATTGATAAATCTGCCCTTGCCTTGGCCAGGGCGCAAGCTTGGGAAGCCGAATGGGCCTAACTCGCGGGCTGGCCAAGGCACCGACTGGTCGGCCCTTTGCAGTTGAAAATTCGGCCGATAAGATTAATAAATCTGCCCTTGCCTTGGCTAGGGCACGAGCTTGGGAAGCCGAGTGGGCCTAACTCGCGGGCTGGCCCAGGCACAGACTGGTCGGCCGTTTGCACTTGAAAAGTCGGCCGATAAGATTAATAAATCTGCCCTTGCCTTGGCCAGGGTGCGAGCTTGGGAAGCCGAATGGGCCTAACACACGGGCTGGCCAAGGCACCGACTGGTCGGCCGTTTGCACTTGAAAAGTCAGCCGATAAGATTAATAAATCTGTCCTTGCCTTGGCCAGGGCGCGAGCTTGGGAAGCCGAATTGGCCTAACTCACGGGCTGGCCAAGGCACCGACTGGTCGGCCATTTGCACTTGAAAAGTCGGCTGATAAGATTAATAAATCTGTCCTTGGCCAGGGTGTGAGCTTGGGAAGCCGAATGGGCCTAACTCGCGGGCTGGCGAAGGCACAGACTGGTCGGCCGTTTGCACTTGAAAAGTCGGCCGATAAGATTAATAGATCTGCCCTTGCCTTGGCCAAGGCGCGAGCTTGGGAAGCCAAATGGGCCTAACTCGCGGGCTGGCCAAGGCACCGACTGGTCGGCCGTTTCCAGTTGAAAAGTCGGCCGATAAGATTAATAAATCTGCCCTTGCCTTGGCCAGGGCGCGAGCTTGGGAAGCCGAATGGGCCTAACTCGCGGAATGGCCAAGGCACCGACTAGTCAGCCGTTTGCACTTGAAAAGTCGGCCGATAAGATTAATAGATCTGCCCTTGCCTTGGCCAGGGCGTGAGCTTGGGAAGCCGAATGGGCCTAACTCGCGGGCTGGACAGTTGGCATCCGACTGTCGACGTTTGGGATTGCTGACGTTGCCTCGAGAAGGCTGCAAATATTGAAGGATAAATGGAGCGGGTGCACGCAAGAGGCCCTACTTTTTATTTAGGAAACTGGGGAGGGACGAATATTGACTGAATCAGACGTCGCAATGAGTCGCAAAAGTGAGCCTACGTGTTCGGGAAGAAGAACGTCCAAGGATCGGGTAACACAGCAGCCCCTTAGTTATCGAAGCAGATCGCCCCGAAAGGATAGGCAACCGAGAATCGAGCCTGAAGCGACGCCACGGCCGTTAAGTTTTGCGGTTTCTGTGAGGAATAGACCAATGACGGAGGCAGACTCTATCATCAAAGACCCAGATATAGCAGTTGAGTTCGCTCGACAGATATTTCCGCCGGAAGTCCAACAATCGATGGCCGGACGTCGAGATTTCGAAGTATTTCGAGACGGCATCCACGGGGCCGTGAAAGGACTATATACTGCCTACGAAGTCGGCATGCGTCTGCGAGAAGCGCGACGTGAGAGCGAGAAAAATGATGAAAGGAATCGCAATTTGGAGGTTGGCGTGGAAAAGGCTGAGCGTTAGCTTCGGGAACTGAAGAATGTTCGAGCGAGCGTGTCAGTTGTGACCGATCAATCTAAATTGGTTGGTGCGGGGAGAGGAACCCAACAGACCTCGGGTTATGAAAAGGGGTTTCAGGATGGCCTGAAGTTCGGGATAGAGAAGACCAAACAAGACCTTGCCGAGGAGGTCTGTCGATGTGAAAATCGTGGATTCAAGCACGGCTGGATCAAGGCCCTTCAAAGTGAGGAATCCCTCGAAGCCGCGGGAATTGATTCGGCCTTGCCCCTGTATCATTGCCATCACTTTTCTTATCCCGATTTCGAAATTGAGAAGAGCGACGATGAGGGTGCCGATTGAATAGACATTGCACTGAATAAATAGAATTTCTTTTCTTTTCAACATTTGTATTTGGTCTTGACATGTTATGTGTTTAATTAATCGTATTACTTCGTCTTTCTGGCAAGTTTTGTGTTGTACGGCATAAATGTTTGGACACGTATTGGCCGGTCTGAATTGCCAATGATTCTTATTGAATATTTATTCGGCCAATCAAGTGGTCCGAATACAAACCTCAGAAAGGCCAGTCGGGATATGCACGAAGGGCGCTCCGAATCCGGAGTCTATTTTGGCCAATCGTGATATCCACGAAGGGCGCTCCGAATCCGGAGTCTTTATTTTGGCCGATCATGGTATCCACGAAGGGCGCTCCGAATCCGGAGTCTTTATTTTGGCTGATCATGGTATCCACGAAGGGCGCTCCGAATCCAGAGTCTTTATTTTGGCCGATCGTAATATCCACAAAGGGCGCTCTGAATCCGGAGTCTTTATTTTGGCCGATCGTGATATCCACGAAAAGCGCTCTGAATCCGAAGTCTTTATTTTAGCCGATCGTGATATCCACGAAGGGCGCTCCGAATCCAGAGTCTTTATTTTGGCCTTTGAAGGCTTAATCGGACCTTATTAATCAAGGCTTGGGGGCGAACTTGGGAAAATGAGAAACTTTGTATTACAAAGATGGATCACGTACAAGTATCAAGCCCACAAGTCGGGTCAATGATAGAATTTACGCAAGTGTGTAGAATTCCAAGGCCGTGGCAGGCTTCTTCCTGTCATGTCTGAGAGCCGATATGCCCCTGTTCCTGCGATGGATTCAATTTGATAGGGGCCGTCCCAGTTTGGACCCAGTTTTCCATCGGCCGATCTTCGGTCGGCTGGAAGTACCTTCTTTAGGACAAGCTCTCCTGGCGTGTATCGGCACAACAGAACTCGCTGATTGTACGACTTGGCAAGCTGCTACTGGTAGCGTGCCATGGATGCCAAGGCGCGGTCTCTTCGTTCTTCAATTAGAATCAGATCTAGGGCAAGCATCATGTCATTTCGACCTGTGTCAAAAACTTGCGATTTCAGGGTTGGGAGTCCGATTTCTAGGGGTAAGATTGCCTGGGTTCCGAAGCATAGAGCAAACAGCGTTTCTCCGGTGGATCTCCTTGGCGTAGTCCGATGAGCCCACAATACACTCGGTAATTCTTCTACCCATTTGCCTTTAGCTTTTTCCAGTCTCTTTTTGATGCCGTCCAAGATGGATTTGTTAGAGGCTTCGGCCTGACCATTGCTTTGTGGGTAAGTCGGTGTCGAGAAGTAAGGCCGAATGCCATATTTGCTGCATTACTCTCGATACACGCCACAATCAAACTAGGTGCCATTGTCTAAGATCAGAGCTCTCGGAATGCCGAATCGTGTTATGATGTTTCTCTATACAAAGCGTTTAATGTCGGCATCTCATATATGTGTTAGAGCCTCCGCTTCGACCCATTTTGTGAAGTAGTCTATCGCGACAATTAAGAATCGTTTGTTCCCTAGGGCCCTGGGCAATGGTCCTACGATATCAAGTCCCCATTAAGCAAACGGCCAGGGGCTGGTGATAGAGTTCAACTCTTCGGCAAGCAGATGGGTTAATGGGGAGAACTTTTGGCACTATTCACACTTTTTTACATAACTCTCTGCGTCAGCCCTCATTGTCGGCCAATAATACCCCTGCGTTATAGCTCGATGGGCCAGGGAGCGTCCGCCGGAATGGGCACCGCAACTGCCCTCATGTATCTCTGTCAGAAGCTCTTCTACTTTGTCGGGGTGTACGCATTCCAAATATGGACCAGAGAGGGACTTTTTGTAAAGTCCTCCTTGCGGATCCAGATAATATCGCAGGGCTTTATTTCGCAGCTTGTGTGCTTCTTTTTTGTCCTCTGGGAGTTGTTCAGAAGAGAGGAATGCAACAATGAGGTCCATCCAGCTTGGTGCGGATTCTATAATATTGACATAGATTTCCTCCGAAGGACCAATACTCGGCTCCAGGATGAAACCTACTTCGATGGTCCGTTTGATCTCAGAATTGATGGCGGAGGCTAAGCATGCCAAGGCGTCCGCATGTGTGTTCTGATCGCGCGTTATTTGGTTCAGTTCATAATGGTCGAATTTTGCCAGCAAGGAATTGGTCGTTTTCATGTAGGCCGCTATACGGTTGTTTCTTGCCGCATACTCCCCCTTTAGCTGATTGATTACCAACTTTGAATCACAAAATACAAGTAGATGCCGAGCGCCGAGAAGGTGCGCATTCCGCAGACCGGCTAGAAGGGCTTCATATTCGGTTTTGTTATTTGATGCTTCGAAGCCAAGCTTGACGGCCTGCTCGATCACTGCGCCGTCTGGAGACATGATTACAACTCCAGCGCCACTGCCCCTTTGGTTAGATGATCCATCACAGTATAATTGCCAAACATCCCCGACATAAATTCTCCAGTTCGGCTTTGGTAGAACCTCGGCCTTTGGTCGAACATCAGGTTTGAAGTTAGCAAGCTCGCCGGTGAATTCGGCAACAAAGTCGGCCAACACCTGTCCCTTGATTGCAATTTTAGGTGAAAACCGAATGTCGTATTGGCCAAGTTCAAGAGCCCATTTTGAAACACGTCCCGATGCTTCTGCATTCCGTAGTACCGATCGGAGGGGATAATCTGTTAGCACCCCAATGCTATGTCCCTGGAAGTAATGCATCAATTTTATTGGCGCCATGACTAGGGCTAAGATGAGTTTTTCCAGCGGAAGGTAGCGTGTTTCGGCGTCAATCATTGCCTTGCTCACAAAATACACTGGCCGTTGCTCACCCTCCTCCTCCTTTAACAATGTGGCGCTGACGACCCTATCAGAAACTGCCAGATATAGGATAAGCGGGTCACCAGCGGCGGGTGTTATCAAGAGAGGTACTGTGCGGAGGTACGTCTTGAGCCCGTTGAAGGCTGCTTCACATTCGGCGGACCATTCAAAAGCCTTACCCTGCCATAGTGTCTGAAAGAATTGTCGGCAGCGATCTGTAGACCGGTTGATGAATCTGTTAAGTGCAGTGGCTATCCCCATCAACTTTTGGACTTCTTTTACTGAACGAGGGGAGCCAAGTTCCAAAATTGCTGTGACCTGCCTCGGGTTGGCTTCGATTCCTCGGTGATTGACGATGTAACCCAGGAATTTGCCAGAGCCAATTCCAAACGCACACTTGGAAGCGTTCAGTTTCATTCTGTATTTGCGTAAGATGCTGAATGTCTTTTCTAGATCGGCTATATATTCTGTTCTTCTTTGGACTTGACCACCATATCATCTATATATACTTCCATAGTGTGGCCTAGTTGCTCTTTGAACATGGCAGTGACCAGTCTTTGGTAGGTTGCCCCTGCATTCTTCAGCCCAAAGGGCATAACTTTGTAGCAATAGGTTCCTCTTGGGGTGAGGAAGGCAATTTTGTCCTGGTCATCTGGATGCATGGCGATTTGATGGTAGCCTCTGTAAGCATCGAGGAAGCTCATGCGCTGGTGACGTGCCGTCACATCGACGAGTTGGTCGATTCTAGGTAGAGGAAAACAGTCTTTGGGGCAAACTTTGTTCAGATCCGTGAAGTCGACGCACACTCGCCAAGTCCCATTTTTCTTCTTCACCACCACTGTATTGGAAAGCCACATAGGGTAAGTAACTTCTCTAATTGCCCCAGCGTCAAGCAGTTTGTTTACGTCCTCGACAACGGCGGCAATGTGCTCCGCGGCTGACCGTCGGCCTCTCTGTATGATCGGCTTACATTTCGGGTCGACATTCAAACGGTGCTGTGAAACTGACGGGTCTATTCCCGGTATTTCGTATGGAGTCCATGCAAAGACGTCAAGGTTGTTGAGCAAGAAAGAGATCAGCTGCTGCCTATCGGCCTGATTCAGAGAGGCGCTGATCATGAAGAACTTTTCTGGGCTGCCATCAATGTCAACTAGGTCTAAATCTTCTGTGGCTTTCTCATTTGGATTCTGCCCAACGTCATCCAGGATTTCCCGATTCGGCACCTCAATGGAATTTACTTGCAGTTCCTTTGGCGTTCTGGCGGCGAGGAGATAACATGCTTGTGCCGATTTCTGGGATCCGCGGATTTGCTCAATGCCGTGTTCTGTTGGGAAACGAAGCAGTTGATGATAGGTGCTTGGGACGGCCTGCAATCTATGCAACCATGATCGCCCCATGATAAGATTGTACGGCGACGGCAGCTTGACGACCAAGAATTCCACATCCACCGTTCTGGAACCTGCTCGAACGGGTAGGCTGATCTTTCCCAATGGGTACTCTGGAGTGGCGTTGAAGCCGAATAGTGGATAAGGGGCCGGTGTCAGGTCTGACTCATTGAATCCGAGTTTAATGAAGGTTTTATAATACATAACCTCCGAGGTACTGCCTTGCTCGATGAGAACGCATTCGACGGTGAACCGGTTAACGCGCAACTCAACAACCAACGGATCGATGTGAGGGAGTGATACACCGATCAAATCGGAATCGTCAAAGGTGATATTTGGCGATTCTGCCGCCACCGGGCGTGAGTCTTTGTTGGGGACCTGGATGTGATTGGATCGCATGTACAGCCGGGGCTGCTGGCAGGCTGTATATCATGTGGACGGTATCAAGCGGAATTGCGTCCTGCGAAGGAGCAGGTGTTTTGACCACATCCTTCCGGACGCACTGGTGAAGACGTTCGTCCTTCGCCAACACCGCAAGGGGATCTGTCATCGCATAGCCGCCGTCAGTTGCTTGCTGCGGGGCCCGGGATCGTCGATCATCTACCCTCGGTGGTCGCTCAGAAGCCTGGCGCACCGTTCGTTTGGATTTTGATATTTCTGAGGCCAGATCGTGACGAAGGTGTTCATTCTCAGCGATGATGTTATCCAACCTCTGTTTGGTTTGCCTAGCTTGCGCCATGGTCGCCTGTATTGTCTTTTGCGTTGGGTTTGACGATGAGTGGAAGTCTGAACCTGGTCTTGCTGCGATGATTTGTTGTCCAAGCGAGTTGTCGGTGGCCATCGGAGGATCTTCGGTCACGCCTGCCATGGATATATTTGAGTATTCCCACAGACGGCGCCAATTGTGAAGAAATGGTTTGGAAATACTCTTCAGATCCTGGGAGGCGCTGGTGATCCTCAGCTAGTCACCCGAAAAGAGGAAAACTCCGGTCGGGGGTGCCGGGATTAGCACTCCAACAGACAAGTTAGTTCAGACACTCAAGATAACTACTTCTTTAAGTTAAGTGAAGTGATTCTTACATACCTTTCTGGATTTGCAGTTCTTGTATTTATACTCACTTTTTTGGGCCTCGGGGCCTGAGCCTACGTTTATCCTATTCACCTTACATTTATTCGGATCTATTGACCCTCGTCTATTCGGCTTTGTTAACGTGTTCGGCGCCCTAGTTACGCAGTACGAAGCCGAGTAGTATCCAGTTTCTGGGGTACGTGTCTCCCGACTCTTCCACTTATTCGGCTCCCACAATCTCTTAACCAAAAATGTTGAACCCTTGCAATGGAAGAAGAGGCCTCTATTTATAGAAGAGAGGGGCTAAATCTTCTCAAAGAAGCTTTAAATCTAGGTTAAACATCCTCCATATGTGTATGGAGGATGCAGCAAATGGCAAACAGCTGGCACAGCTGGAATACACTTACTGAGACAAAGCTGGCCAACCAGTTAAAAAGGGTCAAGGTGGTCGGCCGACCAGGGGTCAAAAGGTTCAAGCCCCAAAGTTGGTCATCCATGAAGCCCTTGAAGTTAGCTTTCCAATGCAGTAAACCTTGCATTAAAATTCATCCTGTACAAAAAGTTATGCCAGTTTTGGTGAAGCCACGCAAATTTGGTCCAACCGGACTTCAACCAACCATATCTCCCCCAACCGGACTTGGCTTTAGGAGATTCTTGAGTGCAAAATGAAGCCCCGGAAGTAATCTTTCCAACGGTAGTAGCCTCATATCTTAATTCCTCCTGTGCAAAGAGTTATGCCCGTTTCGGTGAAGCCGCACAGATATTTTCTCTCCTTCCCGGATTCATGCTGAACCACTTTTGACCAAAAAAGCTGGTCGGCCATCTGATTTTTTGGTTTGACATGTGGCCACATTGAAGCCCCAGAAGTTATCTTTCCAATGGCACCAACCTCGCATCAAAATTCCTCCTGTGTAAAGAGTTATGCCCGTTTCGGTGGAGTCGCGCAGTTTCGGTCCTACCCGGATTCATGCCGAACCTCTCCCAAACTAGTTTTTCGTCTCTCTTCTCCTCTTTTCTTCAACTCCAAACCCCTAGACAAGGTGTTTTGAAAGTTTTTTCAAAAATTTCATCTCTCTTTCATTCATTTCCACTTTGTCCTTGCTCGGTTTACTGAAAAGCGCAACATTTGACAAAATGCGAGCCTCGGAACATCGTAAAAACTTTATTTCAAAAATGTTTTGAAAGAGACGGTTTTTAAGGTCTAAAATCTTTTGATCAAGATTGTTTTGGTCTAAAAAGGGGTATGAAGTTGAGATTTGGCTCTCCTCTTGCCGAAGAAATTGAACCTTTGCACTGCACAACTTCCAAAACCATTAGTCGCGTCCAAGTCTTAAGGGCAGTCAAAAATGGAATGTCTACAAAGGTATGCGAATTTCATAACCCAAACCCATCCCTAAGGGTGTAGCATCGCAATTGGCCAGTAATCTGTGATTACCAAAGGCCTGCTTAACAATAATAACAAGAATACAATAAAAAGGGCCAACGGAAGCCTGTAAATATTAAAACATGTTGTCCAAAGAGCTATGAGGACTTAAATGAACAAACAACTTAGATATATGTACCAACATTCATAGAAGTCCAAAACACATCCAATTACAAAATAACATGTTAGGGAATTAAATCCCAAGCCAAAACAATGATACAATATTCACTTGACTCCATATAATACTCCATATAACATTCAAAAATGGTGGATTTTAAATCACCCAAAAGCCTTGACAAAAGATGGCTCGGAACCTCGCAGTGAGGCACAATAGGTTGGCTTGACAAAACAGAATTAGGTTGACGCTGCTAACTTTGCTCTGGTGCCTGGCCACCTACATATATATAATAAACTGTGAGCTAAAGCTTAGTGAATAACAAATGTGTAAAAGGGTTAAGAATGAATGTCCTTTCAATATTTTAAACAGTCAGTTACATCAATAAATCATTTATTCAATCGTTGGCTCATATTTCATATCATATCTGTCATATAGTAAGCATAGCAATCATACGTGGTACATCCAGTAACAGAACAGTTTAGTAGGTCTTAAAGACCGAACAGTCAATTGATGGCCATCAATACAGTAACAGTAGTTCCAAAAATTGGAACTGATAAAGATCTCTGTAACAGTAGCAGTAACAATAATAGTAGCAGTAGCAGTAACAGTCAATTGCTATGGATGCCACGACTACAAGTCATAAAATAAGACAAACATTCAGAAAACAATATCATTTCAGAAAGCAATACAGTTAATTGTTTAGAAAATAATTACAATTGAACATAGCTTTACAACATTGTTACTCACAGTGGGCTCCCTGAAACATGTGCTACAATGTACTAAAGATGCGGCGTCCGACCTAACAAACAAATTCAAGCACAACAACTCAATACACAGTCCATTCATTCAATCGGTTCGTTGTTTACTTAATCGGTTTCTATTCGTCGTTTACTCGTTCGATTCTAACTTTGTTCTTTAATTCATTCATGGTCATAAGATGCAAATGCACATGAAAAACACTTTCAAACCATGCAAACGGAGGCCCGGAAGGTGGAAAAGAGAAGCAAAAACAAAACCGAGACCATCCTAACTACCACACGTGCGGGACCATCTCTGACGTGCCTCCCGCACCTGCAATTTAAGCATAATGTTCCTCAAATCTACCCTGTTTTCTGCACATGCAGGGCCCCAAGTCGCACGTGCGGTGCTGTGCTAAAAATAGTCCGAAATCTGCTTCAGTTTTAGAGCTAATTTTTTGCAACCTTAAACTCCATTTCCAAGCAATTCAAGCCCCAAAAACATTCAAGAACACATCAAAGTGAACATATCAAACTTGAAACAAAATTCATGACTACAAATTGAGGCTCAAATCCATGTGAAAAGTTTAAACTTTTAGAATTAAAATAAAATCATTATCTATGTAAACATTAGCTCCAATCTTGAAGTTTCATGGAGTTTACCTCCTCAAGTTTCAAAACTCATGCAAGAAGCTCAATAGATGATCATGAAGTTCAAGAATTATGCCATGCATATAGAATTTGGGAGTTAATTCACTCATTCCTCACTTATGAAACCATGCATGTAGCAAGTCTCTCATTACATGATCCCACTTCAATTAAGCTTATAATTTCTTGCCTAATCTTAAATTCTTTAACTTATGAGCAACATTCTTCAAATACATCCAAATACATGAGATTAGAGAGGAGAATTCTCACCTAAAGTGAGTGAATTGTGAAGAATAAAATGCAGTTGCAAAGGTTCTTCAAGCTTCTCTTTCCTTTCTTTTTCCTCTCTTCTTGAGTTCGAGTGTTCAAAGTTTTCCAACTCTCACTCACTCTCTCTCTCTCTCTCTCTATGTGTATGGGTTGTGTATGACTCAACAAGACCCACTATTTTTCCTTATACCAATTAAATGGATGAATAGATGAGTGGGATTTAAAGTTTCTATTAATATTTTTAATTAATGCAACTAAGGCCAATAAATCATTGCTAATTAAATTAAATTAATCCTTATCACAATATAATCTCAATTACACTAAATTTGAATAAATTAATGTGAATTAGGCTCTAATTTCTATCATATTATTTAATTCTAACTTGTTAAAATTAACGAATTAGACAGGATAAATTTTCACTCTAACCTATCTGTTCACAATAACACATTTCAAATAATCATATGGAAAATCCATAACACTTCATAACACATAATCACATAATTAACAATAATCATATATTCAAGATAATTAATTTGCTTAATTAAGAAGGTGGTCGTCACAGCGAAGCACAAAGGAAAAACAAAAAGAGGGTACAGTTGCATTGAAGAGAGCCGCTAAAAAGGTCTTTTTCAATAATGGGCATACTTTAACTCTACTATGAAGAAATGGCCTCAAATTAAATGACAATCTAGTTTTCCAAGGAGAAAAAATATCAAACCTAGAATAAAGGTATGGAAGTGATCTTTATGGTGGTGGAAAAGTTAAATAGGAATTATGTTTACTGACCACTTTTTTATATAACAAAGTTTCATGGGTAAATAATATGCAAAGAAAAACAAGATATTTCATAGTTTATGGTAGTACAAGATATTTTGAAGAGTCCGTATAACATAGTTTATAACGGTACAAGATATTACACAATTACACACACTCAGAGAATTAACTTGCATCATAATTCTTAGCAAGGATGGTAGTCTCATGTCCCAAATGATATTTCATTTTGTAATAATAACACCAAGGAAACAGATCAAATAAATTGTCGTGAACAAATTCCATAAAAACAAACTAAATTATGATGTCATTTGCTAACCTTAAGTAGTAAAGTTTCTCTTTGATTTTCCTAACACTCTGTTTGATTGGAGGATTTGGGAAGGGATTTGGAAAAGGAAAGAGAAAAAGTATGTGAAACTATATGAAATGTAGGTATATTTTATGAATGTTTCACCTACCTTTTCCCTTTCCCCTTTCTAAATCCCTTCCTAAATCCCCCAACCAAACACAGTGTAGTCTCAAAGCCAGTAGTTCTATTCATCACATACCTCCATAAAATTAGTTTGTACTCCAATCAAAATGAAAGTAATTACTAGTATCTATCTAGTAACAAAGAAGGGGAAAAATTATAAATAAGCTGAATGGAATAAGTTCATTTTATAAACTTCCAATATCATATAAGCTTGGATCTTCATAACATCAAGTAGTTTGTAGGAGCTTAAGACAGGGCCCTTTCACTACCAACAAGTTTTATATCAATATCAACCAATGAAAAACTATAAGCTGTGTTTCATATCAATTCCAAGTAAGACAAATGCCACTTACGAAAAATAGTACTCTAAGGAAATCACATACATATATTTGGATGTGAAGAGCTAAAGCAGAAGTTGAAGTTAAGAAATATGCACATTCGTCAATCATAGAATCATTCAATATCCATTACCATCAAGCATATAAACTGTGAAGCCCCTAAAAAAAATGTATTCTCTTTAAAAACCCTTATGTTTGAATTATTTTCTTGAAAGCCCCTCAGTTTCTTAAATTATTTTGAATCTTGTCAATTAGCTTTTTTTTTTTAATTTTTTTCGAAACAGGAATATCCTAGCCGAATTAGGTTCCTTAGTCTAATTTAATTTAATTCTACATAAATAAGGTTCCAAACATAAGTTTTATTCCAAGCCCTCACTTCTTTTATTAATTTCAAGATTTGCCCCAAAACTAGTACATGTACTTTTTATACTATTGTACCACCAAATCAATTTGAGATCTATATATATATATATATTGGGAAATGTGTCCATAGCACCTAAATATTGAATAAAAAAATCCCCATTTCCCTTCCCCATGGCCGGCCAACCTAGGAGAATGTGAGGGACCAATTTTCAAGACTTATAATTATGATATTCTAGAAGCTCTAGTACCTAGTACCCTTAAATCTAGGGTTGTGTTCCCAACACTAGTTCCATTCCAACTAGAGGCCAACTAAATATTGTCTAATCACATGATTAAGTTCCCTAATCACTCCCTATTCCATTAGAATCCAAGTAAATTCAAACTTTTCAATCCAATTCCAACTAGTGGGCCTTTATGTCTTTTTACACCAAAATTGCCTATAAATACAACCCCCCCCCCTCCAACATGGCATACACAAACAACACACACTCACATACATTCAGCTTAGAGGAGAGCAAGAGAGAAGTCTTGAGAGGGAGAGGAAGGAAGAGGAGAGCAATCTTGTTCAAGCCTAGCAAGTAAGCCACAACAGAACTCTCTCTTTTATTTTCCTTTTTCAAATACATGTTCTTAAGGTGTAGACACCCCATTGTTAACCGACCTTAAGACTCAGACGTCACCGATTGAGCGCTCGGTGATGATGCATATTGTGCTCGTTCTGAGGTTGCGAAGTCTCGGTTGAGAGCCTTACCTCCGGACTTCGGGACTCTTTTGTGCTTTGCCTCGGTTTGCGAACCAGGTCCTGTTTCTCTGTTTTCTCTTCCCGAAGGGAGGGAGAGGTCTCGAAGACCATCTCTCAGTGGTCGTAGGCTACGTTTCGTGGTCGTAGGCCATTTTTCCTATTTGGAGACCAGTTTTCAGTTTTCGGAGCCGTCGGCCGTATGCCTCGGTTCGAGACCGCTTAACTACCTCCGTTTGCTTTGGTTTTTGGCACACACCTTGTTTCCTCTCCCTAGAGGGACACTGTGGCCCGGGAGACCACCTTTGTGGTCATACGCCACCTCCGGTGCCTAGCAGCCTGTTTTCGGGGCACCCAGCCGCGCGTTTTGACCCCCGAACCCTCGTTTTGCATCGGTGTGGGTTCATTTTTGGCATGGACCCTAGTTTCATTGTTAGAAAGGTGGTACTATGGTGGGAGACCACCTTTTCTTCTTGGAGACCACCTTTCTCTTCGCCACTCGATTTTCTTGTTAGAGAGCTGGTCTCCCTCACTTTTGGGCCACAATTTCGGATCTCCCATACCACCACTGAGTTGCATTCACCTAGGAGACCACCAATCTTGGTAGGCCGACCAACTTTTTTGCTTGACCCTTTTGACCCCTTGGTCTCCCTCACTTTTGAGCCACAATTTCTGGTCTCCCATACCACCATTGAGTTGCATTCACTTGGGAGACCACCAATATGGGCTGGCCGACCACCTTTTCAACTTGAACCTTTTGACCCCTGGTCGGCCGGCCAGGGGGAGTGGTCGGCCGACCACCTTAACTGGTCGGCCTGCTTCCTGCTTTTTTGTCTCATTGAGTGTGTTCCAGCTGTGCCAGCTGGGAGCCATTTGCTGCATCCTCCATACACGTGTATGGAGGATGTTTATTCTTGGTTTTGAAGCTTCCAAGAGAAGCTTTGGCCTCTCTTCTCTATAAAGGGAGGCCTCCTCTTCCATTGCAAGGGTTGAACATTTTGGCTAGGGCATATACATATACCTCTCTCTATCTCTCTATTCCAAGCTCCAAAACTCCATTGTTCTTGCCCCTTTGCACACCAACCCTTAGCTTAACCCTTCCACCATCCATCCAAGCACCTTGGAGCTGGTTTTCAGAGGTTGAAGGTTTGCTACTTTGGTCCAGAAGCTGCTGGAGGTCTTCTCTACAAGGGTAAGTCTCTATTTCCCTCTTTGTAGCATTGTTTTGCTTCATATCTTAGCCTAGTTTGTAAGCATATTTAGGCTTTGTCATAAACTAAAAAAATTCTTATTTTGAGTTCCTCTTCAAGTTTGATTAAGGACATTTTTCTGTTGGGGGTCATCTACCCCCTTTTATGCTTCATTTCCTCATGTTTTGAGCTATGCATTAGAGCATTTGTGTTGGCCTTGGTTTGGCCTTTTAGCCACTGAAATCCAGCAGATTTTTAGTGGCTAACATGTGTGTTTGAGCCTCAAAATCAGAGAGGGGTGACCCTTTCACCCCTTGTTCTCTTTACTAGCTTTGTTGGCCTTACAAAGGAGCCCCTATTTTCATGTTTCAAAGCCATGCTCCAGGCCATTTTTGATGAGTTTTGTGACCTGCATGACCTCTTTCCAGAGGTAGTTTGGCCATGTTAAGTGTCCATCTTGCATGTGTAGAGTAATCTTCTTCAAGGCCTTTCAAAGGGGACTTCACTTGCATGCTTCCTAGACTAATTTCAGGCCCTTTTCAGTGAGTTTTAGGGCCCTCATAACCTCTTTTCAGAGGTGGTTTTTCCATTTTGTATGTCTATCTTGCATGTGTAGAACAACCCTCTTATTGGCCTTTCAAAGGGACACATCATTCTTGCGTGCATTGACTGAGTTTCAGTGGGTTTTTGGGCATTATTTGGCATGGCATACTTCTATTTTTGGCTGGTTTGGTGAGCTCTCATGTGCTTCATATAGTTGTAGTGCAAATCATGGTTCACTAGCTTATTTTGCATGCTTTGTTGACCCTTGATTTTAGCACTTTTTGGCCTTGCCTTAAACTTATTTTGTGCATATTTTGGATTGCCCTAGCTCTGTTTTTGGGTCTCATGGTCGAATGATGCTTGTTTTGCATGCTTGTAGTTCAATACACTTGCCCAGCTTTGAGATTTGAGGTCTATTGCATGCATATACTGAGGTGTTTTCATTCTTTGGGGTCATTTTACATCATATTTCAGAGCCTATGTAAATGCCATATCCTCATGTTTTCTCCTCTTTAAGTGTGCTTGAGAGTTGTGCATGAATGCCTTGTTTTCAGACCATTGAATGAGCTTCATTTCCATGCACTTTGAACCATCATTTTGGGCCATTTTCCCACTGTTTCAGACCTGCCTAGGGTCTGTTTGGGGTTGGTTTTTCCATTTATGCATTGCTTTGTGTACCTCTAGTGTAACGCACTTCACTAGTTTCGGTATTCGGGCCATCTAGCATGCATTGGGTAACATATTTGCATGATTCGGGACCATTGTACATCATGTTTCAGAGCTGGAAAATGTATGCTTGTATGCCATATTTCATCCTTTGCCATGCTTAGTTAGAGTTGCATGTTGTGCCTTAGGATCGGTCCATTGCATTCGTGCATGCTTGCATGTATTTCGATTGTCTCATTTTCATCATATGGCCACTGATGTGAGTGTGGCTGAGGTCCACTCATATTGGTGTAAGTCCATCTTGCATTGTGTATGCCATTTTAGTCCATAGCATTGCGTATGCTAGGTTGCATGTTAGTGCATTGTGCATGCCATGTTGTGTCACGTGCATTGTGTATGCCATTTTAGTCCATAGCATTGCGTATGCTAGGTTGCATGTTAGTCGCATTATGTATACCATCTCATTGCATTGTGTTTGGGATAGGAGTTAGCCCAAACACGGGAAACGAGGGACGTTCAGACTCAAGTGATAAACGTGTCTCAATTCCCGGTCGCCGACACTCTGGATTACCCATGATGGAGTCTAGGCCTTGTTGTGTTGTCATGTGCATTCATTTTACATCGAGTCGTGCAATTCGACTCCTCGGCCATCATGTATCGAGATGCGTGATTGGTGGCACGAGGATCGAGGTGTGCATACATATGTGAAAATACTTTGCCATGCCCCTTTCTTGCTCTCTGTTGCAGCAAACCAAAAATCAGCAGCCTTCTAGAGCTTTGCACAGCATTCCGGAATTAATTGCAAACATAGGCAAATCGGGGCATCGCGAGGAATTTTCCGACAAAGCGACCCGAGCACGCATGCATCTTTCATCATTCGGAACAAGAGCTGAGGCAGTCCATTTTATAGCTTGCACACTAATTTATTTGCTTTCCTAGTTAATTTGTTAATTAATTAGGGTTTTGAAATATTTAATTATTTATTCGGACTGTAATTATTTATTCGGACTGTATTATTTATTCGGACCCTCCAAGCGAGGGCAATTGTGTAATAAGTGTGCGTGTGTGTGATGTATGTCTTCCAACCCCACGTCTTTCTCCATTTTATTTACCATCTTATGATGGTTAGTTTAGGGCATGTTTCAGTTAGCATACTTATGCTCGTATGTTTGCATCCATTCATCTGTCTTGCATGCACCAAGCTCGGCGCATCATACTAACTACATTGTATTTCAATTCCGAGTTGAATACATGTTATCTGTTGCATTTCATATGCCAGGTTTAGAATAGCCGAGCCTATCTTAGTTGCATTTTGCATGTGTTGCATTAACCATCTTAACATGAACTAGGATCATGCATTGATTACTAACTAGTTTCTGTTTTGGCTTGGAGTACTCGGTAAGCTTTTATGCTTTAGCATCCTTGCATGCGTGTGAGTGACTGCCATGATAGCATGCTTACCATGAGGCTATTTACTTATGTGATATAACTGCCTTAATGCCTGTGGGTGAAGGTTGGGTTATTTGGATTGGAACAATTCATCGATTGTGAGTTTTAAGCCCACTAGATAGTGGCAGATCACCATGTTTTCTAAGCCCACTTGAGGGTGGCAAAATCCGCATTTTAGTCTACTTGCGAGTAGCAAACCGCTTTCAAAAACAAATATGAAATGTTTTGTTCCAATTCAGGCGATCCGGTCTATATTTGTATGCTGTGCGCATCACGTAGTAAATCTAGGCTAATAACCGAAATAAGAACGCATAATGTTTTCAAAACTTGATATCATGGTTAGTAAAAGCCGATCTTTGATCAGGCGAGCGGGGGTGCTCACGAAGTGACCTTCCCCAATCGTACCCAAGTTCCTGAGCCGAGGCAACTTTGGTGATGACTGACACGTGGCCTTAGGCAACGAGTCAGGGTTTCCTAAATTCCCTCAAAATAAATATTTAGGTGGCGACTCTGTATCTGGCAAAGCAGTCCATATTTGGCACTTCTTTCAAAAAATATGTTTTCAAAAACGATTTGCTAGATTTGGACTCTTTGATGATTCATCGGTCTTGCATTGCACTCTGCGAGATTAGATACAGAACCGTGACATTGAATCCTGAACTGTAGTGAGCCCCAATGAACAAAACGGGATTCCCTCCCGGGACATTCGGGAACGTCTACATAAGGGATCTACCCATTGTTTTCAGATGTGTTATTAATGATTTCCTTGTGTTAAAATTGATAAGAGTTGAGCCATGATTCTACCTCTCTTGTAGTTCCCCTCATTTCGATACAAAACTATCTTTTTCATACCAATCTCTCAAACTTTCCAAAGGCACACCTTCAAGCTAATTTTCTGAGTTTAATATATATTATTTATCATGTTTTCATCACAAAAGAAATGAAAAATTTCCCATAGTGGATCCCTTTCTCACTAATCTTCTTGTTTTGGGTATTGTGCCTTAAGAATCTGTTTTCACAGCCAACTTTCAAAATTTCTAGAAAAATGTAGAAAATTATCCTGGACCTCCATTTTATGTCAAAATCTTCCTTAAGGAGTTATCTTTCAATTAAAATTGGTTTCATTGAAAACGAGTGAGTGATTTGTGAGAAACTCCAATTTTCGTAACGATCAACGAATCTGGACAGCACTGGAACATTTCTTAAATAACTAAAAATCTAGAAAAGCTATCACATTTCCGAAACATGTTCTGAAAACTAGATTAAATTCTCTACGAACCATAGGGAGGCCGAGTTCGGTAAAAATCTAAAACAGCCCTTTTGATTTTAATCTCTCAATGGTACTGAATCTGGGAATTTAGTTTTGCATGAGTATTTTATGCTCTTATGTACATGAATATGCTTATTAGTTTCTGATCATGTCTTGGTATGGTATTTCATGTGTTATGGTTATGGTCCTTATCTTCTTCATTTTAATGATGCTCATGCTTATGTGGATATTACTATCTTGTTGAGTTTGTTCTAACTTGACTTAAAACATTGATCCAAACGGAAAACTTAATTAGGATGGTATTGGATTTTCGATCACTTGAATAATGAAGAGATGATAATGTGTTATGTATGGATTGATGGGATGTGCTCCCTAATTGAAGTTTAAGTCTTGCGCAAGCAGTTGTCGCGTAAACCCTGGAATGGAACGGACATATTAGAACTCTTTGCGATGGTTTGATTGGTGAGATAAGGTTGGGTCCAGATGGGACATTCAGGAAGGTAAAACATTTTTGGAAGGATAAGGTTGGATTCAGGAAATAAAACCTTTTTCTTTTCGCTGTCCCTTTTGAGGCCCTGCGGTTGGCGCTACGCGGTATATAACCATTGGTAGGCATCTAAGGTTAGTTCTGCAACAAAGCAGCAAAAGGGGGAGTTCCGAATAGTCCGGTGTCCAATTCTTATGGTTGGGATGATGAAATCTCTTTGGGGGATTTCTAGAATACTAACCACTAACATTATAACCTTCTTATCTATTTGAATGACATGCTCTTTTTCTCTATTATTGAAATTACTGTTATTGACTTGAATATCATGCTTCACTACTTGTTTGCCATAAATGTGATGGTGTATTGGATTGGGAAAAAGGGACGGGGTGTGTGTGCGTTTACTAGGCATTCAAAGCTCACGGCGTTTCATGCCAGGTATTGAAGACTATTAGGCTGGTCGAAGGCAAAGCTGAAGTATTTGAGGACGTATGACTATCCTATGAGAGTTAGGAACTAGTTATGTTAAACGTGTTTTGAGATTGTAAGTGATAGATCCCATGTTGTATTTAAGACATGATTTTTGTAATTTGTGTATATATAACATTTGTAACCTATCTTTATACTCCGTTAACTCATGTAGGCCTTGTGTTAATACCCTGTCAAGATCTGTCAAAAAGGTAGCTTTACTATCTAAGGTGATTGGACTTAGAAGGGAGGCTATTTTGACTCCTTCGACCTTCCTGGGATCTTGCTTGGTTATTAGCCAAAGGACTCATTGACATTTCCTACTCTTGTAACCTTAGATAAACCCTGTATTTAATGGTTAATATATTATCTGATGTTCCCGATTTTTGGGGCGTCACATAAACATTGCATTTGAACATCATGGCAACAAAAATTTTCAAACCCAAACATAAAGTTCATAGTTATTATCAAGATTGGATAGAGTGGGTAGGCCAAGATAAGGATCTTTGTATATATCTATAAATAAATTGTTGAACAAGAAGAGTTTCCAATCATGATCTCATGTTGACAACAACAAACATTTTTCAAATCCAATCAATAATCACATTACAAATTTCAAAAGTTATTCGCAAAAGGGTCAATAAAAAACTAAAAACATATCTGAAGTTGGCACAATGCAAAATAATTCAACAAAGATAGATGAAAAGAAAACCTGGTTCAATTGCTTTAGACATTCTTTTGATGTTTGATTATTTGCAATTACCCTGACTTCTTTTATTGCGTACAGTTGCCCATTCTCATTGTTAAAATCGCCAAATACAAGGATATACAAGTAGATGATGATCTGCCACAAGGTACCATCCCCTCATGTGTGCATTGATGGCACATGAGCAATGCAGGGTTATACAAGTAGATGATGCTCTGACACAAGGTACAGTCCACTCTCCCTTTACTCTTATGCAATACTGTGAGAATTAGGTTTGTTCATGGGTTGATCCTGTAAGACTAAATTAATTATTTAGTCATTATGTTGACCCACATGATATGGTAATATGAATTAGAGATTTGGTAGGATTATAATTCTATATTTTTTGCTACAATTAATTGGTAAATAAAGAAGGGTGTTTTCCAAGTATCTTACTTTGATGGGAAAGTGGAATCATTATTGAATAAGGAAACTGGTCCTCTTTGTACCTATAAAAGTACATTTAGACTACCCATCAAATTATTCTGAATTCAATGTATTCTGAGGGTTAAGAGATAAACATTTTTCCACTAATATTGATATTAGGTTTACGTTTAATCAATTATGGATCACTCGAAGGTTTCGCATAACTGATTCGGGTATGTTATTTATTTTTCGCATTACGTTACTATTTGTGAAAATCATAATAGTTCACAATTTTGGATTACGAAGATTGTTATATGCATAACACCATAAAATTTTTACATGTGGTAACAGAGCTCATGTTTCAAAACATTATGATTTTCTGATTAAGTAAATATCAATTAATTTTGATTACAATTATGATTGCCTCGATCCAAAATTTTCAATTTTGCTAAACATGATATGAAATCTAATATGCAACTCATATGTTCTTACTTTAGATTGGGTTGCGTATTGTATGAATAACATTTATTTAATGAGTGCTAACTCTTTGATGGTAAACTGAATGTTTTAATATTTTGATAATTAAATACTATGAGTGATTTAATTATCTTTATTATGAGGAAAGGTTTAGTGGATAATGACTATTGTATTGTTTGATTTAGTAATGCCTAAAGATATTCATATTACATAATAAATCATATTATTCATGTTTTGTTAAATCGTGTTTTAAATTTTAGTATGAGAAAGCACATTAAAATTTTATTGTGATCTTTATAGTACCAAGCATATTGCTATTTAAGAATCTAATTGTAACCTTTAAAACTTATTTTAGTATAATGTTATTACCACCATTATGTATAAGTTTGATTTTTGTGGATGGTTTGATAAGGTACAAAAATATATATTCTTATGTGACATAGAATATCAATTGTGTTAATATTTGTTATCTCAATATTATTCTTATGGTTTAGTAATATGCATTATAGTTATGATGATGAATAATTGTGAATAAATTATTATTTATTCAATAATGTCCATGCAAAGTTTTTATTGTGATTTGAAATTTAAATTATGATACGATTGGTAGTTGCCAAAGTGACCCAATTTGAATGTCACATAGATATCAAATCAAATAATTGAAATTTAATACCCTTCCCAAGTATTAAAAAATAATGACTTTGCAAATCGTAATTCTTTAATTACAAAGATATTAGGTTGGCCCAAAGGTACACCACTTCTAAGTAATTGTTGAATTGGAATAAGATAGTTGATGGGTATTCATAGTTGATATTGGAATGAATACCCAAAAATAACAGACCTACTTAATTATGAATATTTTATCAACTAGTCCTATTAGTGAAAGGGAATCACCATAATTGTTAAATAGTATGCCATTAGATTATCCCAAAGGTAGATCACGGTGATACTATTTGTGATTGTTTAAACATGTGTTTATCTTGACTAATTGTCAATTATTGATTACTCTTAGCATTAATGTAGTGAGCATTAATTATTGATTAAAGTTTTACTTCACTATATTTTTATACCTTGTTTGTTTCAATTTTAAATGAAAAAGATTTCTCAAAATGAATAGAATAATTCAGTTTCATTTCGATGTTCTGAATTTTGACTTAGTATTATTATTTGAGAAATTTACTGCTATTATGATTCAAGCAGTATATAAGAAACAAAAGACTTTTCATAAAGTATAAAAGGATCGACCAAATAAAGTTTATGCTTTTATGCGAATGAGTATAGCAAATATTAAGTTTTAACTTCTTTAAATTGATAATGCTAAATAATGTGAAAGAACGTTTCCGAACTGTTAATAAGTTTTTTTGTTGGGACACTTATGGTTAAGCCTGGCAACATAAAGTTTGATGGTATTCATAAGATGTATGAGCATGTCATTGAATTGTCTAACTTGACTGCTCAATTAAAGAATTTAAGAATATTTGTGAATAATTTTGTTTTCATACAATTTATTTTAAATTATTTATCTCTTCAATATGGGTCATTTATATTAACTATAATTCTATGAATAGTAAGTAAAAACTTAATAAATTGACTATTATCTCTCTTTTTGATTTTCAATCTATCCAAACCAAACCTTCTCTCTTTGTCCACATTCCTCTCTCTCTATACTCCTTTCTCCTCTCTTGGCTTTCATCTCCAATGCCGCTGGCTTCACCTTCACTTCTGTCTCTACACGTCGTCGCCAGAATGCCGCAATCTAAGTTGCGAACCACCACGATCTGAGTCGGACCACCTCAATCTGAGCTGAAATCAGCACTGACGGTTGAGTTATAGACGACATCACTGCTAAACGGCACCGATCTCTCTAACAGTCTCTATCATTTTAGCCATAAACATCCATTGATCTTCGTCGAAGACCTTAATGAAAACAGAGTCAAAATCCACTGTTATGACTATCAACAACCAATTTCAAGTACACCTTCCTACAAATGTTCCCAATGTTCCTATTTCTCATTGCACAAATACTGTGTCCAATTTTCTCACCAAACAAACCACCCTTTACACCTCTACCACCCACTTACTCTCATCTCATCTCCTCCATACCCTCGCAACGATTGCAATGCTTGTCGACGACCTTTCAATGGTTTCACCTATAATTGTTCCATTTGCGACTTCAATATTGACTTGATGTGTGCGTTGTTGGTTTAGAAGATCGAACTTAATTTCCATGAACACCCTTTGATTCCAATTCAAAGGCCAGCCTTGTTCTTGTGCGATGCTTGTAGAATTAAACATGAAGGCTCATCGTATAAGTGTGGAACTTGTAAATTCTGGGTTCATCAAAATTTCTCTGGAGAGTGGGAAATCCAGAGAAATTGTGCGAAGAATTTCTCTGGAGATATTGAATTTTCTCTGGATTGATTTGCTTTGTATAATTTGAATTCTGAATTGATTATTTGAACTTCTGTGGAACTTGTTTTCTTTTCAATTGTAACTCAGTGAAATTTGTTTGTTTGTTTTGTTAGTTTGGTACACTCAGTGAAATTGGATTGAATTTCTCTGATTTGGTTTGGATTGAATTTTCTCTGGTTTGGACCTAAGAAATTCTCTTATTTAGATTGAATTTCTCTGGTTTGGACTAGAGAAATTCTCTAAGTTAGATTGAATTTTCTCTGATTTTGATTGAATTACTAGAGAAATTATGTGGTTCGGATTGAATTTTCTCTAGTTTCGACCAGAGAAATTCTCTAAATTAAATTTTCTTTGGATCGATTTGAGGGACCTTAGACATTAGGGAAAAATATTTAGTGTCTTTTATATTGTAAAATCTTAATATCAAGGACCTTAATCAAAATTTTATTTTATTTTCTTAAAAATACCAAAATCATAAAACTTGTTTGATGTACATAAAAAATTTTAAAACAAAAATCAATTAACATATTCAACAGCGATTCGTAGCTTGAAAGTTACACGACTCGAATGGCTCGAAAATGCAAAACAACGTCGTTTTGTATTTATTTATTTTTTTATTCTTTCCGTCTTCGTCTTCCTTTTCCGTCTTCGTTTTGCATTATTCTCCGTCTTCATCTCTGTTATCTCTCTCTGCTTATCTTCTTCTACTTCTTTTGTTGTTTGGATTTTAATATTTAATAAATTTATTCTTTATTCCTCTAGATGTTTCAATTCAAACTTGGTTGAGATACCTATGGAGGTGGAGACTCCTGACCATCATTATTATCATGTATGGATCTTAGATACTTCTGCACATCTTTCTGCCTCTGGCCAAAACCTCCTTCATCTTCTTCTTCCTCTACTTTCTTTTCCTAAAAACAACCAAACCCATCACAAAATTAAAGCAAACCCACTTTCTCTCTCTAAAAACTATGAAATCCATCATAAAAGTGAAATCAAGATCAAAATCAAACCCACCCACCCACCAATCAAACACAAAAATCAAGCCCAATCAAACCCACCCACCAAGAGAAAGAGAGAGAGAGAGAGAGAGAGATCTTTCCAAGAGATACACACAGATACAAGAGGGATCTTTCCCCTCCATCATCATCAACACACACATACACAAGAGATACACACACAGATCTTCCCCTCCCGCTTCTCTCTTCCTCTCTCTGTTTTTAGCGATATAAGAGGGAAATGGCCAAAAAAAAAATTCAAAACGACGTCGTTTTGAATATTCGAGCCAATTCGGGCCATAAGTTTCTCGAGCTACCACGGATTATTGTAACATATTTGATAATTTACTGGAGATAGTTAACAACAGTGGAAGATAAACGACTGTGATGGCCAATGATGAGGATGGTCAACAGTGTATGTTAGAGTTGGTGCTTGGAGTGGAAGATAAACGACTGTGATGACCAATAATGGGAATGATCAGAAGTGTATTTAGAGTTGGTCCTTGAAGTATCACTAGAGGTTACGAGGTGACTAGAAATATGGCCAAAGATTATGTGAAAATTTACTTTGAAACAAGTGTGGAAAGAAAATTGATTCCCTTTAGTTTAATTTTTAAAAATAATTTTGAATTTTAAGTTGTATTTTTAAATATAAATTATTAAAAAGGGTTTTAAAAAATAAAAATTCATTTAATTATGAATCTTGAAAATAATTTTGAAATGATTTATATATATATATATATATATTGTAGTTAAATATATGGATATGAAAGAAAATTTAATTGATTGATATTTAAAATGTGATAAAATGAGGGAGGAGAGAAAATTGATTGATTGATTTTTAATAAATAAATAAATAAAAGAGAAGGAGAGAAGAGAGAAAAATAATAATTTTGAATTTTTTTTAAAAAGTTGATTAACTAAACATATTTTTTGATTTTTTGATCCAAATGTTAATTTGAAAACTACACTAAACGTTGCCGTTGTTTTCGAAAAAATTTAAATCAATTTTCTTTTTAAAAAAACAAAAATAATGTACAAAATAAATACTCGCAGTTTGAAAACAAAAACAAAAACATTAATAAATGAAATCTACCCTTTGAAGATCCCTTTTTTCGCTTTTTTTTTTTCGGAGTATTTTTTCAGAGAATTTTCACCACTGCCACCATCACCAGTCCCTTGCCTTTTCAAAATTTAAACCTATAATATTAATTTAAATTTATGCAATTTCTAAGCACGGAACATTGTGTGCATTAATTGGGAACAACATTCCATAACCCGTATAAATATAAATAGATAAATAAATAACATTGGCAATATTCAATTGTCAAAATGAGGAACAAAGCCTAAAAACAAAACCATTTCTGAAATTTTTGAGGTGGATGTAGTTGAAACCATAACATAACAGGTACTACTACCAAAAATTGCTTATAATCAAGGGCAAAGAATTCAATGACACCATCAATACCATGTCTAACAGGGCTTATTCATCTTAAGAAAATGCCAACCATGTACTTTTTTATGATGTCTCAAATCATAATTGCCATGGTACATAAAATAATTAATAACAGCAGTTGTAATGCCTGATAAAAACATTTACATATGTCCCAATTGTTCAACCAAAATGAAGAAAAAATCAACCTCACTATTATCCAAGTATGTAATTATTATAATTACTGCACTCACAGCCACAAAATAAAAATAAAAATAAAAATCCAAAGATCAAAAAAAAACTCAACATTCAACTTTTCAAAAGTCTCAATGAACACTACGAATAACAGAATGCCCGATGTCGCTCCTACGGATTGCTTCCACCACAGCACAAACTAGTAAACCATTCATATTATAACTAGGGCAGGATACAAACCATTACTGCACTCAACAACAAACATTTCGTAAAGGTTCCATTAATAATTATAAACAGCAACTGGATAAAAACATTAATATATATGTGTGTGTGTGTGTGCGCGCGCGTGTGTGTGTGTGAGAGAGAGAGAGAGAGAGGCTGGATGAAGTATTGTTAATAATTTGGAACTACTTAGGTATTTTTTGGAGAAGTTTGCACTGAATTTTGGTGTCCAACATAAGTGCACATATAAGCCAAGCAATACACCAGTTTGAGGTGGTAATTGTTGAGGATCTCTTTCTTTTGGTCTGTTTTGAGATGGCTTTGCTAGTTCAACTAATTAGACAAAATTTGAGACTATTTGGATCTTGGATTTAGAGAGTGATTTGTGAAGGTAAAAGAAAAGGAAATGGAGAAGTGAATGAATTTTAATCTTCTTTTTTTCTTTTTAATAATATTATTTCCCTTCTATTTTCTATTCCCAACACAAATCCCTCCCCAAGTCCAAGATCCAAACACAAGCCAATTGTTTCTTGTGTACAGGAAAACATAAAACAGTGTGTGGCCCTTCAGGAACATGCTAATGTGAGGCTTAATGTTAAACAGATAATGAAGCTTTATAATAAAAACTACCACATAGAAAGCTACGAAGAATATGACACCCTTCAACCGAAATCTCGGCTTCCTAGTCTTGAATGCCAAAATGTGTACATATCTTTTTTTTGTTCTTTTTTTTTTTCAGTTGAAAGATTTAAGTGGACAGTTGTAGCTCTAGTTTAGAGATGTTACTGCCAATCCGTCAGATTGGAAGTTGGTGGTTTTGAACCTACAAACCATGGGATGTGTGTACATATCCATCTCCGTTGTACAAGAAACTACTAGTTCAAAGAACATAGGAACACAATTTATGCAACAGAAATCATCATTTCATCAGTCTCTCACACAACAAAGGATATCAGGCTATGACTAGAAATGGCTAGCCATATGAACAATATGAAAACCAGTTCAAATTTTCAAGGCCATGTATATACCTAATTTGTGTTGGCAAGCAGTAATATAATTGGGAAAACAGAACATATAATCCTGGACAGAGTAGAATGACGAAAAAATGTTCATGTAACCAACCACACTTGATTGGGACATAATGCCTAGTTTGGTTTGCTTTGGTTAATTTTATTGGGAAAAGAGTGCAAGAGAGTGGTTTTGACAGCCCACAGAATGAAAGCAATTCATTGATTCCCCTGCAGCTCCTAACACAACTCCACTCCCACATTATAGAATAATTTGTGTGTTAAAAATCATTGTGAACCCCTTCACAATCATAGAATCTAATAATAATTATTTATGGAAGTAATTATGTTAAATTATATTGAGAATATATTGGGTTCATAATGAACTGTAACATGAGGGCAAAGGTATCCATGTGAATAATTACCTGTTGGCACTGCTCAGGATTGAGATTCATTCAGCTTTGGCCACGGCTTTTGCTGAAGGAGTGGTGATTCAGAAGTTTTCGACTTGGAGTTAGATGATCATCCTGCCAGAAATCATGTCAGGTCATGTCATCCAGAATGTCATAAATCAGAGCACAGTCAGGAGTGAGAAAATAACACATTTAAGGAGCCAAAAAGAATAGATACAAAACCAGAGCTACTAAACATAGAAGGCAACAAAAATTATGTTCAGCAGAAGCATGTTCATTTGAAAAAGGTTTTGCTATGCATGGTTGAGTGGATAGTACAACAAAAAAAAATTGGACATGCATTCCTTTTTAAAAAAACCAGGTTGCATGTGATATATGTAAAATATATTTCTCAAGGAAAAAGAATTTACTTAAATTTAGAAACAGAGGATGTTCAAAAAAATTATAATAATAAAAAAAAAAAACATATCCAGCAAGAAACAGCTAATGAGTTCTTGGGAGGCATTAAAGCAGAAACTAAATCACCTTGTGTAGAGACGCAGCTGATTCAGACTCAACAGTTTGGACTGGGACATGTCCCAGTGATTGGAAGGCATCCAAGGCATCCAAAGTCAGCTGCCAACCACAAAGAGCTATAACACCAGCACTGGAACTGGAGCCACTGCTACTACTACAGCCTGCGGCGGCAACATTACCATTCACCCAAGGACAGAAGTAATTGTGATGTTTAATGGGATCAAACTCAACAGCTTCTTCATAGTTGCTTTCTCCATTTGGAGGCCCTGAACAACATTCAATGTCCACGAAACTATTTAAGTTATAAGGCTATATATATAAAGCTAAAAAATTTGAACACATCCAACTGAACAGACATTATAAAAAAAGACAGAAAGAAAGAGGTCTAAGAGTAGGAACTAATGCAAATGTGTGACTTAAGACAGAAGCAAAAGAAGTTGAGATTCAGGAGTCACATCAACTGACAACCAGGCAAGATCAGACGATCATCAGCTAGATTCCAACAAAAATTAATACCTTGTTATATTTCAGACACACAAGATGATATCGAGCCAAAAATCCAACCAGACCATATCCTTCAAATGGAATATACCAGACAAAGTTTTGTGCTGGCCATGTTGGGTTTCAATTCAGAACCAATGAAAAGCTAGCTAGTTAGTAAGGCTTACTAAAAAATGAGGTCAAAATACATAGCACAAGTGTGAGCAGCAGAATCATAATTGTGAGGTGACTAGAATTATTGTGAATTATAATGAATTTCCTGATGTGAATCATCTTCTACAGACTAGGTTCTATTTTTAGTAGCAAGATATTCCTATTGGGGTGACGTTTCCTACTCAGGAACTCAATTCCATCCTCCTAAGTATGAAATTTATAAGAAACTCACTTCAGTAGAGGAAGAAACTTGCCCCCAACTGAGATAAAAACTCTCAGACAAACAAACAAAAGAAAAAACTCAAGCTTATTCTAGTACTTCATATTTACATAATATTTATTTATATACTTAACAAAGATAATTCATAGTTGACGTCAATCTTTAATATTTATTCATATTTTAGCACATATATTACAACTGAACTAAGCAATAAAAATATTCGTCAAAACATATCTAAAAAATATGCATGCTCCAATAGGCATTCCCAATCTTAAAAACATCTATATTCCCCTACTTCATGCAACTAAGGTTCTATCTGTTAGAAAAAATTGCTACACTAGCATGGGCAATACTAGATACAGACTACAGTAACTCACCACAAGGGGATTCAAAGCACCAAAACAGAAACTTACTTCCCAACCCGTAACCCAAAAAATTATTATAAAAAAACAGAAAAATAAACTCTACTTAACATGGCATACAACTTGTTCTTGGCTTCCCTATCTTGTCATATTTGTCTAAACACTCTGTTAGCAATAAGATCAACACATTTCTTCAAGGTTCATGGATATTCCATATTTTGGTTCCGATAAGGCAAGCTTCCCAATGTACCCTTCCTTCGGCATGCATCTAAATGTTGGTTGTTAAGAAACAAAACCCCATATGCAGCAAGAAGCAATAATAGCTAAAAGACCTTCAAAATCACTGTAATAGACGACTATGCTTCTTCTACAGCTGAAGGCACACAAATACAAACCACCAGTCAATAAAGCATTTTTTAATAAGTCAAGGCAATATAGCACTACAAGAGCTAGGTAATCAATTCAACAAGATTAAAAGATGATAAAAGAAGTCTCACAGACCACAACTACCAACTAACAATTACCAAAAAAACAAAAACAAATAAATCAATAAAGAAAGAAAGGAGGAGAAAAAAATCACTTCGTATTTCAAAACACATCCTACAGGCCAACATGACACTTTCTAAAATTTTGAAATTATCGGACCAGCTTTAAACATCTTGGTGAATCAAAAGAAAACGCAAGAGCAGAGCAATCAAACCTTAGTTGCAGAAATCGTGCAACTAGGTGGCGATTCTAAGTAAGAATCGCGATTCTGCGATTCCGCGAAAGAAACGTGTAAGAATTGCATTTCTGTGGAGAGAGAAACGCGATTCAGTCCGCATCTTTATCGAGTGGCTCGTTCTCATAATTCTTCAATTGCTTCCATGGCTTGCTCTCTCTTAGCTCCAATTGCTTGGAATTTTGATTTTTCTAGAAATCTTAATGATAGGGAGGCTTCACAGTTGGTTTCTTTATTATCTAGAATTGATCACTTCTCTTTATCTCCTCTTTTGGAGGACAAGAGGGTTTGGGCACTTCATTCGTCCGGAATATTTTCTTGTAAGTCTTTTTTTGATTACATCATCGATAATCCTCAAATCCCTCAATTTCCTTTTTCTAAAAAAGTTTGGCAAGCTTGTGCTCCCTTAAAGGTAGAGGTGTTCATGTGGGCCTTGGTTCATGGGGGAATTTTGACAAATGATACATTGTAGAAAAGGAGACCCAATCGTTTTTTAAATCTTCAGTGGTGCATTCTGTGTTGTAAGAGCGGGAAATCCGTGGATCATCTATTCTTGCATTGTCCAATAGCTTTGAATCTATGGCATAGATTGTTTTGTGTTGGAAATGGTATGTGGGTGGCCCCAAAAAGGAGTGTGCATATGCTCTTAATTGATTTTCATACATTTGGAGGATCGAAGAGAGCCAAAACTTTATGGACTTGTGCTGCCTTTGCAACTTTTTGGGTGCTATGGTGAGAGCGAAATCAGAGGTTGTTTGAAGACAAGTTTCGGGAGGTGGACTGTTTATGGGATCATGTTTGTCATTTATCTTCTTTTTGGGCGTCGGGGAACTCTTTATTTAAGGGAGTTCCACTCTTTTTGTTAGCTAGAGATTGGTTGGCGGTGTGTGCTTTGTAAACTTTTGATTGTTTTTAGTCGGTTAGGGACTTTTTCCTGTTGTCTTTTCACTGTTTTGTATTTAGAGGATGCCTCATCCTCTTCTCTCCTTTTTTAGTTTTATTAATAAAGCTTTTGTTGTTGACCAAAAAAAAAAACGCGATTTAGTCCAAGATGGGATCGTAAAGGGGAGGGAGAGAGAGAGAGAGAGAGAGAAACCCTAGCCTTCGACATCGACATGAGAGGAGAAAGAAGAAGGGTTGTTGAGAGAACTTACAGTGGACCAGTGTTGAGATTAGGGCTTTGATTGCCTTCGTCACTCTCTTCTCTCACTATCGATCACGATCGTCTTCATCTCTGAGGGCTTCGATCTTCGTCACTGTCTCGATTGTCTTCATCTCTATGCTTCTCTTTTTCTCTCTCTTCGTCTCTGCTTCTCTCTCTCTTCATCTCTGTTCGTCGTTCTCTGCTTTGTCTCTGTTCTCTGCTTCTCTCCCTCTTCATCTCTGCTTCGTCTCTATTCTCTTCACTCTCTCTCTTCGTCGTTCTCTTCACTCTCTCTCTTCGTCTCTATGTTTAACTATGTTTAATTGATCATATACTAGGAAGCACGGATACGGATATAGGATACAAGTACGATACGATACGGATACGGCGATACGACAAAATTCAAAAAAGTAAGATATGGATACGGCGGAGATACGTTCATAAAAAAATATTTTTTTTTACAATTTTTAGTAATGTAGCATACACAAAAATAAAACTTCAACAATTTTTAGTAATGTAACATACATAAAATAAAACTTCAACAATTTTTAGTGAATAATTCAAATTAAAGGGGAAAAAATTTACAAAGTTCATTTATTTATCAATAAGTTTATTTATTTATTGATGGCCAAGATTAAGTTTATAAAATTTATTAATAAGTTTATTTATTTATTTATTAATAAGTTTTTTTTACCTTATTTGATTTATTAATAAGTTTACAAAGTTTATAATTTTATAAGTTGACAAAATTTATTTTTAATAAGTTTATTTATTTATTTATTATTATTAAGTTTTTTTACCTTATTTGATTTATTAATAAGTTTACAAAGTTTATAATTTTATAAGTTTACAAAGTTTATTCTTAATAAGTTTATTTATTTATTTATTAATAAGTTTTTTTACCTTATTTGATTTATTTTGTTTTATCAGGATTCAGGTAATAGTACCAAATACATATACAAAGGTTTTTTTTTTTTTATATCTTATTTTATTTATTTTATTTTATTTACAGAGTATACATACAAAAAATAAAAATAATAAAAATAAATACGCAAAACAAAGACGACATAGATAAAAGGAAGAGGGAGAGCGAGATCGACCAAGAAGGGGGGGGGAGATGAGATCATCTGTCCATCTCCACCCAGACCAGACAGATCGAGCGAGAGGGAGAGGGAGAGAGTTCGCGAGATTGAGTGAGAGGCAGACAGAAAGGGAGCGAAAGGGAGAGAGGGACGAACCTGATCGACGACCGTGGAGCTCCTGTTCGCGAACCTGATCGACGACCGTTGAGCTGTTGTTCGAGACGAGAGACGACGACGAACAACGAACTCCTCCTCCTTCGCGGCTGTTGTTCGACCTAAGTCTAGGTAAGTTTGATTGATTTTTTTTTTTTTTTTTTTTATCTTATTTTCATATTTTATACTTTGACCCCATTTTAAGTTTTTTAAACTATTTTTTTGCCCTGCCGTACCCATAACGTATCCCAATCGTATCCTCGCGTATCCTAGACGTATTCGAAATTCAAAAATTAAAAAAAAAAATTGGATACTTCATTTCCCTTATCTTTTACGTATCCTGCCGTATCGGGCGCGTATCCGATACGTATCCAATACGCATACGGTAACTATTTCGGAGTATCCGTGCTTCATAGATCATATGTAATATATATATAACATATAATATATAATTTATCATATATAATATATATGATAAATAATTTATCATATATTATATATGTAATAAAATTTATAAATTATAATTTTTACCATATATAATAAAATATTTAATTATTATTTCTTAAAATATCATATATAATAATAATTTTTGTAAAGTTTTATTTCTTAACTTTTTAACATATAATAAATAAAATAAATCAATTATTTAAAAGAAATCTAATTAAACCATATATAATAAAAAAAAATTATAAAATAAAATATCTAATTTTTCTTTTTATTTATTTTAGCATAATTTATTATTCCTTATTATTATAATTTTTTATTTATAATATATATCAATTAAAAATAAAAAAATAAATTAAACACAATACATTATTTAAAAAATATAATAAATAAATAAAATAATTAATGTATATTTAAATAAAAATATTTATAAAAAAACTTCTAATGTGCATTAAAATATATATATATATATATATTACCGTTCCCTGAGACGCTCCCAACCTAAGAAACTTTTATCGGCTCACGATTCCCCGCTCTTGCATCGTGCAACTAAGAATCAAACACAATTCAACATTTTCATATCTCCATTTCACAGTACTTTAACTGGATTGGACTTGCTCCAATGTCTTTCAATTGACATGGTAGCTACGTTACACGGACTCGAGTGCGGGTATCGGGTGCGGGTGCGTATCTAGGGATCGGACACTTCAAAATTAAAATTGAGGATACGAGGATATAGATCCAAATTTGGATACGGATACGGGGATACGTTAAACAGTTATTTTTAAATATATTTATTATATGAAGATGAGTTAAAGAAAGTTAAAGAATAACAAATTTTGTTAAAAAAAATAGCAAACAAATATAAATAACAAACAAAAATTACTTTAGCATAAAATAAATAATATTATATATGATAAAATAAATTCTTTTTATTTTAAGTATAAAAATTATATTTTTTTTTTTTAGAAACAACAAAATTTTATTAAAACGGAAAAGAGAGAGAACAAGAAGTCCTCTTACAAGGATAGAAAAAACAAAAGAAGAAAAAGCAAAAGCAAAACCAATCACAAAGACTCCAAACTCTAAAAATGGCAAACAGCAACCCAATCCCTAGAAATCAAAAACAAAGGTACTCCTTTAAAAGAAGGAGATACAAAAGCCCAAAAAGAAGCCAAATATTCAGCCCTATCCCACAAAGCCTCTACACTTGCTACCTTGTCCTCAAAAATTTGAACATTTCTCTCCAACCATATAACCCAAAAAATAACAAAAACAATGCCTAACCACATTGATTTGACTTTCTTAGTACTCCCAAACCCGTCAAACCGAATAAGAAGCATATGCATACACTCCCTTGGAGCAACCCACTACACATCACATAACCTGAAAAGGCGCTGCCATAATGCTGCAGCCACCGAGCAATGAAGAAAAAGATGATCCACTACCTCCAGATTACTCTTGCACATCACACACCATTGGGGGCAAAGAGAGTGATTAGGCCTTCTCCTCTGAAGAACATCATTAGTTGTAACGCCCTTTTGAGTCAAAGACCACATGAAAAACTTCACTTTATGAGAGACACTAGCTTTCCAAAGTTTCTTATGAAAAGGGAACAAGGGAACCAAGGGATTATCAATAATCTTATCAAAAAAGGATTTGCAAGAAAAGACCCCAGAAGAAACAAGGTTCCACACCCTACTATCGGGAGTCGAAGAAAGAGAAACCCCCTCAAGCACAACCAACAAAGAAGCCAATTCCCCTGCCTCCCTATCATTCAAATTTCTAATGAGATCAAAATTCCAGGATATGGGTGCCATAGACGAGCAAGCCACCGACGCTATAGACACATTTGGAGAACAAACCAACCTGTAAAAAAGGAGAAAAGATCTAGCAAACGAAATATCCCCTAACCAAACATCCTCCCAAAACCGAACATTCTCCCCATTCCCCACTTTGAATGAAAAATAATTAGACACAAGAGGATACAAATGAGAAATGGATTTCCACAGAGAACGACAATTGCCTCTATTAACCACATTAGAATCCCTACCATTTGATTGAATTCCATACACTTTTAATAACTGAACACCATAACGACTCACTTTCAAAAGGAAATCTCCACAACCATTTGCCTAATAAAACAATATTGCTGGCAACAATGTTCCCTATAGCCAAACCACCTTTTGCCCTAGAAAGAGAAACAGTCTCCCACCTAACCAAATGAACTCCTTTACCCTCCTCACACCCTTCCCAGAGAAAATCCCTCATCAATTTCTCAATTTTTCTTGCAATGCTAACTGGAACTTTGAAAAGGGACAAGAAATAAACAGGAACCGAGCCTAACACGGATTGTACTAACGTATACCTCCCTCCCTTAGACAACAAAGCTCGCTTCCATCCCTCCAATCTTTTCCTAATTTTGACAAGAACAGGTTCCCAAAAAGACACCAATCTAGGATCTCCTCCCAGCGGAAGCCCTAGATATTTGAGGGGGAAGGAATCAATTGAACATCCCAACAAGGCCGCCACCCTATGCATCTGACTATCAGCCAAATTAATGCCCACAACACTGCTTTTGCTAAGATTGACCTTGAGGCCAGACACTATCTCAAAAATTCTTAAAATCTTCAGTAGATTCTCCACCTTACTTTCCTCCTCAGATGAGAAGAAAATAGTATCATCCGCAAATTGTAAGTGAGTCACACCTATCCTATCCCTTCCCACCACAAACCCTTCAATGACACCCTTATCCTTAGCTAACTCAATAATCCTACCCAACACATCAGCAACTAAAATAAACAAAAATGGTGATAAAGGATCACCTTGTCTTAGGCCCCTGGATGCTTGGAAAAACTCTCCCGCCTTGCCCTTCACAATAATTGCCATACTGCATGACGACAAGCACCCCCAAATCCATTTCCTCTACCTAACACCAAACCCCTTCCTTTCCAAAACAAAATCCACAAAACCCCAATCAACATGGTCATATGCCTTCTCAAAATCTACCTTAAATACAATACCCTTCTTACGTAATCCCCTATACTCCTCCATAACCTCATTGGCTACTAAAATTACATCCAAAATCACGACCGCATTTAATGCACCTTGTGCCGAAGAAATAGTGCCCCCCAGGACAGCTCTGAGCCTTCTAGCAAGCACTTTAGCTAAAATCTTATAAAGAGATGTGACCAAGCTAATGGGTCTAAAATCCCCAATCTTGATTGACTTCTCCTTCTTAGGAATTAGACAAATGAAAGAGGCATTGATGCACAAATTAACTTGCCCACTCTCAAAAAACTCAGAAAAAACCTTCATAAGATCCCTTTTTACAATATCCCAACAATCCTGAAATACTGCCATTGAAAAACCATCTGGGCCAGGAGCCTTGTCTCTATCACACTCAAATACAGCCTGTCTCACCTCTTCTTCGTCGAAGGGTCTTTCCAGCCAACTAGCAGACGCTAAATCCACTGGGACCCAATTAATGCCTTCAATCCCTGGACGGTCCACACCCCCATCGGAATATAGATTTGAATAAAAATTAAAAATTTTCTTGACAATAAGCTCCTCCTTACACACTACTTCACCTGAAGCCACTTCCAAATTCTTAATAAAGCTCTTCTTCCTCTTCCCCGACGCAACTCTATGATAAAATCTAGAGTTGGTATCACCCTCTCTAGCCCATTTCAACTTAGCTCTTTGACCCCAAAAAATTTGCTCCCTAAAAATGATCTCTTCCAACTTCATTCTTAGCATTGACCTCCTATACCTTAACGATTGAGATAATCCCTCCTCGGCCTCCTTCCCATCTAACTCCCCAATCTCCCGAACTAGGTCTAGCTCTGCTTTCAACTCACCCGTATCTCCAAAAACTTCACGTTTCCAGATTTTAAGATTCTCCTTGACTCCTCTCAACCTACGCATAAACTTAAAACCCTCCCACCCATGGACACGAGCATTTTCCCACCATTCCTTAAAGAATGCCTTGAACGCACGATTTTCCAACCACATATTCTCGAACCTAAATGGGGTTGGACCCCATTTAAAAGGACAACTCTCTAGAATCACAGGACAATGATCTGACACCACTCTGGGCCCTACCTCTTGCCTTACATCCGGAAACAACTCCTCCCACCCCAAAGTATGAAGAAACCTATCCAACCTATTGCACACCCTATTTTCTTGCAAATTAGACCATGTGAATCGCGCATTACTCAGAGGAGGATCTATCAACTCACACTCCCTGATAAAAGAATCAAAGTCCCGCATACTCCTATTTGTGAAAACCCCATTTAATTTTTCGGAAATTTGCCTAACCACATTAAAATCCCCACCCACACACCAATAAGGAGAACAAAGCCCGAATAATCCCACTAACTCATCCCACCACTCCCGACGATCCCCAGATCTATTAGGACCATACACCCCTGTCAACCACCATTCCTTATTATCCTTATTCCTGAACCTAATAGACAAAGAAAATACCCCAACAAAAACCTCACACTCCACTACAACTCTCTCATCCCGCATAATCAACATTCCCCCTGATCTTCCCCTAGAAGGCAGTACAGCCCATCTCCTAAATCGAGTCTCCCAAATACTCATAAAAATCCTATCACACTCCTTACACTGTGTCTCTTGAAATATAACTATCTCTGGTTGTTGAATTTTCAAAACCTCTTTAACTACGGCCCTACTTAGAAAATATGAGGAAGAAGAACTCAAAAAATATGAGGAAGAAGGAATATATTGCTTGTTATATTCAAAACTTCTTATCTTGTGAAGAGAAAACTACACTCCTTATATAGGAGAGAACAAGAGCTACTATTTGTGCCACTAAAATCCACTATCACCACTAAGAGATCCACTATCACCACTAAGAGCCACTACCTATCTCCTTACATAATATATACATCCATTATAGCCACTATCTAGATCACTAACATAGTGTATATAGACATTATTATAACCCACTAACAGCCACTAACATATTATATACTACCACTATATGTCCACTAACAATAATAATCAGATTTCCAAAGACTTCTCAAGTTGGTTTGAAGATATCTTCCATAGCGACTTGCTAGTCACTTATCAAATTGCTTCTTGTGTAGTCCTTCGTTAGCACATCGCCTAATTGTTCACTGTTGGAAGGTAGGTCATCTGATTATGCCAAGATTGATTTTCTCCTTGATGAAATGTTTATCCACTTCTATATGTTTTGTGCGATCATGCAGAATCGGATTATGAGCTATAGATATAGTCGCTTTGTTGTCACAATAGACCTTCATAGGTGTCGGGTGAGAAAGCTTTAATTCTTCAAGAATTCTTTTAATCCACATTACTTCACAGATTCCATGGGCAACTTTTGAACTCGCTCAAGACTACTTCTAGCTACCACATTCTGCTTTTTTACTCCGCCATGTAACTAGGTTCCCACCTACAAAGGAGCGAGATCAGGATGTTGATCTCTGTCGTAACACTTCACCTTGATCTGCATCTGTGTATACTTCAACTTGAAGATGTCCATGTTTCTTGAACAGTAAGCCTCTCCCTGGAATTCCTTTCAAATATCTTAAGATCTTATAAACGGCCTCAAAGTGCTCTGCCCCTGGTGAGTGCATGAACTGACTTACCGTGCTGACTGCAAAGGCAATATCAGGCCGTGTATGAGACAAATAAATCAATTTTCCTACAAGTCGCTGATATTGTTCCCTCTCTTTGACTTCTTCAGCCTTAGCAGCTTGTAACTTCAAGTTAGGCTCGATCGGAGTCTCCACCATCTTACAACCAAGCATACCGGTTTCTCCAAGGAGATCAAGAACACATTTTCTCTGATTAACGAATATACCTTCCTTGGATTTTGTAAATTCCATTCCGAGGAAATACTTGAGGGCTCCCAGATCCTTAATGTGAAATTCTTTTGCGAGTTTCTCTTTGAGGGCTGCTAACTCTGCTTCATCATTACCAGTTAAAATGATGTCATCAACATAAACAATCAAAATTGCAATTTTACTGTCTTTTGAATGTTTATAAAATATTGTGATCTCGCTTGACTCGAGAAGCCACAATCGATAATCGCCTTCCCAAAGCGTTCAAACCACGCTCTTGGTGATTGTTTGAGTCCGTATAATGACTTGTTCAATCTGCATACTTTGTCGCTACCAAGTCTCGCTCAAATCCGTGGTAGGCTCATGAACACCTCCTCTTCAAGATCACCATTGAGAAATGCATTTGTAATGTCAAGTTGATGTAGAGGCCAATCTGAATTTCATCGCAAGAGATAACAAGACTCGATGGAATTTATTTTAGCAACAGAGCAAACGTCTCGATAGTCGATCCCATAAGTTTGAGTGAAGCCTTTAGCCACCGCCTCGCCTTGTATCTCTCAACGCTTCCATCTCGTTACATTTTATCGTAAACACCCATTTACACCCATTGTTTTCTTGTCTTTGGGTAGATCAACTATCTCCCAAGTACCACTTCTCCTTAAAGCATTCATCTCCTCCATGTTGCTAATTTCCAATTCGGATCATCCAATGCTTCTCAGATATTCCTTGGAACAAACAAGTGTGAAATCCTAGATGTGAAAGCTCTATGGTTTTTAGACAGTTTTTGATAGGAGAGGTAATTTGCAATAGGATGTTTAATGCAATTTCGGACACCTTTCCTAATTGCTATAGGAACATCAAGGTCGGAAATAGAAGGAATAGGATTACCTAAAATTTCGATGCCAGAACTCGGGTGGACATTCGAGTCATTAGGATGGACATTCGGGTCATTATTCCTCAGATGAAATCGCTTCCTAGTATAAACCTGAAACTCAGAATTTAGATCATTTGGTAGTACTTCTCCCCCTAAACAAGAATCTTCTTGACTAGGCACCATAGAACTTGGTTCTCCTAAGTGATCATTATCAGACAGATGTGGTTTTTGTGTAGGATAAATGACATTGGGGAGCGGGATAGAAATATCCCAAAAATTGTCTTTTACTCCACTTGTCTCCCCCTGAAGAAAAGTGTTGGGGAAATGGGATTTTGTTTCCACAAATGACACATCCATGCTCACATGAAATTTCTTGGTTTGAGGATCGAAACACTTATACCCCTTTTTGTTTGAGGAATAACCCAAAAAAACACATTTTATAGCACGGGGGTCAAGTTTTGAACGAAATTGACTGGGAACATGAACATAGGCAGTACATCCAAAAACTTTGGCGGGTAAATCAGAAAACAACCTCGTGTCAGGAAAAAAAAATTTGAGACAATCAAAAGGTGTTTTGTATGTTAACACCTTTGTAGGCATCCTGTTTATCAAATAAGAGGCTGTTAAAATTGCTTCACCCCATAAATATTTAGGAATATGCATGTAAAACATTATAGCATGTGCTACTTCAAGTAAATGTTTATTTTTTCGTTCTGCAATGCCATTTTGTTGAGGGGTATCCCGACATGTAGATTGATGAAAAATCCCCTTTTTTTCCAAAAACTCACCCAACTGCTCATTGAAATATTCTGTTCCATTATCAGAATGTAAAATACCAATTTTGGTTTGAAATTGGTTTTCAATCATATTGTAAAAATTTGTGAATAAATTTTTCACGTCAGATTTTTTATTCATCAAATAAATCTAACATAAGCGGGTATGGTCATCAATAAATATAACAAACCATCTTTTACCAGAAAGAGTAGTGATTTTAGAAGGGCCCCAAACATCACTATGAATCAAATAAAAAGGTTTGGAAGCCTGGTAAGGTTTTGGCAAATAAGTAGAGCGATGAAATTTTGCAAAAATGCAACTTTCACAATGAAAAGAAGAACAATCAATCCCTTTAAATAATTCTGGAAATAAATGTTTCAGATAAAGAAAACTAGGATGCCCTAGCCTATAGTGCCATAGCATTATTTTTTCTCGAACAGAGATTGAACTAGTACTATTAAAGCTCTGAGCTTTTTTATTACTAACAGGTACTTCATCAAAGTAATAAAGACCTTCAAGCATCCTAGCACGCCCAATCATCATCCCCGAGTTCTGGTCCTGAAATTCACAATGGGATTCAAAAAATGTAACACGACAATTAGAATCCTTAGATAGTTTATCGATGACAAAAGGTTACTGAGCTAAGTTGGGGACGTGAAGAACAAAGATTGAGATTAATTTTCTCAATTAGTTTAATAAATCCTTTTCCGCAATAGGTGAAAAACTACCATCGGCTATTCGATTTTGTCATGACCGAACAAGGAAATAGGTACTAAATAAATGGGAAAAACTAGTCATGTGATCGGAGGCACCGGAATCTATGATCCACGGAGAGAAGTTTAGGCAAGAGAAGGCTTTAGGATTTCTACCTGTTTGTGCCAAAAAAACACTAGGAGTACCGGATGAGGAGTTGGATTTTATCAGCTTTAAGAGTTGATCAATCTGCTCTTTGTTGAAGGGACCTGAATCGGCTTCATTAGCAGTAGGAGAGCCACGATTCTTCTCTCCTTGTTTGCTGCTTTTCCAGTTAACAGGTTTGCCATGGATCTTCCAACACGTTTCGCGTGTATGGCGAGACTTGTTGCAAAAGTCACACCAGACCCGTGGCTTATCATCAAACCTGCACTGGTAATTTGCAGCCTTGTTGGCCGTAGCATCGCTAATTAAAGCAGAAATCTCAATTGACTCACCAGTACCTTTTTTCTTAACCATGACGCTCCTTCGGCTCTCTTCCCTTCTGACTTCGGCAAATACTTCGCCAATGGATGGGAGAGGAGGTCTGCCAATAATTCTTCCTCGCACTTCATCGAACTCAATGTTGAGGCCGGCAAGAAACTTGTAAATACGGCTGTCTTCCACAGTTTTCTTGTGGTGGTTGCAGTCGTCAACCGATTTCCATTCGTATGTGTTGAAGATGTCAAGATCCTGCCACAACCTTTTCAACGAATTGAAATATTTGGTAACGGAATCATCTCCTTGACGAATCTCTCCCAACTTCAAAGTCAATTCGAAAACTTGAGATTGATTTCCTAGGTCAGAATACATCTGACTAACATTATCCCACAATTCTTGTGCAGTAGAATAGCACATGTAATTAGAGCTTATATCCTCCTCCATGGAATTGACCAACCATGTCATAACCATGGAGTTTTCAAAGTGTCGAGCAATGGATCATTAATGAGGAGCCTTCTTGTCACCAGTGATGTAACCGATCTTTCCTTGCCCACGGATATACATCCGGACAGATTGTGACCAGCGGAGAAAATTATCACCATTTAGGCGGATGGTGGTGATTTGGACAGAGTGAGAGTTGGACGTTTTCACCGGAATGGCAGCGGCAGGGGTTGAAGTGGTTTCGGACGTGACTTCCGACATGGTTATGACGGTTTTAGGGCTGCTGTGTTTTTGTTGCTCTGATACCAACTTAGAAAATATGAGGAAGAAGAACTCAGAAAATATGAGGAAGAAGGAATATATTGCTTGTTATATTCAAAACTTCTTATCTTGTGAAGAGAAAACTACACTCCTTATATAGGAGAGAACAAGAGCTACTATTTGTGCCACTAAGATCCACTATCACCACTAAGAGATCCACTATCACCACTAAGAGCCACTATCTATCTCCTTACATAATATATACATCCATTATAGCCACTATCTAGATCACTAACATAGTGTATATAGACATTATCATAACCCACTAACAGCCACTAACATATTATATACTACCACTATATGTCCACTAACAATAATAATCAGATTTCCAGCAGCCCTTTTCCTACGAGACCGTAGTCCTCTCACATTCCAACTAAAGATCTTCATCGGGAACTATCATCACCCCTTACCTCTTTTCCCCGCCCCTCATAATTGATAGCACTTGCAAGATTTCTTAATTCCCTCAACCCTTTCCTTAATCCAGAACCTCTATTATTTATGATATATTATATTATACAATAATATTATATAATATGAATAATATTATACAATGTTATATTATACAATAATATTTTATAATATGAATAATATTATATATTATTATATTAATGTAATTTATATTATATAATATATAAGAAGAGAGAGGATGGAGGACAGAGAATAGAAAGAGAACACAGAGCAAAGAACAGTCGACAGAAGGAGAGAGAGAGAAAGAGAGAGAGTAGAAGAAGAGGGAGATCGAAAGGAGAGGAAGAGGGAGATCGAGAGACCAGAGAAATGACAGATCGAGAGAGAGAAGACAGAAAAGGAGATCGAGCATCGAGCGAAGAAGATCGATGTTGAAGTCGAAGCCGTCGAAGCCAACGACGAGAGGAATTGAAGCCGGCAACCAGATTGAACAGCAAACGGCAACCAGGTTCTCTCTTGCTCTCTCCTCTTTCTTTTCTTTTGCCATATCCATTTGTGAATAGCCGTATCCCGCACCCGCACCCGCACCTGTCATGTCGTGTCGACATGGGAACCTCCGAAAATCCTAAGAGCCTGTGTAACGTAGCATGGTAGAGACTCTGCAGGTTTGCATAGCAATGGTAGCTTTTACTGCCTAGATGTTATGTTTGGACCTTCAATCTTTTTGCTATACCTATATGCATCTTGTTTTTGTACATGTGCATTAAAAACAATGAAAAAGATGATCAAACAGAAATACCTATCCCATTGGCCACCAAATAACTTGAGTCAGGGTATCCGCAATCATCAGTAAGTGATGCCTTGCCAGCCTGAGTTACTTCTTCCTTGGATGCTTCATAACCAGAACATACAATGGCATTGCAAGAAAGAGAAGGATGAGTACTGTTCTCCTGGGCTAATACGTTTGTGTTGCTGGTTTTCTCACCACTTTCAACAGATTCAGCCTTTGCTGAACCAACAATCTTTGAGCCACTATCTGCCCGTCCTAGAGGCCGAAACAACACATCTTGACTGTCACCATGAGGATCCTCTCGATCCATTTCTTCAGGGACAAAATCACCCATTAGACCGGGATCTGCAGCAAATTCACCTGTTTGACCCTGATTTTCAGTGACTTCAGCAATTGGTTCCACATCACCAACAACACTATCTGCTCTATGTACAGAAGCATCATTCCCATGGATTTCAGCTTCATGACTAGCACCCATTCCAACACTTCCTCCACTAATACCAAAGCTAGGTCCATCTCTCCAATGAGCAGTTGCAGTATCTGTGTTTAATACTTCCTCACCATCAATTGTGCTGCTAACACCCATTTCACCAGCAATTCTCAGGGTAGCTGGACAGGTACTCTGCTGTGCTTGATTACTGTAGTTCAGTTCTGATGTCTCATTCAAATCTGGATTCTTAAACATTGATGTAGAGGGGAAATGGATGTCATCAACATCTCCAGGATAGTTTTCTACACTTTCCATAGAATCATCATCTGCACTGTGACAGATTGTGTCCATTGCAATAACAGAGGAGACGTGCGTTGAATCTCGAGTGGATGGTATACCAATAATTTGTTCATTGCCCGGGTGGAAAGGATCAACTCTGTGAACATCTGTTTCAATGTCAAAACCCACTGAATGGCTAGGACCAGCTCCAGATGAATCTCTCCTATATGATGAACGGTAGGTGTCAAAAACATCAGAATCACGGGCACGCTTTGAGGGGCCAGCTGAGTACTGCCTACCATCATCGACTTCATCACCATCACGGTCAATGACAGTCCCTTCAATGCTGTCTGCTTGCTGCATCATCAAATGTGGCCTGTCAACAGTACTTCCACCTTCATCCAAGTTCCGCTTACGTGTACTGGGACCTCGTGATTCATATGAAGCTGCACGGTCACCGACCTCACTGCTGGAAGGCTGCCCAATTATTAGATCCCTTCCCATATCAGCATCTTGGAATTGTTCAGACATCATTGTCATGTGCAATTGTGCAGAGGATAACCCACCAGCCATCGTTAGATTTAAATCCACCCCAACATTTGACTGTGATTTCCCCTCATCCGCTGTTGCAGCTTCATCATGGTCCTCAGTCTGCTCTTTTTCTATACCATCAGTAGCAACCCATCCACTGATTCCACTCGCTGCACTTACACCACGTGTCAAAGCCATTTTCTTGCTTGTTTCAGGAATGCCTATGCTAGTAGGAGCAAAGCGAGCAGGACGAGATACAGTGAGGAAGTCCCAGATTCTGACTGTGGCTCCACATAGGCTACAGTCTAACAAAGGTGACCTAGATTCAGATTTAGACTCGGGACCAAGCACTTCATTCTTTCCAGAATCTTTCCTGTTTGAAGCAGAGAATGCTTTCTTGCTAGGACCAGCTTCGTGACCACGGTATCTGGTATGACCAATTGAACATCCATTCCTGGCTGATTGAGCAGAATTTTCTTCACAGTCCTGAATATTTGGAAGCCATCTTGGTTCCCATCCACACAAACTTATTAGCTTCTGAGCCTAAGAATCAGAATTAAAGAAATCAGAAAGAGCTTATAAACAAAGCAATACCAGTTTACAAACATATGTACGATTTCCTAAATCTTACACGAGAGTATAAACAGAAGGCCTCCTCTCTGGTGTTTTCCATTCCTGTAATATTCTCTGCCTTAAAGTTAGATTCCCCAGCTGTAAAAGCCTGTGAGTGAATAAGAAATCGGTCAATTTCCAGGCCCCGAGAAACTCGCATCTGCTCAATTGCAGAAGCAGCCACAACTGGGAGGGAGAGAAACTGCAGGAGTCCATCACAGCGATCCTTATAACCACCAATAAGAGCTGATGGGGGAGCAGGAGGAAACTGCACCAAGCTTTCTGCACAGCAGTTTCCTCTCCAAGGACAAGTGAGTTTGTGCTCTGCATCTAGCTTCTTGGCAAAGTCTTCCGCAGCACTATCAGCTTCATCAAAGATAATCAAGAGATGAGACCATTAGTCTTCACCAAGAATGCAGTGCCAATATTAATGTTCCAGAAAAGTTAAAGAAATTAAAGTCATAACATCCCGTGAGTATCAATGTGAATATTTACAGTGAATGGTGGTCAAAAGTGAGATATATACAAAATACAACCAGTTATATAAAACACAAAGTTTTTAGTAGCAAGCAAAAATCAGAGGAAAATGATTTCTCATCACTTTTTGAGCTTATGTATGATACAATACTATTTTTTTTTTTTCCCCCAATGTATCTTGCCCCATATCCTTTTTTCTTAGGTTTTGTAATATTGCCGTATCCGTATCCATACTTCATAGTTGCTCCCAAAAACTACAAAGTTGTTTATCTATGCACTTAGTCAACAATAGTACAACTTAAAATTTGTATTATAGTTCATATAGCTTTCACCATAGTTTCATCGAAAACGACACATTGATAGTTGCTACTAATTCAAAATTTTACCGAAAATATAACGTCTGATATTAGTGCCTACATCTTTATTGCCATCTCCAATATTTTATTTTATTTTATTTTTATAGTAAATTGACATCTCCAATGTTTAGCAATCCTCAGATCTCTTTTCCTAGAGAGTGATGTTGGTTTTAAATAGGGCAAAATCCATTTTAGCCCCCTTGTGGTATGGCTCTAAAGCACTTTCTTTTTTTTTTCTTTTTTTTTTTTTTTTTTTGAGAAACAACAAAATTTTATTAAAACTGAAAAGAGAGACGACAAGAGGTCCTCTTACAAGGAGAGAAAAAAGAAGTAGAAACAGCAAGACCAATTACAAAACTCCAAACTCTAAGAATAGCAAACAGTAGCCCAATCCCTAGAAATCAAAAACAAAGGGACTCCTTTAAAAGGAGGAGATACAAAAGCCCAAAAAGAAGCCAAATATTTAACCCTATCCCACAAAGCTTCTACACTTGCTACCTTATCCTCAAAAATCCGAACATTCCTCTCCAACCATATTATCCAAAAAATAGCAAAAACAATGCCTAACCACATTGATTTGGCTTTCTTGGAACTCCCGAACCCATCAAACCGAATAAGAACCATATGCATACACTCCCTTGGAGCAACCCACTGCACATCACATAACCTGAAAAGGCGCCATAATGTCAAGTCACCGGGCAATGAAGAAAAAGATGATCCACTACCTCCAAATTACTCTTGCACATCACACACCATTGGGGGCAAAGAGAATGATTAGGCCTTCTCCTCTGAAGAACATCATTAGTTGTAACACCCTTTTGAGCCAAAGACCACATGAAAAACTTCACTTTATGAGGGACACCCGCTTTCCAAAGATTCTTATGCAAAGGGAATAAAGGAACCGATGGATTATCAATAATCTTATCGAAAAAGGATTTGCATAAAAAGACCCCAGAAGAAACAAGATTCCACACCTTACAATCAGGAGTCGAAGAAAGAGAAACCCCCTCAAGCGCAACCAACAAAGAAGCCAATTCCACCGCCTCCTTATCATTCAAGTTTCTAATGAAATCAAAATTCCAGGATATGGGAGCCACAGACGAGCAAGCCACCGACGCTATAGACACATTTGAAGAACGAACCAACCTATAAAGAAGGGGAAAAGATCTAACAAACGAAATATCCCATAACCAAACATCCTCCCAAAACCGGACAGTCTCCCCATTCCCCACTTTGAATGAAAAATAATTAGACATAAGAGGATACAAACGAGAAATAGATTTCCACGGAGAACGACAATTGCCTCTATTAACCACATTAGGATCCCTACCATTGGATTGAATTCCATACTTACTTTTAATAACTGAACACCATAACGACTCACTTTCAAAAGGAAACCTCCACAACCATTTGCCCAATAAAACAATATTCCTGGCAACAATGTTTCCTATAGCCAAACCACCTTTTTCCCTAGAAAGAGAAACAATCTCCCACCTAACCAAATGAACTCCATGACCCTCATCACACCCTTCCCAGAGAAAATCCCTCATCAATTTCTCAATTTTTTTGGCAATGCTAACCGGAATTTTGAAAAGGGACAAAAAATAAATAGGAATCGAGCTTAATACAGATTGTACTAACGTATACCTCCCTCCCTTAGACAACAAGGCTCGCTTCCAACCCTCCAATCTTTTCCTAATTTTGGCAAGAACAGGTTCCCAGAAAGACACCAATCTAGGATCTCCACCCAACGGAAGCCCTAGATATTTGATGGGAAAGGAGTCAATTGAACATCCCAACAATGCCGCCACCCTCTGCACCTGACTATCAGTCAAATTAATACCCACAACACTGCTTTTGCTAAGATTAACCTTGGCTCTAAAGCACTTTACCTGCCTAACGTTTAAAAATAGCCAAAAGACCCTCATGTGCTTTTGGATTAAAGTGCAATGTTAACACCGTTAACATCTAATGTACATTTACTTTCCTACCCTTCTATCTGCTTTTTCATTTTCTTATCTTCCACTCTCATCTGTTATACATATATATATATATATATATATCTTTATATTTTGAACTTAATTTGTAACATTTTAATCTAACCTCTAACTGAACTACATCTTAAATTATACATATACATACATCTATACTATCAAAAATATATATATAATATAACATATATTATATAATATAATATAAGCTCCATTATATATATATAATATACGTATATATATATATATATATATACGTATATTATCTTTAAGTTATACGTATATATATACGTATATTATCTTTAAGTTATACGTCTATATATATATATAAATTTAGATAAATATAAGCTCCATTAACGTGTATACTCCATTATCTTTGAAATCAATGTGTATAAAATAATGGTGATGGACCCTTTTTGGATTATCTCATTTTGGCACAGTTAATGTAGCATTAATTGTGGGTAGGTGGCTGGATTCACTTGAACAACTATACAAGGGCAGAGAACAATCCCATACACCGAATTGTTGCTCTACTCTTTCACAATCTTGCAAAATTATCAAATAAAACATTCTGATACACCAAAATCTTTAGTATCTACTAATCTTTACTGTGAGGGTGATGGAGGACTTGAGATAGTGGTGACAGAGGGCAATGGTGGTAGGGAGATGGCTGGGGTGGTGGGGTTGATGGAGAAGAGGAAAAGTAGTAGTGGCAAGTGGCGGAGGGTTAGAGTAGAGGGGGAGGCAGTAGGAAGCTGACTGGTGGGTTAGGGATTTTATGGTTTAGGTTTTCATCTTGATTTGGAAAAAAGGATAAAGATAAGGGTATATTAGACATTTTGTATTGTATTTTGACTGAGACTGCATCTATTTTCATTGTCAACTCTCAATTTAGGTGCGTGTGGCACAAATTCTGTCAATTTAAATGGAATTAGTTACGGTCTATGAAGCACGGACACGGACACGCATACAGACACAGACATAGACACAGACACGGCAATTTCTAAAAAATGGAGACACGGACACTGTAGGGGACACAGCAAATTTGTAAATTTTTTTATAAATTTTTTTATTTTAATACACATTAATTATTTTATTTATTTATTATATTTTTTAAATAATGTGTTATTGTTATGTTTCAAATAAGTGCACTTTTGCCAATCAAAAAAAATTAATAATAATGTGTTATTGTTAATTTATTTTTTTTATTTTTAATTGACATATATATTATAAATAAAAAATAATAACAAATAAGGAATAATAAAATATGTTAAAATACATAAAAAGAAAAATTAGATATTTTATTTTATAATTTTTTATTATACATGATTTAATTAGATTTCTTTTAAATAATTAGATGATTTATTTTATTTATTATATGTTAAAAAGTTAAGAAATAATAATTTACAAAAATTATTATTATATATGATATTTTAAAAAATAACAATTAGATATTTTATTATACATGATTAAAAATTATAATTTATAAATTTTATTATATATATTATATACGATAAATTATATTATATATGATCAATTATCTTCTATAAAGAAAATTATACGCAAACAAAGAGAGAGAGAGAGAGAGAGAGAACACAGGGGAAGAAGATCGAAGCCCTCAGAGATCGAAGAGAGAGAGAGAGAACAGAGACAAAGACGATCGAAGATGATCAAAGCCCTCAGAAGATGATCCCATGGCGTGTCCAGATTTGGACACGCGTGTCCCCATCGTGTCTCTGCCGTGTCCCTTGCAAAAAAATAAATTAAATTAAAGGGACACGCCATTTGGCGTGTCCCGTACATGGCCCCGTATCCGACACTGCCACAGCTTCCATTTTGGCGTGTCCATGCTTCATAGGTTACGGTAGGGAGGTGAAGTGCAAAACGGGTCAAACCACAACAGGACTTTTTGGCTATTTTTAAAAATCAAGGAGGTGAAGTGCTCCGAGGCAATACCACAAGGGGCTAAAATGGATTTTGCCCTTTTAAATATCCTCAAAAAATTTCCTCATGCATAGAATCTTGAGCATGTGTATCACATTTGTTATTATGGTAAATCCTCAACATTATATATACATACATCTTAATTCTTACGGTGCTACATATTCCTACCGAAACACCATGCGGACAAAATAGAAAATATCTAAGGAGATTATAAAGGCAGAAGTATGCACGGTAAACTGAATAAAAACCAAAATTCACCTTCCGAAGGTGTCCAGGAAGTTGATGAAATAAACTGCAGGTTTGCACTGCATGACTCGCACTCAATCTTATCAACATCAACATTTACCCAGCCTCTTCTGGCACAAGCCAACGAACTGGCAGCCTGCATGAATAGAAAAGTATAGATTTAGTGCAGAACCAAGCCCAATGACAAAAATGATAAGCATGTACAAAAAGATATTGAAAACAACAACAAACAATAGGGGGGAAAGAAAAAAAAAAGAGAGAATATTTGACAAATTGCACCAGCATCTATTCAAATTCCATGAATCGATTGTTTATTGAGCATCTCAAATAAACAAGAAAAACAGTAGCATAAAATATAAGCTTAAGAAAAGCAAGCGAATCTTTTTATGGGGATAAGACAAATTCCACACTTATGGTTAAGGCCTTGTTTGAAGAATTGAAAATCTGCAACAGTTTGCTCAATCTCATGTCTTTCTTCAAAATTTTCAGACAAGTGCATAGTAGCTGTTGGAACAAAACTGTTGTAGAAGTTGGCACCTATGGATTGAGACTATGGATAACCCAAATACTAAGGGATGAAGAATACATACACTCATAGAAGAGTGAAATCATAAGATCCCCTTTGCAACCAAATGGTTTTGTTACATGATAGTGAGTGTTAGCTATTTTCATAGACAAAACGTGTGCTAAGGCGTCTAGCTTGATAGGTTAAAGTGTCCAACAGTCCAGGTGATGAAGATTGAAGACTTTTAGAGATAAATGCAAATGCATGTTGCCGAGCTTCGATTCAGGGAAACTTGCATCGAGTATCACCATGCATTAGTCTGGAACACTAAGTTTTGACATCACAAAGTCACTTTTACTAACCTATACTTGGTCCTGTGAGTTTTTGGTTTAAAACTGTCCAAAAACAGGACTGCTAGACAAATCGTGAAAGGGTTGCTCAGAGTGTCCTTGATGATCGCTTCAGCAAGGGCTGTCAACAGGTGTATGCAGAAGTCTTGCAAGACATGTTTGATGCCCTCTCAAAGGGCTGAGCATGTGTTATAGTCTTCCACAGAATGGAGATCTAGAGAGGGTCAATCGATACCCAGTTGAAGGGCACTTGAGCACCAAGTCAATTTTTGGAATCCGTGATGAACTAGTTTTCTACAAAACCATAAATAGGGCCAGTTATTTTCTATCCTATTTCTTCCAAGAGTTTGTTTAGAAGCCCTAGCTCTCTGGAGTCCTAACCTTGTACAAAAAAAATTCTAGCTCACAAATCATAACAATATTTCGTTCGTATTAGGAACAAACCAGACATCATAACAATAAACATTTTTTTCCTGAAAGGATGCATGACATGGGCCTAGAGTGCAAGCAGTTAATCTGATACACAGATTGCTGTAGTGCAGAATAGCTTAATCACATGGTGTCAAATACAATTCAAGTGCAAATATAAAGAAGCATGAGGCTGAGAAAGGATATTAAGCAACATAAACCATTAAGCAAAATATGAGAAATGAACTCAAGAAAAATTCTTGTGCTATTTTTCATCACAAAGTTATGTAATTGATCTGATTATTAGGGATGACAATTTGAAACTGGCCCAACGGGGGCCCGACCCCCCGACCCCAATTAGAGCGGTTTTTCCCCGAAAAACATCCCCTACGGGCCGGAGATGGTAATCAAGAATAAATCCGCGATAATTTTCGGGCCGGGGATGGTGATATGTTTTTCACCCCCGGCCCATCCCCCGCCCCCGTCCCCGTTAGCCCCCCAAATCAAGCTTACTATATATATACCTGTTATTTTAGTTATTTTTGTTCTCTTGTTAATATTTACTTAAATTGAGGGTACAATAGTCATATTGCTCATTTAGGATTTTTATATATATTTGAGTGATGTAAAGTTGAGACTAATAATTGTTTTTTAATATATACAAAAGTTCTCTCTCTCTTCTTCTTCTTCCTCTTAACTTTCAACCCTAATTTCTCCATTTTACATTCTAACTTGGTATCAAAGCAATCTCTTCTTCATTAGAAAGGTTTCTACAGATTCTAACGATCGATCTGAGGTGACCGAGACGTGCTGATGTCATCAGCCGTACGATGACGTCAGCATGACGTAAGCACTGTACGGATAGGTCCTTCACCCCTAGACTCGAAATTGTCTCCTAAGATTTATGGTGGTTTTTGTGAAATTTTTTGATCACCCCTAATGTGAGTTTTCGATTTTTGAAAATATTTCGTGTTTTGGGACTGTTTTTTTGAATCTGCCTTTGGGACTATTTTTTTCTGATTTTTCTTGCTGGGCTCACTTCCCTAGGAGCCGAAAATCATCCCTCTAAGGGTCTTTGATCTTAATGTGTCGTTTTACTACTGCTGGATTGATCTTCTGTTCGCCTATTGGCTGATTCTGGTTCCATCACCTTGTTTCTTCGGTTCTACCTATTGAAGGTTCATATATAAGGGCTGAAACCCATCTAGCAAGTGATATTTGTCCTCTCTTTATTGATTGCTACAGTTGAGTTGCTGTATTGGTCTCATTTGGGTCCAAACTTGGTTGGCAGACTTGTATTCTCCTCTATTTTGCCTTTTTTTTTGTGTGGTTGATCATTATGGTTGAGATTGAGGCTAAGGCTATAACTATGGGTAAGGATGATGACCTGCCTAAATCTATCACTACAAAGAAATTGAATGGTGCTAATTATTTGGCTTGGGCCCATGCTATTAAGATTTTCTTACGAGGTAAGAAGAAGTCCCGCTATATTAGTGAACTCCCTCCTCCTGCTGATGATAAAAATTATGATGATTGGTGTTGTGAGGATTCCTGTGTGATGGGTTGGATGATATTGGTCGTTATCGTCGGTTGGTTGGCAAGTTAATATATCTCACTGTCACTCGTCCAGATATTATCTATGCCGTGGGTGTGGTCAGTCAGTTTATGCATGCTCTCCGCCAACCTCATTTTGTGGCTGTGTGTCGTATCTTGCAATACTTAAAGCGTGCTCCCGGTCGGGGGTTGCTTTATTGCCCATCTTCCTCCTTATCTGTCACTGGCTTCAGTGATGCTGATTGGGCTGGTAATAAGACTGACCGCCGTTCCACCTCCGGCTATTGTATTTTTGTTGGTGGTAATCTTGTCACTTGGCATAGCAAGAAACAGCCTATTGTTGCTCGTTCTAGTGCCGAGGCTGAATATCGTGCCATGGCTCATACTGTTTCTGAGATGCTCTGGGTTCAGTCTCTTCTCCACGATTTTGGCTTTTCTGTTTCCACTCCTATGAGCATGTTTTGTGACAATCAAGCAGCTATCTTCATTGCCAATAATCCTGTGTTTCATGAACGCACCAAACATATCGAAGTTGATTGCCATTTTATTCGTGATCTCTTACTCCGCAAGCAACTGGTGACTCCTTATGTTCGTTCTGAGGATCAATTGGGTGATATTCTCACCAAACCTTTGGCTCGACCTTCGTTTCTTCGTTTGTCTGCCAAGCTGGGCATGTTCGATCTCTATGCTCCAGCTTGAGGGGGAGTGTTAGAATAGTTATTTTAGTTATTTTTGTTCTCTTGTTAATATTTACTTAAGTTGAGGGTACGATGATCATATTGCTCGTTTAGGGTTTTTATATATATTTGAGTGATGTAAAGTTGAGACTAATAATTGTTTTTTAATATATACAAAAGTTCTCTCTCTTCTTCTTCTTCCTCCTAACTTTCAACCCTAATTTCTCCATTTTACATTCTAACTATACCCTTAATATATAACCCTCTATATAATGGAACTATTCTGTTCTGTCTCTCTCCCTCTCTCACTCTCTCTCTTCCCTCTACACTCTCTCACTCTCGCACCTCTCCTCTTCTCTCTCTCACTCTCGCACCTCTCCTTTCTGCCTCCTCAGCGAAGCCGTCACTAGCAACGCCGGAGTCGCTGTCCACCTCGCCATCATCTCCGCCGTTCGTCTCCTCCTTAGCGCAGCCTTCACCTTCGTCGACTCCGCCGTTCGCTCCATCGTCACAGTCACACAGAGATCTCAGATCTATCTCCTTCGTCGTCGCTGTTGAGCAGTCGATCTCCTCCATCGTCCTCTCTCTCTATGTATACATGTATGTGTGTGTCTGTGTGTGTACGTATAATGTATGTGTGTGCTCTGTGTGAATGTATACATGTGAGTATGTATGTATTTGTATATGATTTTTTGAGGATGTTGCTGATAATGTTGAAAATTGTTGATGATGTTGAATGTTGAAACAAATTCGGATCAGGTAACTTTCGAGGTTGGGGAGACCCGATCCCCGTTGGGGGCGGGGACAAGGATAGGGACCGTGATAGGTTCCCCGTCGGGGATCAGGGACGGGGGGTGGGATCCCCGGCCCCGCCCCGCCCCGCCACGTTGCCATTCCTACTGATTATGTGCCTCAACACAAAAGACGTGAAGGCCAGAATGCAGATTCATTCCCCTAAAAAAGCAAAACCCTGAAAAAGTACAATGAAGAGATAACTCTTGGAAACCAAATTTAATGTCAATGGCATACCAAGTTGCCCTATATAAGGGGAACCACATTGAACTAGAATGAATCTACCAGCAGAAAGTGGTATCATTTTAGAATATGTTAAGTTTGTCAAACTACAACTTGACTAGGATCATTAAGTAAATGCAGCTGGCCAGAGTTCTGGCTCTAGAAATCACACTTCTTAAATCATTTTTACTGGAATTGGGTAGAGCCATAGGGGCTTATGCAAGATATATCCTGATTTTAGTCTTCCCAAACAGCAACAGATGGATGTGAGCATCCAGTTGATGTACAGATCTTAACAGGGTAACCTTGAAAATTAAATAGGTTTCAATCTGCTTATTCATGCAAAGACAAGTAATTGATGCATTTTAACAATCTAAATACATGCCTCAAATATGTATATGTATCATGTCCAAACCTTAGACTTCCCAAACCAATTTGCAGGCTTGAATGTAGACAGACGCCTCAGTAAATCCGCCCTTTCCCATGGTCTGCATGAAGGCTGTGATGATCCAAGGGCAGAACCACCAGCACTTGTACTCAACGAAGTCCACAGAGGTTGTGAGCCAATGCGAGATAGAGAACCTGCTTTAGAACCCTGTCCATGACCCAACCAGTCAATACTTCCAACATTTACTGGCACAGCAGGAGATGATGCCCCTGCAGAACTGATAGCAAGCAAAGGACAAGAGATGGTTAACCCTCGAGCAAATTATCTGAACAAACTGAAATAAACAAAGCACTTTGCAAATTACGAAACCTAAACATACCAAGCAAGAAATCATGAAGAGTCCTTCAAAGAGCAGAAAATATTAATACAATGACCTCAAATGAAGAAACTTTCATTCAGAAGAAACAAGCAAATAAAACTTCTTGTTTAATTCAAATCAAACAAAAGGTTATATAAAAAATAAAAAATAAAAAACACTCGTTACCAGTGACTGATCGCTCCAGCTAGCTTCCTTCACCAGAGACTGTTTTACAACTAAAAACCCACAAATTCATAACTGAACTGCCAAAAAAACCCATGCTTTTCACCAAAATTCTACATCCAAACTACAAATTCCACCACGTTTTCTCTGGAAACGAAACAAATGGGGCACATTGCAAATTAAGAAACCCTATCGATACCAAGCAACAAATCCTTTGAAGAACAGACAAAACCCCAACATAAAAGCCACATACATACACATTTATATAGATGTAATTCAAAGAGCAGAAAATATTAATACAATGACCTCAAATTAAGAAACGTTCATTCAGAAACAAGCAAATAAAAGTTCTTGTTTCATTTAAATTTTAAATTAAAAATTAAATAAAAAAATAAAAGAAAGAGAAAAACTCATTCTTCCTACTTCAACAAAATACCACTGACTGATCGCTCCAGAACCCTTCCTTCACTAAAGACTATTTTACAACTAAAAACCCACAATTCATAACTGAACTGCCAAAAATAAACCCATTTTGACCCAAATTTTCTATCCAGACTACAAATTCCACCGCGTTTTCTTGGGAAACAAAGGGGGTGCATTGCAAATTATGAAACCCTAAACATACCAAGCAAGAAATCACGAAGAGTCCTTCAAAGAGCAGAAATATTAATAAGAAACTTCCATTAAGAAACAAGCAGATAAAAATTCTCGTTTCATTCAAATCAAAAAGACAAAAAAAAAAAACTCGTTACCAGTGACCGATCGCTCCAGCTAGCTTCCTTCACTAAAGACTAATTTACAACTAAAAACCTAACCGAACAGCCAAAAAAACCCATGCTTTCAGCGAAATTCTACATCCAAACTACAAATTCCACCTCGATTTCTCGGGAAACTAATGGGGCACATTGCAAATTACGAAACCCTATATATACCAAGCAACAAATCCTTCGAAAGTCCCAACATAATATCATAATTCACACATCAAAACCACACACACACACACACACACATATATAGATGTAATTGAAAGCGTGCCCTAGGGCGAAGAGGAGAGTTGATACCTAGCAGCAGGGGTTGGGTTTGGTGTTGGGGTTGGAGGTGGAGAAGATGATTTGGGAGGCAATAGTGAATGCCCCGAAGAGCTGATTACCTCTTCCTTCATACTCTCTCTCTCACTTTCTCTCTCTTCTGCGTTGAATCGTCTTTGGGGAGCTCTGTTCTGTGTTGTTTTGTCGCTTTAACGATTGAGTATAGGAACGAGACTGACTCCGGCCTCGTTTTGAAAGTCGTTTATATTTTAGTAGCTTAAAATAGTTATATTTGAAACAACATTGTGTCGCATAGTTTGAGGGCTCTTTTGCGAACATCAGATTATTATCAACTCCCTCTCTCACAAAAAAATTATTTATAAATAGTTTTTCATCAAAAAATTAATTATTACCAATTTTCTAAAATAAGCCTAATTTGAGTTTAGTTTGAGTGGCTTGAAATTTATCTTATTAAACGTTTAGCTCTTGGTTGATAGTTGTAATGGAGAAGGTGAAAATCGTAATAAATAAATATTTCATCAAGCCATTTGAATAGTCGTTTGATTGGTTGTTTCATGAGAAAATGTCTGACTAATCGTCTCATGAGAAGATTGACAGTGGTCGATAACGTGACAATTATAATAGACAAGTGTTTTACCTACACGACCCAGTGATCGTTTGGTCAGTAGTTTAGTAAACACTAATTCAGACTATTCAAACTTCTCCCGTTTCAAACTATAAGGCATTTTTTTTATTTAAAATCTGATATTTGTTAAAATAATAAATAAAATAATTATAATATTTTATTTATCAAGTATTTTAATTTTTTTTTTTTTTAAATTTTAATTAAAAAGAATAAACTCGAATCTAACTTGCCAACACCCCTATTGGCCACACCCGTGTTTCGTTTTACTACTTGACTGTATAGTAATACTTCTTGTCACGTGCATTGTTGCGTGATATGCGCGACTTTACTTGGTCGAAGACGTACTCTAATTATCGGGTCGGGTCCGGGGACCCAATGGGTTTGGTCGTTGGGTTGGACTGACAAGCAGACTAACGGGCTTTGATTTGGGCCCTTGTGTGGTTTAGTTTTGAAAATAATTTGTTTGGTTTACAATTTTATCAATACTGTTTTTAATTACTTTTTTTCTCTCTTTTTTTTCACATTTTATATATTAATTATGGCAGACTAATTTATAAGTCCTTTTTCAGACACTTATAGTAGGTTAAGTCCTGTGTAATTTCTTATAGAGTCTCAAATCCTATTTAGATAAGAATGTATTCCACAAGATCCTATATAAACGTAACGTGACGTGACAGTTACATAAACGTAACATAACGTGACGCCTACATAAACGTAACGTAACGTGTCATGTTACGTTTCGCAAACTTAATAAGTTTTTATTTTTTAAAAATTGAATGTGAAAATATTGCTGATTTATGTTGGTATAATGTTACGTTTCATATAAATATGATCTATGGTAGGTGTCACGTTATGTTATGTTTATGTAGATATGACCTATGGTAACATTCAATTTCCTAGTAACATTCAATTTCCTATATAAGAAATTGAATATTACCATAGATCATAGGTGCAACATTACGTTTATGTAGGTGTCACGTTACGTTACGTTTTATGTAGATATGATCTATGGTAGGTGTCATGTTACGTTTATGTAGGTGTCACGTTACGTATAGGTGTCACGTTACGTTACGTTTATATAGATATGATCTATAGTAACATTTAATTTCTTATATATAGTTTTATTATTATTTATGATATTAATAATTAATATTGAAGGTAAATGTGTCAACAAACTTTCCACAGGATTTATAGAAACATAAGTTTTTTAGTAGGACCATACGTAGCATGAGTCTCCCTAATAAGACTTACAAATAATTTTCCCATTAATTAATTATTTTTTCTTTCACACTCATCTATTCAATTACAAATACATTGTAGATCATCCTAAATTACAAAATTTCAATTATGAAACTATTTTTTAAATATATAACTAAACAAATTTTTAAAACTTATCTTTTAAAATTTACTTCAAAACTAAATCAAATGCATTTTTTTAGATAAATCACGAGTTGTGGGAGTGTATGGAGGTGTTATTTGATAGTTAAAAAATTTTGAAATTTACAAATTGAACATTAAGGTCATCTCCAATGCTACATCAAATACATCATCAAATTTAAATTTGGTGAAAAGTACATTTTTTTATACTTTAATATTTCATCAAACAGATATCAAATTGAGAATATTAAAAATGTTTCACCAAACTGAGGATACTTTGTGCTTTTCATCAAATCATTAATCATTATCGTAATTTTTTCATCGATGTTCTTTCAAATGGCCACCTCAAGGCAAAATTTTATGAAAATTTTAAATTAGGCGGTCAATCCCTCGGATGACCTCTCAATTGGTAAAAAATTTACATTGGTTGGTTCGGTCGACTAGTGGTTTAATGAAAAACCAAATCCTCCCATTGGAGCATGCGATATCAAAGAGAGTTTTTACTCAAATTTGGTAAAAAAAGTAATACACCGTTGGATATACCCTAAGTATTGATAAGCGCAAGAACATTTTTATTTTGAAATATATTCAACATGGGTTGTTGTGTGGCCCAATGGTTGTTTATTCTAGACTTATTATCGTTCACATTATAAGATTCGTCGATAAAATTATTCATGACAAAAATCAAGTTGATTTGTAATTAGGGAAACTGACCCATAAATCCCATAAGGTGGAATTAGAAACTGATCAGTCCCATTTTTTATTTTGTACACACAGTGATCCCATTATGTGTTAGTTTGCGTTGTTGGCCCTTATGGGTTGTGTATTAGGTTTGGGCTAATTTGTTTCCAATATTTAGGTAAATGGCACGTTTTGAAAAAGCGCACTATAGGGGTTTTTGGGATTGGTAGTGTTTAGTTGGTAACCTATGTTTCATATATGACCCACATTTAGTTATGGGTTACCCACATTGGTAGTGTCATATTTTGACATTTTGGTTAACGTGAGCAACTCTTCAGTTGCAGGTGGCGAATATAGAACCAACGAAATACTCTGTGGGTTCTGTGGGTTTGAAGGTTGCTAGGGTTTGTGATCATGATCTGTGGCTGTCGACAACGAAGTTTGCGCGAGCACCGTTTCAAGGAAATTTGTAAACGTTAACCTAACGGGGGTGGTTTGTAGACGTCAGGCTGAAGTTGTAGTGGTTGCTGTGTAGGGATTGAGCAACGAGTTTGGCTGCCAACTTTACGAAAGTGTTGGATTACCTTTTTTGGGCCAAATCATTCCGAGATTTGGGACGTAAGTGTGGGGATTGGGTTAGGTTTGTTTTTTGAATCGCGTGGTTAGCGAGATTGCATAACAGATTTGACGATGTAAATGTGGAATAAAATCGCACAATCGTGAATGTTGTACAACATCAAAATAGACTCAAATCCCATTTTGATTTCAATTTTTAAACGCGACGTAGTAGTGCCGTGGCGAGTGTTGCTGTTGTTGGTTATTTTGATACGTGTGTTGGGTATTCCGTTCAACGTTTGCAAATCCAAATACGATGACAACGCCTCGCCGCAATAAGTGTCCACTTTTCACGTTTAGAATATGAGAAACAATGTTAACTGTGAATGTGTTGTTATTTTTTGTTTTATATGTTTAATGTATGGTATGCATAACTTGGTTGTGTTTGTCCCATTTGGTGTTTGAAATGTTGATGGACTGTTATGTAACAGTAGGAGAATGTTGCGTTTGTTCATAATATTTGGGGTTTTTGGGTTGGTGTGGGTGGTGTAAGTGTGGGTGTGTTGTTGGTGGGGGTTGGGCGAAACGGGTGTTTGATTTGGGAGGGGGGGTATGAACATGCTAGGGATGTGGTGGAGGGGGTAGTGGGTTGGTGTGCTTGTTTGGATGGAGGCTTGGTTGGGTGACCTTTGTGGGGGAACACACTGACAGAATTGTGAGATATGGGCTGGTGTGGGTGGTGTAAGTGTGGGTGTGGTGTTGGTGAGGATTGGGCGAAATGCGTGTTTGGTAGGGAGGGGGGTATGAACATGCTAGGGATGTGGTGAAGGGGGTAGTGGGTTGGTGTGCTTGTTTGGGTGGAGGTTTGGTTGGGTGACCTTTGTGGGGGAACATAATGACAGAACTATGAATATGGCAATATATGATTTTCCGTATAGTTTGTAATGAAATCAACGTAATAAATGGGATTCTTATCAAACCCTCCCAAAAACGTTTTCAATCACCAAACTACAAAGGGCACAAACGTCATAAACACCAAACCCACAAAGCAACATGGGATCTTACGGAACACAAGTTTACAAAGAAAGGTCTCTAAGGTGTATTATTTTAAAAGTAGGACTTATTGGACTAAAACTCTCCCAAATGGGATTTACCAATAATTTCCCATTGTAATTACATTATCATATCTTTTTTATTTTATTTAAAAAAAGGCTCTGGTATATACTACACACTGTATGCAATCTTACTACAAAATTATATAAATTTTCACATACTTCTATAACTGATCTCACAAAAATGCGTGAGTTGAAATGAATTTTGTGATAAGATTGCATATAACGTATTAAATGTCTCTTATAAATATTCGATTAACTTTTTTTTTTTTTTTTATGAATAATCTATTTAACAAATTATGCAATGCGAACGATTCAATTCATTAAAATGGATACCGATCAAAGTGTAATTTTTATTTTTATTTTTATTTTCTTTTTATCTAAACCAAACTCACTATGCAATCTGTGACCGCATACAAACAGCCATCTTTTCTATATCCCTAGTCCACCCTTGTGATTCCCTACCCATTTCTATGCAATTAAGGGGGTATTAAAATTTAATGTTAGGGTTTAAAGAAAAATAATACTTCCCATTTCTATGCAACTAGCCTATTACTCGTGCTATACACGGGAAAATTATAAATATTTATATTTATTTTAGATTTTTTTAATATATAAATTATGTTTTTTAAGATTTTTTATAAAAATAATTTAACAATCTTATCACTAACCATAGCGTATGTGATAAGTTAAAAAGGGTACTGCAGTAACTATGCACGGATTGTATCTATAATTATTTATATGAGGTGATTTTAAATGCTGATTAAGAAATTTTTACCAAATCAATAAATGCAGGCATGTGAAAAGACATGTGGATTGGAAAAAAGTTAATAAATGTTGATCAAGAGATTTTGACCAAATCAATAAATGCTGAGACTTTTTTTTTTTTAAATAAAAAATTTTAAAAATTCAGATTGGGATATTTAAATAAAAGTTAATAAATGCTGAAGTTAATAATGCTATCTAACTAACTATAATCACATTTTTCTCATAATAAAAAATAATAATTGAAAAAAAGAACCATTAAAATAGTAAATAAAAAGATTATTTAGAATCATTGAACAAACTAAAATCACATTTTTCTTTTTGTGAGTATTTATGTTTATCTAACTTTAATCATATTAAAAAATAAAATTATAAACAAAAAGAGATAACTTCAGTCATACAAGTCACAATTTTTTTAATGCTATCTAACTATAATGACATTTTTTCTCATAATAAAAAAAATAATTAAAAAAATAACCATTAAAATAGTAAATAAAAAAGATTATTTAGAACCATTGAACAAACTATAATCACATTTTTCTTTTTGTGAGTGTTTATGTTTATCTAATTTCAATCATATTAAAAAATAAAATTATAAACAAAAAGAGACAATTTTAATCATACAAATCCCAATTTTTTAATGCTATCTAATCATCATTAGTAATTAAAAAAATCAATCACAAATTAAGTCAATTGATAATTAAAAAACACAATAATTTATTTTTCAAAAAACATAGTGAGTTAAAAAGATCAATTACAATTTTTTTGGGTCAAAATACAATCTAATCATCATCAATAATTGGTATATTATGTAACCCTAATAAGTACAATCCATTTTGTTTTTCAAAAAACACAGTGAGTTAAAAATCAAATCACAAATTAAGTGAATTGATAGTTAAAAAAACACAATAATTTTTTTTTTCAAAAAACAAAGTAAGTTAAAAAAATCAATTACAATTTTTTTTTCAAAATACAATCTAATTATTATCAATAATTGGTACTTTAAAAATCAAATCAGAAAAAAAATCAAATCAAATCACAAATATTTTTATGCTATCTAACTACAATCATATTTTTTTCATAAATAATGGCAAAGAAAAACCATTAAAACAGTAAATAAAAGATTAAATCACATTAAAAAAAGGAACCATTGAACAAACTACAATCACATCACATTTTTTGCATAATAAAAAAAATGAATAAATGAAAAAAAAAAACATTGACTAACTACAATCACATTAAAAAAAAAGAACCATTGAACTAACTGTAATCATATTTTTTTCTTTGTGAGTGTTTATATTTATCTAACTTCAATCATATTAAAAATAAAATTAAAATAGTAAATAACATTAAAAAAAAACATTGAACTAACTACAACAATTATATTAAAAAAATGAGTCATTGAACAAACTACAATCACATCACATAATTTTAAATGAAAAAAAAGAGAACTATTAAACTAACTACAATCACATTAAAAAAAAGGAATCATTCAACTAATTATAATAACATTTTTCTCTTTTTGAGGGTTTATATTTATCGAACTTCAATCATGTTAAAAAATCAAAAATAAAATTAAAATTGTAAATAAAAAGATTAAATAATATTTAAAAAAAAACATTGAACTAACTACAACAATTGTATTAAAAAAAAGAGAGCCATTGAACAAACTACAATCACATCACATTTTTCTCATAATAAAATAAATAAATGAAAAAAAGAACTATTAAACTAACTATAATCACATTAAAAAAAGAAAGAATCATTCAACTAATAATAATCGCATTTTATTAAATCAAATTAAAAAAAAAGAACAAATTATAATCATATCACATTTTTTCCACAATAAAAAAAATAAATAAATGAAAAAAAAACTATTGACTAACTACAATCACATTAAAAAAAAAGAAAGAACCATTGAACTAATTATAATCATATTTTTTTTCTTTGTGAGTGTTTATATTTATCTAATTTCAATCATATTAAAAATAAAATTAAAATAGTAAATAAAAAAAATTAAATAACATTGACAAAAAATCATTGAACTAACTACAACAATCATATTTTAAAAAAAAAAGTGCCATTAAATAAACTACAATCACATCACATAATTTTAAATGAAAAAAAAGAACTATTAAATTAACTACAATCACATTAAAAAAAAAGAATCATTTAACTAATTATAATAACATTTTTCTCTTTGTGAGTGTTTATATTTATCTAACTTCAATCATATTAAAAAATCAAAAAAAAAATTAAAATAGTAAATAAAAAGATTAAATAACATTAAAAAAAAATATTGAACTAACTATAACAATCATATTTAAAAAAAAAAGAGCCATTGAACAAACTACAATCACATCACATTTTTCCCATAATAAAATAAATAAATGAAAAAAAAATATTAAACTAATTACAATCATATTAAAAAAAAATCATTCGACTAATTATAATCACATTTTTCTCTTTATGAGGATTTATATTTATCTAACTTCAATCATATTAAAAAATCAAATTATAATTTTTTATTCACTAGACAAATCACAACTATTTTTACGCGTTATCTAACTACAATATTAAAACAGTAAACAAAAGAAAAAGTCAATAAGGAGAAAACAAAAAGAATACTTACTGTGTGCATACGTGGTCACTGCAGTTGAAAGTGTAGAAGTTAGAAGTCAAGAAGAAGAAAACAAAAAGGTGACTCACTGTTTGCAATATGTATGTGAAAAGTTAAAAAGAGTGTATGTATTGGAGAAGTTAAAAAGACTTGGAATAAGTGCTATTTTTTTTTTTCAAAAAAAATCAAAAAAATTAAGAAATTAAGGTTTAGATATTGGAACTTCCACAAAACTTGTGAGTTAAAGATAGATATAAATAAAGAGTGGTGATTTAGAGCACTAAAAACACCACTAATGAGGTGGCAATGTAAAGAAAAAAAAAAAAAAAAAAAAGCCAAACTATCACAACAGTGGTGGGGTCCACATGATGCCACATCATTAGTGGTGCTAAGTTAGTGGTATGAAGCATTTTTCATAAAGAAATAGATAGATATTTTTTTTGATCAAGTAGACAAAAAAAGGGGATCAACGGTGGAGGTCACGCCCCCCGTGGGCCCTAACCCCGGGGTAACCGGTTGCCAGCTAGGAATTAACCCCCACCATGTGGGGGACCCACCACCAGGGCACCAATGGAGGGCAGACACGCGCCACAGCCGAGCCCAGGAACGAGGGGAGTAAAGGGCGAGCTCTCCACTGAGATAACAAACAGCCCCCTCCCAGGAATCGAACCTGGGTCACAGCTGTGGAACCTGCTGCATCCTCCACCAGGCCACCAACCCTGGTGGTAAGAAATAGATAGATATAGATATAGATATTTATATTTGTTTTAAATTTTTTTTAATATACAAATTATTTGTTTTGGAAAAGGCATTGCAGTAATTATGAGATAAGTTAAAAAGTCTTGTGGGTTGAGAGAAGTTAATAAATGCTGAGGTTAATTTTTTTAAAAATAAAAAATTAGAAAATTATGATTGACATATTGAAACTCCTACAGGTCTTGTGGTTAAAAACTCCCCTTTTGCTTTATATATAGTATAGATTAAGGGAGAAAATAAATGTATTTTTTATCTTTTTATGAAAAAATATGTAAAAAAATAGAAAAGTGATGTAATAAAATAAAAAAATAAAAAAATAAATTATTTTGTAATAACTAAACTTGACCTTTAAAGAAAAATAATACGAATAACAATAAATGGTGGCTAGGTGACAAGTGAACAAGGGATGAGGATAGTAGTGACAACGAGGGAAGGCTTGACACTGGGGCGGCGCTAGTAGGTAAAGGTGATGGGGAAAGCGTAGGTATAAAGCCATTAAGGATTTCAATTTTTTTTTTAATTTTTGTGTATGTTTTTAGAATAATGTTATATGTACTAATTAATATATTAATTAATGTATTAATTGATGATATAATATAATTTAATATATTTTCAAAATTTATAATGCGATTAATGAGTGGGGTCAATAATAATATCATAATTAATGTTGGTACACTAATTAATATACTAATTGATGCATGTGATACCATCGATATTTTTATAATTTTAGATTTAAAAAATTGTAAAAATATATAACTTTTATTGTACAAGTAGAAACTCCTATAATTTACCTAGGCGTCATTTAATTTCTTAGTGATTTTTTTGTTAAAATATAAGTGAAAAAAATTAATATACTTATAAAAGAATTTTAAATTTTTTACGAAAAAAATATATAAAAAATAAAGTGAATAAAAATAAATCTTTAAATTTGATGTATTATTATAAAACTAAAATAATAAAAGAGAAAATGAGGGTCAAAAGAGAATAATAGAGAATTTAGGCAAAAAAGATAATCACTGTGTTTAGTTTTCATTTTGTAGATTCAATTTTCTGGAAATTACGTTTTCATTTTTCATATTTTTTTTTGGTGAATATTTTTAAATGTTTAAACAATTTTTTTTTTAAACTTTTTTAGATACACTTTACTTAGGTTTTTTTTTTAGGATCCCTAGTATTAAGATTTTATGGCATAAAGGACATCTAATATTTTCATAATGTCTAAGGTTCCTTAATTTGATCCAAATAAATTTCATCCAGAGAATTTCTCTGGACTTCCCAGAGAATTCTATCTAAAGAAATTCTGAACCAGAGAAATTTTCTCCAGCCCAGAGAAATTCTCTGTTTCTCTCTAGAGAAATTTTCAGATTATATAAAGAACTAACAGCTATGGTTTTTAACTCAAAAAAAAAAAAAAAAAAGGGCAAAACAACACCACCACCACCACCAACACTGATGCAAAGAGAAATGTGCACACCAGACAAATCATGCACAAAATTATTATACTGAGTACAACTAAGAAACAAAATTTCTTTAAACTTTCAAATTTCTCTAACCCACTCTCCAGAGAATTTTTCTAACCTTCCCTCATCTCCAAAGAAATTTCCCTTCTCTCCAGAGAAAATTGAAATTTTTATGAACAAAATTATTTGCTGTTATAGAATCCTTTCTTTGTGAAACTAAAGAAAATTCAAATCCTTTACTAGAAAAAATTCAAAATCTTGTACCAGAGAACTGAGTACAACCAAGAAACAAAATTTATCTAAACTTTCAAATTTCGCTAACCCACTCTCTAGAGAATTTCTCGGGCCTTTCCTCCCTTCCAGAAAAATTTCCCTTTTCTCAAGAGAAAATTAAAATTTCCCTGAACAAAATTATTTGCTTTTGTAGAATCCTTTCTTTGTGAAACCAGAGAAAATTCAAATCCTTTATCAGAGAAAATTCCAAATCTTATACCAGAGAAAATTGAAACCAGAAAAAATTCTAAATCCTTTACCAATCAAATCTTTATCAGTTGAATAGAAAAGAAAGAATGAAAAGTGTAATATATATATATATATATACACTAATAGTACACAACCAAAGTAAAATGCTCACTAGATAAAATTCTGGAGCAGAGAAATTATGAACCAGAGACTAAAACACAGAGAAAATATGTCTTCTATTTATTTGAAAAGTTACTGAAAATAAATTGCTCAAATTCATATATTTCGTACTACCAATGGCCAACATACATACGCAGCTCAAACAACAAGAGTTATTAGAGAGGGAGAGAGAGATTCTAGAGAGAGAGTTTGAAATTCCAGAGAGAGAGAGAGAAACAATGGCGGCAACATAGATCTGATGTTGTTTCCTATCGGTCCACGCGAGCGAACCGTCGAGGAGCTCGACCAGTCCAGGCTCGACGGTGGGTTCAGATCGTATGGTGATGAGTCTTCGAAATCACGGTGGAGCCACGTAGGAATGGAGATTCGAACCGAGAATTAGGGCTGTCTCCTGCTGATGAGGTTGATGATTGGGGGGTATCGAAGAAGTTTTTATCTAGTAATGGTTTTGAGAGGAGAGATAGAGGAGAGAGAGAAAGATAAAGGGTTTTTTTGGGTTTGAGTCTAGGGCTAATGATTTTGAGAGTTGGGTATCAAAGAAGAGCTTTGTTCTTTTGGAGGAGAGTCAAATGTAACAACCCAGATTTTTAATTATTCTGTAAAATTTATACTCATATTATTTAATCTCAGTTAAGAAAATATATAATTTATTATATATTATTATGTGTAATTTTATAAAATAATATAATTATTAAAAGTTTAGGGGTCAAAATATAAATAATAATATAGATAATATTAATAATTTATTTTCTGTTAGTATATGATAAAATATAAATTAATTAATAATTAATTTATTTATGTAATTATATTAAAATATTGGATCAAAAGGTAATTATCTTAAATATTTATTAAGGATAATAACGAATCTATATAATTAATTACCGTATTAGTGAAATGATTTCAGGGCCGGCCATGCGTTAGTCAGTAAATGGGTTCTCCTCCTTATTTAAGGAAGAGTTGATTCGGCTGAGTGAAAAGAAAAGAAAGAAGAAAGAAAAGAAAGAAGAAAAGAGAGAAGGAAAGGAAAAGAAAGAAAGAAAAGAAAGAGACGAAAAGAAAGAAGAAAGAGTGGAAGGTGAGAGGGTCTTTGATAGTGAAAATGAAGAATAATGTATTAAAATTAAGGTGAGTTATATTATACCTTGAGTCACCAAAATGTATTTTATTTATATTTTGACTTACCAAAATCTGTTTTACACAAGTTATGTTTTATTAGTATATTTATAAAAATTATGTTTTATAAAGATTTCAGTTACGTGGTTTTATTTCTGAACCCTATTTGCTTAAAAGGAAATCTATGGATATGTCTGTTTATATTTTAAAGAATATTTGGCTATGACCTTATGTGAAAATATGTTTTGTGAATACCACCACGGGAGTCTCATGCCTTGGGTGATTTAAATAACCATTGGCTTAGTGATTGACCACTGTGATCCAGTGTTTGTCGTGGATTCATTGAGCAGTGTAGCGCTTGGCACTTAGTGATGTACCGTGGTTATGGTTGTATAGTGATTTCCGTATTACGTGATCCGAGGTATGTGCCAAATGATTTCCGTACTATGTATGTTATGTATCAAGCTCTTTTTGGCCCAACTAATTATCCATGGTGAATTTGATGCCTTATACTCTTAGTATAATATTTCTCACTCTGCCATGAGTTTATAGTTTTTTAACACTTTCAGGTGACATATCAGGACCAGCGTGTGGGGTAGGCACAAAACACTTTTATTGATGTATTTTTTTATATGTAAATATCGGCCTTTTTGGTCAATATATTTTGTAATAAAAATAGAAACTCTAATGATTATTTTAGTACCTTTATTTAAATATTTCTTCCGCTTGCATTTATTAATTTGTTTAAGGATTTGGCCGGAGGTAATCTCGGTTACTGGCCATCACGATACTTAACCATTGGGTACAGGGAGCGGGCCGTGACACAAATTTCTCTGGTATGATATATGTGTGTGGGTTTAGGGACCTTAGACATCAAAAAATAATATTGTGAATCTTTTCCATTACTAAAAATGGGAAAGAGACCTTAGACTAATTTTCTCATTTACTTAAATGTATTTAAAAAGTAAAATATTTACAAAAAATCAATAAATGCACAATAATATGAAAAAATGTACGGAATTTGTATTTTTTTTTTGGCATTTTTGGTACTTAGTATTTTTTTTTTATAAAAAAAATAATAAATATTATACTTTTTAAGTGTATTTATGTTAGGTGTATTTAAAAATTAAAAATATTACTTAAAATATTAAAAAATACAATAAAAATAAAAAAAATGCAAAAAATAAAAAATTTGAATTTTCTAAGAAAATCCAAACCAAATAAATTGAATAAGTGCTCATTTTTATTTTTTTATTGATTCTAAAATGCCTAGTTGCTTTTCAACACAAGTTGATCATCATGCTCAAGTCTCTCTATTATTCTTCAATCTTCTACCTTATTCCATTTGTTTCAACATAAAATCTACAACTTTGGAGCAATTTGAAAATCGGTAAAAAGTCAATTTTTTTAACTTTTTACCAAGTTTTCCTAAAAAGTTACAAAAAAAAAAAGTCATAAAAAAATTAATTTTTTTGGTCAAAAAAGTCACAAAAAAGTTAAAAGATCAATTTTTTACTAACTTTCTAAAATATCCACTTTTTATTTTCTAATCTTAAATCAAAATGATAGTAAGTGTACTATTATATTGTAATCATTCATATTGTAATCATTCATATATTAATTTATTATTATTATTTTTAATTTTAAAACTTTTTACATATATACATATATATATATATATATATATATTTTTAACTAATCCATTCGGCCCAACCCGACAAAAGTGTCTTCACTTCCATTTTCACACACAGTGAAAACCCGGCATTTTTTGTTTTTGTTTTTGTTGTGAATCTTCTACTCCCACTGACTCGCTGATGAGAAACCAAACTCGCAAAAATTCCCAGAGGTAACTTTTTCAATCTAGACAATCTGGGTCTTTCACACATCTTTACATATTTATAATTATATAGTAAGAGATTCTATGCCTATATTTTGGTTTTCAGGCAACCCATAAATCTAAAGTCAAATGTTCAATTCTTGAGAATTCAATTCTTGAGAAAAATCTTAATTTGTGGGTTCAATTTAGTTTTGTTGTATGTTCAAAGCTTCATATACACTTTGCAAGAGAAAAAGTAGAGATATTGAGAGTTGAGATTGGTTATGTTATATAGTGCAACAAGTATATGTATATATAGGGTGCTATGTTTAGGCTTAGGGTTTTGAAACTTTTTTTCTTGATGTTGGGGGTCAAATGGTTGTAACCATGGCTTCTCTGGCTTCCCCGGTGCGTTTGGGAAGCGCGGGTGCGAGTTCATCTGGGAATTTCAAAAGATCATTTTTGATCGCTCAGAGAGTTTATTTTTCTAGAAATGTTGATAGTTTTCACGGAATTTTGGTTAAAAAGAGATGGAGGTATGTGGGGGTCTGTAGATATTTGGTAACGACTGATTATATAGCTGATCAAGGGACTTGTGCATTGCTTGATTCAACATTTAGGGGCAGGAAAGGTGATAATTCTAATATTGTTCTCAAGGCGGCTCCGAAGGCAGTATTGAAATCCGGGTCTAAAGCCAAATCCCCTTTAAACATTAACTCAGTGCCTTGGGACCCTTTAAAATTTAGTGGGGATTCTGATGATGATGAAGAGAGAAATAAGGTGATTGAGTCATTGGGAGAGGGTTTAGAAAAGGCAGAGAAATTAGAAACTAGTAAAAGAGTGAGTGTATCAGTTAGTAAACCGTTGACAAATACAAGTACTAACCGAAGAAGTGGAAAACAAGTTAATTCAATAGATGGTCGGAAGTCCAAGAATGCGAAGAGTGTGTGGAGGAGAGGGAACCCAGTGGTTAGCATAAAAAAAGACGTTAAGGAGTCTCCTAAAATTGAGAAGGTCCAGAAACAGGAATCAAGGGTAGAGGGAGTGGGTAAGGTTCAGTCTCAGGTTGTTTCTTCTCTAAGACCACCTCAACCACCGGAAAAGGTTCAACTAAAATTACAAGCAAAACACTTTGTAGCTCCACCACCTGTGGTCAAGAAACCTACTACTATCTTGAAAGATGTTGGGGTGTCTCCGAAGACAACAACAACAACTGATGGAGCTGATTCTGCTGAAAAAATGAAAGTTCACAAACCAATATTGGTTGACAAATTTGCATCAAAGAAGCCTGTTGTTGATCGTTTGATTGCTGAAGCAGTATTAGCACCTTCGAAACCTGGAAAAGGTATTGTCCCTGGAAAGTTTAAAGATGAGTTTCGGAAGAAAAGTGGTCCATCTGGTGGGCCACGGAGGCGTATGGCTGATAATGTTGAGATTCATGATGAGGAGGCCTCGGAACTCGATGTTTCGATTCGGGGTGCTACCACAGCACGAAAGGGAAGGAAATGGAGTAAGGCAAGTCGGAAGGCAGCTAGACTCCAGGCTGCTAAAGATGCTGCTCCTGTTAAAGTAGAAATTTTGGAGGTTGGTGAAAAAGGTATGTTGACTGAGGAGTTAGCCTACAATTTGGCTATCAGTGAAGGTGAAATTCTTGGGTATCTATACTCCAAGAAGGGGATAAAACCTGATGGGGTGCAAACACTTGACAAAGACATGGTGAAAATGATTTGTAAAGAGTATGAGGTGGAAGTCATAGATGCTGCCCCCACTAGAGTGGAGGAAATGGCGAGAAAGAAGGAAATTATCGATGAAGATGACCTGAAAGGTCTGGAAGACAGGCCTCCCGTCCTTACCATAATGGGTCATGTGGACCATGGGAAGGTAAGGAAAAGCATGTCTTTGTTCACTTTCTTTTCTAGTCCATCTTTGTTCTTTTCCTTATTACTGCCCATTTTTCGAAAGCAAAAGATATTTATTGAATTTTCTGAAGCAAGCTTTGGCTAATTTCTTGTTGTTGTCAACTGGGCAGACAACGCTACTGGATTATATACGGAAGAGCAAGGTATATTCAGAAGCTTAATTGTCTTGATGTTTTATTTCAATTCATTAGCAACCGATGCCCATAGTCGATTTTAGGGTTGCAAGAATATGGTAATGTTTGGTTTAATTAGAATATGTTTTAATTTTTTTTTTTTTTTTCTAAAAAACTAAAAATTGTTTTCGTGAAAAAAATGAAAAACCTTAGGTAGCATTTGGTAGAGCTTTTTAAATATGATTTGAGAATAGGAATTGTATTTTGAATTTGTGAGTTTTGGAATTATGATTTGAGTGTGGGAAATTTGTTTGGTGAATGAGTTTTGAATTGAGTAGGAAATTTTTGATGTGACATATGATATTTGATACGAAGACTTATAACTCATAACTAAACACACAACTCAAAATTCTATTAAAGCTCATAAAATTTTTAAAAAAATTTGGAAAATATTTTTTGTTGAATATATAAAAATTAACATGTGTCAATTGCACAAAAAAAATAAAAATAAATTGCACTGTTCCGATCAACCGGTCGGACTACCGGTTAGTCCAAATTTTCCCGCCTTTGACCGAGTTTTCAAAAGTGAGTGTTGAATTAATTTTTGAAAGCTGCAAACAAATACCACGTGAGAACCAATGACTAGAACTAAAGTTTCAAAACTTAAACAAACAGAGCCTTAGCATTTTTATGTAGTTTTTTTATTATTTTTTTATTTTTTTGATTTTTTAAAATCTTTTTGGAGGGCAGAAATAATTTTTAAAAATTCAAAAATATATTTTTGACGTTTATTTTTGTCAAACTAGTTTCTATTTAAAAAAAATAAGAATAAAATTCATAAAATAATTTCAGAAAACCAAACCAAACATGGCCTATGTTTTTCTAGTTACTTTTCCCTTACAACTTTATACTTCATTATGCTTTATGGTAGAGTGACTATCTATGAAACATATCATGTTCCGATATCTACATCATATTCTAGGTTGGATTGGTATTTGAGGCATGCTCAATTCATCTGGAAATTACAATTCAAAGTTTAGCCTGACTGGTGGATTATACAGGTAGCTGCCTCTGAAGCTGGTGGGATTACCCAAGGAATTGGGGCATATAAAGTGCTGGTACCTATTGATGGCAAGTTGGAACCATGTGTTTTTCTTGATACTCCTGGACATGAGGTAACTTCTTTCTCCGTTTGTTGTTCTAACTTTGGATTTCTTTGCCAGATATGTGTAGTTCTCTCAGTCTATCTCGTTGGATAGTTTGTGGATTTGTTTAATTCCTGTTTGAGCTTCTAGTTACCCTTTGGTTGTGGCATGTTTTGTTTTGTTTGTGAACAATAACTTGCTCATTTTGTCTTCCCATGGGCCTGTTTGGTGCAGCTTCTTGCATGCTAAAAGTTGATAATCAGAAACAGAAGCTAAAAACGTCTTTCCTTGCTTCTCAATAATCAACTTTTTTAGCTTATTTAAGCTATTTGTGCCTCATAAGTTATAAGCGAAAGCTGCACCAAACACTGGCACAGATTCTTAATATGAAAAAAAAGCTATAAGCAGCCTCATAAACTGCACCAAACAGAGCCTATAGATGATATCTGTTGCGTCCACTCCTGTAGGCATTTGGGGCAATGAGAGCTCGTGGAGCGAGGGTGACAGACATTGCTATCATTGTAGTGGCTGCTGATGATGGTATCCGTCCTCAAACAAATGAGGCCGTAGCTCATGCCAAAGCTGCTGTTGTACCTATTGTGATTGCCATAAATAAGGTATCTTAGTTAGATATACTGGCACCTGGCTGTGCTTATAACCTGGCTGTGCTTATTGCTCCTCGTACATCACTCACTTTTGGTCCCATTCAATGTTGGTTCAAGAGTAGGAGACTCTCAGTTTTATTTTGTTATTCCAGATAGATAAGGATGGAGCTAATCCAGAACGAGTTATGCAACAGCTTGCTTCAATTGGTTTAATGCCAGAGGATTGGGGCGGTGATGTCCCAGTGGTTCAGGTGTTTATACTACAGCTGCTCTAGTACAGCACATAGAATTGTATTTTTATATTGAAATGATGCTTTATACATTTTTGGTGATGGTTGTTGTTTTCTTGCTGTCCTTTTAAACAGATCAGTGCTCTTAAAGGGGAGAACGTAGATGAGTTGTTGGAAACCGTCATGCTGGTTGCAGAGGTAAGTTAAATTTTCTTGATGTGTTGACTTGCTGGTGTGGACATTCTTCATGGATGAAATCATGTTTCTCACTTTTTTTGTTGTTATAAATCCATCTACTTGTTCCTCCCCTCTCTCCTGGCCCCACAAAATTATTACTCAGAAATATTGATTTATGTGTTTGAAATATAGATATCTCGCAACAAATTCAATTCTGTATAGGCAGATTATTAATAGTTATTTTTTGCTTCCTAATATGCTATACAAGTGTCTGATTGGGTGCATGTTCATTTAAATTGCATCTCTATTTGTCGTTCTATTGATCATCTGAATGACCATGACCGTACTGATTTACAATTTCTCCAGAATAATGACTCTAGATTATGAGATTGGAGGCAAGAAAAACTGTAAATGACTCAATGAGTAGCTTGTAGATATTCACATATGCAAACATAGTTTCCCTTTTTGCCATCTGTGGAAATTCCTGCAAATAGAATACTAACTATTTTTCTTGCATGTATATTCTCATGAATGAACAAATTAGTTAAGATGCTTAACTAGTTAAGAAAGGAAAGCTCCCAAATCCTGAATTTGATTTTATCTTATACAAGTTAATTACTTTGGTTTGTTGTTATTTGTACAAGGTTCTGATAATATAATTAGTAACAATCTTCTTTTTATTACTTGTGTTATCATTCACAACAACTAGTATTATAAAGTGACTTTTCTATGGTAAAAAATAGAATGAGTTGTATTTTCATTTGTTTTGCCAACTCTTTCTTGATTTGTTTAAGTGTGGATATGTACGAACAAATATTTTTTTTGGTTGTTTCATAAAAATGTAGCGTATTAATTCTTGGAATGTTAATGATAAATAGTTTATTTTTCTTGCTTCTTTGTCTGCTTTCTATGTCTCTAGCTTACTGCTCTGTTTGTAATTGAAGTTGCAAGAGTTGAAGGCTAATCCTCATAGAAGTGCAAAGGGCACAGTAATTGAGGCCGGTCTTCATAAATCTAAGGGACCATTAGCTACATTCATTGTGCAGAATGGCACCCTTAAAAGAGGGGATATAATTGTTTGTGGTGATGCCTTTGGAAAGGTTTGCAAATACGAGCTAAACTTGAAAACATTTTTCTTTTTAAAAAGATAAAAGCCACTGCTTAACTTAGCATTGCCATGATGACTATTTTTCCCATTGTCAGGTTAGGGCTTTATTTGATGACAAGGGGAATCGTGTTGATGAAGCTGGACCTTCTTTACCTGTAGAGGTTCATAATTCTTTAACCTTTTCTAGTTTGTTATTTATTACACACTTAGTCTTATAAATATTGTCTTTTCATGTAATAACTGATCACAAAGCAAGGGCTTGGTTGAGCATGACAACATTTGTGGCATTCCTTCTTGCACCAGAGTTAAGAATCTGAGTTCTCAGCTTGATTTCTATAAGTGATTCTTTCAATTGGAAAATTCCACATCATTAGGAGAGGGTTGTATATGTTGCCACTTGAGATCATTGGTGGTAAATTTTCATAATTTCCCATATTTGAGAGCCGTAATAATTTCTGCTTAATTAATACATAATCTACTTTGATTTCCCTGTATGAGGCCATGTGCTCAGCTCAACATTATCTTCCAGACTTTTGAAGTCATTGTTTTTGGGGTTATTTATATGATATAATAAAGAGCACGGAGATGCAAAATCATGCCTGTCCATGAGCCTTGCTTAGTTTTATGACAGTGACACACAGATGATATGAATAACCAACCGTCTTATACCTGTATCACTTTATACCATGTCATTGATTACTGATGCCAATTCTAAGTTGAAACTAAATTGAGAGTTACCTTTCGGTCAAAAGGTTGTGGGCCTATTGGCGTTCATTGGACAGTAGATCTCTCCTCATGCTTTCTCATATGATTTTTTTGCTTGAATTTTTCTGGAATGTTTAACTGATAGGACTTCAGGAATTGATCATATACGTTGAAGTATAATTAAAAATGGTGGTTTTGGGATCCCCCAAGAGACTTTCAAGGTAAAAAGTGTGGTAGAATTGTTTGAAAATCAAGTTGTTTTATATTGTAATGATAGGAAATAGATAAGAGGGTTCATGATGAAAAAAGATATTTGGTGAAGGTTCAATTCCATTTGGCCGTGTTTGGATGGAAAGAATCAAAGATATGGAAAGGGAATCCTGTATTAGGAGTCACATCACTAGTTGTAAGATTTCCATGTCGGTTCAATTCATGTGTTCAAACTCTACCTATTAACGTTGAGGTTATAGGTGTTAGCATAATATATTATTATTTCGGTTATTATTTTGTAATTATTCTATGCCCTAAGGCTCCCTTGTAATTATTAATTTTCATTAATATAAATAGGGGATGATATCTTAATCATTCCCTAATCTTGAATTTTCTAAAATTATCATGGTATCAGAATCACAACCCTAAATCCCTCCACCACACCTGTCAGCCACCCCAACCCCACCACACAGCCACCACACAGCTACCCATTTAGTTTTGCTAGGTGTAACTCTTTTCCCCAGCCCTGTCGGCTATTGCTGGAGGGCTTATTGGCCCAGTCGGTCCCTGCTAAAGCCTGCTGGAGGCAGCCCTAGCCTCGTTACTCGCTATCGCAAGCTACCCAGCCTTGTTGGTCTCCTCTGACAGGCCTCTTGGCCTCATCGCCCCTTCCTGCTAGCTGTCCCAGCCTTGTCATGTCCTCTGATCACCTCGCCTGACCTCGTTGACTCCTTTGATAGCCTCGACAGACCTAGTCGATAGCCTCTAATGGTGTGTTGCTTCTAAGTTATGCTGCTATAGTGCCTTTTTTGCTTTGTCGTTTTTTTTTTATCACCTCTTTCTTCTCTCTTTATTCTCTGTTTGTCTCCGGTTTCTTGAAAAAAAAAAAAAAAAAGAAGAAAGGCTTATGAATTTTTAAGTCTTTAATTTTTTTATTGGTTATTGTGTTTGTATTCCTCCACCTTCTAGGCTTGTGATTAGCACTAGTTTTGTTGAGGGTTCGGTAGTACAATACCTATGGCAGATTCCACCGGTGTGTCCACTACTTCTTAGACACCTAGGAGTGAGAGTTTCCCTATACCTACTACTATGACTGATAACTCCAACCCTTGTTTTAAAATCACTACCTCTCTATTTAATGTTCAGAACTATCTCGTATGGTCACAGAGTTTGACTATGTTTTTGAAGAGCAGAGGGAAGATGGGCTACATAGATGGCAGGATACTGGCACCCAGCACCACTGATCCGAGTTATGACCAATGGGAGATTACCAACTCTTTGATTATGGGTTGGTTTATTCATTCGATGGTTCCAGAAATTGGTGAGGGCTACTTGTCTATGGAGACTGCCTAGGATGTTTGGGATGCTATGGCTGCCACCTATTCCCGTAAAGGAAATTTCTTATGGGCATTTGAGTTGCGCCACTCTATTGGGAGCTCTGTTCAGAGGGAGCAGACTGTTCTTCAGTACTTCACCTTCTTTACCAACGGTTGGAAACGCCTTGATTACCTGTAGGACTATAAGCCTGTTTGCATTGCTGATTTAGTCGGGAACAGGAAGTTCATTGCACAAGAATGGGTCTTCAAGTTTCTGGCAGGCCTCAATGTGAAGTATGATTTGGTTAGGAGTCAAGTTTTGGGTATGGACACTCTTCTTTCACTTCAGGAGGCATTTGCCTATGTACAGAATGAGAAGAGTCGCTGGTCTACTATGATGTCCCCTGTCTCTGCTGATAGCTTAGCATTATTGTCTACACCTTGAGATGGCTTCAGCCTGACTGCCATTCCTCCGTCTGTAGCCAAGGAGTCTGTATTTTGTGATTACTGTAAAAAGCTGTGGCATACTCGTGGGACGTGTTGGAAGCTTCATGGGCCTCCATCTGAGGGTCGAGGTGATCGGTCTGGTTCTAGAGGAGGTCGGTCAGGCTAGTCTTGAGGACGTGGCTCCCATCCACGGGCTCATCAGTCTAGGGCCGTTGATACACTTGATGTTACTTCTGCTTTCGTTGGCCAGGCTTCTGATGGTCTCTGTGGCATGACTATCCAGGAGCTCGAGGATGTTTTGCGTCACTTACTGGATCGCCGGTCTTTTACTGTTCTCAGTACATCTTCCTTGTCGTTTGCTCGCTCAGGTAACTTAGCCTTTTCTCCTCATGTTTTCCTATCTCATAAGTCTTTGCCATGGATTATTGATTCTGGTGCCTCAGATCATATGTCTGGATCCTCTGACCTTTTCTCTGCCTATAAGCCCTCTTCAAGTCAGGACAAAGTTAGGATTGCAGATGGTACTGTTTCTTCCATTTTTGGAAAATGTTTAGTCCATGTCACTCTTACTATACCTCTATCTTCTGTTTTCCATGTTCCCAATTTTTTTGTTAACTTGTTATCCTTGAGTCGTATTACCCAGGATTTGAATTGTAGTGTGACGTTTTTTCCTGATCATTGTCTTTTTCAGGACCTTGTCATCAGAAGGATGATTGGTAGTGGTAATGCAGCAAATGGTCTCCACTTCCTGGATCAACTGGACAAGCTTGCTCATTCTTCCACCACGAGTCCTACTACCCAAGATGATTTATAGCTGTGGCATCGGTGTCTTGGGCATCCTTCTTTTATTTACTTAAACATTTATTTCCATTTGGTTTCGTAAACAATAATGTGTCTGAGTTTCTTTGTGAGTCTTGTCAACTTGGAAAATAATACAGAGTTTCTTTTGCTCCCAGTTTTAATAAAAGTTTAGTTCCTTTTTTATTAATACATTCTGATGTTTGGGGTTCCTCTCGTGTTATGTCTGTGAAAGGTCATCGATGGTTTGTTACATTTATTGATGATTTTTCTCGTACTACTTGGGTGTATCTCATGAAGGACAAGAGTGAGGTTTTTTCTGTGCTCTATAATTTTCATAAGATGATTTGTACTTAGTTTGGGGCCACTGTCAAAATATTCCATTCTAATAATGGGGGTGAATACATAAATTCTGGGTTAGGGCAATATTTTTTTACTCATGGCATTATCCATCAGACCTCTTGCACTAATATCCCTCAACAAAATGGATGGCAGAATGCAAGAATCGCCATCTTCTTGACATGGCTTGGTGCATGTGTTTTTCTATGAGTGTGCCTCGGTCCTACTGGGGCAATGCTGTTCTCACCGCTGTCTATCTTATTAATCGTCTTCCTACGCAGGTCTTGCAAAAACAAGCTCTTCTTCAAGTCCTCTTAAGTTCCGAGTCCTTGTTTTCTATTCCTTCCAAAATATTTGGCTGTGTCTGTTTTGTCCATAATCACTCTCCTACTCGTGATAAGTTGGACCCTCGCTCCCTCAAATATGTTTTTCTTATTTACTCTCCTACTCAAAAAGGATATAAGTGTTACCACCCTCTTTCTTGTAAGTGGTTTGTGTCCGTGAATGTCACTTTCTTTGAGTCCTAATCCTATTTCTTGTCCTCTCTAGTGTCACAGTCCTCTTTTCAGGGAGAGCCTTGGTGTGAAGTGATTTCTGTGATTCCTGTTGTGGAACCAGTTGTTCTTGTACCACCACCCCCTATTGGGACTACAGAACTCAATATCACCAAGGATAAGGAAGGACAAGTGTATGTCAAGGACAAAGACAAACAGAAAGTTAACTATATATAAGGGACCACTTCTGCTCCTCCATTGCCATCTCCTGCTTCTGATGAGAGTCTAGGTAACTTTGAATCTCTTGAGTCCATTGATCTTGATATTCCTATTGTCAAGAGAAAGGGTGTGAGATCTTGTACCCAACATCCTATTGCAAATTTTGTGCCCTACTCTCATTTGTCATCCTTATATAGAGCGTTTGTGTCAAATATTTCCTCTGTTAGCATTCCTAATCATTTTTGCAGGATGCTCTTGCTACCTCTGAATGTAAAACTTGCCATGATTGAAGAAATGAAAGCACTTAGGAAGAATGACACTTGGGAATTGACTGAGTTACCTATGGGCAAAAGACTTGTGCGATTTAAATGGGTGTATACTGTGAAATATAAAGCGGATGGTTCTATTGAGCGTTACAAGGCTAGACTTGTGGCAAAAAGGTTCACTCAGACATATGACGTTAACTATCAAGAGACTTTTGCACCCGTGGCTAAGATGAATTCAGTTTGAGTACTTCTCTCTCTAGCAGCTAATCTAGATTGGCCACTTCATCAGTTTGATGTAAAGAATGCCTTTCTCCATCGTGACCTTACAGAAGAGGTAGATGTGGACATTTCTCCTGGTTTTGAGGATCATCAGACAGAGGGCAAAGTATGCAGGCTTCGGAAGTTATTATATGGTCTCAAATAGTCTCCAAGGGTTTAGTTTGAGAGATTCACTTATGCTATGCTTAAATATGGCTTCAAACAAAGTTAGGTAGAACACCTTGTTTGTGAAGCATTCCTCACGTGGTAAGACTAAAACACTTATTGTTTATGTAGATGACATAGTTCTTACAGGCGATAATAGTGAGGAAATACCTCTGTTGAAGAAATATTTAGCTTGTGAGTTTGAAATCAAAGACTTGGGAAGCTTGAAGTATTTTCTGGGAATTAAAGTTGCTCGCTCCAAGGATGGGATATTTATCTCACAGAGAAAGTATGTGCTTGACCTGTTGAAGGAAACTGGGATGCTTGGCTGCAAGGCCTATGACACTCCACAAGAACCCAATCAGAAATTGGGGGAAGATGAAGGAGGAGAAGCTGTTGATAGAGGGAGTTATCAACGATTAGTGGGTAAGCTCATTTACCTATCTCACTGCCATCATGATATTGCTGTTGCTATCAGTGTGGTTAGTCAGTTTATGCATGCTCCTTATTAGATTCACTTCGAGGTTGTCATGAGAATTTTGAGGTACTTGAAATCTGCTCCTAATAAGGGTCTTTATTTTTCAAAGTATGATCATCTTCGTGTGGAAGCTTATACAAATGCTGACTGGACTGGATCAGTAACTAATAGGAGATCGACTTTAGGGTATTGCACCCTTGTTGGAGGCAACCTAGTTACTTGGAGGAGTAAGAAATAGAATGTAGTTGCTAGGCCAAGTGCAGAAGCTGAGTTTAAAGCTATGGCACAAGGGGTGTGTGAGCTCTTATGGATCAAGTTATTGTTGAGTGATCTAGGTATTGATCAGACGGACTCCATGCGGCTCTACTGTGATAATAAAGCCGCTATCAACATTGCTTACAATCCGGTTCAACTTGACAGGACAAAGCATGTTGAGATTGATCGCCACTTCATTAGGAGAAACTCACTAGTGGCACCATATGTACTCCTTTTGTGCAGTCTGGTGAACAACTTGCTGACATCCTCAGCAAAGGAGTTGGGAGTAAGCCATTTCATGATGTCTTAGGCAAGTTGGGCATGAGAGATATCTTCGCACCAACTTGAGGGGGAGTGTTAGCATAATATATTATTTGGGTTATTATTTTGTAATTATTCTATGCCTTAGGGCTCCTTGTAATTATAAATCTTCATTAATATAAATAGGGGATGATATCCTAATCATTCCCTAATCTTGAATTTTCTAAAAGCATCAATAGGTTCAAATCTGATGGCAACAACTTTGTGCAAATTATGCCAAAGGTAAAGTATGTACCTAATCTACTCCTCTCAGATACCATCCAATGGGACTAAACTGGGCGTACTTTTAGTTTTATTGGACTGATCTATTACTTGTCTAAATACACCCTTTTGATGTTTGATTATACTTCAGTTTGATAAGTTGTATATTACTTGTCTAAAGAAAACCTCTTGATGGTTGATCGTAAATTGCTTTCTCATCTAGATAGGAAAATCACTAGTTAACCACTTTACACGGGACATTTCAATTGAAAAACTCTTCAAATTTTTTTGATCAGGAGCTATGTTGTCCCCATAGTGTCATTTATGACGTGGAAAAAAAGAAGAAGCTCCTATTGAAAGGGATTCTTTTTTTAACCAATCATACTCTTATGGAAAAATAGAATTGTAAGCCATACTACAAACTCATGTACTTTGATGTAATTACTCTGATATTGTATCAAAATGATGAAGATAGTTCGTAACAAGATGTCATGCTGTGGTTAGTCATTGTTTGAAGACACAAGAAGTTGTATATGCTGAGACATAACCTCCTAATGTACCTTGTAAAACCAAGTCTTGTGGCCATTTTAACTCATTCTTTGTTGAAGTTGCTTTCTCAACCATCAAAAAGTAGTCAAAATAAGTTAATTTATTTCTTGCTCTTACATGTGATATTATTTCTCTCTTGGTTCAAAGCTCTACTTACACGTATCTGCTGTGTACTTTAGGTCATTGGATTTAATAATGTTCCAATTGCCGGTGATGACTTTGAGGTTGTTGGCTCCCTTGATGTTGCATGTGAAAAGGCAAAGGCACGTGCAGAGTCATTGCGAAATGAACGTATTTCAGCCAAGGCTGGGGAGGGGAAGGTTACACTTTCTTCCTTAGCTTCTGCAGTTTCAGCAGGAAAACAGTCTGGATTAGACTTGCACCAGCTGAATATCATTTTGAAGGTTGATGTTCAGGTATCTTTTTCTTTCTTCTGCACCCCCTTTTTTTTTTTTTGGATAGGCCTGAGTTGAGGAATCTGTATCTGTCGTAATTTTGAACAAAGATATGAAGAAACAAATTAACAAATGAAATTGAGTAAACTTTGGACAAGCTATGCCCGATTCCTCTCTCTAGAATGATCCAATTCATAGCAAAGTCCCTCAAGAAATGGATATGCCATGTAGCATATCCACCTTATAAATTCATGAAGGAAAAATATTGAGACCCTTAAAAAGCCTCCCCTAATTTTACCCACAATGACATGGCATGGTAAATGTGAACTTTTGATTTATCACAAACTTTAACCACGTAAAACCTTGCTATGTCATTATGGGTGAATTGAGGGTGTCTAGCATTCCTTAAGAAACAATATGCCATTATACTCAATAGACCATTGGACTTAATAGAGTGGTATTAATCCACAGATTAAAGTATTCATAATGTTTTGAAATGGACATATTAAGCTCAAACATTTTGAGTGACTTAGATCAATTCATGCACATTGAATACAAAATTATGGAAATTTTACTTGTCTGGCCTTTTACGATAACTTATGATCTAGCAAGAATTTAACCAATTTGAGTTTTATACTATGTCCAATGTAGTTGACTATTGCAACATTATTAATGTCCATATGTTGTCGATGTAAATTTGTAGTGATTACATGTAGGAGCACACTTGTCAGTCAACATTTCTTGTATCATGTCGGACGCCTCGATACAATTTAATTATTCATTCATCCTGGAGTTTTGTGTCCCTGCCATTAAGTTGAAATCTCTTTATCATAACTAGGGAACTATAGAAGCTGTAAGACAAGCCCTGCAGATGCTCCCACAAGAAAATGTCACTTTGAAATTCCTCTTGCAAGTGACCGGGGATATAAGCTCCAGCGACATTGATCTTGCATTTGCCAGTAAAGCCATTGTTCTGGGATTTAATGTCAAAACACCTGGTTCTGTTAAGAGCTATGCGGACAACAAAGGTGTTGAGATTCGGCTGTATAGAGTTATCTATGACCTTATTGATGATGTGAGGAAGGCTATGGAGGGACTTTTGGAGCCTGTTGAGGTTAGTTTTGTTCACGTCTATCGGCTTTGATTTGTCATCGCAATTTATCTGGAAAAGGAATTGTGGTGCATCTCTCTTCATGTTTCTGGTACACATTGCATGTAGGTGTCTATTGTGGCCTCAAGGTTCATTTAACCCTAAAATCGTAGATGTAGATCTTTGTCACTGGTGTTTCATTTAAGATATTTATGTAACAATTAATATATTAGAGAACATCACCAAAAAAAGGGGAAAAATAACTAAAAAAGTGAAAGTCAGGTACATTTGGAGATTGTGTTCCTCTTTTCCTTTTGGTCGACATGCCTTTTTGGTAATAAATATGTGACCGACCATAGGCATATTTCAAATTCCTTATTTTCTTGCGTTGACCATGTTTTCTTCCATCTTATGTTTTACTTTATTCTTTTATCGAATTGTGAACTTAAAACAGTTTCCTCCTTGTCTTTTCTAAAGATTGCCTTAAGAAAGTGTATTCATGCAAGAAGTTTTAAGAGGTTTTTTTTTTTTTTTTTTTTTTTTTTTTGGGTCTTATATGATATCTCTATAACTGAAGATTGAAAGTTGAGAACTGCTGTTTTTTCTTGACAGGAACAAGTAAAAATTGGTGTGGCAGAAGTCCGGGCCATATTTAGCAGTGGTAGTGGTCTTGTTGCTGGCTGCATGGTATCAGAAGGAAAAGTAGTAAAAGACTGTGGAATTCGGGTTTTAAGAAATGGAAAAACAGTACATGTTGGTATACTCAATTCTTTGAGACGGGTTAAGGCAATGGTGAAAGAGGTATGCATTTGTAGCTCTCGTCTTCTTTTCCCCCTTAAAACATTTTTATTTTTAATTTGTGTAAATTACAAATACACTCCCTGAGATTTGCTTAAAAACAATTTGTCCCATGTAGTTTTGAAAATTACATCCTACCCCTTGAAGTTTCTAATTTCATAACAAATGACTCATTTTATGAATTAATCATCAAGTCAATTAACAGTTTTTAATGATGTCAGAAATTTATTTCAATTAATATTACATGTAATTTTATTATTGTATAGGAGAGCAATTAGAAATTTCATTTTTTTAGTTAATTTTGTTATTAAGGCCTCGTTTGGGAATAGGCTTTTTTAGTAACTTTTTGACTTTTTGGCTAAAATGTGATGTAAAAAAAACTAGTATGTTTGGGATGACTTTTTGGCTTTTTACGAAAAGGTGTGCAGAAAGTAGAGAGAAAATAGAATCTTTGACTTTTTGATATGAATTGTTGGCGTTTTGGTTTTTTAAGTGACTTTTTGGCTTTTTGGACAAAAAAGCCACTTCCCAAATGAGGCCTAAATAATAAAAGTTGACAAGGGAGTATTTGTAATTTTTCAAACCACATGATAATCTGTATTTTAAGCAAACTAGTACATATATTTGGCCTTTCTTGTCCTTGTTGCTATATGTTTGAGCTTGCTTGATGCATGTTATTATCTGGTTCTTGGTCATTTCGACTTCTTATTGTTATCTGGTTCTTTGTCATTTGGTTGGTTCTTGTTCTTGATACATGTAGATTCCCATTCACTTGCGATGTAGAATTCACTGTAGTATTGATATGTAAATGTTATAAGAGTATGATAGGAAAGCAAATGTACAAGTTTTTTCACCCCTTCGTTTAGTAGATAAAGTGATACATAATATACAGGAAAATCTCATTTGGAGAATTGCTGTTTGAAGCTTGGAGTGGGATACATATTATGTAGGGATTGGGCAATCTTGTCTTCATATCGAGTGGGATGTAGACCTTCTTGGATATACGAGGTTGTGGAGTGCTTCCCTTGGTGGCTTCTTAGCATGTAGGAATCATGCTTGGTAACTACCATAATAAAATACCAGTGAGACAAAATAAATGAGGCTTGTGGGACCCCCATTCAGGTGTGCGAGTCTTATGTGATTCGTTCTATGTTCCTAGCAAAATTTATGACTGCCGTGATGATTGTATAAATGTTCAATGCATGGCCATTTGCTTATATCATAGTATCAACTTGGTTTCAGAAGTAAATTCTGTAAAGTGATTGGATACTAGGCAACTATTCACTTTTTTATGACATGCAACTTTCTTGGATACTTAGCAGTAATCACCTATGAAGCACAGACACCCAAAACAGCTGATGTAGGCTTGTAGCAATGTCAGACGTGCCGGGAACATGTACGAAACACACCAGTTGGCATGTCTTTTTATTTTTTGGGGGACACCCTGGGGACACTCCAGGGCCATGCAAACTAGTTTTTTCCCCTCTATTCTTTAGTGCTTTTTGATGGATATTGGATGTTTGTTACTTTTTTTAATCTTTTTCATGGGTTATCTATTAATTATTTAAATCTAGTGAGTTTTTTATTTTTATTTTTATTTTTATTTTTAAATATATTGAATAATTGAACTTGTGTTAGTTTTTGTTAATTTATTTATTTTTGTGGATAAATTTAGTTTTTGTTAAATTTGGTTGTTTATGGATACAATATTAATATACATAGCAAATACAAATATACAAATTTTTTTAAATTTTTTTTATTTATTTATTGCAGTATCCGTGTCCTTGTCCGGTAATCACTTTTTTGTCCATTGATGGCTTACTAATATTAGTAGCCTCAACCAATGGAACGGTGGTTCTATAACCCATTGAAATTAATGTCATATTTCTTCTACCAATACTGGACACCACTCTTCTTCTCATTCCATTGTCTTGTTCATCATTTTTATCTTCTTCTTTCATGACAGATAAGTTGTCCTCTCAACAGGTAAATGCTGGACTGGAGTGCGGAATTGGGATGGACGACTTCGGTGATTGGGAGGAAGGGGATATTCTTGAGGCTTTCAACGCGGTGCAAAAGAAGCGGACACTTGAAGAGGCATCAGCCACAATGGCAGCTGCACTTGAAGGAGCAGGAATTGAACTATATGGCTCCAGCTGATGCTTATTTTTTGTGTGTGTGGATCAGATGGCTGTTGCTCATTTGTCAACATGTTTTTGTCTCATGCAGAGGCGAGGTACGATCCATTCCCGGGATTTTAACATAACTCAGTAAATGTGACATGGATGAGAACCCTTTGATTCCAATCTGTCCCTAAATACTTGATGCACAAGAGTCTTGGTACATTTTTGTATGCTATTTCGCTGTAAATAGTAAATTATATCAGATTTCATCGCTGTAAATAGTAAAATATTTTTTGTAAAGAGGAACTCGGACCATTCATTTAAATGATGTGAAGATTCAAGCATGTCAACATTTGTATCAGTTTAGACTTCACGGTTTGCACACGAGAAATGTTGGGAAAAAAAGACAGTTAATCAAACATTGATAGCTATGTAATTAGAATATATTTGTCTTTAAAGAAAGGGAAATTTAGCTATAAACTTCCTTTACCTTCCTTTTATTGTTAAAAGGACTAAGAAAAAAATTGTACTTTCTAAACTCTCTCATAATTATAAAGTCTTGCATAAAGGACAAAATTTATTATTTAAATATTTTATATGATTATTATACCCTCAACTAATTCTTTCCACTCTCTTCCTTTCTAAATTCACAGACAGCTTCTGCATATATAATCAGGGAGTGTTAGATTTTTGATCAATTTGCAATTAATTTTTTGTTGGTAAAGGTTAAGAGATTCGAATTAGAGAGATGATCAGAACTAGTGCTGTTTCGCGGCGAAAGAGATTGTCGGAGATGATCGGAGAAAGCTTCGACGACAACGACGTATCGCCTTCTAATTCTCATGAAGTTCATGTTCTTGCCGTTGATGATAGCCTCATCGATCGAAAAGTCATTGAATGATTGCTCAAAATCACCTCCTGCAAAGTTACAAATCAATTCTCTCTCTCTCTCTCTTTCCTCCATCTCTCCCTTCTACGAGGCGATAAAGGCATGTTTGGTGGAGTTGTTTGGTTATACATTTTTTTAAACACAGATTTGAGTTTTGAATATATGTATATATATATATATATATATTTGTGTGTATGAGTGTTGTTGAGCACATGTATTATTTTCATTGAGATTTGTGATTGTTGATCGAGTTTTAGAAGTTTTTCTTCTCAATTAGATATGTTGATTTGTTGATTAATTTGTTTTGTTTTTGTTCGTTCGTTCGTTTGTTTTTTTTTTTTTTTGATTTATTTTTGTTGTTTTTTGATCTAATTTCATTTGACAGAATCAAAGTAAAATTTTACTCTGGTTTTATTGCTCTGTTTTTTGTTTCAGATAATAAGAGTAAAATTTTACTCTGGTTCTATTGTTTTGTTTTTTGTTTGAGAGAATTAGAGTAAAATTTTACTTTGGTGTTAGAATGACAGTAAAATTTTACTGTCAAGAGGTGGTCATTGCCAAACACTTCAGCCGCTATAAACACTGCATTCGCTTTTTTACTTTTGTGCAGAGTAATATTTTACTTTTAGCTTCAGAGTCTCACAGTTTACTTGTTTTTCAGAGTAAAATTTTACTTTTATACAGAGTAAAATTTTACTTTTGTGTAGAGTCTAACATTTTACTAGTTTTTGAATTGATCTGTTTATACTCAGCTTGTTCAATGGATGATCTATTCAATTTCTCTCTCTCTCTCTCTCTAATGAGAATCTCTCTAATAAGAATTTCACACAAAAGTTTTACTCTGAATCAGAGTAAAATTTTACTCTGTTTAAAAACATGTTGATTTGCTTAAAAATATAAAATTTTACTTTGGTTAAAAACATGTTAATTTGCTTAACAATATAAAATTTTACTTTGAATTATAGTAAAATTTATCCTGATTCAGAGTAAAATTTTACTCTGAATCAGAGTAAAGTTTACTATGATTTAAAGTAAAACTTTATTCTGAAATTTTATTTTGGTTAAAAACATGTTGATTTGTTTAACAATATAAAATTTTACTTTAAATCATAGTAAACTTTACTCTGATTCAGAGTAAAATTTTACTCTGAATCAGAGTAAAGTTTACTGTGATTCAAAGTACAATTTTATTCTGAAATATACAGTGAAGATGGCTTTATAGGAGAGCTGATAGATATGAGGGTAATATAGTAAAAGAAACAAGTTTTAAAATATTAGGAGATTTTGAAAGTACTTATATAATCCTTGTCATTTTGAAAGACAAATTAAATAGTGAGGGGTCTATCACCAAATCCCCCTTAAAAAAATAAATGATAAATATAATTTTAAAAACATATTGTTAATTTTGATTAAGATAGATATCATCCGACCACATGACAATTAATATCATATCAATTTAATTTTTGGATGAAGTACTAATAAATTTTAAAATGTGATTTTGTGAATTGTTTAATCTTCTTTTTTCTTCTTCTTATAAACTCAAAAGTACCATTAAAACAAAAATTACACAAAAATATAGTCATTTACATGTTTGGATTTAATTTTTAAGGGATAAAATAAAAGTGAGTTTTTCTAAATGTAAAATTACATATTTGGACAATTCACACTATAGAGATTTTGAATTTTTCTTCCTTCTAGAACAAATCTCACATTACAAACAAAAATGTAACACTCTAATATAATACTTTAATAATGTAACACTCTTATGTAACACATTAAAAAATTTCTTGATGTATTTTTTTCAAATGTAAAAACGTAATACTCTAAAAAAACTCTTTAGTGTCCTTTTTCAAAACATAACACTCTAATGTAACACACTAAAAAATTTCTTGGTGTATGTTTTTCCGATGTAACATTTCAAAAAAATTTGTTAATGTACTTTTTTTCAAACGTAACACTTCAACGTAAAACACAAAAAAACTCTTCATTGTATTTTTTCCAAACGTAACATTCCAATCAATGTAATCGCAAACGGAATACTCATGCAATACACACAAACACTAAAAAACTCTTAGTGTACTTTTTTTCAAATGTAATACTCATAGTTTGAAATTATATATTTGCTCAAAAGTTACTAAGAAATTTTTGTACTCCTTTTGGAATGGTTTGAAGAATTTTACATCATTTTGGAATGGTTTGAAGAATTTTACATCTTTTTTTTTTTGAAGTGTCACATTGGAGTATTCTGTTTGAAAAAATTATACTAAATATTTTTTTGTGTGTGACATTCAAGTGTTACACTAATGAGTTTTTTTTTTTAGTGTTGTATTAGAGTGTTACGTTTGAGAAAAATACACTAAGAATTTTTGTTGGAGTATTACGTTTGAGTGTTACATTAAAATGTTACAGTTTGAAATTATATATTTGTCCAAAACTTACTAAGAAATTTTTGTACTCCTTTTAAAATGTTTGAAAAATTCCACATCTTTTTAAATATTTTAAAAAAACTTATATTTCAAGTCATTTTTATACTCCTTTTGAAATGTTTTCCAAATATAAAATATTCCCATATAAAAATCCATCTCAAATTTGATTCACATACATTGTATACTTTATCTTTCTAGCACAAAAGAAAAAAAGAGAAGAAAACATAATAGAAATAAAGATATAACCATAAATCAAATTTTCAAATAATATATTAAATTTACCTTTTTAAAATCAATAGGACTAATTGGTCTACAAAAAAATCTTTAAGACTAAATAAATCACCATTCCTCAGAGATGAAATTTATAGATAATTTTTTCTTAATTTTTTATATAAATAATCTTCTTAGCAAGCTTAAATTATAAACGATTTGAATTACAAAAACAAACCGAAAGATAGGCCCCACTGGAGAGTACAACATGACTGGTTTTTCTAGTAAAATGGGCAACAAAATCAAAATCCGAATATTTATGAAGAAATAGTGAAAATGGCTTAAAAGGCTAGGGATCTTTTCAACAGCACGATGCGGTGCTGAGAGTTTTGACATACAAAAGAGTAATGTTACAAATTCTAAAAGTTCTATCAAAATTTCTATTCAATGTCTCCACACCATCGCGTGGATCTCACACTTATGTAAGATATTTGATAGAAATTTTAATAAAATTTCGAGGATCTCTAGCATTTTTGTTTTAATAAACCTTCTATTTTCACACATTCATATTTAAGAGCCGAAACAGTTGCTTTCCAGCTTAGAAGTCCATTGGTATCTGGCATGTTCACAGTTTAGTGGGTCATAGTAGAAATGGACTCCAACCTTTGTTGACAATTTTTTCCAATAATGCTACAGAAAATTGACAACACTTCGAAAAATACAAAACAATTTGTATGGGCAAATGCTAATGTGAAAATTGTTCAGATCCAACACTACTTGCGCTTCGTCCTCCTCTATAAATGTATGCATTCATATTCCTTAAAAAATTCTGTTTCTGAAATCCTGATGTAGACTCTTCAAGGTCAGTTTGTCTTGATGCTTTGCATTGCCTTCAAAATTGATGTGAGAATATTACTAGATGTTGTGTCATAATGGCAGCTTCACCAACCTGAAAATGTCATTTCAGTATATAGATTAGATGTATCCACGTTTGTGGTAAAATGAAATCGATGAATTGCACACGACAGAGTAGTAAGTACCGAAGCCCAATCAATGAGTCCCAGATTCTTCGCCATGAACTGATTTCTTGTGCAGTTGCTTTATAAACCAGCCCTCCCATGATATTCTCAGTCGAAGACCCCATTTCGTTGACAAGTTTGACAGATTCAGAGAGTCGATTGAGCAGGTTTACCAAAGCAATTACTTCATTTCTTTGCAGGTGCAGCTGTAAAGACCGGTTACAACAACTTGAGAGAGAGAGAGAGAGAGAGAGAGAGATGAACTCACAAAAACTATGAACTGCTAATGGAATAAAAGCAAGATCTTAATTGGAGAGTTGCTTATTAAAACGAACAAAAGAAGAGAGAAAAAAAAGAAATTGCCAGAGACACAGAAACTCACAATTTGATCTGGGTAGTTTTGATCATTGACAGAGAAGAGGATCTTTAAAGCAGTACCGAGACCAAGAACCTGAAGCTTTCCCCAAAGACGACACTTTTCACATCCCACACAATCCATGAGGGCACTGCAAAATTTAGAATTAGAGAGAGAATCAAATTAATGTACAAACAACCAATTAAGACTTAATAGAATAGTTAAATAGAATTTAACATATAATATACATATATTTTTACACAATTTGCAACTATGCCTCATTTTCACAATGAAATATTTCATTCATTACTAGATCACACGTCATTGCCAGTGATATTAAGAGGGCATTAACAAAAAATACAGTACTGGAGGTCCTGAAACACGTAGGGCCTGTTTCGTTGTGTTTTCATTTTTCGAAAAATATAGAAAACATGTTTAGCAAACTGTTCCCAAAAAACTATTTTGGGGAACTTTTTTCTCTTCTCTTTTTTTTTTTTTTTTTTTTTTTTTTTTTTTTTTTTTCTCCCAAAAAATACACTTTTTAGGAAACAACAAAAAGTCGCTTTGCTTTGTTTGAAAACGATGTGAAAACAATGGCGTTTTCAAACTTTTCATTGTTTTTGTTTCTAAAAACATGAAAAATGAAAACAAAGAAAAAGAGAACACAACTAAATAGGGCATAGTAATCTGGAATTTAATTTCTTTCATTCATTGATTTATCTAAGCAAAAGTGACAGTAAAATATCAGAGAGAAACCTAATGTTTCTGAATTGCTTTTGAATCTGCTGCTTCAGTTCAGGTTCACTTTGGCCTTGCCACAATTTAGCTTCATCAAATGGAAGAGGACATGCAGCTTGCAGTTTGGGGTTGTAAAGTAACTGACGCATCATAGACTGTGCTTTCAGGTCCTCAGCATGGTTACCTGTATCATACTCAGCTTGCTCCAAGTAATCAGCTGCCTTTGAAACATTTAAAACAAAAACAAATAATCTTAGGAAAATGTCATTGTGAAAATAATAATGATTAAAAAACAGTGTAAGTACTCACTTTTGTCACAGCTCGAAGAACAAAGAGGAAAGTGAAGTACAAGTTTCTGACACGGTCAGGGTATCTCAAAACACGATCATGCATCAATTCAAGATTTTTACCCCACTGCAATTGCAGCAAAGGATTGTTAGATTCTTGTCAATCTATGAATGAATTATACAAATTGGCCCATCATCATTACTGAAAGTGTGATCCATCTACTTATCAACAGAAAATCATTGAATCAGGAGGCCAAAGGTCCTTATTATCTTTAATTAAATGGTTCCAAGTTCCCTATCCTGCAAATATGCAAGATACTGACTAAAAAGATAGGCCGCTAGTCTTTCATTAACTAGACAGAAATAAATTTTCGAAAAGCTTCCTAACAAAGTTAATCTTCTTTAATTTTTTACAAAAAAAATTAGGGTGAAGCTCCAGGAAATATATCAATTCTTTTCACTTGAGCTTGATGATCAACAAAAAAAACCCACTCCTATATACCTTCTTATTTATTTATCTTTCATAAGAAGTTAACATGAAATTAAACTCCACCAAAAGAAATATTAATCTAGGCTGTCTAGAGTGGCATCACATTAAGTTCACAACTCATAAGGAAGTTTAAAAGAAAACAAAAAATGATGTGTCGAAAGGAATGAGTCGGAGTGAGAACCAGATTGGTAGATTCATCAAGGAGATAATCAGCAGCTATGTGGATTGAAATTGAGGAGTGAAGACCAGATATTAATTTGTATAAGACTTTTTTCTCCTGACAAATCTCTCCCGAAGAATCTGCACCAAGAAACATAAAAACTGCAACTCGAAATTCCATCAACAACAAAAGGACATATATTAAAGGTTCACAAAGCCACTATATAATAATAAAATGTGACTAGAAATAAACTACTATATAATAAATAATAAAAAAAATGTGACTCGAAATTCCATCACAACAAAAGGCCATGTATGCACAAAACTACTATACAATAATAAATAAATAAACCAAGTCAGAGAGCTATAACATGATACTAAGCAAAAATATATAAAACACAGTCAGGGAGAGAGCATCAAAGAAGAGATGGCTAACACAGTTATAATGAAAAAATTAAAATTTTATTTTTTGAGCTGCTAATCATGGTCAGTATTAACTAAAAAGTAGTAGGGTCTCCATTGTATCTACACCCACTTTATTGTTGAGAAATTAGTCCTGCCTCTGTAGCATGACCACTTCACACCAGTGAACTATCATGTTAAAGATCTAATAAGTAAGGTGTACTTGTTCTTCAGCGGCATCTAAGGATTTTGACACCCTCTGTTGAACTAAGGATTGTGTTGGCTCTACAAAAAATGACCTCTAAGATTAAGCAATTTAACATCCTTTTGATTACATTGGTGGTGACACAGAGCATATTCTAAACTCACATTTTGGACAATTTTCTGAATATACAGCATCCCAAATCCTTCTGGCGGACGGACCAGCATAGCCAGTATAACGTTCAGGATTCAATTGGAGATTTACATATGTCATCTCACCTGCGGATAAAATTCATCAGTCAATCTCTGTAAAGTTCTCTCAACAAGCAATATATTCAAAGGAATGAACAAATTTCATATCCTAGAAGGAAAATATGGCATTAAGGGAGATTCATAATCAAAATCAACAACACCTTAATTTTACAAATGCAATCTTCCAAGATCACATTAATCTCATGAGAATTATAAGATGGCAATTTAGCTAACAGTTGTTTATTTTCTTGAGGATCATGCAACTTGTTTTCCATTAAAAAATAAAATAAAATCTGATTCGTGGTTGTCTGATACTTAGTTCCAACTTTTCTTCTCGAAATGGCAAAACAATTACAGATCAGAATCCTCTGGCAACCAACCAACGAAGAACATATTCAACATCATTAAGGGATAGAAGCAATTACTGTTGTCTGTCTCATCATCATTGGTCCAGGGGTTATCTACTTCCATCCAGCCTCTAAAAGCTTTACTGTCTAGTGTGCGGTCAACAGTAGCCTGTGGCTTTCCCTCTTGACATACTAAATCATCAGACGGAAGACCACGTGGTGGCTTCTTAAAAATTTCTGGAAACTCAGTTTCTGGACATTCACAAACACTGCAATCGCGCAAGCGGCACATACCATCTTCAGGCCAGAAAGGGCAGTCACACCACAGCTTTACCTGCCAAAGGGAATAAATACGTTAGCTTCAAGGAATCACAGACAAGTGATCCAATATTCCAAAAACAAAATGTTTCCTACAGAGAAATACTCCATCTTTAAGTTTAAATGGCAGAGAATGCGAGTGGACACCTTTTCTAAGAGTAGGAATGTTATCCAACACGTGGCATCAAGAAAAACTTTGGGGTAGAACACATGAGAATGATATAAATGCTAGATCATAGGAATTGTCTCACAATTAATAACAATAAGACAAGTGAAGATGAACCTGGTTTCTACCTTGAACACCACAACAACTACAATATGCTAATTTTGTTTTCAGCCTTGTTTTCAATTGCAGTAAATGGAGAAATTAGACAGATGATCCATTTTCCTCTGTTGATAAACCAAACCAAACCAAACCAAATCAAACCAAACCAAGCCTTAAGTCTCATCAAATGGGGTCGATTATATGAAACCTTTTTCTCTACGCAGCTCTATCAAAGGCCATTTCGTTAGTCAAATTAAGTAGATTCATATATCTATTTACTACACTAGCCAACGTCAATCTAGGTCTACCCCGTCCCTTAACACTTCCATTTATCGTTACTGCACCGCATCTTTTCACTACTGCCTCTGTTGGTCTCCGTTGAATATGACCAAACCATCTCAATCTATTATCTCTCAACTTATCTGCTATCAGTACTACTCTTACCCATTCCCAAATATACTCATTCCTAATTCTGTCTTTTCTAGTCTTGCCACACATCCACCTCAACATCCTTATCCCAGCAACATCTTATCTACATGTTGTTTCTTGGTTGCCCAACACTTCGTCCCATACAACATCGCTGGTCTAATAGGCATTCTATAAAACTTTCCTTTTAGTCTAGTGGTTACTCGTTTATCACACAGTACCCTAGACGCACATCTCTACTTAAGCCACCCTGCCTTAATTCTATGAACCACATTCACATCAATCTCCTCCGCCGTTGTGATAATCGACTCTAAATAACGAAAATGTTCACTCTTAGGTAGTTCTTAGTTCTTAATCTTCACTTTTCTTTTGCTTTCATTGTTACTGTTACCAAATTTACACTCCATATATTCTATCTAGGATCTGCTTATCCGAAATCCTCTAGATTAAAGTGCTTCTCTTCAAATCTCCAACTTTGTGTTAACTCCATTTTCCTCTATCATGTAAATGATTGAATCCAAAAAAATTGACCTTGCCATAGATCCTGATACTATTCATTAACTTCATTAAGCTTAATAGCATAATGTACCAACAAAGGTGTCGAACAATTCCAAAGTTGGCGATTGTCTATGCCTATCAATCCTATTAATTGAGGGCATTGGTTCTGACATAAGTTGATTGTTTTCTCTCTCACCATGTCATGACACTACCTTTGAATCAGGCAAATATTCCCAAACATGTTGGTAATCAACAATTACCACCTATAAGGGTTCGGTATAATTGGGTAGAATCATGGGCCAATCCCTTGACAATACCTTAAGTTCATCTAAATTCACATTTACCAGTTTTTTTTTTTGTTTGGGGGGGGGGGGGTTGGTGGTGTTTGTTCGCTGGAGACTGTCACAAATACCTTGTGTTCTCCTTGAAACTATTATTCCAGAGAAACTAACAAAAGCACATTGAAGAAAATTATAGTATATTGAATATTCTACGATTAGAAAAAAGTAACATCATGACCTCGAATCCAATCCAATTTCTTGTCTACACCGAATCCCCCCCACCTTGCTCCCTGTAGACACTCCATTTTTGACCGACCTTAAGACTCAGACGTCATCGATTGAGCGCTCAATGATCGCGCATGTTTGTGCTCGTTTTGAGTTTCTGGAATTTTCGGCTAAGTGCCTTGCCTCTGAGCCTCTGAACTCTTTGTGTTTTGGCTTGGTTTGTAGACCATGCCTTGTTTTCCCTTACCTAGAGGGAGAGAGAGATCTATAGACCACTTTTTCCTTTTGTAGGCTAGTTTCCGGTTTCCGGAGCATTCGGCCGAGCACCTTGTTTTGCTTCCTTTTTGGTTTGGTTTTGAACCAAACCTTGTTTTCCCTTCCCTGGAGGGAGAGAGAGGTCTTGTAGACCACTTTTTTGTGGTCGTAAACCACTTTTCCCTTCTGTATACTAGTTTCCCGTTTACGGAGCCTTCGGCCGCGCGCCTTGTCTCGGGACCGCTTACCGTTCTCTTTTTGGCCTGGTTTTCAAACCATGCCTTGTTGCCTTGGTTTAGAGGGACACAGAGGTCTTGGAGACCACTTTTTGTGGTCGGAGACCACTTTTCCCTCGTAGACCACTTTTGGTGCCCGTAGACTAGTTTTTGAGGCTTCCAGCTGTGCGCCTCGACCCCCGGACTCTTGTCTTGCATCATTTTTGGTTTGTTTTTGGAACAAACCTTGTTTTCTTTTCTTGGAGGGTGGAATGAGGGTTGGAGACCAGTTTCTCTCCTTGAAAACCACTTTTCTTCCCCGCCAGCCAGTTTTCTAGTCGGTTAACTGGTCTTGGTCTTTGGACCACCAAAAGTGGTCGGCAGCCATGCCACCACCTTGCTTTCTTGGTGTAAACCACCTCTCCCCCCTTGCCGACCACTTGGTCTCCTTGCAGATCAGAAAAAGTGGCTAGCCGACACTTCAACTGGTCGGCAGCCTTCTTGCATCTTTCTGAAGATATTTTCTTGCCAGCTGTGCCAGCTGTTGGGCACATAAACCATCCTCCATACAGATTGCATCTAGCTTCAAGCTTGTTCAACAAGCTTAAGGCTTGATTTTCTATAAGAGGGAAGGCTCTTTCTCTTGTCTGAGGTTCAGAAAAAGTTGCCTGGAGCTATACATATATCATCTATCTCTATATTGCTCATTCTCTTCATTTTTGTGCTTTAAAGTGTAGATTCTTCACACTTTTGCACACAAACACCTACTCAAACACCACACTTTTGTTGCTGAGGCACCTTGAAGCTGGTTTTGGAGTTTTTGGATTGTCTTCAGTCCAAAAAGGTTGCTGGAGTTGCAACTTTGAAGTTGTTCTACAAAGGTAAGTCTCTAACCCCTTTAAAGCTTTGTTTTGATTAAGCTTTTGGCCCCATTTGCATGCTGATTTAGGCCTAACTTTTAACTACAAAAAGTTCTGATTTCAAGTGTTTGAAATGTTTGTTTAAGGCTTTGTTGGTGTTGGGGGTGGTCTACCCCCCTCTTGTGCCTTGTTTGGCCTTTTTTTGTGCTATTCTTTTAAGCTATTGGGACCACCTCTTTTTGGCTTTCTCACCACTGAAACTCAGAGGAATTTCAGTAGTGGAAGGTATGTTTTGAGGTCCCAAATAGGAGAGGGTCATCCCCTCTCCTTATATCTTGGTTACTAGCCTTGTATGTCTCATGTTTTAGCATGTCTTGCGAGCCCATTTTGGCTCTGTCTCAGCATGTTTTTGGTGTTGTTTTAGCATGCCTTAGCTCTGTTTTAGGTTGGTTTGATAGCATCTTGCATGCTCCTTGCACTTGTAGTGCATTTCCATTCACTAGCCTAACATGCATCATGCTTTGGACCATCATTCTAGCATGCTTTTGGCTCTACTCCAAGAAGCTTTTGTTCATGTTTTACCATGCTTGAGCTCTGTTTTATGTTTGTTTTGGTCATGCATGCCTTACTTTGTATAGCCATAGTGCATTCTAACTCACTAGCCTTGAGTTTCCAAGTCACTTTCATGCATTGCTTGGGCTATTTGCATGATTTGGCATCATTTAGTATGTGATTTCAGAGCATGTTTCACTACCATGTCTTTACATCTTTCACTCTTTCAATGCTTTGGAGGGTTGGTGTTTTATGCCTTAAAAATGAGCCATTGTGTATGCTATCTTGCCTAGGCTTTTGGGCCACCATTGCAGTGTGTTTTTAGTCTTGTTTTGCCATGATACAACTCTGATTTTTGTTGGTGAAGTCATCTCATGCTTGGTTTTGGTAGGTGTAGTGGACTCCTCCTTATTGGCCTTGCATACTTCATGCTTCATGCCCTTCATGCTAGCATGTGTTAGCTCTAGTCCATACATGTTTTAATATCATTTTGACATGTTCTAGGACTGTTTTGGGTTGCCTTGGCCATATGGTTCATATATTGCATAGTTGTAGTGCAATTGGCCTTGCTAGCTTTGAGTTTTGAGCACCATAGCATGCTTCATTTGTGACATTTGCATGATTTGACATCATTTCAGATGTTATTTCAGAGCATATAGCATTGCCATGTTCCCATTTCTTTCACCCTTTGAGTGCCTCTAAAGGTCATGCCTTTATGCCTTGTTTATGGCCTAATGTGTATGCATGCATGCCTAGACTTTCGAGCTCCCATCTTAGCATGTCTTGGTCTTTGTTTTGACCTATTTGAGCTCTGTTTGTGGCTGGTTCATTCATTTGTGCCATGCATTGCATGCCTGTTGTGTAGTCCCTTTTGGTAGCCTTGTGTTTAAGGGCTCTTGCATGCCATACTTGTGTTGTTTGAGTGGTTTGGCACCATTTCACACATGATTTCAGAGCTTATAGTGTTGTCACACTTCCATGTTTTTCACTCTTTAAGTGCTCTTAAGAGTCACATCTTAATGCTTTAATTCTTGAGCCAATTGGCATGCATGCTTGTATGTGCTTTTGGACTTCATTTTTAGCATGTTTTGGCCATTGTCTCGGCATGCATGAAGCTTGTTTGAGATTGGTTTGGTCCATTGAGTGTTGCATTACATAGCCCTTTCCATGTCCATTATGTTTGCATGCTTGTTGCATTGCATTATGTGTGCATACATTGCATTGAGTTTGCATGCCATTAGATTTGATAAATTGATCATGCATGCATTGCATTGTATTTGGATAGGATGTTAGTCCAAACACGAGAAACGAGGGACGTTTCATACTTGAAGTGATGAAATGTGCCTCATTTCTCGGTCGCCGACCCTCTTGATCATGCATGATAGAGGTTAAGGCCCTTAAGTGTTATTTGTGCATTCATTAATATTGAATTGTGCAATATTGGCTTCTCGGCCATCGTGCATTGCGATGCTCGGTTGGTGGCCCGAGATTCGAGAACCGCACTCCTTTGAGCTTAAAAAATGATAGAGAGGGTGGTTATGTACACATATCTTGCAAATACACTGCCGTGCCCCCTTCTTGTTCTCTGTTGCAGCAAAATGGAGTTGTGCAGAATTTTCTGGTCAGCAGACCAGAAAAAGTAGCTGGCCGACCACTTTTTCTGGTCTGAAGCAAGTGGAAGTGGTCTACAAGTGGTCTACACCACCAATAAGTGGTCGGCAATGCTCCAGGAGGTCTCCATGTTGGAGTAGAAGCTACCTGGAGCTTTGTGAAGTGCTTTGAAAACAAATGCAAACAGAGGCAAGTTGGGGCATAGCGATGGATTTCCGAACGAGGCGACCAAGCATGCATGCGCTTTTCGACCAGAGGCTCCTTTTAACTGCTTTGTTTAGCTAGCTTACACTTTGGTTCCGTGCTTAAGTAGTTAATGCGTTTAGCTACTCATTTGTATTTAATTAGCTAGTGTAGTTAGCTAATTAGCTTGTTTTGTAATAATTAGTTAACTTGTTAGTTAATTAATTTCGTTTTGTAATAATTAGTTTAATTAGCTTAGATTAGTTAGTTAGCTTATTATTCGGACCCTCCGTCGAGAGGGCACAACTGTTGTAATAAGTGTGCGTGTGTGTGATGCATGTCTTCTAACCCCTATTTCTTTCTCCCTTTTACTTATCAGCTTTCGATGGTTAGTTTTAGAGCATGTTTCAATTAGCATCCTTATGCTTGCATGGATGCATCCATTCATTTGTCTTGCATGCATCGGGCTCGGCGCATCATACAAATTGCATTGTATTTCAATTCCTATCTGAATACATGCTATCAAGTTGCATTCACATGACATCTTAGAATAGCCGAGCCTGTCTTAGTTGCATTTTGCATGTGTTGCATTAGGCATTCTTGACATAGCTAGGATCATGCATTGATCACTAACTAGCTTCTTTTTTGGCTCGGAGTACACTGTGAGTGTTTATACTTTAGCATCTTTGCATGCGTGTAACTGTTGCCATGTTTAGCATGCTTGCCATGAGGCTATTTGTTTAACTGATATAACTGCATGAATGCCTGTGGATGAAGACTTCATTGATTGAATTGGAACAATTGATCAAAATGCGAGCTTTAAGCCCACTTTGCGGAGTGGTAAAATTATGTTTTCTAAACCCACTTGAGGGTGGCAAAATCTGCATCTTAGCCTATTTGAGGGTAGCAACTTCAAACTATTTTCGAAACACAAACATGAGATGTTTTGTTCCAATTTAGGCGATCTAGTCTATACTTGTGTGCTGTGCGCATCACATAGTAAGCTAGCTAATAAACCGGAATAAGAACACATGTGTTTTAAAAAACAACATATCATGTTAGTAAAGGCTGATCCTTTGATCGGGCGAGCGGGAGTGCTCATTGCATGACCTTCCCCTCTTGTACCCAAGTTCCCGAGCCGAGGAAACTTTGGTGGGGTTTCCTAAATTTTTCCAAAATAAAATATTTAGGTGGCAACTCTGAAATCTGGCAAAACAGTCCATGTTTGGCGCTTTTTGATTAAAATCGATTTTCCAAAACGATTTGCCGGATTTGGACTCTTTGGTGAAATATCAGTCTTACATTGCACTTTGTGAGATTAGATTCAGAACCGTGACATGAGTCTGAACTGTAGTAGCTAAGAACCACAATTCACGCTCTCGCGCGCGGAGCGGAGTTCCGAGCGGTCTACACCCCCCCCCCCCCCCCCCAAAAAAAAACACAAGTGGAAATAGAAAGGAAGGGAAGGGAGAAAGACAAGGGAGTTGAACTTTACCAAAGTTTATTTTGTGAGCATAGTCAATCAGAAACTAGTGGCTCAATTGAGATATAGTAGGTGAGATGTGTTTCCGTCTTCATATCCTAGGGCTGAAGATGCCTACACCATATTGGGGATTTCAGAAATTATTCTGTGAGGCAAAGTGCTTTCAAAGTTTTTTCCCCCTCTTGACCCAAGGAAATGAGCTTTACAAATCATCAAATGGTTTTTGACGTATGTCCTCCATATCATCAAGAGTTGTCATCTTTAGAAGCATGTATTGAATCTTAGAGATCACCTACCTAGAAGCCGAACCACCTAGTCAAAGAAGAATGCTCAATAAGAATCTTATATTTGAGTAGTTTTGTTAAATCCAACTTTTCCTAGTTGGCATTTTGCATTTTTGTCCCATCTTTTTTAAAAGAGATTTAATTCCTACATATTCAGCTTTGGCTAAATTCTCTTAGGCATAATCCGCACCAGCTTTGTCAATGCATGTTTAATGAATCATAACAAGTTATCAAGTAACCAATGACTTTTGGCAGCTGTGCCAGAGAGAAAAACTATGCTTTACAAAAGCATATTAACCATTGACTAGCAAGAGCAAGTCATTAAAAAGGTATTAGAACCCAACAATTCAATTTATATATCTCATCAATAAGCAGGTATACCTCCAAAATGACAAGAAACAACATCAATTAAGCAAATAATGAACTCATTCGACAAAATTTATAAAATTCAACACTGGAAAAATGGGATAATAATAAAAAATAAGTGAAACTTGGTGATCATTAAAGAAAATTCATCCACTCCAAGCCAATGACAATTTGTACCAGACCTTGAAATATCGGAAAAATGGAGTTGTGACAAGCTCTTGGAGCAAAGGATGCAGCACTTCTGCATTAATACTGTCTACCGTCTCGTAATCACAACAACAGTCCTCCACCATGCCTGTATATTTCCGTGAATCCTGCACCAAAACCAAAGTTAAGACCAAGTCATTCACTACAACTTCCAAATCGCTTATATTTCTTTGTATTTCTAAGAGGATCATTCTTGCGTTACTTATATTTATTTGTACTTCTAACCAAATCATTAGTTTAGTCCTTTTTGTAGACCATACAGTACAAAATCAATAGTTAATTCTAAAACTTCAACCAAATACCAAACCCACAATCAAACCTACTCTAATTCATCATGTATAAATAGTAGGAATTCCATGGAAATTGAAGCAACTCTTCGTATTTTTCTGCCTACCAAATGAAGCATCCTTCCAAGGATGGACCTAGACGGGGGCAACATTTTATTTATATATACAGTGATACTACATGAACCAATTAGTATACCAACATATGTTATAATATATATATATATATTTGATAATTACCAATATATGTTATAACATTGTCACTTCAAAACTACGGACCCCACCTATTATACAAACTATAAAGACTCAAAGCCTCTAGGATTATATCATCCATTAGTACACGAATTGGTATATCAATTAGTGTGTATAACTTTATTCTTATACATATATATATATATATATTTCGTGATATTTTTCACATTTTATATCTATATAATTATTAAGTAAAAACCTAAATTGGTTTAGTGAAATCTTCTTTTTCTCATGCCACGTAACAACTTTATATATACTAAAATAAAAAAAATTATTATACACAGTGTAAGTAAGCTATGAACCAAGGCTTCGGTTTCATTAAAAGCATAATTACCACTTAAGTAACATATATATTATGATAATAAATTCTTTATTATTTTTTTTTTATTATTGTGCAATTCGCTAGTATAAATTATACTTTCCTTTTAAAATTTTTGTTAGTATATATGTTGGCCTAGAATTCTAAGTCCGTCCATGCATCCATCATTTCTACGGTGAATTCTTAGACCATTTTCTAAGAAGATGAGTGAACAATTAAAATGAGTATCAAATTCCAAACAACAAAAATTAGTTCCAATAATCATTTAAAAAAGAAGAAGAAGAATCAATTACAATTATTCAAGCAAAGTTCTGGTCAACTAAATTGAAATGATAATGCGACTCCAGAGAGAGAGAGAGAGAGAGAGAGAACCTTGGAACAAGTGCAGGAGTTGTGATCGTTGAAGAAGAGAGAGATCTTCTTCTGGGAATGTCTGGAGGAGACTGCTATAGCGACTAACACAGCGATCACCGCCCCCAAAACCCATCTCCACCTCTTCCAACTCCGATTCTTCTTCCCAATCTCCGCTTCCACCATCACCATATATCAAAAATTCAAAACCCTTGGATGAAATTATCAGAATGTAATGTGCATACATATAGAATAGAGACACAAATCGATACCAATTATACACAATATAGGACCGTGATTGCTGGTTTTGTGTTGAATTGTTAAAGAATTGTCTTTGATTCGACACAAAACAACAATACAGAGATTCAGAGAATATGAAGAATATGTAGACCAGAGAAGACAAGCCCTTTTTTGTATCTTTTTCTGGGATACTTCGCTTTCGTGGGGGTTCGAACTTGCAAACGGTATTTTGTCAGGGCCGACCAATCGATGAAGGACACGTGTTCAAGCACTGGTGCATGGTTGAAAGGGATTGACGTTGGTTCACCAATAGGAATTTTAGATGGATCCATTTAGCTTTTTTTTTATTTTTTTACGACCAAACTTGAAATTGCGGCTTGAAATCATGGCTCGACACCAAAATGACGTCATTTTGGTGTCGAATTTTTTTTTTTTTTTTTCCTGGTTTTGTTACAGAACGAAGAAGAAGAAGAGGAAGAAGAAGGAGGGAGAAGAGGAGAAGGGAGAAGAGGAGGAGGAGGAGGAGGAGGAGGAGGAGGGAGGGGAGGGGGTCATAAAAATCGGTTGGAGGAGGAGGGGAGGCTAGGCAGACGATGGTGGTGCTGCGACATCGGCGAAGCGACGAGCCCTCTCCTCTCTCTTTCTCCCTCTCTCCTCCTCTTCCCTTTCTTTCTCCCATCTTCTTCCATTTTCGAGCCGTTTCGAGCTCGACCCTTTCGAGCTATGAGACATTTTCGATTTTTTTATTTTATTTTTTATTTTTTTACAGAGTATTTGAAATGATATAAATGAATATATTTTTTAACTTTTATAAAAAGAAAAGAGATGATATGACCTAAATAAGTACATTTATATAGATTATGTCAAACACTTCTTAAATTATAAATATATCTTTCGAAATTTGCTTAACATACGAATTGTATGTTATATTTTAGAAAATTATAGTATTTCCATGTCAAATTTTTTTTATTTAACATAATTAAATTTTTTTTTTCAACTACTCTCATTTGCAATAATAAAATTATATGAATTGATATTTGAAATATATTTATGATATTATTGAAAACTGTTAATTGCCTTAATGATTTATTAATAAAATGAGCTATTTATTAGGGAGACTTATTTATAAGTCCTTTTTCAGACACTTATGCTAGGCTAAGTCCTGTGTAATTTCTTATAGAGTCTCAAGTCTTATTTTCATAAGAATGTATTCCACAAGATCCTATATAAACGTAATGTGACGTGATACTTACATAAACGTAACGTAACGTGACACCTATATATACGTGGCGTAATATGAGCGTGGCGTGACACCTACGCTTATATAGCGTGTCACGCTACGCTTATATGGCGTCAATGCCACGTTTATGTAGGTGTCACGTTACGTTACGTTTATGTAGATATGCCACGTTACGTTTATGTAGATGTCACGTTACGTATAGGTGTCACGTTACGTTTATGTAGGTGTCACGTTACGTTACGTTTGTATCAATTTCCTATATATGGTTTTACTATTATTTATGATATTAACAACTAATATTGAAGGTAAATGTGTCAACAAACTTCCCACAGGACTTATGAGAACATAAATTTTTTAGTAGGACCATATGTAGCATAAGTTTTCCTAATAGGACTTATAAATAATTTTCCCTATTTATTATGCCATTATAATGAAGGGACGAAATCTAATTTTCAAAACTATAAAAGATAATTTGTATTTTAAACAACTATCAAGAGATGTATTTGTAATTTACTTTTTTTTCTTTTGTTTCATAATTTATTTATTTATTTTGTTTGTAAATTTCTTTTAAAATGTGTCAAAAAACAAAAATAGAGAAATTACAAAAAAAAAAAAAAAAACTCAAGATTTGATTCTTGTAATAAAATAAACCTCAAAATTTTAATTTTATCAATTTTAATTTTAATTTTTTGATTTGATTTTAATTTAAACCATTTGTTAATTTTTGTTTAGTAAAACCAATGGAGAAAAATGTTTTTTAGTCATTATATTCAACAACAAGAGTATTTTAGACATTTTATATGCATCTACATTGAGAGCTATTTTGAGAAGATGGTTATAATCAGCTTTTTGGTGAAAAACTGCTTATAAGCAGCTTTTTTGTGAGAGAAGAAGTGGGTTATAATCTGGGAAGTGGATTATAACCCACTTCTCAAAATAGGCTTGAGTTTAAAAACAAACAAATTATTGGCAAAAATGAATTTAAGTATTACGTGGTTTTAAATCTCGAGAGAAACCGGTGTGATTATGTTAAAAGTGTGAAGTCAATTATATTTTCTTCGAATCTCAACAAAAAGTGAATGTAATTTACCATTTTTATTTTTGAAATTTATTTTTTTACATTTTTGAATCTTTCTAAATTAGAATGAAGTGAATTTTAAAATTTTGAAACAAATTTTAAAAAAGTTTCATTAAAACCAAAATATTAAAAAAAGAAAAAAGGAAAAAAAGAAAAAGAGAGACTTTCTTAAGTGTTGCCAAAACCCATGCAGTTCCATCCCACTCTATACAGTAATACTGCAAATTCAAAATTTTTATCTAGAATTTTATTGATCTATGGTCCAAGTTTATTATATGGATCCTATACAATATCAATTTAATTTCCACTGTTTGTGTTTACTTTTACATCCACAATTTCTTGTAACACTCATAATATTTGAGTATACTTCTAAATTCTAATATATTAACGGTTGGCATATATGATGTGTGTATAATTTAAGTAAGTAAAATAAATATAAATGATAAAAAAATTAATATTATAATATATGTGTTACACAGATAGCGAGAGTTATGTTAAATATAATGTAAGCAAAATAGTTTTGGACATGATTTTTTAAATCAATTTTTAGTCAAAATAAAATTATGATTCACACATCTTGTAAGTAAAATTCACATTAAAATGTCTTCATCTCAATATATGGTTTAATAATGAATATTTGTTTGTTCAAAATTATTAAAAAGTGAATAATAAATTGATTGGAAAAATCGCCATTTGATCTTAGTCGAAGGGTGACAATTAATCTATATAATACATTCATTTCCTAAGAAAATCTAATCAACTAATATACTTTTTTTTCTTTTGACATGAGTACGGACTTTAAGGGGCATCTAAATTTTATAGAAGAAAAAAAACTTAACGAAAATGGATTTGAACAACATACGCATCCATGTTGCCCTTCCCCAAAGTAGGTTTCATTGGTTAGTTCTTGAATCAAAACCAGTCCAACCTTATACATGTGTATATATTTTTGAACAATTTATTTAATTTTTTTCTTTTAATCAAATTAGAATTTTGGTTAGGCCATGTCTATTTTGTGACACGTGACTATGGATGGTATCATGGTTGCCCAAACACAATTTTAATTCTAACCATAACTGCTCTTGTTATACTAATCACTAATGCCACTAAAATTTTATTTATTTATTTATTAATTTCGACAATGGACAACTTCTTTCAATCACCTGTTATCCGGTACAAAATTTTATAAATAAACTTCAAATATATAAAATAATAGTACCAATTAAATTCAAGTATTTCTCTTGGCTTATTTTTCTTACGAAAGCAAATACCATAAATGTAAGCGCGTCAGTAAGAATTGAAAAATCTTTACAGATTAAATTTAAGTCAATTATCAAGTCATTGTATTGACGGTTTTTTTTGCCTCAATAAAGAGGACTTTAAAATTACCAAGTGTAGAGAAAAGAAAAATTAAAAGAAAAAGGAGGGGGATGAAGAAAAATGATTGAGTGAACAATTGGGGTGATTGAGTGAACAATCAAACTAACCATTAATTTACCTTTACTCTTATGTTTCGAAAAGGAAGTGCATAAAATAAAGTGTAGAAAATTTACCTCTACTCCCATACTTCGAAAATCAAGTGCATAAAATTAAGTGTAGGAAATATAAATGACAAAAAAAAAAAAAAAATCAATTGTTTTTTATTTAAGTTTTGGATCTTTTACAATATAACTATGAATGGCTATTTATAGGCAAAGATTTGTAGGAAAAAACTACCTAAAACTATCCACTCTTCCATCTCCTCCATTTCATACACCACGATCTTCCATAACTTCCTTCAACCTCCACTTCATATTCCATGTTTTCCACTTTGTTCTCCATCATCTTTACACATTTTATAACTTTTCATAACCTCCAAATGAGTATGAGGGTGCTACATGTCCTGCAATTATATAAGTAATAAATAATAAAATTACAGATTTATGGTGCCAACATTACTCTACGCGGCCATTAAAAATGATGTTTACTTGAATTTTTGCAGGACTGAACCAAACATATGACTAATCTAAGCAACAAAGTGCTTTGAATAATATCAACAAAGTGCTTCGAATGATATAATAACACCACTAAAGTGCTTCGAATGAGTATGAAATTATGACTAAATGCCTTGAATTATATATATTCCTTGAATTGATATTACATATATGCTTCGAACGGCATCAATCCTTTGAAGGAAATTAAACAATTTTGTTTTACTCGTACTTCAAACACTTAGAAAACTTGAAACCTTTTGAAGTCGGTTGATATTGCTTGCACTTAGAATCATTCAGAACCTCATATTTTCATGATTCATCTTAACAAGTTGTTACACACGCTAGCTATCATGGACTAACAACAAGCTTCGAAGGTGGTATAAAGGATAAAAAATCACCCTTTTATGGTCAAAGTGTTTATAAATGACCAAATTCATCATTCAAAGGTCTTGCGGCAAAGCTTCGAATGATTAAAATCACCCTCAAAGGTTGGAGATATTGATATAGGACGAACGTCATCTTTTGAAGATACTTACAATGAAGTTTCAAGGAGCCAAAACCTCCCTTCAAAGGTCAAGAGTGATGCTAGAGGAACAAACTTTGCTTCGAAAATGTCACCACACACTTTAACAAAAGCTTCAAGGGAGACCTTTAGAGCTTCAAATGTGTTTTTACAAAGCTAACATGTGTTCTTCATGGATGCAATGCATCATATGTCATGAAACTTTATGTTTGTATGCAACCCCAAATAACATCATACACTCACAAATTCATTATAGGCCAAGTTAGGAATACTTAGCCAATCTATTTACATAAACATATGTCCAGTAATATAGACATGTGACCTTCGAAGTGTAAACTACAAACAATTTTGTACGTAAAATTTTTTTTTGGGTGGCCACTAATAGTAATGGACCAATATCATATTTGGAGGTGTCAATAACATACAAAAATCATGCTTCAAAGAAGTCAATAGCGGGCCAAAATCATGCTTCAAAGGCACCCGTGGCGTGCTTCATAGGCCTATGAAGCTTCAAAGCTATTTTAAGGCCATATAAGAAGACTAAAATACTAAAAAATGTGGCTTCAATACGAAGAAGAAAAAAAAAATCATTAATATTGACATTGATTAGTAAATTACTTCGAAATATATAATGGTGTGGTAATGAAGTATGCCAATATGTATGGCATGTGACTAGTATTCGAAGTTATTTATTTATTTATTTATTTTATCAAACTAGCAATTTTTTTTTTTTTCTTCATGTAAATCTTCTAAGGTAATATACTCAAACCAATAATTGGGTGAATGCTTAATGATCAAACCAAAAAATTGGTTTCTCATCCAAACTGACTTTATGAATGTTACAAAAAGTTTTGCTTGGTTTGAGCAACAAACTTGCTTAAAATACCATGATAACACCAACAAAGTGGTTCAAACCACAAATTCGGCCATTTAACATAATGATCATGTAATAAGTAGCCGCCACACACTAGAACATTCTCTCATCGTACAATATGCTTCTAAATTTTAAAGAGACGAACCAAAATTAGGCAATTTTAAACAACCAATTGCCTATAGATATACATGTACATATTTTTTTCCAAAGTAATCTTACTTCATGATATGATTTGAAGCTTTATAAAGTTTCAAAGGTGAAGTAATCAACCTTCGAAACAATTGTGTACATATAAGTCACCAAATGTTCACAATTTTGCCGTTTGAATGCAAGAGCCATTATTCGACTACAACCGAAGCACACATACTGTCATTGTTTTGCGCCTGTAAAAAAAAAATTGGCCATCAATTTGAAAAGATGAGCCATTCTTAATCACCGATTTAAACGCATAAGCTTTTTCTAGTCAAGTTCAACATTTCAAACGGCTAAGTTGTTCTTTAGTGCATCAAACTCATTCAAAACAATACTTAAAGATGATTGTTTTATTAGCCATTTCATCAAAATTAAATTTTGATTTGAACCACAAATCCCAAAAGGATTTTGAACACCAAGAACCATAGTACAAGATGGCCTTAAAAATTCAAACTTGACGTTTTGAATAATTTCAAAAAATTCATATTCATGGATATTAAATTGTTCATCATTCTTAGCCATATTTGGCTTGAGAACATGTTCTTTGACCAAATAACTTTCATCATTCATTGACAAATGGGGTTGTTTTTCTATTTTATTCATTAATGGATTATAAAAATCCTCCATGTGAGTTTTATCATTTCTTGGTCTAATGGGTTGTTCCATTTTAGCCATTAATGGCTTAAGAAAATCCTCCATATGAGTTTCATCATTTTTTGGCTTAATGGGCTGTTCCATTTTAGCCATTAATGGCTAACAAAAATCCTTCATAGACATCTTATTTCCATGGTTTGACTCTGTAAGAATGAGTTTTTCAACCCTCGAGTCTCATATGGAACATTATTTTTGAACATGCTTGGCTTAACAACATGTTTTTTAGCCATGTTATTTTCATAAATTGATTCTTTAAAAATGAGTTTTTTGATCCCCCGAACTATTGATGAAATCAACTTTTTGCTTTTGCTATTTTCAACCATAAAAAAATTTACCAATTCCGGCCATTAAAGCCTCAGTTAAAGACTTGGTAGTGAGAGTTGACAACTCATCATTCCATTGGTGAATTTTCATATCAAGTTGATGAATTTCTCCATTTAAATGGTGTCTTTTTTCTTCCACCAAATAATATGGTAAGGGATGAAAATTTATTTCATCAAGAAAATGGATTTCTTCTTGAAAATCCAAAATTTTTTATTTACGCCGAAAGATTTCATTTAGGCTATTTGAAATGGATGAATTCAATTCATTTTTTACACTTGACGTCCCACTAGGCGTGCCAAAAATTGTTGGCTTATTTTTCCTACAAAGGAAAATACCATAAATGCGAGCGTGCCAGTAAAAATTAAAAATCCTTACAGATTAAATTTAAGCTAATTATCAATTAATTGTGTTGACGATTCTTTTGCCTCAATGAAGAGGACTTCAAAATTGCCAAATGTAGAGAAAAAAAAAATTAAAAGAAAAAGGAGGGGAACATAGAAAAATGATTGAGTGAACAATCAAACTAACTATTAATTTACCTCTATTTCTATGCTTTGAAAAGGAAGTACATAAAATAAAGTGTAGAAAATTTGCTACTAACTCCTATTGTAGACACCTTATTTTTGACCGCCCTTAAGACTTGGGTGCTACTGATGGTTTATTTGGTGATGAAAGTTGTGTAGTGCAAAGGTTCAATTTCTTCGGCAAGGAGAGAGTCAAATCCCAACCTCACACCTTTTTTGGACCAAAACTATCTTGATCAAAAGATTTTGAGACCCTAAAACCCTCTCTTTCAAAATATTTTTGAAAATTCTTCTACGATATTCCGACGCTCGCATTTTATTAAATGTCGTGCTTTTCGGTAAACCGAGCGAGGACAAAGTGGAAATGAATGAAGGCAAGATGAACTCTTGTGAAAAATCTTTCAAAACACCTTGTTTAGGGGTTTGGAGTTGAAGAAAAGAGGAGAGGAGAGAAGAAAACAAGTTGGAGAAGCAGTTGGGCATGAATCCCAGTAGGATCAAAACTGAGCAGTCTTCACTCAAATGGGCATAACTTTTTGCACACTTGGAATTTTGAAGTGAGTCTGCCACCATTGGAAAGAATACTTCCAGGGATACAATTTAGGCTCAAGAATGACCTGAAAAGGAGTCCAAATGAAGGAGATATGTCCGGTTGAAGTCGGGCCCAAAAAGCAGATTTTTCTGTCCAACCAGATGTGGAAGTTTATGACCATGAATGGGATTTTTGGGCCATGTGCAGGCCATGAATGGCCAATGCTGGCCCCCTGCCATCCAAGGGAGTGTGCTACCGGCCAACAATGGTCAAGTGCCGGCCAACAGTGGTACAGTGCCGGCCATAGATGGAACAGTGCACTTTTCTGCAGATATTTTGCTCCAGCTGGTTACAGCTGTCTCTCTTGAGATATTTTCAACCAAAGCTTGATATTTTTCTATATATGAGAGCCTTATATCTCATATTCAAGGGTTAGAACATTTGAGAACATTTTGGAAGAGCTTTGGGAGCCTCTCTCTCTACACCTCTCTCTCTACATTTCTCCATCTCAAGAACCTTTGTGCATAAGAGCTTGCAAGTGTAGATACACTTCGCTTTTGCACACACATCCTTGATCAAACTTGATCACCATTGGGCTGAGGTTCCTTGGAACTTATTTTGGGCTGCTAAAGGTTGGTTTTGGCTCAAGAAAAGTGGTTGTTTGTTGGCTGTTTGCTGCTGTGCTTCAAGGGTGAGCTTTTCCCTCTTTTAAACTTATTTTTGTACACAATCTTGGCCACCTTTTCATGCTGAATTTGGCCTAGTTTTCAACTACAAAAACCTTTGTTTTTAAGGCTTAGAAATGGTAGTTTAAAGTGTTTTTGGAGTTAAGGGTGTTTCACCCTCTTTGGTGGCTTATTTGCTAAGCTTCTTGCCTTCCTTTAAAGCATTTCAAACCATCTCTTTTTGGCCCTTTAACCACTAAATTCTAGAGGAATTTCAGTGGTGGAAAGGTGGTTTTGAGGGCCAAAATGGGAGGGGGTGGTCCCCTCTTGTCTTGCCTTGCTTCCTTGCCTTGTTGGCCTTATACTTGAGCATGCTTTTCTATTTCTTTTAAGCTGAGTTCAAGCATGTTTTTGTGACTTTTTGGACCTTCCATAACTCTTTTTTTGGATGGTTTGGCCACCTCTTGCATGCTTTTGGTACTTGTAGTGCAATCATGCTTGTTGGCCTAACATGCTTCATACTTTAGTTCATCATTCTAGCATGTTTCAACTTTGCTCCAGTATGTTTTTGGCTCTGATTTTGCATGCTTTTGGACTATTTTGAGTGGTCTTGGCCTTTTAAGGCTTGCTTTGTATAGCTATAGTGCAAGTGCCTTAACTAATCTTGTGTTTTGAGTCTTATAACATGCTTTTCTTGAGTTATTTGCATGATATGGCATCATTTAATATGTAATTTCAAAGCATATTACTCTGTCACATACTCACACATATCACTTTTTAAGTGTTTTTGAGAGTTGAACCTTTTTGCCTTGTTGGTGAGCCAACACATGAGCATATCTTTCTTGCCATCTATGCTACAAGTCTAGCATGTTTTTGTTACTATTTTGACTTGCCTTAGGTCTGTTTTGAATGGTTGAGGTCATTTGAGCATTGCTTAATATGGTTGTAGTGTAAAGGGCCTTGACTAGCTTTGAATTTTGGGGCCTTTAATATGTTATGCATGTGATGTTTGCATGGTATGGCACCATTTAGTATGTAATTTCAGTGTATATAGTGTAGTCACACTCTCATATACTTCACTTCTTCATAGCTTTTAAGGGTTGTGTATCATGCCTTGCTTATAGGCCAACATGTGTTCATGTTCTTCTAGCCTTTTGTGCTTTAATTCCAGCATGTTTAGGCCACTGTTTTGGCATGTTTGAGGTCTGTCCATAACTGGTTTGACCATTTGTGCCATGTATTGCATGCTTCTTGTGTGATGCTCTTTGCTTGCTTTAGTGCTCTTGGCTCCATGACATGTCTTGCATGCTTGGCTTGCATGATTTAGTGTCTTTAACATGCTAAGATAAACATGTGTTGTGTTGCTTTGCATCGTGTTCAACCGGACGTTATGTTTAACACAAGGTGGATTATCTCGTTTCATACTCAAAGTGATGAAAGTGAGCCAATCCCTTTTGTCTCCATTGCCTTTGACCTCTCATGATAAGGCCGTGGTCTTATAGTCTTGTTTGCATTGCATTTATTGAATGTGTGCATGGTTGGATCTTTGGCCATCAAGCATTGAGATGCTCGATTGATGGTCTTAGATCCAATGATGCCTCTCAATTGATGTTTTGAAGTGATATGGGGTGGCATAGTACGTACATACCCTTGGGAGACCCTCAATTTCCTCTGTTTTTGTGCTCTATTGTAGAATGGTGTCATAGCACACCAGTGGCCGGCAGTGCCACATTGATGGCCGGCACCCTCTCATTGTTAGCCGGCAGGTGGCCGGCAGCAGCTTCTCATGGCCGGCAGGCCACTGGTGCACCCCCCAGGGATTTGGTAAGTTTCAGCAGAGAGTTCTTGGAGACACCTTGCAAACAGAGCCTATAAAGAGCAAACCGGAGAGCTTTTTGGGGCGAGAAACCGAATGCGTGCATGCATGTTCAACATCTTCAAACAGAGCTGGAGCAGCTTAGTTTAAAGCTTTATTTGGTAATTAGCTTGAATCTGTAATTTGATTAATTTGTTAATTAATTAAGTGTTGTAATAATTAAGTAGCTTAGTTTAGCTATTTCTTTATTGGTTTGTAATAATTAGTCTAATTAGCTTAATTAGATTAGTTAGAGTAGCTTAGCTTAGATTAGCTTAGTTTATTCAGACCTTCCTGCGAGAGGGCACAATGTTGTAATACAGGTGCATGTGTGTATGCATGTCTTCCAACCCCACGTCTTTCTCCCTTTTATTTATCCGCTTTCAGTGGTTAGATTAGGGATCATGTTTCAATTAGCATACCTTATGCTCGCATGTTTGCATCATTCATTTGTATTGTATGCACCGGGCTTGGCGCATCATTCAAATTGCATTGTATTTCAATTCCTATTTGAATACATGTATCAAGTGTTGCATTCATATACCATGATTAGATAGCTGGGCCTATTTAGTTTCATTTTGCATGTGTTGCATTAGACATCTTGTATAGTTAGGATCATGCATTGATTTCTAACTAGCTTTTGTTTTGGCTCGGAGTACACTGTAAGTGTTTATGCTTTAGCATCCTTGCATGAGTGTGAGTGTTGCCATGATAGCATGCTTGCCATGAGGCTATGTGCTTATTTGATTAACTGTATGAATGCATGTGGGTGGAGGCTTGATTGCCTGAATTGGAACAACTCGATGATTGTGAGTTTTAAGCCCACTTGAGAGTGGCAAATCCGCGTTTTAGCTTACTTACGAGTAGCACTTTCAAACCATTTAAAAAAAAAAACATGAGTTGTTTTGTTCCAAATCGAGTGATTTAATCTATACTTGTATGCTGTGCGCATCACATAGTAAGGTTAGCTAATAAACCGGAACAAGAATACATGTGTTTTTAAAAATAATATATCATGTTTAGTAGAGGCCGATCCTTTGATCGGGCTAGCGGGGGTGCTCATTTCAGGGCCTTCCCCTCTCGTACCCAAGTTCCCAAGCCGAGGCAACTTTGGTGATGACGGACACGTGGTCTTAGGTACGAGTCAGGGTTTTCTAAATTTTCCAAAACAAAATATTTAGGTGGCGACTCTGTAATCTGACAAAGCAGTCCAATTTTGGTATAATTTGATTTAAAATTTGATTTTCCAAAAGAATTTGTCGGATTGGACTCTTTGGTGATTTATCAGTCTTACATTGCACTTTGTGAGATTAGATTCAGAACCGTGACAGGAGTCCGAACTGTAGTAGCAGAACCAATTTGCGCCCTCTCTGAAAAGAGGGGCCCGCGGAGAGAGTTCGGGGCGGTCTACACCTATACTTCGGAAATGAAGTGCATAAAAATATAATGACAAGAAAAATAGAAATCAATTATCTTTCATTTGAGTTTTGGATCTTTTACAATATAACCATGAATGCTATTTATAGACAAATATTTGTAGGAAAAAACTACCTAAAACTACGTACTCTTCCATCTCCTCCATTTCATACTCTAAGATCTTCCCTAACTTCCTTCAACATCTACTTCATGTTCCATGTTCACTTTGTTCTCCATCATCTTTCCACATTTCATAACTTCTCATAACCTCCAAATAAATAAAAAGGTGTTACATGTCCTGCAATTATATAAATAATAAATAATAAAATTACAAATTTATGGTGCCAACAATTTCACATGACCAATTTTTTTTTCCTTTATATTGCTTACGTTTGAGTTTTAAACTATGTAAAAAGTGGAGGTGAGAGAAAATCTCAATTTTGTTGAGTGTTTTTTTTTTTTTTTAAATTTTTTTTTACAATTGATATAAAAAAATTGTGATAAAATAAAATTGAACTTGGTAAAATATATTTCTTAGGAAGTAGCTTGCTTCTGGTCCTTAATCGGACTGGACGATGTTGTTCGGCTCGTGGGGGGCCACAACGGGTTCTGTTTTGATAATTCGAACTGTTCAATGTGTAGAACTCGTCGAGTGCTATACGCCTATAAAAAATTACGTTGATCGGATATCGATAGCTATCTCATCTTATTAGTTTTTTTGGTCAATCGTTAATTTGTTCACCGTCCATTTTTTTTATTTATACAAAACTGATTTGATCACATAGCTATCGATATTTGATCAATGTGATTTTTTACAGGCATATAGTACTCGACGAGTTCTACACATTGAATGGTTCGGATTATCAAAACAAAACCCGTGGTGAGCCCCTCCGAGCCGAACAGCACCGTCCAGTCCGATTAAGGATTGGAGGCAAGTTGCTGCCTATTTCTTAATGATGGCCTTTTTTTTTTTTTTGGTTATTTGTTAAAACATATATTAATTAAAAGCATTTATATACAAGTCCTAATTTATGAACTTACACTCTATTAAATTCTAATTAAGTTTTTTTGGATCTTCAAGTCTCATTAAAATTTTAATAGTCGGAATTGCCTTTCAAATAATGATTGTTCATTATTTATGATTATCTATAAAGAAACATGATGATTTTGATATTTATTTTGATTTTCAAAACTTTAAAATATCAAATTTTAAATTAAAAAAACTAAAAAAATCTTATGCAATTTTTTTGAAAAAATTGAATTATTTTTTTTTTGTGCAAAACTGAAAATTTTGTATCTACAAAGGAGCATGATGATGGAACATATTTCATATTTCATTTTCTGTTTACTCCATGACATATTTCACTCTGAGAATTATCTAAACTGTTGCAAAAATTTTACCTGTCATTGCTTTGCCAGTTTTTCATTTTTTATTTAATTTTTATTATTATTTTTTTTATCTTTCACCTCCAATCACTATTTTGTTCCTGCTAGTCATATCCTTTAATACAATTGAATCTTCCTTTCCAAACCCAGATGATGCCATAACTGAATATTTGACATTTGGTAATCCTAATTCTTGTCGTGAGAAGCTTGAGGACTTGCTTACTTAGGGGTGTAATTTTGGCCCGACTTGGCCCATGTCGGGCCTTACGGGCTCCCGCCAAAAAATCAGGTCGGACTGGATCGGCCCACGGGCCAAAAAATTAGGCCTAGGCCCAAGCCCAAGCCCAAGCCCAAGCCCAGGTCCAAGGGTATTCGGGCTTTGGGCGGGCCTAAATTTTTTTTTTAAATTTTTAAATTTTTTTCTACCAAAATTTTACTATTTTCCATTAAAAATAACACTGGGCCTTAGGTGGGCCAAGCGGCTCGGGTTTTTGGGCGGGCCTTAAGCGGGCCGATGGGTCGGGCCTATAGATCGGACCGGGCTTCAAAATGATGGCTTAGGCCCAAGGCCTCTGGCTGGGCTTAGGCCTGAGCCTAAATAGGCCTCAATGGACCGGGCCCACCTTGGGCCACGGACAAGCGGGCTTCGGGTCGCCCACGGGACACGGGCCGAAATTACACCCCTATGCTTACTCATTGTCTCGTTGATGGGCAATTGGAACTAAAAGAAGAAAAATCAAAGCAACAATTTTGATTCTTGAATGGTTACGCAAATTTCAATTTGTTTCAACTGTAAGAGGTATTGCCAATTTGCATAGATGTAACAAAAAAAATGTTTATGTCATTCGCAGCTAATGAAACTCAATACCAATTAACTTGAAAAATAAAAACGGTGGTGGCTTGTTAGGGTTAGGGTTTGGAGGATGAAGATGGTAAAAGTATTTTTGGTATGGGAGAATGTGTATTGAGTGAAAGTTGATAATTTAAATTTATTTAGTGTGTGTATTGAGAAAAGATGTGGAAAGAGAAGAAGTAGTGTGTGGAAATAGAATTTCCCTACTTTTTAGGGTAAATTACACTCATCTCCCCTTAGGTTTAAATAAAATATTGTTAGTTCTATACTTTTGGCATAATTACAATGGCATCACTTGAGGTATTAATTCACATATTTGTTAAGTCATTTTTATTAGTAATTTATGAGTCGTATGAATTAAAAAATTGACATTGTCATATATTTTCGAATAAAATGTATATTTATCTTTACTAGCATAAAACAAAATCACGAGATTTTGTAATTTGAAAGGAGTTATTATGAAAAAAATTGTATATGGTTTTTTGTATCAAATGATTATATATACAACTATCTTATACGTTAATTTATAAATTCATTAACTATCCATTTCTAAGAGTAGCATGATATATCCTGATAACACTTGTCAAATCTCCATCCTTCACCAATTATCATCTCTCTAATTTTCATCTCCTCTTTGTTGACCTCATCGACTCTTATTTAAAGAACATTTAGTACGCGATCACTCTTACTTTTAACTTCATTTCCTTACCTTTCCCCCAAATCGACCTCTATCCTTGCCCGCAACCTCTCTTCTCTAATCTCAAGTTGCCTCCACCCTTCATCTCATTATTTGGCCATTAAAATTAAGATTAACCATTAATTGATAATAAGTTAGTTGAGCTGGCATAATTCTCAAATAAACTTGAATTCGACTCATATAAAATAATGAATAATTTTGTATGTGTTGTATATACAAATACTAATAAATAAATAAAATGAACAAAAAAAAAAAATCCTTTTAATTTTAGGAATTTTTGGAGTGCTTTTATGGTTATTGTTATTTTTTTTTATCTATAAAATCGTATATGTGGGAACAACAAAGATAGCTAAATACATGTGTACACGTATATATAGATAAATTTACATGGTTCAATATATAACAATTATATATTCATAACTCAATGCTACTCTTCAATTTTAAACTACTTCAAACTTAGACTATTAACATTAAGAGAGAGACTAATCTTTTTACACATATAGATTTGCAGAGAGTTGGTTGGCCTAGGGAAAAAGATTGAATATGGAGTTTGCTTACATTAGATTTTTAGGTTGTTTAGGGTTTCTAAAGACAAAGGGTCTTTTATCATTTTTAGTAAGGAAATATTGGAAGAAATCAATACTTCTCATATTAAGTGGGATATATGTTTTTGAATTTTGAAATTCAAAAGTATAGATATTTTTTTAAGCATAGATAATTTTTACTTTTTTATTTTTATTTTTATGTTTTTAATTGATATGATTTTCTATATTAGTGGGTTATTTAAAATTTTAAATTCAAATTTAAAGGATAATTAAAGGTTTTTTTTTTTTCCCTCCTTAGTTGGGTTAACCAATAGAAAGTTTTTTTAATTATTTAAAAATATAAAAATTCTAAAAACTCATGTTGAGAATTTGGAGCTCCCATAACCCTTGGTAGGGCTGTTCATGGAAACCGCACACCCGCCTAACCCGTTTGAACCGACCGGACCTGACACATAACGGACGGTGAAGACAAGGTAGATGGTTGGCTGCGGGCCATTTTATTTGATTTTTTCGGATTCATGGTCGGTAATGGTTTTTATAATTTTTCATCCGTCGAAACAACAAATGTCTTGATTTAATTAGTGTGTAATTTTTTAATTGTCTTTTACTTTTCTCCCACCCACACACCCACTCACCTACCAAGCATCTCATATACGCTTCACAGTTTACAAGGTATGCTCTCTCATACACTTTACAAAGTTTGTTGTTGTCACACTTCACAAAGCTACACTTCATGAAGCTACTTTAGTGAACTCTTTTTTCAAAGAGAAAAATTGAAAAGGCAAAAGAAATATATAAAGAGTAAGAGAAAGTAGACCGAATAAAAAAAAAAAAGAAGCAAAGCAATCCAACCAAACTCTCTGTTTCTCTCTCACTCTCTTAACTCTCACTCTCTCATGTAACAAATCAAAGCTTCTCCTTGTTTTTCTATCTTTGAAGTTCAACTGTGACATTCTTTGAGATGTACGAAGCAAGATCTTCAGCCCTAAAAGAGAGTTATTGTCCAGAGATTGAGGTATCTCTCTTGATTCATTTTGGGGTTTTTATTTTTGATGTTTTGATCTATAATTTGTAGCTTTTTGTTGGTTAATACTTCATATTTTGATTCTCTAATCACGGTTGATTTGGAGGTTTCTAAGTATTTTTCATTTTCTTGTTTTGATTTTTTGATTCTCTATTTCTTATTGTTATGTTTTCATTTACTTGTGAATTGTACAAAATTATGAAGTTTAATCTATCATTATGTTAATTTCAATGGGCTAACTTTTGTTGTGATTAATGAAGTAATTTTAATTTTGAATTGGGCTGTAAGCAATTTTATTCCCTTAATTTTGGATAAAAAATGATAAAAGAAATAAAGGCCCAATATGTTATTAGCCCAATCCGCCCAAACCGACCACATCCGATCTGACAACCTGACTACCAATTTGGTTGATTTCGACAGGTGCTTGGTTCAAAAACGGTTGGGTAGAATGTCAATCCGAACTGATCCGGTCAGTTGCTGGGTATGTATCCAACCTGACCCCAACCGACTTGTGAATAGCCCTAACCCTTGGGGTTAAAACCCCCATTTGCTTATATAATATATTAGTGTTTCTTCCATGCTATGCACGGGTTGCGTTTACAATTATTTGTATACATGTGAATTGCGATTTTTAAATTTTTTTATTTTTTTTACACACAGAAAAAGGAATATAACAAATGCAGCATATCTTCAATCAATTATTTTATGTTTTCTTTTATTCAAAATTTAAAAATAATGTACGGACAAAATTTAAAACTAAATTAAGGAAACATTAACGACATTTTTTTACTTCTATATAAATACTTAAAAAAATAAACCTAAAAAAGGTAGTCAATATAAATATTATACATTAAGTAAAAAAATATGGTTAGCAATTATGCTTACATAAATTTACTATAGTTTTAATTTCAAATTTTCTTTTTTCTTTTTTTTTAAAAAAAAAAAAACTATTTTAAAAGAATTTTATTTAGCTAGTACCAAATAAATTTTTTTTAGCAAAAAGGAAAGTTATAAAATTTTGTTGTAAATTTTCAAATGTCTATTGTTAAACATTCTATTCTACTTACTTGTTTGTTTGCTTGCTTGCTTTGGGAGTTTTGATATTTGATATTTGCTCCACGTTCATTGTATTGTTTTCTTTATTTATTTTCTTCTTACTTGATTTTCGCATGATATTTCTTTCATAGCGCATTTTTGAGTGTATTAGTGAAAATATCATACACTTAAAATGCATAAAATTACAATATATAGAAAAAAAAGAAGTAAGTAATTATCCAAAACTAAAACTACTTTAACAAAAAATAAAAACAAAAAATGAAATTGCTTGAAATAGAAAATGAATTATTCATTTATTAATTAATTTTTAAAAACAAACTTTTAAAGAAAACAAAGAAAATTATATATATAAAAAAGCACATAAACCAAACATAAAATATAATACAAAATATATATGAATTATAGGATTTTCAAGAAGTGAGACTCATAAATAAATTTTGTAAAATTTTATCTATTCAAATACTTTTTGTGTATATTTTTTGTATTTTTAATCTTGAGAATGACATTGAAATAGTTTACATTTTTTACATTAGGTCCATCTCATAGCTTTAATAAACACAAATATAATAAATTTTATAACACAAAACACAAACAATTGTGAGACAAAGTATCAAAAAAAAAATGAAAGTAACGTTTAATGATGATGTAGAAGCACACCCGACGTTTTAATTGGAGGTATAACCAAACAAATCGCCATTGAAAAGGAAGATAGCCTTTAAATTTCATCACAATAATTACATAACTTAATATATAATTTTAATGTCTCTCACTCTTCCATACGTCCAATTCTCTATCAATATTAGAATGAATGCATGAACCAAAAAAAGGAAATATTTGAGAAGGCAAAGAGATGTGGTTTGAGACCTGTAGCTCAACTTTTTCGCCCCCCCTTTCGGAGAGCTTGAATTGGTCCTACAGTTCGGACTCCTGTCACGGTTCTGAATCTAGTCTCACAAAGTGCAATGTGAAACTGATAAACACCAAAGAGTCCAATCCGACAAATCATTTTGGAAAATCAGATTTTGAATCAAATAATGCTAAAACTGGACTGCTTTGCCAGATTACAGAGTCGCCACCTGAATGTTTTGTTTTTGGAAAATTTAGGAAATCTTGACTTGTGCCAAAGGCCACGTGTCCGTCATCACCAAAGTTGCCTCGATTCGGGAACTTGGGTACGAGAGGGGAAGGTCCTGAAATGAGCACCCCCGCTCGCCCGATCAAAGATTGGCCTCTACTAATCAAGATATGATGTTTTATAAATCTTATATGTTCTTATTCCGGTTATTTAGCTAACTTTACTATGTGACACTGTAGACGTGCCCGAACGTCCCGGCTTCGCGCGCGAATCGGCGCGAAATCCGGTTTGTTCATTAGGCTGCTACAGTTCGGACTCAATGTCACGGTTCTGAATCTAATCTCGCAAAGTGTAATGCAAGATTGATAAATCACCAAAGAGTCCAAATTCGGCAAATCGTTTTGGAAAACTAATTTTTATAAAGAAGTGCCAAACATGGATTGCTTTGCCAGATATAGAGTCGCCACCTAAATATTTTATTTTGAAAAAATTTAGGAAACCCTGACTCGTGCCTAAGGCCACGTATCCGTCATCACCAAAGTTGCCTCGGCTTAGGAACTTGGGTACGAGAGGGGAAGGTCATGCAATGAGCACCCCCGCTCGCCCGATCAAAGATCAGCCTTTACTAACATGATATCTTGTTTTTGAAAACACATGCGCTCTTATTCTGGTTTATTAGCTAATCTTACTACGTGATGTGCACAACACACAAGTATATACTAGATCGCCTAAATTGGAACAAAACATCTCATGTTTGTCTGTTTGAAAATGGTTTGAAGGTGCTACTCGCAAGTAGGCTAAGACGTGGATTTGCCACCCTCAAGTGGGCTTAGAAAAACATGATTTTGTCAGTCTCAAGTGGGCTTAAAACTCGCATTTCAATGAATTGTTCCAATTCAAGTAATCTAACCTTCACCCACAAGCATTCAGGCAGTTATATCATTTAAGCAAATAGCCTCATGGCAAGCATGCTGTCATGTTAACACTAACACACATGCAAAATGCTAAAGCGTAAAAGCTTACCTAGGACTCCGAGCCAAAACAACAACTAATTAGAAATCATGCATGATCCTAGTTATGTTAAGATGGCTAATGCAACACATGCGAAATGCAACTAGAAATAGGCTCGGCTATTCTAAAATGGCATATGAAATACAATTAGATAACATGTATTCAAGTAGGAATTGAAATACAATGCAGTTAGTATGATGCGCCGAGCCCGGTGCATGCAATATAAATGAATGGATGCAAACATGCGAGCATAGGAATGTTAACTGAAACATGCCCTAAAACTAACCATCGTAAGCGGGTAAGTAAAAGGGAGAAAGACGTGGGGTTGGAAGACATTCACACACTCACGCACACTTATTACAAAATTTGCCCTCTTGACGGAGGGTCTGAATGAGTAAGCTAAGCTAGCTACGCTAAGCTATTCTAACTAATCTAATAATCTAATTAGACTAATTATTACATAAACAAAATGAATAACTAGTTAACACTAAGCTAATTATTACAACACGTTAACTAATTAAACAAATTAGCTAGTTTAATTATTACATAACCGAATTGAAACGAATAGCTATACTAAGCTAGTTAAATATTACACAACAAATCAAATGACTAATCATTCAAACTAATCAACAGCAGTGAAATGGCCTCGCGGGCGAAGAAAAGATGCATGCTCGGTCGGCTTTGCTCGAAAATCCGTTGCCATGCCTTATGTTGCCTCTATTTGCACTGTTGTAGACTTCTGAAAACCTTGCAAATCTCCAAAACACTCTTGATCCACCTCATGGACATGCTGAGAGGTTATCGGCCAAGAGGTATGGCCATCGGCCAAGAAATATGGGTTATTGACCAAAAATGAGGCTATCGGCCAAATATTTATAGCTGATCGGCACACGAGATAGCCGGTCGGCCATCTCTTCCTGCAAACTCTCCTTTTTGCTGCAACAGAGCATAAACAGAGACATGGAAATGTATTTGCAAGAAAATGTGTGTACAACTACACCCCTTATCATGTCTTAAGCTCAAAGGAGTGTAGTGCTCGACTCTTGAGCCACCAATCACACATCTCAATGCATGATGGCCAAAGAGTCAAGCTTGCACAAACTCAATAAATGCATGACAAACAAGACACTTGGACTATCACCTTATCATGGATAATCAAAGGCAATGGAGACCAAGGGGGATTGGCTCATTTCATCACTTCAAGTATGAAATGAGCTAATCCACCTTGTGTTCAAACACAACACCGTGTTGCACATAATGCAATGCACACATACAACATGACATGCAAGACTCTCATGCTAATCTTGACATGTTAAGATGGTATGCAAGACTCCATCATGCAAACACTCATGCACAACATGTTAAGGGGTCAAGAACACCAAGGCTAGTGAAGAGGATAACACTATAAGCATGCAAGACAATGCTCAAATAGCCAAACCAGCCCCAAACAGACCTTATGCAGGCCAAAATAGTAGCCAAAATGGACTGAGATGATGGCTGGAAAGGCAAGAAAATGAGGCTTATGCAATGGCTCACAAATAAAGCATAAATGTACAACTCTCAAGAGCACTTAAAGAGTGGTAAACATGAGAGCATGGTAGAAGTTTATGGTCTGAAATTACCTACCAAATGATTCCATATCATGCAAATAGCTCAAATATGACATGCTAGGGGGCCCAAAGTGTAAGGCTAGCAAAGCCAAATACACTATACCTATACAAAACATGAAACATATGGCAAGTACAACCCAAAAATGTCCTAAAACAGCCCAAAATATGAATAAAATCATGCTGGAGCATAGCCAAAATATGCTAGAATAATGAGCCAAAACATCATGCATACAAGGCTAGTAAGCAAGATTTGCACTACAAGTACATGAAGCATGCAGGAGGTGACCAAATCAGCCCAAAACAGAGTTATATCATGTCCTAAAAGTCGCAAAAACATGCTTGAAAAGAGCTAACACAAGCCACAAAAAGATGCTACTTTATAGTGCTAACAAGGCATGGCATGGAGAGGAGAGGAGAGGAGAGGAGAGGAGGGAGGACAACCCCCTCCTATTTTGGACCTCAAAATAGGATTTTTACCACTGAAAATCCACTGGATTTCAGTGGTTAAAAGGGCACGAAAAGTTGTTTTGAAAGGCCTTGGAAGATGGCTCAAAAGTTATGCAAGCTAAGGAACAAAAGGGAGAGACAACTCCCTAGCCAAACAAGGCTTAAACCATCATTTTTAGGACCGAAAAATAGATATTTTCTCAGTTCAAAACCACCCCAAAAACAGTGTAGAAAGATGGCAAAACAATAGTGCAAGATAAGCTTAAATAGGGTAAGTTGTATACCTTTGAAGCAAAGCACACACTAGGCACAAAAGAGGCACTAAACCAAGCTTTAATCCTCTTTTTAGAGCTCAAACAAGGCTCCAAGTAAGCTTCAAGCAACCTTAACCCATAGATGGACCACTTTCACCAAGGATGTGTAGGCAAAAGAGAGGTATTTCTTTACTTGCATGCACAAAAGGCAAGAGGGAGAGACTTTAGAGAGAGAGGCAGAGGTCAAACTCTGAAAATTGTAGAGAGAGAGAGGGAGTTTTTAGTGAGAGAAGCTCTCAAAACTTGCTTAAGAAGTTCTCTCTTTTTGTTCTAATCTTCTAACCCTTGAAAAATGAGATATAAGGCTTCATTATATAGCAAAATATCAAGCTTGGTCGAAAATATCTGAGCTAGGACATGTGGCACAAGCTGGAAATAGTTAGAGGAGAAATATCTGCCAATTCTGGACTTTCTGGACATTTTTGGCTGATCGGCCAACATTTGTGGCCGATAAGGTTCACTTTTGGCTGACCTATGGCCGATGAGGTCCAATTGTGGCTGATGGAAAAAAATCAGTCCTGGTCCCTGACTTGAAGAAAGCCTAATTCCTTCATCTGGACTCCTTTTTAGGTCATTCTTGAGCCTAAACTGTAGCCCCGGAAGTCTTATTTCCAAATTTGGCACCCTCACCTCAAAATTTCAAGTGTGCTAAGAGATATCCCTCTTTTAGTGAAGACTGCTCAGTTTCGGTCCAACCGGAATGATGCCCAACTTCAGCCAATTATATCTCCCCCATCCGGATTCGGCTTTAGGAGATTCTTAAGTAAAAAATGAAGCCCCGGAAGTAAGATTTCCAACGGTGGTGGCCTCATAGCTGAAATTCAAGTATTCAAAAGGATAGGCCTGATCTAGCGAGGACTGCTCGTCTCTCTTTTAACGATTCATGCTCATCTTCTTTCTTAGCTAGGTTTCTTCCCTCTTCTCCTCTTTTCTTCAACTCCAAACCCCTAAACAAGGTGTTTTGAAAGATTTTTCAAAGATTTCACCTCTCTTTCATTCATTTTCACTTTGTCTTCGCTCGGTTTACCGAAAAGTGCGACATTTGACAAAATACGAGCCTCGGAACATCGTAGGAACTTTATTTCAAAAATATTTTGAAAGAGTGGGTTTTAAGGTCTAAAAACCATCCAAAATAGCTTTGGTCCAAAATGGGGTGTGAGGTTAGGATTTGACTCTCCTCTTGCCGAAGAAATCGAACCTTTGCCCTGCACATCTTTCATCACCAAGTAAACCATCAGTAACGCCCAAGTCTTAAGGGCGGTCAAAAATGGGGTGTCTACAGATGCACACAAGCAAGTATAGACTAAGTCGCAAGACTTGGAACGAATTCAATTCATGTTTGCTTTCAAAAATGGTTTGAACTTGTCACCCTCAAGTGGGCTAAAACGTGGATTTGCCACTTCGCAAAGTGGGCTTAAAACACACATTTATCGAATTGTTCCAATTCAAGTAACAAAGCCTTCATCCACAAGCATTCATGCAGTTAATCATTTAAGCAAATAGCCTCATGGTAAGCATGCTAAACATGGCAATAAGCAATTACACTCATGCAATATGTTAAATCGTAAAAGCTTACCGAGTACTCCGAGCCAAAACAAAAACTAGTTAGAAACAATGCATGATCCTAACTATACAAGATGCCTAATGCAACACATGCAATATGAAATTAATAGGCTCGGCTACTAATATGGCATATGATTTGATTTAATTTGATAACATGCTTTTAAACACGTATTCAAAGAAATGTATTGAAATTGCAAAGTAGTTTGAATGATGCACTGAGCCTCGGTGCATGCAAGACAAATGAATGATACAAACATGCGAACATAAGGTATGCTAATCGAAAATGATCCCTAATCTAACCATCGAAAGTGGTTAAGTAAAAGGGAGAAAGGCGTGGGGTTGGAAGACATGCACACATGCACTCACGCATACTTATTACAAAATTATGCCTTCGTAAAGGAGGGTCCGAATAAATAAGCTAAGCTACACTAAGCTAAGCTAGGCTAATTAATCTAATTAAACTAATTAGACTAATTATTACAAACCAAACGAATAACTAGTAAACTAATTACTAATTATTACAACACTTTAACTAATTAGCAAACTAGTTAATTAAAGCAAATGCATACTAACTAATTATGTAAGATATTTAAACTACACTACCTCAGCTCTGCCTCGGGTAATGGAGGATTCATGCACTTGGTTTTCGCCATGAAATGCCCTCCGGTTTGCTTTTGAGAGGCTTTGTTTGTAGGGTTAAGCTTACTCCAAGAACTTTCTGCTTCACCTTACCAAACCAATGCGGAGGACTGCACCAGTGGCTTGCCGGCCATGAATGCTTGCTGCCGGCCATCTGCCGGCCAAAAGTGTGCCCTGCCGGCCAATAATGCAGCACTGCTGGCCACCAATGAGCCACTACCAGCCACTGGTGCTTTGAGTCACCACATTGCAATAGAGCACAAACAGAGGAAAATAGAGGGTTTTCCAAGGATATGTTTGTACTGTGCCCCTCCTTATCATCTCAAAACATCAAAGGAGTGGCACTTCTTGGATCCAAAACCACCAATCAAGCATTTTCAATGCATGATGACCAAAGATCCAACGAGTACAATTTTAATAAATGTACAAAACAAGACTCGAGGCCATCACATTATCATGTGTGATCAAAGGCAATGGAGACCAAGGAGATTGGCTCATTTCATCACTTTGAGTATGAAATGCTCCAATCTTCCTTGTGTTCAATATAACGTCCGATTGAACACATGCAATGCAACACAACATGCTTAACTTGCTCAAGTTTTACTTGTCATGTTTTATTTACTCATTTTAATTACCAATCCATTCTTTAACCGGTTAAGTCCAAGGTGAGTGTCCTCTAATGAGAGAGGGGTCAACCAAATGATGACTTAAGACATGAGAGAGATTATGTCGTTGGTTAGTAGAAACCCTCAAAAGAGAATTAAAACCATTAAGTATAAGTCTCAATCTCAAGCTTAAACACAACCTTAAGGCTAACCAACCCTCAAAGCAAATGAAAAAGTGAAGAAATGAGGGAGGTTGCAGATATTTCAGTACTGAAATGACATGCAAAATGATACTACAACATGCAAGCAATTCATGCACAACATGTTTAAAAGCCAAAAACACCAAACTGGTGAAGATCACTACACTATAGGTATGCAATACAAAGCTCCAAAGCTACAAACACTTCAAAACAGTCCTAAAACAGCTTAAAAGGAGTTCTACAACATGCTTGAAGTAAGCTAAAAAAGGCTAGAATAAGAGGCCAACACATAGCACAAACTAGACCATTAAGCACAATTACACTACAAGCATACAAAGCAAGCCTCAAGTGGCCAAACTAGCTCAAAACAGAGCTAAAGCTAGTGAAAATAGTAGCAAAAACATGCTTAGATTAAGTCATAAAATGGTAGAAAAACATGGTCACATGTTAAGCTATCTACACTTACAAACAAGACACAAGGAGAGGAGGCTACCCCCTTTCATTTTGAACCTCAAAACATAGTTTTTACCACTGAAAATCTCCTGAAATTCAGTGGTTAAAAGAGCCAAAAAAGTTGTTTTAAAGAACTTTGAAAGATGGCACAACAACTTAGCAAGCAAGCAACAAGAAGAGTAGACTATCCCTAACTCCAAACAAACCTCAAACCACTATTTTAAACCATAAAAATAGAGATTTTAGAGGTCAAAACCAGCCTCAAAACAGTATGCAAAGAAGGCAAAACAAGTGTTTAAAATAAGTTTAAAACACAAATGTTCTACCTCTTGAAGACAAGATACACTTTAGGCACCAAAATCAAGCCAAACCAAACCAAAATCCTTTTTTAGAGCTCAAATAAGACCTCAAGCAGCCTCAACACAATGGTGATCAAGTTTGATCAAGGGCTCATATGCAAGAGTGTAGAGAATTTAGGCTATAAGGCACAAAATATTTAGAGAGAGGATTCTAGAGAGAGAGAGAGAGAGAAATTTTTTTGTCTTCAAAATTTCCAACTCGCACATATGCAAGAGGGGGCCTCTATATATAGAAGATACAATCCTCTCAAAGAGATCTAGCCATACACGTGCAAGAAGATGGCTTAATCTGTGCAAACAGCTGGCACAAAATATCAGAAAATATCTATTGATACATGGGTGGCCGACTGGCCATCAGTGATGGCTGGCAGGGGCTCATTGATGGCCGGCATGGCACATCAATGGTTGGCAGGCCAAGAGCCATGGCCGGTAGTGCCCAAGGATGGCCAACAGGCCATGAACAACAACATGCTGAAAGGGCCTACACATGGTCCAAAAATGAAACAGAATGGATGCAGGGTTTGTAAAACTCAAACCTGTGGCGTTCCGCCGCGGATTTTGAGCGCTCGACGAGCAATCAAACTCATCACTGGATGTATCTACAAGAACATCCAAGTCTTGATGAGGACGGTCAAAAATGGGGTGTCTGCCAGACCTTTTAATTGCTGAATTCTATTAATTAATAGTTATTAGGCTTCAATGGTTGAGTTTCTAATATTTATTAGTCATTAAAGCTGAGTTTTCGAGTTTCATCCATAATTTGAGAGTGGACACGTGTCAAGCCTTTACACAGATACTTGGCACATTTTTTTAGCATTATTAATGAAATGCACAGTATATATATATATATATTTACAATTGCAACTTGTTATTTTTTAATAAGAATTTATATTTATTTTAAATATTTTTTTAATATAGAAATTATTTTTTTAAGATTTTAATGAAATGTACAGTGTAATTTTTTTTTCCTTTTTTTTTCCCAATTGTAACATGTTATTTTTTTAATAAGAATTTATATTTGATTTAGATATTACTTTTACTATACAAATTATCTTTTAGATTTTAATGAAATGCACAGTGTATTTTTTTCGCAATTATAACCTGTTATTTTTTAATCAGAATTTATATTTGTTTTAGATATTTGTTTAATATATAAATTATTTTTTACAGTGTAATTTTTTTTCTCTTTTTTTTTTCCACAATTGAAACCTATTATTTTTTTAATAAGAATTTATATTTATTTTAGATATTTTTTTAATATATAAATTATTTTTTTTAGATTTTAATGAAATGCAGTGTAATTTTTTTCTCCTTTTTTTTTTTTTGTAATTGCAACATGTTATTTTTTAATAAAAATTTATATTTGTTTTAGATATTTTTTAATATACAAATTATTTATTTTTAGATTTTTTATAAAAAATAATTTAACAATCTCATCACTAACCATAGTGTATGGGAGAAGTTGAAAATGGTGCGGTAGTTAGTATAAGAGTAATAAAAATTTATATTTGTTTTAAATATTATTTAATATACAAATTATTTTTTACAGTGTAATTTTTTTTTCTTTTGTTTTTTTTGCCAATTGCAACCTGTTATATTTTAATAAGAATTTATATTTGTTTTAGATATTTTTTTAATATACAAATTATTTTTTAAAGATTTTTTATAAAAATAATTTAACAATCTCATCACTAACTATAGTGTATGTGTCACGACCCCATTCCGCCCCTAGTAGAATGGTGCCGAGATGGCCAGTAATCTGAGATTACCAATGGCCAACTTACAAAAATTCACACAATCAGAGTATACATATGGGGCTTACATGTGCGGAAGCATAAATTTAAATCTAAGTAGTCCATAAGAGTTGTGCATAGATCAAATAAAATGACATACATCTTAACATGGTTTACAACTTGGATATAAATAAAATAAAGTACATGTTACATATTGATCAAAAGGCTTCTCAAGCTGACATATACAAAAGAAATGAGTTACAAACTAAGAAGCATAATCTTCAAGATGCTAGCAAAACATGAATCTGAAAACAACTTGCAAATAACATCTTAGGCATCGCCGCCTTCTTGCTCGTCACCTACATATATATAAAGGGGAGGGTGAGCTTGGATACTCAGTGAATGATATTAGTAATAAAGGTTTGAATGAATGATATCCGAGATCTTTATCAAAACAATACATATCATAGCTTATAACAAAACACGGGATGAATCAAGTTCATCAATCAAATTCTTTCAAAGCTTTTTGGATGTTTAATAACATCTACATAATATCAAGGGATGACATTTTTGACAAAACAAAGGAATAACTGTCCCAAAATCGAAGCACACCCGTTCATGACCGTCAGTGGCCGACTCGGAATCGGTTAGACAACCCACCCAGCAAACCGTCGATGGCAAAATGTAACCCACCCATACGAGACCGTCGGTGGTACCATCCACACATGACTGTCGATGGCAAAGAGATATCTCATCATACGTGCTACATAGGCTTAACGTCTCCTAGCACGAAAGGACCTTCCAAAAATGTCATCAAAACAAACATAATACCTGATACAAAACTAATGGATAATCATTCATACTTGATTAAATACTTTTCTAAAGCGAAACAAAGCAAAGCTTTATCAAGACATTATAACATAGCTTTATTAGAAATACCACTCACATAGCTCTTCGGGTGTGGGGATTAAAGCAAGGATCCAAGGCCTACAAGCACATAATAAATCCCATTGAATGCATTTCAAGAAGACAAGAAGAGATGCTCAAAGATGGATATGAAATGCATTCTCAAAATAAGCTTTACATGAGTGCAAATGATCCCGGCATTTCTTTCCAAAACCAAGTCAAGACAAAGCAAAATGTGTGGTGGGAGTTAAAACACTGTTTTTCTTCTAGGGAAAACATGTTGGGTACCAACCAGGTCTTGGAATGGATGCACAGAGACGATCTAGGCAAAAATGGCCTAGCTGGGTGAACTCAGGGAGTCTTGGTTGAGGTCCCACACCTCTTGGCTGAGGTGTGGTCTCCTAGGCCTAAGCGTGCGGCTGCCTACCGAGATGTGCATGCAAGATAGGTTAAGGTGCAAGTGGTCATGCAAGGTTAGCCAAAGTGAGATACGATGCTTGGCCTAGGTGTGAGGTCTAGGCAAAAGTGGGTCTCAATGACCACATTTAGGGAAATAAAGTCTGGAAATCTGGGTTTCCTCCTTGAAGAACATGAACATGAAGAACATGAATGCTAAAATTATAACTTGTTATTACAAAATATGAGATTTCATGGCATGAGTTCAAAAACATGGACCTGGGTACCTACACTTGAAGTTTTCATGAAAACAAACACAAAAACATGGGACTTGTTTCAAACTTTCGGATCAAACATGGTTTTTCTTCAAGAACACAAGAACAACATTTTTCTCTTTCTAAGACCGAACTTTAAATTAATGCATGGCTCATGAATCATGCTAGATCATGCAATGTGATCAAATAAACATAAAGAACGACAAGAGTAGGTCAAGAATCTAACCTCAAAACACGGATCAAACGGTTCAAACTCTAAGGATCAAGCTTGGAAATCTATTCTTACTCTAAGAACTTCTTCTTCTCTCTTCCTAGAGCTTCTCTCTCTACAAAGTTAGGATATGATAAAATGATATGGGTTTCTCAGCTAGTACCTGACTTAACCCTCTGCTGGGACACGTGGCACTACCGGATTGGATCTCCTCAAAAAGGTGCTAGAATGAAAAGACAAGGATATGACAAAGTGTGTATAACAAGTAAGGTGGCATGGGCACTTTGACAAGGCAATGATTTCGGATTAGGACATAGGCTTCGGCAAGTAAGGTCTCACTGATCTCGGCCAGGAAGGATAACACTCAGCCTAGATGTGCCACACCTCGGTCTAGGTCATACCAGTCCAGGAACAAGATCACTAGGTGCAAGGATCAAAGATCTAGGACGCCTATATGATAACATCTCGGCCTAGATGATACACATCTCGGTCTAGGTCAGGGTGAAGGTGGAGGTCAACCAAAGTGGTTCCAAGATGGTCCTAGGTGTTGAGATGACAAGAAAGGAACAAAACATACATATAACACTTAGGCAAAACACATAAGCACAAAACAAGACAGGGACTTTTACTTAGGCAAAACAAGTCTAAGTCTACAATGCAAGCTTAACAGGACAAGACCATGTAAATGTTCATGAACATGACTAAGACAAGAATGAAGGTCGTTATAGTACGGAAGAAGTTGAAAATGGTGCGTTAGTAAATATGAGAGAAGTCAAAAAGGCTTGTGGGTTGGGAAAAGTAAATAAATGCTATGGCTTTCTTTTTTTTTTTTTAAAATCAAAAAATTAGAAAAATTAAGATTGAGATATTGGAGCTCCCACAAGACTTGTAGGTTAGGAAACTTCCTTTTCCTTATATAATATATATATATATAGATATGGGAGTATAAGATTTATTTTACTTCAATGAAACAACTTACTTTTTTCTTTTTCTCCCGATGTGGGATTATAAAATAAATCATATCATAATCTAATTAGAGTTTTTATTTTAAAATTTAAACTATCTTAAACTGAATTATGCACAATACTACAATATTAACTGTAAGTATAAGATTACTTTATACGAGTGAAACAATTCATTTTTTCTTTCTTCTCCCGATGTAGGATTATAAAATAAATCATAAACTAATTATAGTTTTATTTTTATATGGTTAAATAGAAGTTAACCAATGGATTTTTTTTAATTGTTTAAAATTAAGAAAAATCAGTATAAGAAATCGTGGTTAAATCGACAAATCAGTCAAAATTAGGTCAATCTTTAATTTATTTCGAATCAAAAAAATCTAACCAATATATTTTGATAAAACCGCTAAAATCAAGGTTAAACTAGCAGATTAGTCAAATCGAAATTGGTTCACCCTATCGGAAGCTTACAAATTGAGACTTCAAGTGAAGGACGAAATGGAGCGCGTATGGGATTCTGAGACTGAAAGGACGATGAGTGAAATGGCAAAGGGTAAGAGACAACCCCTCAATTAATGTGTCAGGAGCAAAACAGCGCATTGAAAGATGAAATAACGGGCGTTAAATTTAAAAGGACAGAAGTGATGTGCGTCACTTATAGGGTTTGACGGCGGAGGGGATAGTGTCACGTGACTAAAGCCTAAACAAAATCACCTTCTAAAAAAAGATTTGCAGAATGCAGGAGGCCCGTTTGATTAATTCACAACGAACGGTGACGATCATTATCGCCAGAGATAGGTACATAGGCCTAGCTCGTATAAATGAAATGACCGTCCGATGAACCTGATCAAACAAATGAGGCAGTTAGTAGGCTGTCCTTAAGAGGCTTGACACAATCTGAGCCGCACATAATAAGGCAATCTAATGCAAAGGATCAAAGCAACTTGGCCACTTGCCCGACCAAGGTCTGGTGATAATCAGAACCCTTAGATGAAGATGCTAATCCAACGGACAAGGCTAGGATCACAACGCTATAAAAGGGGAAGTAAGGAAAAACAAATAGTAAGTAAAAAAAAAAAAAAAAAAACTATAAAACCTATACCATAAAGTAATTATTATATGGCCGATTTTATGTCTAACTTGATCGTCGGAGGGTCCTCCAGACCAGATCTGGTTAGGAGTGATCACTAACCAATTAGTTTCTGTTTGTAGAGTAAAAGAATGGCTATCTTATCTCACATTCCCTGTGGAGAATCCTCAACCTTCCACAATTTTAAATAGGGTAAAGTACAAATACACTCATTGAGATTTGATTAAAATATGAATCGCCTCCTGTGGTTTTGAAAATTACATTCCACCCCTTGAGATTTTTAATTTCATAACAAATCACCCATTTTATTAATAAATCATTAAGTCAATTAACAGTTTTTAATGATGTTAAAAATATGTTTCAATTAATAATTTAGGTATTTTTTTTATTGTATAGGAGAGCAATTATGAATTTCATTTTTTTAGTTAATTTTGTTAAATCAAAAATTCTAATAAGGGAGTATTTGTAATTTTTTAAATCACAGGGGACAATCTGTATTTTAAGCAAACCTCGAAAGATGTATTTGTAATTTATCCTTTTAAATATGATCGACATTCTACTATAATTTTAAATTTACACCATATATCTTATTTTTGAAATAAATTTTAAGACATTTATAACATGACATAAGTGTCTGTAGATATGTAAAATGAAAAGGTTTTCTACAGTCAAACTCCAATCTCTATAAATAGCTCGTCTAGTACGTTATCATTTTGTTTTCACAAAATTATATTTTTAATAAGTTTCGAGTGTTTACATTATCTCAAACAATATCAGTTGGAGATACAAACACACGTTGTTTTGGACACATATGATAATTTTTGTTAAAACTTAATACTAAGCATGCCAAGATTGACCCAAGCAACTATGGACAGACCTAAAACATGGCAAAATGAACACAAAACCTTCACAAGGCTAAGCCTAAAACATGCTAGAACAAAGGCTAACCACCTAAGGCATATTAAGGCAATAACAAGGCATTACATGGTCGGTATGCTAAGCATGCATGGTGTACCAAAACCAACACACAATAATGTTATATCATGGCATAATAAGCATGGAAAACAGCCTAGACGTGATCAACAAACACTCAAGCATGATGCTCCCTCAAGAGGCCAAAAGTGCCCTTTTCAAGGACAACAAGGAGAGGGGTGGCCCTCTCATTCTTGAGACTTCAAGGCACCATCTTCACCACTGAAATCCCTTAAGATTTCAGTGGTGAGGAGGCCCAAGCACCAAAGTCTTGGAGCTCACCAAAAATGGCACAAAATGGGGCCTCTCAAGGCCTAAGGGTGGTCAAACACCTCCAAACCACAAAACACTCTTAACAAACAATCAAGAGGGCTTAAAAATAGAACTTTTTTGTATTATACACTAAGCACAAAAACAGTTCTAAGATAGGTAGAAAAGTAATGCAAAAATAAAAAATAAAAGGGAAGTTTCTTACCCTCGAAGCTCTCCTTCACAAACAATGCTCCAATAGCCTTCCTTTGCTTAAATCCAGCTCCAAAACACTAAAACAACCCTCCAAGGGTCTCAAGTTCAAGAGATGGTGTGTTAGTGTGTGTTTGTGAGCAAAAGTGGGACAAAACACACACTTATAGAGATAGAGTATGTATCAAACCCTAACCTTAGAACTCAAGCTTTACAAAAGCTGTCTAAAATGTCTAACCCAAATCTCAAGAGAAGAAGCTCTCCTATATAGGCAATTCTCTCTTGTAAGGCTTCCAAAACAAGCCATTCAAGAGGGAAATCCCTCCATACACGTGTATGGAGGGGAATGGGGTGGGTGCCAGCTATCACAGCTGGCACAAAATATCTGTTAAAAGCAGATGAACAGTAGTCGGCTGGCCAAAATTGTCATTTTGACAAAATTGATGGCCGGTCGGCCAAAAAGAGTGCCGGTCGGCCAAATATATGGCCGATGGACACAAACAACAGCCGGTGGCCTCAAGCCACGGCCGGTGATGTGTGGGGATGCCTCACAAGGCATTCCCTGCCCCTCCAAGGCAAAACACAAGTGTTTGGTGCAAAACCAGACACAAAACGGTCGAGTTCGGAGATCTTGAGGCAAGGCGCGTAGCCGAGACCTCCGGGAACTCCAAACGAACACAAACATGGATAATCACCGAGTGTTTCAACGGTGACGTCCAAGTCTTGAGGACGGTCAAAAATGGGGTGTCTACACTATACCATAAAGTAAATATTATATGGCCGATTTTATGCCTAACTTGATCGTCGGAAGGTCCTCTAGACTAGATTTGGTTAGGAGTGATCACTAACCAATCAGTTTCTATTTGTAGAGTAAAAGAATAGCTATCTTATCTCACATTCCCTGTAGAGAATCCTCAACCTTCCACAATTTTAAATAGGGTAAAGTAAAAATACACTCATTGAGATTTGATTAAAATACGAATCGCTCCCTGTGGTTTTGAAAATTACATTCCATCCCTTGAGATTTTTAATTTCATAACAAATCACCCCTTTTATTAATAAATCATTAAGTCAATTAACAGTTTTTAATGATGTTAAAAATATGTTTCAATTAATAATTTAGGTATTTTTTTATTGTATTGGAGAGCAATTATGAATTTCATTTTTTTAGTTAATTTTGTTAAATCAAAAATTCTAATAAGGGAGTATTTGTAATTTTTTAAATCACAAGGGACAATCTGTATTTTAAGCAAACCTCAAAAGATGTATTTGTAATTTATCCTTTTAAATATGATCGACATTCTACTATAATTTTAAATTTACACCATATATCTTATTTTTGAAATAAATTTTAAGACATTTATAACATGACATAAGTGTCTGTAGATATGTAAAATGAAAAGGTTTTCTAAAGTCAAACTCCAATCTCTATAAAGAGCTCGTCTAGTACGTTATCATTTTGTTTTCACAAAATTATATTTTTAATAAGTTTCGAGTGTTTACATTATCTCAAGCAATATCAGTTGGAGATACAAACACACGTTGTTTTGGACACATATGATAATTTTTGTTAAAACTTAATAATAAAATTATTATTTATAGAATCAGCATGCTTATTGCTACAAAATTACAAAATCAGAATGCATATTACAAAATTATAGATTAAACAAATACACATGATTTAATGATTTATGAATAATTGTGTGTATTTAGATGTTACATACTATGCAGATTAAACATGTTCTGTAAAATTATTTATAAAATATATATATAAATAATGTTATAAATTTGTATTCATTTATTTACAATCAAAAGAGCCTTCAGAACAACATATTATTTAAAAAAAATCACTATTATATAAGGTTTTTTATTTATTTATTGATATACACTTTATGTATATAAATAAATTTTTTAAAGCAAAAATTTTAATGTATACATTATTTGCACTCTATCCCGTTTATGTATAAATCAGGTATAATTCTAAAAAATAATTATATATTCATGAAAAAGTTAATGACTTAATAGTTAAAATTTATAAATTTTATCATTATTTTGGAAAAAAATTTCAACTACACACTGATTGGTCATTTCCCCTTATGTAAATGCACATTCTGTCTTAGTAATACTAAGATTACATATTCACATGTATTAAAGGCGTCATACACGTAATTTTGTAAGATTTATTTGTGTAGGGTCTACCTGAAAAGTCATATGAGGAAGAATAATGTTATATTCACTAATTAGTATATGAATTAGTGTACCAATTGATGATGTGACATAATTTAAGAAGTTTTGGGTATTTGTAATGTGATTAATGAGTGAGATCAATAACAATGTCATAAGTAGTGTTAGTACACTAGTTAGTACACTAATTGGTACATATAACACCACCGTATGAGGAATTTACAAATCGAAAAATGTTTGGGGCCTTAATTTTTGTGGCTCAAATGGCTCAAAATTGTCAAAACGACGTCGTTTTGGCAATTTTGATGTTGTTTTGTATTCAAAACGACGTCGTTTTGGCAAATTCGAGCCATTTGAGCCACAAAAATTAGGGCTCTCTACCATTACTGTTTACAAATCAATGTTACTATCCTAAAGTAATTATAAATTTATGAATCTATAATTAATTATTTTTTTAAAATTAATACTGGTTTGTTATTTCCTCAAATTACAGCTATTGACATATTTTTTATATTCAGTTTTACATGTTATTTATGTTATTAAATTTATTATGGGCTGTTTTGACAACATACCAAAAAAGTCAAAAGTTAACTTTTCACTTATTTTGGGTCATATCACTTAGGGGTGCAACTTGGGTTGGGCGAGCTCAGCCCGAGCAACTTGAACGTAGCCCGAATTTTTTTAGGGTTTGGACAAAATATTTTCAAATTCGGTAAGAGCTTGCACAAAAATTCAGAAATCTGAATTAAATTTGGACAGGCTTAGGCAAAGATGTTAAATAATCTGAGTAACCCGAAACCCGAATTATACATATATAAATATATAAAAATACTAAATATACATATAAATTATTAGTCATTACATGATATTAAAGTAATTTAGATTATTAAATCATATTGAATATATATTATATACAAATAACATAAAATCTTATCTTCTTTTTTTTTATTATTTTCACTCATAAATTCTAAGGACTACTATAGCGGCATCTCTTTTACATTATGTAAATTATTTGTTTTGATGGTATTAATATTAAAAAAATGTAAATAAAGGCAAATTTTAATAATTTAATAATTTAACTGCAAAAAAAAAAAACTGAAATTCATTTACAATTTGGACAATTGAGAGAATTTGGGTTTAACTTGAGTTAGGCTTGGACAGGTAATCTCGGGTTACAGTTTCAGCTTGGGACAAGTCTCAACACAACTTGGGGCTGGACAACTTCCCAACCAAATCGAATCTGCCTGAGTTGGACCCCAACATCACCTCTCACATGAAACAATGAAAAAATTAAAAAAAATTAAAAAATCAACTTTTAACCATCTTTTCGAAACACTCTTTTGTCATATGCTATAATAATAATTACAGCAGTGATAGAGGCCTCGAATTCGAGGCTTCGAATTTGGCTCAAATGAAGTTTTTTTTTTTTTTTGGGCTGCTGTGTGTGTTAATTTTTTTTTTTAAAAGTCTAATATAAAATATTATACATCATCATATAAAATTATATGAAATTAATAAAATTTAACCAACAACTTAATTGATCAGTCAAATTTATCACTTAACCAGTCCAACTTAATTGACTGATCAGTTAATTTTATTACTTAACTAGTCCAACTTAATTGACTGATCAGTCAGACTGTTGATTAAAATTCATTAATTCCATATAATTTTGTACGATGAGTTGGTACAGGATGTCTAGTTTTTTGGCACACCCCTACACATAACCATCTTTAAAAAAATTAAAAAAAAAAACCAATACAGCCTAACAAATAAAATAAAATAAAATTAAAAAAAAAAATTGATCAATCAATTTTATTACCCAATCAATTCAACCCAACTTACTTACAAAATGTTTAATTTTTTAGCACACCCCTATACATAATCAACCCTATAAAGAAAAGAGAAAAAAAAAAAACAAAAAAAAAAAAAAACAAACTAACACAGCTTTGGAAGAAAAGAAAAAAAAAAAAAAGATTTCGAGGCAAATTCGAGACCTCAAATTTGAGGCGTCAATCATTTTTCTAATAATTATTTTATAAATCCGGTTGATTACATGATCGCATACGTGATAGTGTTGACTAAACTGGAAAAAATATTGCTTACAGTGTCGTGATTTATGTTATTGAATTTATTATATCCTCTACTACAGTAATAATTATTTTATAAATCCGATTGATTACATTATCGCATACGTAATATAGTGGGGTGCTATGTAATCGCATACGTAATAGTGAGTTGATTTTTTAATTATTTTGATTTTTTTGTTTTTTTTTTAATCCTTTTATATATAAAAAATGTGAAAAGTAATTTAACTTAAAATGAATTAAGAGGTAAAAGTTAACTTTTAATTGAGTTGCCAGATTACCAGAGTGCTGTCTAAATTGGAAAAAATGATTGCCTACTGTGTTGTGATCATATCTACTAATGGAACGATTCTCAGAAATTTCTACAATTTTACCCATATACACACTATATATTATTAATATATCACCTATGCCATATATGGGATAAAATAATATATTATTTATTAAAAATATAATAGTTATATATATATATTTTTTAATTTTATCTATCATAAATAAAATTTTATATATAAATTTAAGAGTTTTATTTCAAATGTTCATTTACTATAACATATAGACTAGTATAGATAGATTAAAATTATTGCATTGACAATTAATAATTAAAATTATAATTTGTTATAAAAAAATGACATAGTTATAATATTTTACTATTTTAGAATAAAAATATATTAATTTTGAAAAATTGTCATATTGATTTTTGAAAGTGAAATAATTAAAGAAATTTTAAAAACTTAATGAGTAAGGAAGAATTATCGTAGCATGTAAGACCGCTGAAATTACGGTTAAACCAACAAATTATTCAAACTAAAAATGGTTTAGCTTAATCAGTTAGGTCAAAAGATCAACCAACTTACACAAAAATTAATTAATTAAAATAAAGTATATGTTACATTTTGATCAAAAAGCTTCTCAAGCCGACATATACAAAAGAAATGAGTTACAAACTAAGAAGCATAATCTTCAAGATGCTAGCAAAATATGAATCCGAAAACAACTTACAAATAACATCTTAGGCGTCGCCGCCTTCTTGCTCGTCATCTACATATATATAAAGGGGAGGGTGAGCTTGGATACTCAGTGAATGATATTAGTAATAAAGGTTTAAATGAATGATATCCGAGATCTTTATCAAAACAATACATATCATAGCTTATAACAAAACACGGGATGAATCAAGTTCATCAATCAAATTCTTTCAAAGCTTCTTGGATGTTTAATAACATCTACATAATACCAATGGATGACATTCTTGACAAAACAAAGGAATAACTGTCCTAGAATCGAAGCACACCCGTTCATGACCATCGGTGGCCGACTCGGAATCGGTTAGACAACCCACTCGGAAAACCGTCAGTGGCAAAACGTAACCCACTCGTACGAGACCGTCGGTGGTACCATCCGTACATGACCATCGATAGCAAAGAGATATCTCATCATAGGTGCTACATAAGCTTAACGTCCCCTAGCACGAAAGGACCTTCCAAGAATGTCATCAAAACAAACATAATACTTGATACAAAACTAATGGATAATCATTCATATTTGATTAAATACTTTTCCAAAGCGAAACAAAGCAAAGCTTTATCAAGACATTATAACATAGCTTTATTAGAAATACCACTCACATAGCTCTTCGGGTGTGGGGATTAAAGTAAGAATCCAAGGCCTACAAGCACATAATAAATCCCATTGAATGCATTTCAAGAAGACAAGAAGAGATGCTCAAAGATGGATATGAAATGCATTCTCAAAATAAGCTTTACATGAGTGCAAATGATCCCGGCATTTCTTTCCAAAACCAAGTCAAGACAAAGCAAAACGTGTGGTGGGAGTTAAAACACTGTTTTTCTTCTAGGGAAAACATGCTGGGTACCAACTAGGTCTTGGAATGGATGCACAGAGACGATTTAGGCAAAAATGGCCTAGCTGGGTGAACTTAGGGAGTCTTGGTCGAGGTCCCACACCTCTTGGCCGAGGTGTGGTCTCCTAGGCCTAGGCGTGCGGCTGCCTGCCGAGATGTGCATGCAAGATAGGTTAAGGTGCAAGTGGTCATGCAAGGTTGGGTAAAGTGAGATACGATGCTTGGCCTAGGTATGAGGTCTAGGCAAAAGTGGGTCTCAGTGACCACATTTAGGGAAATGAAGTCTGGAAATTTGGGTTTCCTCCTTGAAGAACGTGAACATGAAGAACATGAATGCTAAAATTATAACTTGTTATTACAAAATATGAGATTTCATTGCATGAGTTCAAAAACATGGACCTTGGTACCCATACTTGAAGTTTTCATGAAAACAAACACAAAAACATGGGACTTGTTTTAAACTTTCGGATCAAACATGGTTTTTCTTCAAGAACACAAGAACAACATTTTTCTCTTTCTAAGACCGAACTTTAAATTAATGCATGGCTCATGAATCATGCTAGATCATGCAATGTGATCAAATAAACATAAAGAACGACAAGAGTAGGTCAAGAATCTAACCTCAAAACATGGATCAAATGGTTCAAATTTCAAGGATCAAGCTTAGAAATCTATTCTTACTCTAAGAACTTCTTTTTCCCTCTTTCTAGAGCTTCTCTCTCTACAAGGTTAGGATATGATAAAATGATATGGGTTTCTCAACTAGTACCTAACTTAACCCTCTGCTGGGACACGTGGCACTACCGGATTGGATCTCCTCAAAAAGGTGCCAGAATGAAAAGACAAGGATATGACAAAGTGTGTATAACAAGTAAGGTGGCATGGGTACTTTGACAAGGCAATGATCTCGGATTAGGACATAGGCTTCGGCAAGTAAGGTTTTACTGATCTTGGCCAGGAAGGATAACACTCAGCCTAGATGTGCCACACCTCGGTCTAAGTCATACCAGTCCAGGAACAAGATCACTAGGTGCAAGGATCAAAGATCTAGGACGCCTAGATGATAACATCTCGGCGTAGGTGATGCACACCTCGGTCTAGGTCAGGGTAAAGGTGGAGGTCAACCAAAGTGGTTCCAAGATGGTCTTAGGTGTTGAGATGACAAGGAAGGAACAAAGCATGCATATAACACTTAGGCAAAACACATAAGCATAAAACAAGACACAGACCTTTACTTAGGCAAAACAAGTCTAAGTCTACAATGCAAGCTTAACAAGACAAGACCATGTAAATGCTCATGAACATGACTAAGACAAGAATGAAGGTCGTTATAGTACGGAAGAAGTTGAAAATGGTACGGTAGTAAATATGAGAGAAGTTAAAAAGGCTTGTGGGTTGAGAAAAGTAAATAAATGCTATGGCTTTCTTTTTTTTTAAAATCAAAAAATTAGAAAAATTAAGATTGAGATATTGGAGCTCCCACAAGACTTGTGGGTTAGGAAACTTCTTTTTCCTTATATAATATATATAGATATGGAAGTATAAGATTTATTTTACTTAAATGAAACAACTTACTTTTTTCTTTTTCTCCTGATGTGGGATTATAAAATAAATCATATCATAGTGTAATTAGAGTTTTTATTTTAAAATTTAAACTATCTTGAATTGAATTATGCAGAATACTACAATATTAACTATAAGTATAAGATTACTTTATACGAGTGAAACAATCATTTTTTCTTTCTTCTCCCGATGTAGGATTATAAAATAAATCATAAACTAATTATAGTTTTATTCTTATATGGTTAAATAGAAGTTTGCCAATGGAATTTTTTTTAATTGTTTAAAATTAAGAAAAATCAATATAAGAAATCGTGGTTAAACCGACAAATCAGTCAAAATTAGGTCAATCTTTAATTTATTTCGAATCAAAAAAATCTAACCAATATATTTTGATAAAACTGCTAAAATCAAGGTTAAACTAGCAGATTAGTCAAACCGAAAATGGTTCACCCTTTCGGAAGCTTACAAATTGAGACTTCAAGCAAAGGACGAAATGGAGCGCGTATGGGATTCTGAGACTGAAAAGACGATGAGTGAAATGGCGAAGGGCAAGAGACAACTCCTCGATTAATGTGTCAGGAGCGAAACAGCGCATTGAAAGACAAAAAACGAGCGTCATCATTAAATTTAAAAGGATAGAAGTGATGCACGTCACTTACAGGGTTTGACGGCAGAGGGGCTAGTGTCACGTGACTAAAGCCTAAACAAAATCACCTTCTAAAAAAAGATCTGCAGAATGCAGGAGGCCTGTTTGATTAATTCACAACGAACGGTGACGATCATTATCGCCAGAGATAGGTACATAGGCCTAGCTCGTATAAAAGAAATGACTGTCCGATGAACCTGATCAGACAAATGAGGCAGTTAGTAGGCTGTCCTTAAGAGGCTTGACACAATCTGAGCCGTACATAATAAGGCAATCTAATGCAAAGGATCAAAGCAACTTGGCCACTTGCCTGACCAAGGTCTGGTGATGATCAGAACCCTTAGATGAAGATGCTAATCCAACGGTTAATGCTAGGATCACAACGCTATAAAAGAGGAAGTAAGGAAAAGCAAATGGTAAGTTAAAAAAAAAAAAAAAAAACTATAAAACCCATACCATAAAGTAAATATTATATGGCCAATTTTATGTCTAACTTGATCGCCGGAGGGTCCTCCAGACCAGATCTGGTTTGGAGTGATCACTAACCAATTAGTTTCTGTTTGTAGAGTAAAAGAATAGCTATCTTATCTCACATTCCCTATGGAGAATCCTCAACCTTCCACAATTTTAAATAGGGTAAAGTACAAATACACTCATAGAGATTTGATTAAAATACGAATCTCCCCCTGTGATTTTAAAAATTACATTCCACCTCTTGAGATTTTTAATTTCATAACAAATCACCCATTTTATTAATAAATCATCAAGTCAATTAACAGTTTTTAATGATATTAAAAATATGTTTCAATTAATAATTTAGGTATTTTTTTATTATATAAGAGAGCAATTATGAATTTCATTTTTTTAGTTAATTTTGTTAAATCAAAAATTCTAATAAGGGAGTATTTGTAATTTTTTAAATCACAGGGGGCAATCTGTATTTTAAGTAAATTTCGGGAGATGTATTTATAATTTACCCTTTTAAATATGATCGACATTCTACTATAATTTTAAATTTACACCATATATCTTATTTTTGAAATAAATTTTAAGACATTTATAACATGACATAAGTGTCTGTAGATATCTAAAATGAAAAGGTTTTCTAAAGTCAGACTCCAATCTCTATAAAGAGCTCATCTATTACGTTATCATTTTGTTTTCACAAAATTATATTCTTAATAAGATTTGAGTGTTTACATTATCTCAAAAAAATAGAGAAGGTATTGGAGAAATCATCAAACAATATCAGTTGGAGATACAAACACACGTTGTTTTGGACACATATGATAATTTTTGTTAAAACTTAATAATAAAATTATTATTTATAGAATCAGCATGCTTATTGCTACAAAATTACAAAATCAGAATGCATATTACAAAATTATAGATTAAACCAATACACATGATTTAATGATTTATGAATAATTGTGTGTATTTAGATGTTACATACTATGCAGATGAAACATGTTCTGTAAAATTATTTATAAAATATATATATAAAAAATAATGCTATAAATTTGTATTTATTTATTTACAATCAAAAGAGCCTTCAGAACAACATATTATTTTTTTAAAAAAAATCACTATTATATAAGGTTATATTTTATTTTATTTTATTATTGATATACACTTATGTATATAAATAAATTTTTTAAAGAAAAAATTTTAATGTATACATTATCTGCACTCTACCCTGTTTATGTATAAATCAGGCATAATTCTAAAAAATAATTATGTATTCATGAAAAAGTTAATGATTTAATAGTTAAAATTTATAAATTTTATCATTATTTTGGAAAAAAATTTCAACTACACACTGATTGGTCATTTCCCCTTATGTAAATGCACATTTTGTCTTCGTAATACTAAGATAACATATTCACATGTATTAAAGGCGTCATACACGTAATTTTGTAAGATTTATTAGTGTAGGGTCTACTTGAAAAATCATATCAGGGAGAATAATACTATATATACTAATTAATATATGAATTAGTATATTAATTGATGATGTGACATAATTTAAGAAGTTTTGGGTATTTATAATGTGATTAATGAGGGAGATCAATAATAATGTCACTAGTAGTGTAAGTACACTAGTTAGTACACTAATTGGTACATATAACACCACCGTATGAGGAATTTAAAAATCAATGTTACTATCCTAAAGTAATTATAAATTTATGAAAAATTTTATGATTTTAATTATTAAAGTATATAAAATTTATCATGAATCTATAATTAATTATTTTTTTAAAATTAATACTAGTTTGTTATTTCCTCAAATCATATCTATCGACATATTTTTTATATTCAGTTTTACATGTTATTTATGTTATTAAATTTATTATGGGCTGTTTTGGTAATATACCAAAAAAGTCAAAAGTCAACTTTTAACTTATTTTGGGTCATATCACTTAGGGGTGCAACTTGGGTTGGGCGAGCTCAGCCTGAGCAACTTGAACCTAGCCCGAATATTTTTAGGCTTTGGACAAAATATGTTCAAATTCGGTAAGAGCTTGGACAAAAATTTAGAAATCTGAATTAAATTTGGGTAGGCTTAGGCAAAGATGTTAAATAATCCGAGCAACCCGAAACCCGAATTATACATATATAAATATATAAAAATACTAAATATACATATAAATTATTAGTCATTACATGATATTAAAGTAATTTAGATTATTAAATCATATTGAATATATATTATATACAAATAACATAAAATCTTATTTTTTATTTATTTATTATTTTCACTCATAAATTCTAAGGATTACTATAGCGGCATCTCTTTTACATTATATAAATTATTTGTTTTGATGGTATTAATATTAAAAAAATGTAAATAAAGGCAAATTTTAATAATTTAATAATGTAATTGCAAAAAAAAAAAAAAAAAAAAAAAAAAAAAATTTGAAATTCATTTACAATTTGGACAATTGAGAGAATTTGGGTTTAACTCGGGTTAGGCTTAGGCAGGTAATCTCGGGTTACAATTCCAGCTTGGGACAGGTCTCAGCACAACTTGGGGCTGGACAACCTCCCAATCAGACCGAACTCGCCTGAGTTGCACCCCAACATCACCTCTCACGTGAAACAATGAAAAAATTAAAAAAAATTAAAAAATCAACTTTTAACCATCTTTTCGAAACACTCTTTTGTCATATGCTATAACAATAATTACAGCAGTGATAGAGGCCTCGAATTCGAGACCTCGAATTTGGCTCGAATGAAGTTTTTTTTTTTTTTTTTTTTTTTGGGGCTGCTGTGTGTGTTAATTTTTTTTTTTTAAAAGTCTAATATAAAATATTATACATCATCATAAAAAATTATATGAAATTAATAAAATTTAACCAACAACTTAATTGACTGATCAGTTAATTTTATCACTTAACCAGTCCAACTTAATTGACTGATTAGTCAGACTGTTGATTAAAATTCGTTAATTCCATATAATTTTGTACGATGAGTTGGTACAGGATGTCTAGTTTTTTGGCACACCCCTACACATAACCACCTTTAAAAAAAAAAACCAACACATCCTAACAAATAAAATAAAATTAAATTAAAAAAAAATTTGATCAATCAATTTTATTACCCAATCAATCCAACCCAACTTATTTACAAAATGTTTAATTTTTTAGCACACCCCTATACATAATCACCCCTATAAAGAAAAGAGAAAAAAAAAAAAAAAAAAAACAAACAAACTAACACAGCTTTGGAAGAAAAGAAAAAAAAAAAAAAAAAAATTTCAAGGCAAATTCGAGCCCTCAAATTCGAGGCCTCAATCATTTTTCTAATAAATTTTATAAATCCGGTTGATTACATGATCGCATACGTGATAGTGTTGAGGCCAAGTTTGGCATCCTTAAAAAAATTCAAAAAGTCAAAAAGTCACTATTCTATTTAAGTCACATCATCTTATTTAAGTCACATCACCTCTCTAACACATCACTTCAAACCCAACCCAAATCCAACCCATATTTCATAAAAAGTCAAAAAATGCACTTATTTAATCTTCCCAAACTTGACCTAAACTGGAAAAAATATTGCTTACAGTGTCGTGATTTATGTTATTGAATTCATTATATCCTCTACTACAGTAATAATTATTTTATAAATCCGATTGATTACATTATCGCATACGTAATATAGTGGGGTGCTATGTAATCGCATACGTAATAGTGAGTTGATTTTTTAAATTATTTTGATTATTTTGTTTTTTTTTTTAATCCTTTTATATATAAAAAATGTGAAAAGTAATTTAACTTAAAATGAATTAAGAGGTAAAAGTTAACTTTTAATTGAGTTGCCAGATTACCAGAGTGTTGTCTAAATTGGAGACTGCCTACTGTGTTGTGATCATATCTACTAATGGAACGATTCTCAAAAATTTCTACAATTTTACCCATATACACACTATATATTATTAATATATCACCTATGCCATATATGGGATAAAATAATATATTATTTATTAAAAATATAATAGTTATATTTTTTTTTTATATTTTATCTATCGTAAATAAAATTTTATATATAAATTTAAGGGTTTTATTTTAAATGTTCATTTATTATAACATATAGACTAGTATAGATAGATTAAAATTATTGTATTGACAATTAATAATTAAAATTATGCTTTGTTATAAAAAAATGACATAATTATAATATTTTACTATTTTAGAATAAAAATATATTAATTTTGAAAAATTGTCATATTGATTTTTGAAAGTGAAATAATTAAAGAAATTTTAAAAACTTAATGAGTAAGAAAGAATCATCATAACATGTAAAACCGCTGAAATTACGGTTAAACCAACAAATTATTCAAACCAAAAATGGTTTAGCTTAATCAGTTAGGTCAAAAGATCAGCCAACTTACACAAAAAATAATTAATTAAAATAAAGTATATGTTACATCTTGATCAAAACGCTTCTCAAGCCGACATATACAAAAGAAATGAGTTACAAACTAAGAAGTATAATCTTCAAGATGCTAGCAAAATATGAATCCGAAAATAACTTACAAATAACATCTTAAGCATCGCCGCCTTTTTACTCGTCATCTACATATATATAAAAGGGAGGGTGAGCTTGGATACTCAGTGAATGATATTAGTAATAAATGTTTAAATGAATGATATCCGAGATCTTTATCAAAACAATACATATCATAGCTTATAACAAAACATGGGATGAATCAAGTTCATCAATCAAATTCTTTCAAAGCTTCTTGGATGTTTAATAACATCTACATAATACCAAGGGATGACATTCTTGACAAAACAAAGCAATAATTGTCCCAGAATCGAAGCACACCCGTTCATGACCGTCGGAGGCCGACTCGGAATCGGTTAGACAACCCACCCGAAAAACCGTCGGTGGCAAAACATAAACCACCCGTACGAGACCGTCAGTGGTACCATCCGTACATGACCGTCGATGGCAAAGAGATATCTCATCATAGGTGCTACATAAGCTTAATGTCCCCTAGTACGAAAGGACCTTCCAAGAATGTCATCAAAACAAACATAATACTTGATACAAAACCAATGGATAATCATTCATACTTGATTAAATACTTTTCCAAAGCGAAACAAAGCAAAACTTTATCAAGATATTATAACATAGTTTTATTAGAAATACCACTCACATAGCTCTTCGGGGGTGGGGATTAAAGCAAGAATCCAAGGCCTACAAGCACATAACAAATCCCATTGAATGCATTTTAAGAAGACAAGAAGAGATGCTCAAAGATGGATATGAAATGCATTCTCAAAATAAGCTTTACATGAGTGCAAATGATCCCGGCATTTCTTTCCAAAACCAAGTCAAGACAAAGCAAAACGTGTGGTGGAAGTTAAAACACTGTTTTTCTTCTAGGGAAAATATGCTGGACACCAACCAGGTCTTGGAATGGATGCACAGAGACGATCTAGGCAAAAATGGCCTACTTGGGTGAACTCAGGGAGTCTTGGTCGAGGTCCCACACCTCTTGGCCGAGGTGTGGTCTCCTAGGCCTAGGCGTGCGGCTGCCTGCCGAGATGTGCATGCAAGATAGGTTAAGGTGCAAGTGGTCATGCAAGGTTGGGTAAAGTGAGATACGATGCTTGGACTAGGTGTGAGGTCTAGGCAAAAGTGGGTCTCAGTGACCACATTTAGGGAAATGAAGTCTGGAAATATGGATTTCCTCCTTGAAGAACATGAACATGAAGAACATGAATGCTAAAATTATAACTTGTTATTACAAAATATGAGATTTCATGGCATGAGTTCAAAAACATGGACCTGGGTACCTATACTTGAAGTTTTCATGAAAACAAACACAAAAACATAGGACTTGTTTCAAACTTTTGGATGAAACATGGTTTTTCTTCAAGAACACAAGAACAACATTTTTCTCTTTCTAAGACCGAAATTTAAATTAATGCATGGTTCATGAATCATGTTAGATCATGCAATGTGATCAAATAAACATAAAGAATGACAAGAGTCGGTCAAGAATCTAACCTCAAAACACGGATCAAACGGTTCAAACTCTAAGGATCACGCTTGGAAATCTATTCTTACTCTAAGAACTTCTTCTTCCCTCTTCCTAGAGCTTCTCTCTCTACAAGGTTAGGATATGATAAAATGATATGGGTTTCTCAGCTAGTACCTGACTTAACCCTCTGCTGGGACATGTGGCACTACCGGATTGGATCTCCTCAAAAAGGTGCCAGAATGAAAAGAAAAGGATATGACAAAGTGTGTATAATAAGTAAGGTGGCATGGGCACTCTGACAAGGCAATGATCTCGGATTAGGACATACGCTTCGGCAAGTAAGGCCTCACTAATCTCGGCCAGGAAGGATAACACTCAGCCTAGATGTGCCACACCTCGGTCTAGGTCATACTAGTCCAGGAACAAGATCACTAGGTGCAAGGATCAAAGATCTAGGACGCCTAGATGATAACATCTCGGCCTAGGTGATACACATCTCGGCCTAGGTCAGGGTGAAAGTGGAGGTCAACCAAAGTTGTTCCAAGATGGTCCTAGGTGTTGAGATGACAAGGAAGGAACAAAGTATGCATATAACACTTAGGCAAAACACATAAGTACAAAACAAGAAAGGGATCTTTACTTAGGCAAAACAAGTCTAAGTCTACAATGCAAGCTTAACAAGACAAGACCATGTAAATGCTCATGAACATGACTAAGACAAGAATGAAGGTTGTTATAGTACGGGAGAAGTTGAAAATGGTGCGGTAGTAAATATGAGAGAAGTCAAAAAGGCTTGTGGGTTGGGAAAAGTAAATAAATGTTATGGCTTTCTTTTTTTTTTTAAATCAAAAAATTAAAAAAATTAAGATTGAGATATTGGAGCTCCCACAAGACTTGTGGGTTAGGAAACTTCCTTTTCCTTATATAATATATATATATATATATAGATATGGGAGTATAAGATTTATTTTACTTAAATGAAACAACTTACTCTTTTCTTTTTCTCTCGATGTGGGATTATAAAATAAATCATATCATAGTCTAATTAGAGTTTTTATTTTAAAATTTAAACTATCTTGAACCGAATTATACACAATACTACAATATTAACTGTAAGTATAAGATTACTTTATACGAGTGAAGAATTCATTTTTTCTTTCTTCTCCCGATGTAGGATTATAAAATAAATCATAAACTAATTATAGTTTTATTTTTATATAGTTAAATAGAAGTTAGTCAATGGAATTTTTTTTAATTGTTTAAAATTAAGAAAAATCAGTATAAGAAATCGTGGTTAAACCGACAAATCAATCAAAATTAGGTCAATCTTTAATTTATTTCGAATCAAAAAAATCTAACCAATATGTTTTGATAAAACTGCTAAAATCAAGGTTAAACTAGCAGATTAGTCAAACCGGAAAGGGTTCACTCTATCGGAAGCTTACAAATTAAGACTTCAAGCGAATGATGAAATGGAGCGCGTATGGGATTCTGAGACTGAAAGGACGATGAGTGAAATGGCGAAGGGCAAGAGACAACCCCTCGATTAATGTGTCAGGACCGAAACAGCGCATTGAAAGACAAAATAACGGGCGTCATCATTAAATTTAAAAGAACAGAAGTGATGCGCGTCACTTACAGGGTTTGACGGTGGAGGGGATAGTGTCACGTGACTAAAGCCTGAACAAAATCACCTTCTAAAAAAAGATCTGCAGAATGCAGGAGGCTCGTTTGATTAATTCACAACGAACGGTGACGATCGTTGTCGCTAGAGATAGGTACATAGGCCTAGCCCGTATAAACGAAATGACTGTCTGATGAACTTGATCAGACAAATAAGGCAGTTAGTAGGCTGTCCTTAAGAGGGTAGACATAATCTTAGCCGCACATAATAAGGCAATCTAATGCAAAGGATCAAAGCAACTTGGCCACTTGCCTGACCAAGGTCTGGTGATAATCAGAATCCTTAGATAAAGATGCTAATCCAACAGTCAAGGCTAGGATCACAACGCTATAAATGGGGAAGTAAGGAAAAGCAAATGGTAAGTAAAAAAAAAAAAAAAAAACTATAAAACCTATACCATAAAGTAAATATTATATGGCCGTTTTTATGTCTAACTTGATCGTTGGAGGGTCCTCCAGACCAGATTTGGTTAGGAGTGATCACTAACCAATTAGTTTCTATTTGTAGAGTAAAAGAATGGCTATCTTATCTCACATTCCCTGTGGAGAATCCTCAACCTTCCACAATTTTAAATAGGGTAAAGTACAAATACACTCATTGAGATTTGATTAAAATACGAATCGCCCCCTGTGGTTTTGAAAATTACATTCCACCCCTTGAGGTTTTTAATTTCATAACAAATCACTCCTTTTATTAATAAATCATCAAGTCAATTAACAGTTTTTAATGATGTTAAAAATAAGTTTCAATTAATAATTTAGGTATTTTTTTATTGTATAGGAGAGCAATTATGAATTTCATTTTTTTAGTTAATTTTGTTAAATCAAAAATTCTAATAAGGGAGTATTTTTAATTTTTTAAATAATAGGGGGTAATCTGTATTTTAAGCAAATCTCGAAAGATGTATTTGTAATTTACCCTTTTAAATATGATCGACATTCTACTATAATTTTAAATTTACACCATATATCTTATTTTTGAAATAAATTTTAAGACATTTATAACATGACATAAGTGTCTGTAGATATCCAAAATGAAAAGGTTTTCTAAAGTCAGACTCCAATCTCTATAAAGAGCTCATCTATTACGTTATCATTTTGTTTTCACAAAATTATCAAACAATATCAGTTGGAGATACAAACACACGTTGTTTTGGACACATATGATAATTTTTGTTAAAACTTAATAATAAAATTATTATTTATAGAATCAGCATGCTTATTGCTACAAAATTACAAAATCAGAATGCATATTACAAAATTATAGATTAAACCACTACACATGATTTAATAATTTATGAATAATTGTGTGTATTTAGATGTTACATACTATGCAGATGAAACATGTTCTGTAAAATTATTTATAATATATATATATATATATAAAATAATGTTATAAATTTGTATTCATTTATTTACAGTCAAAAGAGCCTTCAGAACAGCATATTATTTTAAAAAAATCACTATTATATAAGGTTTTATTTATTTATTTATTGATATATACTTTATGTATATAAATAAATTTTTTAAAGGAAAAATTTTAATGTATACATTATTCGCACTCTATCCTGTTTATGTATAAATCAGGCATAATTCTAAAAAATAATTATATATTCATGAAAAAGTTAATGACTTAATAGTTAAAATTTATAAATTTTATCATTATTTTGAAAAAAAATTTCAACTACACACTGATTGGTCATTTCCCGTTATGTAAATGCACGTTCTGTCTTAGTAATACTAAGATTACATATTCACATGTATTAAAGGCGTCATACACGTAATTTGTAAGATTTATTTGTGTAGGGTCTACCTGAAAAATCATATGAGGAAGAATAATGCTATATTCACTAATTAGTATATGAATTAGTGTATCAATTGATGATGTGACATAATTTTAGAAGTTTTGGATATTTGTAATGTGATTAATGAGGGAAATCAATAATAAAGTCATAAGTAGTGTTAATACATTAATTGGTACATGTAGCACCACCGTATGAGGAATTTACAAATCAGTGTTACTATCCTAAAGTAATTATAAATTTAGAAAAATTTTATGATTTTTATTATTAAAGTATATAAAATTTATCATGAGTCTATAATTAATTATTTTTTAAAATTAATACTGATTTGTTATTTTCTCGAATCATATCTATCAACATATTTTTTATATTTAGTTTTACATGTTATTTATGTTGGAGAAATACTAGACTACTAATTAGTGGTGGCTCTAATGATGTGGCAGTGGGTCCCACCTACTGCTACAGTGTGTTTGTGCCTTGTTTTTTTTTAATTTTTTTTTTCAATTGCCACCTCACTAGTAGTGAGATTAGTGATGGCAAATTAATGGTCTATAGCATTGATTTTTATGTTATTAAATTTATTATGGGCTGTTTTGGCAACATACAAAAAAAGTCAAAAGTCAATTTTTAACTTATTTTGGGTCACATCACTTAGGGGTGCAATTTGGGTTGGGCGAGCTCAGCCCGAGCAACTTGAACGCAGCTCGAATTTTTTTAGGATTTAGACAAGATATTTTCAAATTCGGTAAGAGTTTGGACAAAAATTCAGAAATCTAAATTAAATTTGGGCAGGCTTAGGCAAAGACGTTAAATAATCCGAGCAGCTGAAAATTCGAATTATACATATATAGATATATAAAAATAATAAATATGCATATAAATTATTAGTCATTACTTGATATTAAAGTAATTTAGATTATTAAATCATATTGAATATATATTATATACAAATAGCATAAAATCTTATCTTTTTTTTATTTATTTATTTTCACTCATAAATTCCAAGGACTACTATAGCGACATCTCTTTTACATTATATAAATTATTTGTTTTGATGGTATTAATATTAAAAAAATGTAAATAAAGGCAAATTTTAATAATTTAATAATGTAACTGTCAAAAAAAAAACTGAAATTCATTTACAATTTGAACAATTCAGGCAATTTAGATTTAACTCGGGTTAGACTTGGGCAGGTAATCTCGGGTTACAATTTAAGCCTGGACAGGTCTTAGTACAACTTGGGGCTGGACAACCTCCCAACTAGATTGAACCCGGTTGAGTTGTACCCCCAACATCACCTCTCACATGAAACAGTGAAAAAATTAAAAAGTTAATTTTTAACAATCTTTTCGAAACACTCCTTTATCTTATACTATAATAATAATTATTTTATAAATCCGGTTGATTACATGGTCGCATACGTAATAGTGTTGTCTAAACTGGAAAAAATATTGCTTACGGTGTCGTGATTTATGTTATTGAATTTATTGTATCCTCTACTGCAGTAATGATTATTTTATAAATCTGATTGATTACATTATCGCATACGTAATAGTGGGGTGATATGTAATCGCATACGTAATAGTGAGATGATTTGGGAAATTGATTGAAAGTTAAATTTTCAATTATTTTGATTTCTTTTGTTTTTTTTATTACTTTTTTATCCTTTTATATATATAAAAATGTGAAAAGTAATTTAACTTAAAATGAATTAAGAGGTAAAAGTTAACTTTTAATTGAGTTGCCAGATTGCCACAGTGTTGTCTAAATTGGAAAAAATGATTGCGTACTGTGTTGTGATCATATCTACTAATGGAACGATTCTCAGAAATTTCTACAATTTTACCCATATACACACTATATTTATTATTAATATATCACTTATACCGGGATAAAATAATATATTATTTATTAAAAATATAATAATTATATTTAATTTTTTATAATTTATCATTCGTAAATAAAATTTTATATATAAATTTAAGGGTTTTATTTCAAATATTCATTTACTATAACATATAGACTAGTATAGATAGATTAATATTGTTGTATTGACAATTAATAATTTAAATTATGTTTTGTTATAAAAAAAATGACATAGTTATAATATTTCACTATTTTAGAATAAAAATATATTAATTTTAAAAAATTGTCATATTGGTTTTTGAAAGTAAAATAATTAAAGAAATTTTAAAAACTTAATGAATAAGAAAGAATCATCGTAGCATGTAAAATCGCAAAAATTACAGTTAAACCAGCAAATCATTCAAACCAAAAATGGTTTAACTTAATCAGTTAGGTCAAAAGACCAACCAGCTTACACAAAAATTAATTAATTAAAACTTTTAAATTTTATTATATTAAAATTTAAATTGTCACTAAATATGAAAAGCATTCTATTAATTTAAATTTAAAATTGACACAATATAAATTTAAAATTATAATAATGTATCCCATAATTTATAAGTTTTAAATACAAATTTAAAATTATCATAATTATCTCATAATTATTTATCTTTATATGCATCAGTTTTAATCATTTTAATTATACTAAAAAGGAAGTTAGTGTAATTATGTGAAAATGTAGAGTTAATTATACATACATATATATATATATTTTATGTTATTATTATTATTTTTGTAACTCGAGATAGATACATGAAGTTTCGTGGCTACAAGCAACTTCCAACTAATTGGGCCTAATTTGGAAACTTGGTTAAAAGTTAAAAATTAATTTTTAATCTATTTTGGATTACATCACTTCTTTATTTTTTTTATATTTTTTTAGTAAAAGTCAAAAAGTTAACTTTTAACAAAATTTTCAAAACAATCTCTATGTATACTTGGAGCAACTGGGGTAGACAAACCTCAAGTTAGGTCGGATTTGGATCAAATTTATACTACAAGTTAGGTCGGATTTGGATCAAATTTATACTACATAGTAAGAGTATATAGGTTGTTCTCAATCTGGCCCAACTTGATATTAGAACAAATCTAATTATTCGAAACCCAACCTTAAAAAATTTCAAATTCTAAACTAGGCCATTTAAACCAATGCATATAAGTATTATTTTTTTAGCATTGAATTAAATTATTTAAATTATTTTATTTCTTATTTGAATTTAAAATGTTAACAAAAATTCAGTAATAAAATAAATATAATTTTAACAAATATTTTAATTTAAACCCTATAGAAAAAAGTGTATATATATATGTGTGTATTTTGTCTTTTACATTTTTACTACTTTATAATTAAAAAATATAAAATTATAATTAACATTTTATAATTGGGTTGGCTAGGTTGAGTTGGATTGGGCTGAATTAAAAATCTTTATCTCAAACTTAACCCAAATATTAAATGTACAAAATTTTATTTTAACCTAATTCTATAAATAAAATATATTTTTTAAATTCTAAAAATATCAAGTTAAATTGAACGAGTTAAACGGGCTATTAGATCGATAGCCACCCTAAACAAATCACTGGCAATGCGTCCGGATCCTCTAGAGTGGTCCTCTACAGTGATCCTCTAGAGTGATATATTATGGCGCGACACGTGTCCCATAATATAATCAACGGCTGAGATGAGCCAAAACCAAAAAAAAAAAAAAAAAAAATTTGCACAGTTTGCTCTGCAGATCGAGAGGCAGGAAGAGAAAGAGAAACCAAGGAAAATTTTCTTCATCATCATCCATTTTCTTCCATTTCTTCTTCAGTTCCTCTGGTTTCAACCCCAAGTACTCACAGAGCTCTGTGAACAACAGTTGTCTGCTCTTCTTCATCGCCTCTTCTCTCTGCAACTGATGGCTATCCATCTTCTCTACCTCGGTGACTAAATCTGATACGAACTCTGAATCGTTAGAGCTTTTGGTGCAGGAGATTTGGGATTTTTTGGATGTGTTGATGGTGAGATGGGTTATGGAGGGGAAGCGGGAATGGGTTTGGAATTTTGTTAGGTGTGAGAAGATTTTGGGATGGAGGAGGTGAAACCCTAGAGCCATTTTGAGGGTTTGGTTGTGGGTTTTGGGGAAATTGAGGTTTTGATGTGGTTGGAATGTTTAGATTGAGAGCGAACATGCTTCTTCCTCAGCTCTCTCCTCCTCCTCTCTCCTCTCGATCTACAGAGCAAACTGTGCAAAAATTTTTTTTTTTTTTTTTTTGGTTTTGGCTCATCTCAGCCGTTGATTATATTATGGGACACGTGTCGCGCCATAATATATCACTCTAGAGGATCACTGTAGAGGACCACTCTAGAGGATCCGGACGCACTGGCAATACCTAAACCTCGAAATGCGAAAATACTTGACAAAATGCCAAATACAAATATTTAGCCGGTTGCTGTGAGCCGCTGTGGCCCCTTGTCCCGAATATATTTCAATGCTTAAAATTATTCATATTATAACATTCGTTAATCAAATTATTCATATGAAAATTAAATTGGTTAAATATATGTAGTCTTATAATAAGAGTATATTTTTTTTAAAAAAAAATAAACGATTAATATAATTTTAATAATTTTTAAAAATAATTAAGACTTGATCATGGATTATAAATATTTAATTAATTTAATTTTTTTATGTATATTATATTTGACAAATCTTATAATATGAATTATTTAAATCATCCAAATAAACTTAGAAAAGCTTCTCAAAGCAAGGCACAACAGTGTTGCTGTCTCTTGGGGCCCGTTTGTTTTACTGTCTAGCTATCCGGAGTGGACTGCTAGTGATGAACAGTAATAATATATCATGTTTGTTTTGTTTATGATATTCCGAATTGGTAGTTCTTTTGGACTATGAAAGGCCTTGGACGAGGGGATTGATAGTTTAGGTGAGAAGATGGTATTAGAAAAGAGTCCGTTTAGTATAGGGTGTTACTGGTCGTCCCCCAGAATCAACCGATCAATTGCAAGTTTTTATTTTTATTTTTTTACCTGTTAGCCATTTTTTTTTAAACATTAATGTTTAATATTTTTATTTTTTTGTTAAGTAAAAATCATAATTTAATTTATTTTATATTTTATATTTATTTAATTTAACAATCCATACACTAACAATTATTATCCAAAGAAAATGCAATTTTTTTAATTCCCTCATTATCAATCCTCTTTATTCTACCTCTGAAAATAAATGAACCTTGGGGCATACTAGCAACCCTTAGCCCAAGTGAACTCCTGTGATGATGTGGGGTCCATTTTCATTGTAGATAAGTGACTTGAAGGGCAATGATACAGAACTTTAAAAGTAGAGCTCTAATTTGAGTTGATAAGAAAAAAAATAAAAAAAACAATAAAGAGATACACATCACATCACAACATATGCGAGGTCCAGTGTATAGAGCTTTCCTAGAACTCTCTTTGTAGAGCTCCAAATCATTTTTGCTATGTTGTTAAAAAAGTGTGTGATTGTAGACTTAAAGGTTGTTTAGGAATAGAATTTTTTAGTGTTTTTTTTTTTTTTTTTTTGATTTTTTAGTTAAAATATATGATAAAAAAATTAATATATTTGAGATAATTTTTTATAAAAAGATGTGTAAAAAAAATAAAAAATAAAAATAAATCTTTAAATTTATTATATTTATTGACTTTTTAATTTTTTAATTTTTAAACTAAAATCACAACTTACCCAAGGAGGCCTTATAGTATCTTTTAATATGATCTGTATTGTAACGATAGGGGACAATGTAGGATTTCCATATATATATATATAGAGGAAATATTGAATGTGTATTTATAATTATAAAAGAAATTGGCATAATTCCATAATTTTCGAATTATAACTAAAAAAAAAAAAAATCATAACCAAACACATAAAAAAATAAAAATAATATATATATAACTAAATATTTCAAAATAATGTCATAATTAAAAAAAAAAATTGACATAACTAAAGCACATATAGTATGAGGTGTGTATGAGAGGGATTAATCCTCTCTTTTCTTTTCTTTTTTCTGTTGTTTAACTCTCATTACCTATAAAAAAAATATAGTATGAGGTGTGTATAATAAAATTACCTATATATTATATATATATATATTGTTCAACACTCTACCTACCCTATATAAGTAATAAAATTATCCATATTATATATATATTGTTCAGCATTCTACCTAACCTATATAATAACTTCTTGAACACATTGTGAAAAATACAGCAAGTTTCTCTCCTATTTTTCTCTCTTTCTGTTTGTCTTATATTTATATCAATAATCGTAAGTAATAATGGCTAATAATAAGGTGGTTCTGTTGGATTTATGGGCTAGCATGTTTGGGATGAGGGTGAGAATAGCATTGGCTGAAAAGGGCATTGAATATGAATACAAGGAAGAGGACTTGTGGAACAAGAGCTCACTGCTTCTTGAGATGAACCCGGTTCATAAGAAAATTCCGGTTTTGATTCACAATGGAAAATCGGTTTGTGAGTCCCTCATTGCTGTCGAGTACATTGATGAGGTCTGGAATGAGAAAGCTCCATTGTTGCCCTCTGATCCTTACCAAAAAGCTCAAGCTAGGTTCTGGGCAGACTATGTTGACAAGAAGGTGAGTACACTTGTTTTGTTGTGTCAAGGGTTTAATTTTTTTCCTACTTTTTAAAATTTGGTGCTGTTTGATAAAAATAAAAATAAAAATAATTTATAGGAGAAATTAAAAAAAAAATCCTAGGATTTTATCCTTTTAACAAATTAAATTCTGAATTTTTAATTTGACAATTTAAATCCTAAAGTTTTGATTTGTTTTCAATTTAAACTATTTGTCTATTTTTGTTAGGTAAAATTAATGGAAAAAAAAGATATTTTAGTTATTAAACTCAATAAAAATGATATTTTAGACATTTTATGTATACTTTTACATTAAGTTTAATAACAAAAATATTCTTTTTCTTTCGATTTTACTTAACAAAAATAGGCGAATGATTTAGATTAAAGCAAATCAAAAGATTGAAATTTAAATTGACAAAATTAAAAATTTAAGATTTATTTTGTTAAAAGTCTCAAGCCTTAGGGATTTTTTCTAATTATCCCTAATATATTTTATTACAATTGTTGTAATTTTTTTTTTTTAAAAAAAATGATATTTTAGTTATTAAACTCAATAAAAATGATATTTTAGACATTTTATGTATACTTTTACATTAAGTTTAATAACAAAAATATTCTTTTTCTTTCGATTTTACTTAACAAAAATAGACGAATGATTTAGATTAAAGCAAATCAAAAGATTGAAATTTAAATTGATAAAATTTAAAATTTAAGATTTATTTTGTTAAAAGTCTCAAGCCTTAGGGATTTTTTCTAATTATCCCTAATATATTTTATTACAATTGTTGTAATCTTTTTTTAAAAAAAATAAGTAAAAAGAGGTGATTGCCATACAGTGGTTGACATTGGTTTCTAGAGAGAGAGGTGACTGGTGGTGGTTAGATGTGATTGTCAATCTGGAGGTGGTGACTGGAGGAGGTCGACAGTAGTGGTGGTAAGAGGAGATTTTCAATAACAATGGCTGAAGATGATGGGTGGCTGGTGGTGAGTGATGGAAGGAGAGAGTAAAAGAAAAAAGGAGGAATGAAAATTTGTATTTGAAACAAATAAATTAAATTTTTTTTGTTACAAATAAATTATTTATTTAATTTTTTGTAAATAATAATTCACTTAACTAAATTTTGCCTATAATTTTTAAATTTTTTATAAATATAAAACGATTACAAATGTAAATGTTACTCAATGGCCTCTAGTATTATGTTGATACAAATTTGGAATAATTAGTGAAATTTTGAAAAAAAAAAATTTATATATTGATAAAAAAATTGTAATTTATTTATTAATATTTATAATTTTTTTTACTGATTTATAATTATTTTTTCAAAACTCTGATTTTCCCTTTAAATTTCTCCAGAGTCAAATCTATATGTTGTTGGGATTTAGACCTGAATGCCTGGTTTGAGTTATTTTATTTTATTTTATTTATTTTTTGTTTTATGTATTTATTTATTTTTTGTTTTATGTATTTATTTATTTATTTCTCGTGAATGGTGAAGGTTTGTTTGGTAGCCAAGAAGCCCAAGAAAATAAAACCACAGCTGAGAATCTTGTACAGTAACTACCGTCCTCACATAATTACAAGATTTCAAGGCATGGAATCAAACTCACCGTCTCAATAAATTTTGACTTTTTGTTTATTTTTTATAATATTTTATTTTTTTAACATATACAAACTAAATAAATACATTGTAATATTTTATTTAAAAGTTTTATATTTTAATTTTTTAAGCATTATACACTAAGGGCATATTTGATTAGTATTATAGTATCGGATTGAAACTGTTAGTTCATGTACTCACAATCTTATATTTGATTGTAAATTTTATTAATTGGATTATATGCACGGCGGATATTCAATATGATAAAATTGACAAATTTTTCATATTGTGAGAGACTGGGGATTATAATTTAAGTATGAAAAAAAAAATGAATTCATAATAAATAGTTATCTCACTAATTTAATTAGATAATTAATCCTACACTAATTAATAGAATTATTAATTTTTCACTGTTAATCCTGTTAATCAAGGCCTAAGTGACTAATAATACATGTTTTGTAATAAATATTAGATAGATGTGGATTCTCACGAGTTCCGTTTCAATGATTTGAACTATTCATTTTGTCTAACATTTCGTGTATTTCATCCAAAAAAATAAAATTAAGTCGATATAATAATAGTAACTTATTCAATTTATCACATTTGTTACCAAAAAAAAGGACAACAATTGTATTTTTAAAAATAAATTATTCATTTTTTGATGACAAACGTGATAAATTGAATCAGTTGCGATTATCGAATTAATATAATTTTATGTTGTTGAAATACACGAAATGTCTAACCTAATAAACAGTTTGAATTATCAAAGCATGAGCACTAGATAATAACAAACTATTTTCTTAGTTTATTCTCAATCAAACACAATCAAACAAACACAATCTATCCGTAATGGAATGGTGCCACATTAATACACCAAAAAGAGAATCAAGATCCTCTCTTTCATCTCTCTCCTTAATTCTCTACTTGTTAGATTATTGGATTCACTTTTGGGTCTAATTTTGATGATATGAACCGTTCACATTTTAAGATTTGTTAAATATATCATATTTGTAAAAAAATCAAGTTGATTAGATATCAGAAACTAAAAATTTAATAAACAGTTTTTCGAACACATACTTTTTAATATCCGATCAACTTGGTTTTTTATAAGTATGATATACTCAACAAATCTTGAAATGTGAACCATTCAGATAATCAAAATTGAATTTAAAAGTGAGTCCAATGACCTAACAAGTAAGGAATTAATGAGAGAGATAAAGGAGATGATCTTGATTCCTAAAAAGTGGGGTCTAACATAATTAAACCTATTACAAAATATCTAAGATGCTACAATTATCAACATATGAATTGCAGATTTATGATATTGGGAGGAAGATACTATATTCAAATGTAGAAGAAGAGAAAGAGGAAGGCAAAAAAGGATTCATAGAATGTCTCAAGGTATTAGAGGGAGAGCTTGGTGATAAGCCATATTTTGGAGGTGAAGCCTTTGGCTTTGTAGACATTGCTCTTGTCACCTTTTATAGCTGGTTTTACACCTATGAGACACTTGGCAACTTCAGTCTAGAGCTAGAGTGCCCCAAGCTAATTTCATGGGCCAAGAGGTGCATTGAGAAAAATGAAAGTGTTTCCAAGTCTCTTCCTCACCAGCACAAGATCTATGACTTTGTTTTGGATTTGAACAAGAAGCTAAAAGCAAGAACATGAGCTTGTTAATACTATCATATTGGTTAAATAAAATAAGTTGGATCTAGAATCCCCAATTTGTTTCAAGGCACTTTTCTATCACAATGGATCTCTCTAGTCTAATCTCATATGGTGGAGAGGGTCTCAGAATAGGGTACTGCGAGATTTGAATAGAGAATTCCCTACTTACTTACGATTATGCTTTGTGTGTAATTTTAATTTTAATTTTTCTTTTTCTTTTTATTTCTCTTTTCTATGGTTGTTTGTGTTTGTTGTCTCTTTAATTGTAATAAAGAAACACTTCATTGTGTTTGTGACATGTTAGGGATTTAAAAAAAAAAAGGAGGGGGGGGGGGGGCCTGTATGTTGGAAATGCTATTGTCTTGTTTTTGTCCTAATGAATTTTCCAAGTGCACAATGTGGTGTGAATTCCAAGACACGAATGTATGATGAGAGTGTATTGAGAAGGCTTGAGAGAGACATGTTGGAACAATCTATTGTGTAAAATAAATAAATTGAAACAAATCAAACATATAAAAATAAATCACTTACATAATTTATTTTATTGAATCGAATAAATATTTAAAAGATCAAGTTGAGTGCGTGATACTCTGTCCTTAAGACAGATTCACCCCGTTATGGTGCTTATGGATAAATGACGTCTATTTCCCAAGATACAATGATCTTCATAAATTGTAGTAGCACTCCAAACAATTTCTATGGCGAACCAAACCTGTATTCTATACTCAGGCCCAGCCCTGGCCATAGGCCTACAAGGCCATGGCTTAGGGCCCCTCAAAATAGGCCCAAAATGAGAGCCCCCTCCTATTATAAGTTAGTATAATATGTTAGGTGTGTTTTGAGTCTAAAAAAAAATAAAAAAAAGGCCCAAACCAACTTAATTTTTTTGACCCATTAAAAGGCCAACAGTTTAAGGCCCAGCCCAACAATCTAAAAAGCCCATTTTTTTTTTCTAATTCCTAACCCTATCATCTTTTAATCCAACCTTCCCTTTGATAGCACACACCACACCAGCAAGGAGAAGAATCTGTGCAGCCCAGCCAGACGAAGCAGCGACCAGCAGCACAGGTAAATTTTTCTTTTTTTTATTCAATTAATTAAATATTTATCTTGTCTTTTGCACAATTAATTACTATTATAATATTGGTGTTTACATCATCAAGAAAAATTTATTTAAGTTTAATAGTTTACATCACATAATTTAAAAATTTTGTGTTTTGTTAAGTGGTGGTGCTCTTATTTTGAATTTTGATTTAAAAAAATATTTTGATCTCAGCACAGCAAGCATAGGTAAATATTTTTTTTTCCCTATTCAATTAATTAAATATTTATCTTGTCTTTTGCATAATTAATTGCTATTATAATATTGGTATTTACATCATCAAGAAAAATTTATTTAAGTATAATAGTTCACATCACATAATTTAAAAGTTTTGTATTTTGTTAAGTGGTGGTGCTTTTGTTTTGAATTTTGATTTAAAAAATATTTTGATCTCAACATAGTAAGCACAGGTAAATATTTTTTTTTCTATTCAATTAATTAAATATTTGTCTTGTCTTTTGTCCTTTACCTTAATTTTTTTTTTCATTTAATAAAAAAAAAATGTAAAGGGCCCCATAAATTTAGTAGTTGATTATTGGTTTTGGGCCCCAAAAATCTCAGGACCGGGCCTGTCTATACTCTCAAAGTATTCCCTAAAATAAATATGAAGAATTATACAAAGAAAGGGCAAAATGGGGAGGAAACATAATATTTTCTAGATGTTTTCAGATATTTTCGGATCCAAAGACTGCTAGAAATGGCCTTTATTTATAGGCAAATAATCTGCCCGAATAGGTATGAAACTGTCACGACCCCAACCCGCCCCTAGTAGGTTGGTGCCGAGATGGCCAGTAATCCGAGATTACCAAAGGCCTCTTACAAGAATTCACACACAAACAGAGTGTACATATGGGGCTAGCAAGTGCGGAAGCAATAAAACAAAATACACGTGGTCCTTGAGAGCAGTGCATAGATCAAATGTGTTAACATACAGAACATGACTGCACTTCGGCAGCTAGCAAAAACAAAATTTCAGTTACATCCTGATCAAAAGGCTTCTTAGCCGACATATACAAAATACAACGATTACAAGCAAAGAAGCATAATTTTCAAGATCTGCCGACGTAAATACACAATGCCGAGGTAAGCACAAAACAAGGCCGATATATGCAAAGAAATCCCAAAACAAGCTTTACAATTACTTCTAGGCCGTCACGCTGGCTCATCACCTACATATATATAGAGAGGGGTGAGCTTGGAAACTCAGTGAATGGTACTAGAAATAAAGGTTTGCATGAATAATAGCCGAAGTCTATTCAAAACAAAGCATGACAAGCCATTCAAACATTAGCCGAGGTTCCCTTCAGGCGAAGTATAACGATCTGTACCAAACCAAGAGATGAACCGTATTCATCTATCAAGTCTTACAAGTCAAAACATACCGAAATCATACAAGTAGTAGCCAAGGTCCTCCTCCAGGCAAACATAACAAGTTGTATCAAATCAAGAGATGAACCGTATTCATCTATCAAGTCTTACAAATCCAGTTTGCTTATGTGACTTAGGCCCGTAGCCCTTTTTCACCATCTTATGTCACTTAGGCCCGTAGCCCTTTTTGACCAAGTGATGCTACGAAAGTTTAAAGTCCTCCAGCATAAGGGACTTGTGTTACTTAGGCCCGTAGCCCGCTTTAACACCTAATCTTTTCAAGAAAGGACCGTATCCTTTTTAACAAGATGGTACTGCGAAAGTTTAGAGTCCTCCAGTACAAGGGACTTGTGTTACTTGGGCCCGTAGCCCGCTTTAACACCTAATCTTTTCAAGAAAGGACCGTATCCTTTTTAACAAGATGGTACTGCGAAAGTTTAGAGTCCTCCAGTACAAGGGACTTTCCAAGGATATCAAGACAAGGCTCATCTCATTACAAGGACGTTATCAAGACGAGGTTCATACTTACCTTTTTACACTTAGTGCTGCGAAAGTTTAACGTCCTCCAGCACAGGGGACTTTCCAAGGATACCATCAAACAAGCTCATATCCAATACATCAAAATAGGCTAATCATTCATGCTTAACGAATACTTTTATCAAAGCGAAACGAGCAAGATTTATCAAAAGCTTTATAACATAGCTTTATTAAAAGCACCACTCACCTCGGTCTTCAGGTGTAGGCTCAAGCAAAGATCAAAGTCCTACAATCACATGGCAAACCATATTCTCAAAACGAGCTTTACATACATGCAATGACCTCGGCACTCACACCGAATCTAGGTCAATAACAAAACAAACAAACATGCTAAGAGTCCAAAAACATGGACCTGGATACTCATTCAAGAAGACCATGTATGAACAAACACAAAAACATGGTTCTTGTTCCAAACTTTCGGATCAAAACGAGGTTCTCCTTTAAGAACACATGAACATCATTTTTCTCTTTCAAAACCAATTTCCAACCAATGCATGGCAGGCAAAACAGATTCAATCATGCAATGCAGCTAGATGATCGACAAGAGCAATCAAAGTAGAGCGAGAATCTAACCTCAAAACTTAAATCCAACGGTTCGATCTCCCACGATCAAGCTCGAACTCAACTCTCTCTCTCACTAAAACTCTAACTCTTGTTCTAGAGCTTCTCTCTCTAAAGAAACAAAGATTGAGACAAAAAAAAATGATATCAAAAGGATGCAAAATGATGTGTTATAGGCCTGTCGGCTGACTTAGCCTCTAGCTCAGACACGTGGCATAACCGGGTGAGTGCAGCTAAAAAGGTGACTGCCAGATTAGACAAGTCTCTGACAAAGCGTATACAACAAGCTTGCTAGGAAAACACATCGGCAAACAAGGACATCGGCTAAAGTCGAATCCTCGGCAACTGGATAACAAAGACGTCGGCTAGGGAGGACGACGCTTGACTAAGCTGTACCACACCTTGGCCTGGGTGTGCCACATCTCGGCCTACGTCATACCTACCCCAGGTAAGGAGTACTAATGCAAAACATCACGGCCTAGGCTCTAAGCACTTCGGCCCAAAGGGTGACATCTCGGCAACATGCCGAGGTTAAGACAAAGATCAACCAAGTAATACTTCAACAAACCAAGGCTAAACAAGATTGTAAACATATCAAACAAGGTCACACATGAATGTATGCAAATATAGCTAAGTCAAGAATGAGGGTTGTTACAGAAACCAACCTGAACAGGTGTAATTTTGAATTGAACAGATGCAGTTTGAATTCAAACAGATTTGGAGACAGATTTGAACAGATAACTGCTGCTGGTTTAAATCTGTAACTACTGGGCAGTTTCTGGCAGTTTTATAACTGTAAAATAGTTTTAATCTATTAGGAATATCGGACTGAAGGAGGTAAAATTTGGACAGAAAATTAAATTCAATTTTGGCACAAAATTGGAATTTAATTTCATTAAGAATTTCTAGAAAAAATTCAAATAATTTTTGTCCAAAAAATTAATATTAAAACTGACCCGACCTACAACCCACACCCGGCACGGCTTGGCTTGGCCGGACGACGGCACGCGCGCGCGTGTGTGGTGGTTTGGGCTAAGGTTCATTTTGTCCATAACTCCTCCCTTCTACAAACTTGGGGTGCCCCTTGGGGCCCAACCCAAGTTAGTACACCAAGAGCTTATATACTCACAAAGGCTCTCTTATAGTTTCAATGTGGGACAACCCATTTCAAGGAAACCTACATTTACTTCTTTAACTGTCCATTCCACAAATCTGAAAACGATGTCAACTTTCCATTCGATCATTAAATGGTTTTAACGAACCGTTTTCACCGTGTGACTTGTCATGTGACAATGAACACGTCACCTCTTCGAACCCACCTCAAAAGACGTGTGGACCCCACTCAATTTTGGGCTCAAAGTTGGCCAAAAATAAGCCTATAAAACCATTATTTCCAACAACCCCCTACGTGAATGGAATTTGACGGAAAGAAAATACAACAATATGATCTAATTTCAGAGAGTACAGAAATTAGGAATATTCTTGAAAGGATAGGTAGCTTTTGGCTTTGAACCTTCCTTGTGAGACACTATCGGATTTACTAGCTAACTAGTGAACATACGTCTTAAACTGTTCAGCCGTTTGTATAAACCAAGACAATTGAACTCACACAGTATATTACCAGACACAGTTTAGTTCTTACTATTGTGTTCATTTTGGCCCTGAACAACATGGTTTTTCATGAGTGCTCTAGAGAATTGTAACCCTTCACAAATCTCATAGAACCGGCCCAGTTCACACTTACATAGGTGATTCTTATGAAGAGTATCCTGCCATACTCCACTAGGTTTACCTAGATATAAGAATCATTAAAATTTTATTTAACCTAAAATGCTGAGAACATCACTATTTCATCATAAAAATAGGTAGGAGTTAGACTCCCCAGTAATCCTTATGAGTCATACACAACTCGGTTGTCCCTTTGAATCTAGATCTTGGGATCTCCAGTCAACTAGGTTGGGTTACCATTGTGGTAACTGTTATTTAATAAGCTTAAGTCCCATTTCCCTCAATGAATTTTCAACTAATTCTCTTGCTAACCCTTTGGTTAGTGGATCCGCTATGTTGTCTTTAGACTTCACAAATTCAATGGCAATAATTCCATTAGAGAGTACCTGTCTCACGGTGTTATGTCGACGACGAATGTGTCGTGACTTACCGTTATACATATGACTCTATGCTCTGCTAATTACTGATTGACTATCACAATGTATATATATAGCAGGCACCGGTTTTGGCCATATCGGAATATCGTCAAGGAAGTGGCGAAGCAATTCTGCCTCTTCTCCAGCTTAATCTAAAGTTATGAATTCTGATTCCATAATAGACCTAGTAATGCAAGTCTGTTTGGAATATTTCCAAAATACAGCTGCCTCACCAAGAGTAAATATATACCCACTGGTGGACTTTGAGTCTCTAGTATCCGATATCTAGTTTGTATCACAGTATTTTTCAAGTATTGTTGGATATCTAGTATAATTTAACCCAATGTTATGAGTAAATTGAAGATATCTTAGAACCCTTATAATAGCTTTCCAGTGTTCTACTCTTGGATTACTCGTATATTTACTTAATTTACTTACTGCATAAGTTATATCTGGGCGAGTGTAATTCATCAAGTACATTAAGCTTTCAATAATTTGGGCATATTCCAATTGAAAAATATCTTTATGTACATTCTTAGAAAGAAACAAATTAATATCCCCAGGTGTTCTAGCAAGATGATCATCATCTTTGCTAAATTTGTCAAGTATTTTCTCAATGTAATGTGATTGTGACAAAGTATAACCTTTTGATGTTTTAATAATTTTCATACCAAGTATTACATTAGCTATTCCTATGTCCTTCATGTCAAAATGTTTATTCAACATTTTATCGGTAGTTTTAATCATGTCATTATTACTACATATGATAAGCATATCATCCACATAAAGACATACTATAACATAACTATTGCTAGTGTTTTTAATATAATCACATTTGTCACATTGATTAATTTTAAATTCATTTGGCATCATTGCTTTGTCAAATTTTTCATGCCATTGTTTTGGTGGTTGTTTTAAACCATATAATGATTTAATCAATTTACACACTTTCTTTTTTTTTTTTCTGAAACAGAAAATCCTTCTGGTTGTTGCATGTAAATTTCTTCATCTAACTCACCATTTAAGAAAGCAGTTTTTACATCCATTGATGAATTTCTATATTGTACAACGATGCAATAACAATTAGCATTCTAATGGATGTTATTCTAGTAACCGGTGAGTATGTGTCAAAGTAATCAAGACTTTCTTTTTGTCTAAAACCTTTGACCACAAGTCTTGCCTTGCATTTGTCAATTGATCCATCCGCTCTCATTTTTCTTTTGAAAATCCATTTGTACCCAAGAGGTTTACAACCTGGTCGCAAATCCATCAATTCCCAAGTGTGATTTTGCAAGATGGATTCAATTTCGCTGTTTACAGCTTCTTTCCATAAAGGAGCTTCAAGACTGAATATAGCTTCTTTAAAAGTTAAAGGCTCATTTTCTAACAAAAATGTTAGAAAATCTGGACTAAAAGATTTTGAGGTTCAAGCATGTTTACTACGCCTAGATTCCTCTTTCTCATTTTGATCTCTCTCTTGCTCTTGTTCTTGTTCTTGATCTTGATCTTGATCATGACTAGTAATAGCATCGTAAGATCTTTTATTAGTACTAGTCTCTTATCCAGTTTTATTTGGAAACACATATTCAAAGAAAGACACATTCCGAGATTCAATAATAGTATGTATATGCATTTCGAAATGTTCTGACTTATGAATCAAAAACTGATATGCACTACTATTTTTGGCATAACCAATAAAAATGCAATCAATGGTTTTAGGACTTATCTTAGTCTTTTTAGGACTAGGAATAGCCACTTTAGCCAAACACCCTTACACTTTTAAGTATTTGTAGGATGATACTCTCCCATGCCATAATTCATAAGGTGTTTGATTTACTTTCTTTCGGAGTACTTTATTAAGTATATAATTAGCAGAAAGTATTGCTTCTCCCCACAAGTTCTGAGGTAATCCAGAACTTATTAACATGGCATTCATCATTTCTTTTAAAGTCTTATTTTTCCTTTCAGCAATTCCATTTTGCTGAGGTGAGTAATGAGTAGTGGTTTGATGAATTATTTCATATTCTTTACAAAACTCACCAAAGAGTAATTCATATTCACCACCTCTGTCACTTCTAAGTTTTTTAAAATTTTTTTATCAAGTTGATTTTTAACTTCATTCTTACATTGAATGAAAGTTTCCAAAGTTTCATTCTTGGTTCGAATTAAATAAACATAACTATATCTAGTATATTCATCTATAAAAGTGATAAAATATTTTTTCCTACCTCTAGTTTAAATTGATTTAAAATCACAAATGTCACTATGAATTAATTTAAGTGGTTCCGTACTTCTTTCAATTGAATGAAAAGGAGTTTTGGATAATTTTGCCTCAATGAAAATTTCACATTTATGATTTGAATCAATATCAAATTTAGGTAAACATTTCATATTAATTAATCTACGTAAAGATCCATAATTAACATGTTCTAGTCTACCATGTCACAAATTTGAAGACTCAAGCAAGTAAGAAGAAGATGTATTTTTATTAATAACAAATGGTACAATAGTCATTACATTCATTTTGAAAAGGTTATCAAACATGTAACTTTTTCTTGCATACATCCCGTTTTTGATAAGTACAAGCTTGTCACTTTCAAAAATTAGCCTAAACCCATTTTTACTCAACAAAGATCTGGAAACAAGATTCTTGCGAATGTCCGGTACATGCACCATATTGTTGAGAGTGAGTTCCTTTGCAGATGTCATCTTCAGAATAATCTTTCCTTATCCTTTAACTTTGGAATTTGAGGAGTTGCCCATAAAAAGTTGTTCACCGTTGTCTACTATAGAATAAGTTGTGAACATCTTTTTGTCGATACAGATGTGTCCAGTAGCACCAGTGTCCACCCACCATTCTTTGGAATTTCTGACAAGGTTTGCTTCGGAAACAACTGCAGAAAGATTTATATCATCGACACCATTAGAAGTTGTGAACATCTTTTTGTCGGCACAGATGTGACGAATAGTATCAATGTCCACCCACCATTCTTTAGGATTTCCGACAAGGTTTGCCTGGGAAACAACTGCAGAAAGATTTATATCATCAACACCATTGGAAATTTTGTCCACTACGGTCATATTGGCTTCAGCAGGCTTCTTGCTTGTTTTTCTTTTGCTTTTGCCTTGCTACGGTAATCTTTGGCCCGATGTTCCTCTTTGTCACAAATGTAACACTTGCCATTAAACTTGTACTTTTTAGTTTTCCCTCCTTTAGAGCCTTGTGAGGAACTTTTTCTAGAAAATTTCCGTTTCTTGGTTTTTGGAGCATGTTCTACTACATTTGTCTTTGACTTCATTGGATGCTTACCAGCCCACTTTTTTGAATTGCGGTTGTCCTCTCCAATCCTCAAATGCACAATTAATTCTTCTAAAGACATTTCTTTGTGCTTGTGTTTAAGGTAGTTCTTGAATTCCTTCCAGCCTTGTGGTAATTTCTTAATTAAGACTGCAACTTGGAAGGATTCACTGAGAGACATGCCTTCTGTGTGAATGTATGCAGAATGAGTTGGAGATCTCGAACTTGGCTGATCATAGTCTTAGAATCAACCATCACAAAGTTCAGGAATTTGCCAACCATAAATTTTTTTGAGCCAGCATTTTCTGTTTTGTATTTTTTTTTCTAAAGACTCTTAAAATTCCTTTGCCGTTTTGATAGGACTGTAAATATTGTATAATGTGTTGTCAAGTCCGTTCAAGATGTAGTTTCAGCAAAGGAAATTAGCATGTTTCCAAGCATCGACCGTAGCAATCATTTGCCGGTCAGTTTCATAAACGAGGCAGGTTGAGAGTAGTAAGATAGAACAACATTTTTTGCTAGCAATCTTTTAAAATCAGTTCCTGAGAACTTCTCTGACATTTCACCACGATTAACTAGCACAGTCACAACAGGAGGAGGGATTAGCGTAATTGTAACTACTATACTAGTACTTGTTTGAGCATTAATTTGACCAGTTTCAGTAGTCATGAATTCTAAATTATAAAATAAAATTAGAATTAGAATTTTATACTATACAGAAAATTTAAACCAAAACCACAGAATTAAATTCTGTAAAAATAAAAGAAATAAGAATTGTAACTTTTATTTCCAATTAATTTGAAAATAAAATAAAATTTTATTTAAAAAAATTAATTCCACACAGAAAATTAAATTTCTGTAATACTTCAATAATTAAAATACTGAAACAGAATTTTAATTAATGAGCGCTCAAAAATTATTTCTGAAAATCAAAATTAATTTCTGACTAGTTTCACAAATAAATATTTTGAATTGTTAATGATACCAGTATATTACTATTATATGTCAAACAGTATATTACTACTATTTATTTTTCCAATTAGAATATTATTTTGTAAAACGACAGAAAATAATTTCTGGAAGAAGAAGAAGAAAAGAATAAAGGAAACAAACGAAAAATTATGTATAACCAGAATAATTCGGATTTGTCTTAAGATTGTTGGAACAATCTTCTGTGTAAAATAAATAAATTGAAACAAATCAAACAAACAAAAATAAATCACTTACAAAATTTATTTTACCGAACCGAATAAATATTTAAAAGATCAAGTCGAGTGTGTGACACTTTGTCCTTAAGACAAGTTCACCCTGCTACGGTGCTTACAGATAAATGACTTCTATCTCCCAAGATATAATGATCTTTACAAATTGTAGTAGCATTCCGAACAATTTTTACAGCGAACCAAACCTGTGTTCTATACTCTCAAAGTATTCCCTAAAATAAATATGAAGAATTATACAAGAAATAGAAAAATGGGAAGGAAACAGAATATTTTCTAGATGTTTTCAGATATTTTCAGATCCAAAGACTGCTGGAAATGGCCTCTATTTATAAGCAAATAATCTGCCCGAACAGGTATGAAACCAACCTGAACAGGTGTAATTTTGAATTGAACAGATGCAGTTTGAATTCAAACAAATCTGAAGGCAGATTCGAATAGATAACTACTGTTGGTTTAAATCTGTAATTGCTGGGCAATTTTTGGCAGTTTTATAACTGTAAAATAGTTTGAATCTGTTAGGAATATCGAACTGAATGAGGTAAAATTTGGATAGAAAATTAAATTCAATTTTGGCACAAAATTAGAATTTAATTTCATTAAGAATTTCTGGAAAAAATTCAAATAAATTTTGTCCCAAAAAATAATATTAGAACTGACTCGACCTACAACCGCGCACGGCACGGTACGGCTTGGCTAGCTGCGGCAACGTGTGTGTGGTGGTTTGGGCTAAGGTTTATTTTATCCATAACTCCTCCCTTCTACAAACTTGGGGGCCCCTTGGGGCCCAACCTAAGTTAGTACACCAAGAGATTATATATTCACAAAAGCTCTTTTATAATTTCAATGTGGGACAATTGTCCATTTCACAAGCTCGAAATCGATATCAACTTCTCATTCACTCATAAATGGTTTTGACGAACCATTTTCACCGTGTGACTTACCATGCGGTAAGGAATACGTCACCTCTTCGGACCCACCTTAAAAGATGTGTGGATCCCACTCAATTTTGGGCTCAAACTTAGCTCAAAATAAGCCTATAAAACCATTATTTCCAACAAGAAATTTAAGTACAAAAACCTTTGACCTTTTAATTACTACTCAACTCAAAATGACAGATCATATAGAGGGTTTAGCTCTTCAATATAATTTAAGATTTAGTGTTTGAGATTTGGAAAATTAGGATTTAAGATTTATGATTGTAGATTATAGAGAGTTTGATAATTTAATTCTTTGTACGAAAAATGCTAGAGATGTTAAAAGTTCTATCAAAATTTCTACTAAATGTTTCACATGGTATGGGTTCCACACCTATATAAGACATTCAGTAGAACTTTTGAATCTCTAGCATTCCTTTTCTTTGTACAATCAACATTTTAAGCCTCTCATTTGAAAAGGCTTCAATTCAAAAGAGGTTTTGAGTTAGCATTCAAAACAGTTGTCTTGGCAACTTTAACATAATCAATAATGTACAACTACTGAACAACTAAGGATCCGGTAAATAGATTAATTTTTTTAGCATTAAATTTTTATAGACTTAGTTTTAGCTAATAAATGAAGAGTTAATTACCAAAAACACCTATTTACAAATGTTATGATAGGTCATGTTCTATTTAAGATTTTTTGAACCAATAAGTCTTATTTAGTAAAACTAAGAATATTTTCAATTTTTTTCCAAATTTTAAAACTAAAAACATTATCAATTTCGCATTTTAATGTTTCAGATAATTATTTCACTAACTGATAAAAAAAATCAGAACATCGGTTTAAACGTTTTTGTCCTTCTACTTATTGGTTTGATTTAACTGTCCAATAAAACCGAAAATATTATCACGTTTTTTCAGTTTTAAAATTGAGAACATTACTAGTTTTTTCATTTCTAAAGTTTTTTTTGCTTTTGTTTTTGCTTTTGTTTTGTTTTTTTTTTTTTTTTCAGTTTTTCATATCAATGTTCCATCATCATACTCCTTTATAGATACAAAATTTTCAGTTTTGCACTAAAAAATAATTCAATTTTTTCAAATTTCTCAAAAAAAAAAAAAAAAATTGTACTTAATTTTTTTTTTTTTTATAGTTTTTTTAATTTGAAAGTTGATATTTTATAATTTGGAAAATCAAAATAAATGTTAAATCATTCTGTTTATTTATAAATAATCATAAATGATGAACAATTATTATTTGAAGGACAATTCTGACTATTAAAAATTTAATGAGACTTAAAATCTAAAATTTTTTAATTAAAATTTAATAAAGTATAAATTTATAAATTAAAACTTATATGTAAATGTCCCATAAATTAATTTTTTAGGACCCTCAAATAAAGCCTCAGGCTAATAAAAGCCAGTGTGCCAGTGTGCGCCCATCTTATACTTTATTATGCTCTTCACTCATTGCCCTTGTGAGTATTTTAAAAATGTACTTATCTTCTAATTTTTCAAAAATAAATATAATAAAATGAAATGATTATGATTATTAGATTAAATTAAATTTTTTTTATGAATTATATATACGAAAAGTCTTATAAAATCAATGATTCAAATTATCAAAATAGAACTCGTGATGAGCTTCTCAGATCCTTCAAATTATAATAAGTTGGTATTTGAACTTGAGAAATAACCCAATTCATAATAATATTATGTGAACACATGAGATAGTACATTGAATAAGTATAATAAAATTATAAAGATAAACTATACTCACCTCCCTTAAGATTTTAAAAAAAATACAATTTAGTGTGTTTGGTTTGAGTTTTCTGAATTAAGTTTTTTGAAAACTGTTTTTTTTTTTTGTGGTTTTTTGTTTTTAGTGAATATTTTTAAAATTTCAAACATTTTTTTACTTTTTTAGATGCACCTTACTTAGATGTATCTAAAAAGTAAAAAATTTGTGAAAAATATTTTAAAAAATTAATAAATACATAAAAATACAAAAAAATACTGAATTCTTGTATTTTTTCTTGTATTTTTGGTTTTTAGTGAATTTTTAAAAGATTTTTTTTATAATTTTTTTACTTTTTAGGTGTATTTATGTTAAATGTGTCTAAAAAATAAAAAAATTACTTAAAATATTAAAAAAATTCAGTAAAAACAAAAAAACACGAAAAATAAGAAAGTAGAATTTTCTGAAAAATGTTTTGAAAAACTAGAAACCAAGCAATAGTCTCACACTTTTGACATTATTACATTAACCTCCCTTCTCGTATGGTAAAAGAGAAGATGCCATTATTTTTTCATTCTTACAACTAATAAATTACTGATAAAAAATAATTTAAATGTTATGTGAATTAAAATATTTAGAGAAATTAATATAATTATATTAAAAATATTAGTCTAATTATATTTTCTTCAACAGTCAAGGAGAGTGTAATTCACTGAAATTATAAGGGTAGGTATTATTGAGAGGAACGCATAATGTCTTGATTGGCAGGCCAAGCAAGAGTCAACAACACGGGCATTGGAAAAGAGGTAAAAGTTTAATGATCAATATTAAGGGTAGGTATTATTGAGAGGAACGCATAATGTCTTGATTAGCAGGCCAAGCAAGAGTCGACGACACGGGCAATGGAAAAGAGGTAAAAGTTTCAAGTTTGAGAATATATTATTTTAATAATTTTTTATTTAAAAAAAAATATATATAAAAAAATAAAAAGAATAACGTAATAATTTATAATAATTTTTTGATTAAAATATTAGTTCCCCAACAAGGCCTAAAGTGTAATTTACTCCAATTATAAGGGTAGGCATTATTGAGAGAAAAGCATCAATGTCTTGATTAAAGTAAATTATAAATATATTTTTTAAGATTTGTTTAAAATATAGATTACTTTTTAAAGTTTAGAAAATTATAAACACTCCTTTGTCAAATTTTTTTTAACAAAATTAAATAAAAAAATAAAATTCTTAACTGCTCTATTATACAATAATATCATTACCTAAATTATTAATTGAAATAAATTTCTAAAATCAATAAAAATTATTGATTGACTTAATGATTTATTAATTAAAGAGGTCATTTATTATGAAATTATAAATTTCAAGAGATTAGGTATAGTTTTTAAAATATAAGAAATAAATTATATTTTAAGTAAATCTCAAAAAAATATATTTATGATTTATTCTAAATTTGACAAGTAAACTTATCAATATGATCTAAAAGCTAGTAATCCACTTGATTCATTATATATCATATTAAATATTTTATATTGGATCGATGTGAAATATAATATTTTTGTAGTTTATTTATTTATTTATTATTATTTTTTTGGGTGTGTGTTGCGATTGATCTCATCATTATAGTCATGTGAACGGCAATATATTGGGCTGTCAACATTGACAAAATTTTATATATAATATATCTTATTGGATTTGTTAATTTTCGGACTTAGAACTGAATCAATATATTGACAAAATTGAACAAACCAATGAAAGGAACTATGAAGGAGAAACAAAATTGATGTCTATTCGGCAAATTCATTGAATATAGGATGGCTAACCCATGAAAACAAAATTCATTTCTTAATCCATTCATATAATACTTTTCGCAGCCACTATATACATTATAGTCTTTGTACCCACAAATAAAATCAGGACCGTTGTTTTTAGAGGTAGAATGGAGGGGATTGATAATAAGGAGATTAATAGTGAAAAGATTGTTAGTGAGAAGATTAGTAAAATTATATTTGTTTTGATAATAGTTGTTAGTGTGAGAATTGTTAAATTATTTTTATATAAAATAATAAAACAAATAAAATTATGATTTTTACTTAACAAAAAATACAAAAACATTAAACATTAATGTAAAAAAAAAAAATGCCCAACAAGTAAAAAAAAAAAAAAAAATTCAGTTGACCGGTTGACTGTACGGACGTCCGGTAACACCCAATCTGAACAGACTATTTTGCTAATACCATCTCTCAGTTCGGACTGCTAATGCCCCTCACCAAGGCCTATCATAGTCCATTCGGACTACGAATTGGGGCCTCAAAATCATGGGTGTAACATGACTATGGCTGCAACCAGACAAGTTAATATAAAAAATAAATTTTTTTATTAATTTTTTTTGGGACGATCCAATTGCTGTTGAGTACATCAATGAGGTTTGGAATGACAGAGCTCCATTATTGCTTTCCTTTTGTATGTTGCGGTTGTGCTTGATTCTCGAACAAAAATGACATACTTGCAATTTTGTTTTTCAACAATGTTTGGTGGAGATGTGGTGAAAGTGAAAGAAATGTTAGACAAGGTGAAAATTTGTTTAAGTCAATTATATGATTATTATGCCATGCTTGATTCAACAAATATGCATGCCTCCAATGTAAATGAAACAGTAGATATAGTGATAGATAAAAATGACTCACACTCTATTGTGAACTCTCAATTTAACTCATTTTTTGAGGGGCAATTTTCTAGTAGTGGGAGTATGTCGGAATTGGACAAGTACTTGGGTGATATTGCGAAAGGTGGGAAGAATGCTCAATTTGATATCTTGGAGTGGTGGAAGGTCAATGCAACAAAGTATAAAGTATTATCACTTATAGCACAAGATGTGTTGGCAATGCATGTTTCCATTGTTGCTTCTGTTGGAATTATGGTTATTTATAGGCTTATTTTGGGTCAACTTTGAACCCAAATTTAAGTGCGGCTCACATGTCTTTTGGGGTGGGTCCAAGAGGTGACATGTTCCTTACCTCATGGCAAGTCACACAGTAAAGACGGTTGGTCAAAACCATTTATGAGTGAATGGGAACTTGATGTCGTTTTCGAGTTCATGGAAAGGGAAATTAAAGAGTCAAAATGTGGGTTACCTTAAAAAAGTTGTCTCATATTGAAACTTAAAGAGAACTCATGTGTATTTATAAGTTTTAGGTGTGAATACTTGGGTTGGGCCCCAAGAGGCACCCCAAGTTTGTAGAAGAGAAGACTTATGGACAAAGTGGGCCTTGGTCCAGATCACCACACATGCGCGCACGCCGTCATCTGTTAGACCGACCCACCGAGCCGTGTCGGGCGAGGTTATGGGATGGGTTGGTCCAAAAATTAATTTTTTCGACAAAATTTATTTGAATTTTTCCCAAAAATTCTTGTGGGAAAATTATTTTTTCTGAATGAAATTACTTCAAATTTTGTGCCAAATTTAAATTCAAATTTCGTGTCCAAATAATGCCTCTTTTGGTTTTATTTTTCAACAGGTTCAAGCTGTTTTTTAACATTAAAACTGCCTAGCAGTTATGGACAGATTCAAATTGTTTTCCAGTAGATCTGTTCAATTTTGTATCATACTTGTTCAATTCAAAAACTTACATGTTCAGCCCTTCCTAAGGGACACCATTTTGCCTATAAAAGCAGACCGGTTTCCAGCAATTGTTTCATTCTGAAAATCCTTTTTCTTGCTTTCTTTTGTACTCTCTTTGCATTATTTTACATACTAGTTTTTTAGAAAAAAATCAGATAGTATAGAACACAGGTTCTAGTTCGCTGTACAGATTATTTGGAGTGCTACTACAATCTGTGAAGATCATTGTAACCTAGATACCATTTATCCATAAGTACTAAAGCGGGGCAAATCTATCTTAAGGATAGAGTTGTTCGCCATACAGAGTGTTTGGAGTGCTATTATAATCTGTGAAAATCATTGTATCCTAGGAGATAGATGCCATTTATCCGTAAGCACCGAAGCAGGTGAATTTGTCTTAAGAACAGAGTGTCAGTTACTCGACTTGATCTATTTTGTACTTATTCATTTCGGTAAATAAATTTTGTAAGTAATTTATATTTATTTGTTTGATTTAGTTTCAAGTTATTTATTTTACACAGAAGATTGTTCCAACAATCTTAAGACAGATTCGAATTATTCTGTTTATACAGAATTTTTCGTTTGTTTTCTTTTCTTTCTTTCTTTTTCTTACAGAAATTATTTGCTATGGTTTTACAAAGTAATATTCTAATTGAAAAATACAAATAGTAGTAATATACTATTTGACAAATAGTAGTAATATACTGTTTATTTTCTTTGACAACTAGTAGTAATATACTGATTATCATTAACAATTTCAGAATATTCATTTGTGAAGTTGGTCAGAAATTAATTTTGGTTTTTAGAAATAATTTCTAGAGTTTTTATTAATTAAAATTCTGTCTTTAGTATTTTAATTTTTGAAGTGTTATAGAAATATTTTTTTTTTGTGTGGAATTAATTTGTTTAAATAAATTTTTTTTTTCAAATTAATTGGAAATAAAAGATACAATTTTTGTTTCTTTTATTTTTACAGAATTAAATTATGTGTTTATAGTTTAATTTTCTGTGTAGTATAACATTATAATTATAATTTTATTTTATAATTTAGAATTCATGACTACTGAAACAAATGCTCAAACCAATACTGCTCAAATCATTGCTCCAATCCCTTCTCCTATTGTGACTGTACCAGTCAATCACGGTAAAAGCCAGAGAAGTTATTAGGAACTGATTTTAAAAGATGGTAGCAGAAAATGCTGTTCTATCTTACTACTCTCAACCTGACACGTTTTCTCCTTGAGAATACTCCTACTCTGAAATAGAATGAAACCGAGCGGCAAGTGGTTGATACCTGGAAACATGCTGATTTCCTTTGCTGAAACTACATCTTGAACGGACTTGATAATAAATTGTACAACGTCTATAGCACTATCAAGACAACAAAGGAACTTTGGGAGTCCTTGAAGAAAAAATACAAAACAAAAGATGTTGGCTCGAAGAAATTCGTAGTAGGCAAAATTCTAGACTTTGTGATGGTTGATTCTAAGACTGTGATCAGCTAAGTTCAAGATCTCCAACTTAGTCTGCGTGACATTCATGCAGAAGGCATGTCTCTCAATGAATTCTTTCAAGTTGCTGCCTTAATTGAAAAATTACCATAAAACTAGAAGTAATTCTAGAACTACCTCAAACACAAGCGCAAAGAAATTACTTTGGAGGAATTAATTATGTGTTTGAGGATTGAGGAGGACAACCGCAATTTTGAAAAGCGGGTTGGTAAGCATCCAATGGAGTCTAAGGCAAATGTGATAGAACATTCTCCAAAAGCAAATAAACGGAAGTATTCTGGAGAAAATTCCGTACAAGGCTCTAAAGGAGGGAAAACTAGGAAGTTCAAGTTCAATGGCAAGTATTACATTTGTGACAAAGAAGGATATCAGGCCAAAGATTGCTGTAGCAAACACAAAGATAGAGGAAGATCAAGTAAGAAGCCTGCTCAAGCCAATATGACCAAAGTGGACAAAATTTCTAATGGTATAGATGACATAAATCTTTCTGCAGTCGTTTGCGAGGCAAACCTTGTCGGAAATCTTAAAGAATGGTGGGTGGACACTAGTGCTACTTGGCACATCTGTGCCAACAAAAAGATATTCATATCTTATTCTGTGGTGGACAACGGCAACTCCTCGACTTCTAAAGTTGAAGGATAAGGAAAGATTATTCTAAAGATGACATCTGGAAAGGAACTCACTCTTAACAATGTGCTGCATGTACCGGACATTCGCAAGAATCTAGTCTCTAGATCTTTGTTGAGCAAAAATGGGTTTAGGCGAGTGTTTGAGAGTGATAAATTTGTACTTACTAAGAATGGGATATATGTAGAAAAACGTTACATGTCTGATGGCCTTTTCAAAATAAATGTAATGACTGTTGTACCGTCTGTTATTAATAATAATACATCTTCTTCCTACTTGCTTGAGTCTTCAAATTTATGGCATGGTAGACTAAGACATGTTAATTATGGATCTTTGCATAAATTAATTAATATGAAATGTTTATCTAAATGTGACATTGATTTAAATCATAAATGTGAAATTTGTGTTGAGGCAAAACTAACCAAAACTTCTTTTCATTCAATTGAAATAAGTAGGAATTACTTGAATTAATTTATAGTGATATTTGTGATTTTAAATCAATTCAAACTAGATGTACAAAAAAATATTTTATCACTTTCATAGATGACTATACTAGATATAGTTATATTTATTTAATTCGAACCAAGGATGAAATTTTGGAAACTTTCATTCAATATAAGAATGAAGTTAAAAATCAACTTGGTAAGAAAATTAAAAAACTTAGAAGTAATAGAGGTGGTGAATGTGAATCACCCTTTGGTGAGTTTTGTAAAGAATATGGAATAATTCATCAAATCATCGCTCTTTACTCACCTCAGCAAAATGGAATTGCTGAAAGGAAAAATAGGACTTTAAAAGAAATGATGAATGCCATGTTAATAAGTTCTGGATAACCTCATAACTTGTAGGGGAAAGCAATACTTTATGGTAATTATATTCTTAATAAAGTACTCCGAAAGAAAGTAAATCAAACACCTTATGAAATGTGGCATAAGAGAGTACCATCCTACAAATACTTAAAAGTGTGAGGTGTTTGGTTAAAGTGGCTATTCCTAGTCCTAAAAAGATTAAGATAGGTCCTAAAACTATTGATTGCATATTCATTGGTTATGAAAATAATAGTAGTGCATATCAGTTTTTGATTCATAAGTCAGAACATTCCGAAATGTATGTAAATACTATTATTAAATCTCGATTGCATCATTCTTTGAAAATATATTTCCAAATAAGATTGGACAAGAAACTAGTTCTAATAAAAGATCTTATGATACTATTACTAGTCATAATCAAGAACAAGATCAAGAACGAGAGCAAAAGTTAGATCAAAATGAGGAAGATGAACCTAGGCGTAGTAAATGTGCTAAAACTTCAAAATCTTTTGGTCTAAATTTTCTAACATTTTTGTTAGAAAATGAGCCTTTAACGTTCAAATAAGCTATGTCCAGTCCTGAGGCTCATTTATGAAAAGATGCTGTAAATAGCAAAGTTGAATCCATCTTGCAAAATCACACTTGAGAATTGGTGGATTCGCCACCAGGTTATAAACCTCGTGGGTACAAGTGGATTTTCAAGAGAAAAATGAAAGCGGATGGATCAATTGACAAATACAAAGCAAGACTTGTGGTCAAAGGTTTTAGACAAAAAGAAGGTCTTGATTACTTTGACACATATTTACCAGTTATTAGAATAACATCCATTAGAATGCTAATTGCCATTGTATCTTTGAACAATCTAGAAATTCATCAAATGGTTGTTAAAACAACTTTCTTAAATGGTGAGTTAAATGAAGAAATTTACATGGAACAACCAGAAGGTTTTTCTGTTCCAGGAAAAGAAAAGAAAATATGTAAATTGATTAAATCATTATATGGTTTAAAACAATCGTCAAAGCAATGGCATGAGAAATTTGACAAGACAATGATGTCAAATGGATTTAAAATTAATGAATGTGACAAATGTGTTTATATTAAAAATACAGACAAATGTTATGTAATAGCATGTCTTTATATAGATGATATGCTCATTATATATAGTAATAATGACATGATTAAAACTATCAAGAAAATGTTGAATAAACATTTTGACATAAAAGACATAGGGATTGCTGTTGTAATACTTGGTATGAAAATTACCAAAATATCAGAAGGTTATGCTTTGTCACAGTCACATTACATTGAGAAAATACTTAAGAAATTCAGTAAAAATGATGATCATCTTGCTAGAACATTTGTGGATGTTAATTTGTTTCTTTCTAAGAATGTATAGGAAAGTATTTCTCAATTAGAGTATACCCAAATTATTGAAAGCTTAATGTACTTGATGAACTGCACTCGTTCGGATATAGCTTATGCGATAAGTAAATTAAGTAGATATACGAGTAATCCAGGAGTAGAAAACTGGAAAACAATTATAAGGGTTCTAAGATATTTCCGATTTACTCATAATATTGAGCTCAATTATACTCGATATCCAGTAGTACTTGAAGGATACTGTGATGTAAATTGGATATCGGATACTAGAGACTCAAAATCCACCAGCGGGCATGTCTTTACTCTTGGTGGGGCAGCTGTATCTTGGAAATCTTTCAAACAGACTTGCATTGCTAGGTCTACTATGGAATTAGAATTTATAGCTTTAGATAAACATGGGGAAGAAGCAGAATGGCTTCGTCACTTCCTTGAAGATATTCCAATGTGGCCGAAACCGGTGCCTGTTATATGCATGCATTGTGATAGTCAATCAGCAATAGGTAGAGCACAGATTCATATGTATAATGGTAAGTCACAACACATTCGTCGTCCACATAACACCGTGAGACAACTACTCTATAATGAAATTATTTCTATCAAATATGTGAAGTTCAAAGACAATATAGCGAGTCCACTAACTAAAGGGTTGATAAGAGAGTTAGTTGAGAATTCATCGAGGAGAATAGGACTTAAGCCTATTAAATAAGAGTTACCTCAACGTCAATCCAACCTAGTTGACTGAAGATCCCAAGATCTAGCTTCAAAGGGACAACTGAGTTGTGTCTGACTTATAAGGATCACTGGGGAGTCAAACTTCTACCCATTTCTATGATAAATTAGTGATGTCTGTAATGGTTTATGTTAAGTAAAATTTTTAATGATTTTTATACCTAGGAATACCTAGTGAAGTATGGCAGGATACTCTTCATAAGAATCACCTATATGAGTGTGAACTGGGCTAGTTTTATGAGATTTGTAAAATGCTACAATTCTCTAAAGCACTCATGAAAGACCAAGTTGTTTAGGGCCAAAATGAGCACAATAGTGAGAACTAAGCTGTGTTTGGTAATATATTGTGTGAGTTCTATTGCCTTGGTTTACACAAATGGTTGAACAGTTCAAGACATTATATTCACTGGTTAGCTAGTAAATCTGATAGTGTCTCACAAGGAAAGGTTTAAAGCCAAAACTACCTATCATTTGCAGAATATTTCCAATTTCTGTACTCTTTATAAATTAGATCATGTTGTTGCATTTTCTTTCCATCAAATTCCAATCATGTGGGGGATTGTTGGAATTATGGTTTTCCATAGGCTTATTTTGAGTTAACTTTGAGCCCAAATTTAAGTGGGGCCCACACGTCTTTTGGGGTGGGTCTAAAAAGGTGATGTGTTCCTTGCTGCATGGCAAGTCACACGGTGAAGACGGTTTGTCAAAATCATTTATGAGTGAATAGGAACTTAATGTCGTTTTCGGGTTCGTGGAAAAGGAAATTAAAGAGTCAAAATGTGAGTTACCTTAAAAAAGTTGCCCCATATTGAAACTTAAAGAGAACTTATGTGTGCTTATAAGTTCTAGGTGTGAATACTTGGGTTGGGCCCCAAGGGGCACCCTAAATTTGTAGAATGGAAGAGTTATGGACAAAGTGAGCCTTGGCCCAAACCACCACACACGCGCTCGCGTCGCTGCTGTCGTCCGACCGGCCGGGCGTGGGTGTGGGTTGTGGAACGGGTCGGTTCTAATATTAATTTATTTGAATTTTTTTCAAAAATTCTTGCGGGAAAATTATTTTTTCTGAACGAAATTAGCCAAATTTGAATTCAAATTTCGTGCCAAATTTGAATTCAAATTTCGTGTCCAAACAATGCCTCTTCCGGTTTTATTTTCCAACAGGTTCAAATTGTTTTTTAACATATTTAAAACTGTCTAGCAATTATGGACAGATTCAAACTGTTTTCCAGCAGATCTGTTCAATTTTGTATCATACCTGTTCAATTCAAAAACCTACCTGTTTGGTCTTTCTTAAAGGACACCACTTTTCCTATAAAAGAAGACTTGGTTCCAGTAATTGTTTCATTCCGAAAATCCTTTTTCTTGCTTTCCTTTGTGCTCTCTTTGCATTATTCTACATACTAGTTTTTTAGGAAAAATTCATAGAGTATAGAACACAACTTCTAGTTCGCCGTACAGATTGTTTGGAGTGCTATTACAATCTGTGAAGATCATTGTATCTTGGGAGATAGACGCCATTTATCCATAAGCACTGAAGCCGGGTGAATCTATCTTAAGGACAGAGTGTTACACACTCAACTTGATCTATTTCGTACTTAATTTATTTCAGTAAATAAATTCTGTAAGTAATTTATTTTTATTTGTTTAATTTAGTTTTAAGTTATTTATTTTACACAAAAGATGGTTCGAACAGCTTTTGAGTCGGCTTTTAGTACAGGAGATCATATATTTAATCCATTTTGTAGTTCACTTGCTCCCAAGATGGTGGAGTTTCTTGTTTGTACACAAAATTGGTTTCGAAGTAACATTCCAATATGTCTTCGACAAGTAATGGATGATGTTGAAGAATTTAAACAACAATATCATTCGGGTAATAAATACAATGCTTTATTTTGTTTTAAATTTCATTTAGTTTGTATTATTCAAAATTTATTATCTTCACTTCACATGTTTTTGTTGTGTTATGTTTTATGTGTAGTTGTTTTGGAATCAAGTTCCTGTTCAAACCCAAGTCCGGAGAGTAATTTTATTGAAATTTAATATCATTGGTAAAATACTTCCCGTTTGTTAAATGTTATTAATATATGTTTACTTGCTTTAAGTTTAAGATTTTTTAGTGTTTTTCTTATTAAATAATTTCATTTTTTTGTTATGCAGGTTTAGATGGCACATGGTTTGGCTCAAGGAAATGAATGACTTTTTTGCTTCTTTTTAAGTTATTTTCAAAATATGACTATTGGTTGAAACTTTATTTCTTTGGATGACTGTAATATTTTATTTTAAATGATTGTATTAGATGTTTTAAATATTTTGGATGACTGCAATATTTTATTTTGGATGATTGCATTAGATGTTTTAAATATTTTGGATGACTATAATACTTTATTTTGAATGATTGTAATACTTTATTTTGGATGGTTGTATGTTGAAAATTGTGTTAAAATCCTATCCTCATCCTCTCTATCTTTACTCTTACAATCAGTATGTATATTTATATATATAAGTGGTGTTTTGAGAAATTAGTAAAAAGTTGACCTTTTGATTTCTTTTGTGACTTTTTGGCTGTTTGTGTTAAAAAAAAAAAAAATTGATTTTTTTTTTGACTTTTTGTAATTTTTTTTTTTGTATACAAAAACTAAAAAATCAAAAAGATAACTTTTTACCAAAGTTCCAAAACACTGTTAAATATCCTACCAGTGGACTGTTGTTCAAAATTGTGAAATCAAATAAATAGATTTATGAAGAAAACAAATTATATACCAAGAACATATGCTGATAATTACAACTAAATTTTAACAGAAATACACAAAAACAATAAAGGGTAAAGAGACAAAACCGAAGCCTGCACGGAAGTAGTTTCCTTAAAAGCAGTTTCATTTCGAATGTCGAGTGCTTGAGGAAACCCGGTGTCTGTCTCCCTGGATACGACGGTCAAAACCAGCTATGGCAGAAGCACTATCTGTCTAGCTTAGCGAACAAAACAATGGAAGCACTCTCTCACAATAGGAACTATCTAGCAAACTGACTTGTAAAATGGAAGTAAAAATTTTTATATTGAAACTTGATAGGAGGGTCTCAATTTATACATGTATAGGGGAGAGAGGAAGAGCCTCCAGCCTTTAAGGCTAGTCATTAAAACACCAAGCATCCATAGCCCCTTTCTACAAAATGAAAAGTATGGATGCCCAAAGGATTCACACCCTTTAGCCAAGAAAAAAGATTTAAATACTCTTTAAAATCCTATTAATGAATCTAACATCATGAAGCAATTTCTTATTCAAAACCCAATGGTTTTTGGCTCACTTGGACCCAACACAAAAAATGGTTAGGACCCACTTTAATATTTAATTAAAGTCACCACACTTTAATATTAAATTAAAGTCCCTAAAAAACATTTTTTCCAACAATCCCTCACATGAATAAAAATTGACCGAATGACTCAACAAATGGACATCGTTCAACAAAAAAGACTCTGAGAGAGAGTACAACCGACTAACCTCAACATTAGAGAAGGTAGCTTTTGGCTTTGAACCTCTCCCAGTGAAAACCTATCGAGTTTACTGGCAGATTAGTGAATAAGACATCTTGAACTGCTCTACCATTTATGTAAACTGAGACAATAGATCTCACACGGGAATTACTCCTACCACCATTATGTTCTCACTGGTGTGCCCTGTGTGGCCCTGGACACTAGCCTGGTTCAGCGAGTGGTTTCAAAGAATCTTGGCCTGCCCAATTCTTCTAGAAGCGGCCCCACTTCAAACTCACATAGGTGACTCTACTAAAGTATCCTGCAATACTTAGCTCAACAGCTTAACACATGAAAGTCATTAAAAGCTCAGCTTATCCTCTACACTTGCAGGTATCACTGATAGAAGGAATGGCTGGAGGTTTAACCTCCTTAGTGACATACCACTGTTACACGCAATTAGGTTGTCCCATTGAACCTAGATCTTGGGATTTCCAGTCAACTAGGTTGGGTTTCCATTCCGATAACTTCCAAAGACCTTAACCCCATTCCTTTTGACGACGTTTCGACTAACACTCGACTTAACCCTTTGGTTAGCGGATCTGCAATGTTGTCCTTAGACTTTACATAGTCTAAAGAGACAATTCCATTCGAGAGTAGTTGTCGTATGGAATTATGTCTACGACAGATATGTCTAGACTTTCTATTATACATATTACTCTGTGCCCTACCAATTGCAGATTGACAATCACAATGAATACAAATAGCTGGCACAGGTTTAGACCAACGTGGAATATCTTCAATGAAATGGCGAAGCCATTCTGCTTCTTCCATTGCTTTATCCAAAGCAATAAACTCTGATTCCATCGTTGATCTAGATATACACGTTTGCTTGGAAGATTTCCAAGACACAGTTGCCCCACCAAGAGTGAACACATATCCAGTAGTGGACTTTGAGTCCTTTATATCTGATATCCAATTCGCGTCACTATATCCTTCAAGCACCACTGGATATCGAGTATAATGCATCCCATAATCCCGAGTGTAGCGTAAATACCTTAACACTCGCACAATGCCCTTCCAATGAGAAGCATCAGGATTACTTGTGCATCTACTAAGCCTGCTAACTGAGTAAGCTATATCAGGCCTAGTACAACTCATCAGATACATTAAACTTCCAATTACCCGAGAATATTCTAACTGTGAGACACTTTCATTATTATTCTTGGTAAAGTGTAGACTTAAGTCTACAGGTGTCGATGACACACTCGTATCTGATCCACTAAACTTCTCAAGTATCTTATCAACATAATGAGACTGAGAAAGTACAATTCCGCCAGAGATTCTGGTAATCTTAATTCCCAGAATAACATCTGCAATGCCCATATCCTTCATGTCAAATTTAGAGTTTAACAACTTCTTGGTAGTTTTGATCATTTCATCGTAACTACCTATAATGAGGATATCATCAACATATAGACACAAAATGACATAACCTTTGTCAGTGTCTTTGACATAAATACACTTGTCACATTCGTTGATTCGAAACCCATTTGACAACATTACATTGTCAAACTTCTCATGCCATTGTTTAGGCGCTTGCTTCAAACCATATAAAGATTTGACAAGTTTACAGACTTTCTTGCTTTGTCCTGGAGCTGAAAACCCTTCAGGTTGCTCCATGTAGATTTCTTCATTCAAATCCCCATTTAAGAAAACTGTCTTTATATCTATCTGGTGTATCTCAAGATTGCGCAAAGCTGCTATCGCAATCATTATGCGAATGGATGTTATCCTAGTTACAGGTGAGTACGTATCAAAGTAATCCAGGCCTTCTCGTTGCCTGTACCCTTTGATAACGAGCCTCGCCTTATACTTGCCAATAGACCCATCGGCCTTCATCTTTCGTTTAAAAATCCATTTGCAGCCTAAAGGCTTACAACCTGGAGGTAAATCTACCAACTCCCAGGTGTGGTTCTGTAAGATGGAGTCAATCTCACTTTTGATCGCTTCTTTCCATAAAGGACTCTTAGGAGAAGTCACAGCTTCGTGGAAAGTTTGAGGTTCGTTCTCAACCATATAAGTCAAGAAGTCTGGACCAAAAGATTTGGATGTCCTAGCCCTTTTACTCCTTCTGGGCTCATCTAAAACCTCAATTTGATCATCACCTGGATCATCAACATGATCATCCTCACTAGCAAGCTCATCAAATTACTCCAAAGACCTTAGAACCCCTGCATGGGTTCGGTAAGGAAAAATGTCTTCAAAGAAACATGCATTCCTTGACTCCATGATGGTATTCCTGTGTATGTCTGGAATTTCAGACTTATGAACAAGAAACTGATATGCACTACTATTATGTGCATAACCAATGAATATACAATCCACAGATTTCGAGCCTATCCTAACCCGTTTGGGTGTAGGAATTGCCACTTTTGCAAGACACCCCCACATTCGTAAGAATTTATACGAAGGCTTAACGCCTTTCCATAACTCATACGGCATCTTGTCCACCTTCTTCTGGGGTACTTTATTCAGAATGTAATTTGCAGAGAGAATTGCTTCCCCCCACAAGTTCTGTGGCAACCCAGAACTTATCAACATTGCATTCATCATTTCCTTTAGCGTCCTATTCTTTTGCTCAGCAATCCCATTAGATTGAGGAGAATAAGGCGTCGTGGTTTGGTGGATAATCCCAGATTGAGTACAAGTCTCAATAAACGAAGATTCATACTCACCACCACGATCACTTCTTAGAGCCTTTGTTGACGGGAGGCTTCTTCATCATCCCAGAAAATTTGCCATGCTCAATGACATTGGCCTTCACTAAGGAGGTACTCCCTCCTTTCTTTTTATTATCCTCCTCAATTCGGAGTCGGATAATTAAGTCTTCTTTGTAGAAATAATACAAAGTTTTAAACAAATCCTTGTGTCACAAGGATTATGAAACTCTCAAAATCATATCACAGTAAATACATTCCCAGAATGTCATCAACCGAATTAGGCATTCAAATATATTTGGTCCAACCAATCACTTTGAAGCCAATAGTCTTACTATTAGGAAACACAAATCCAGTGTTCAATAGTCTACTATTCGGAACTTCATAACATGGCCAGTAGTCTTATCACTAGGAATCACTAATTTCTCAGCATGTGGTCAGTAGACTTTCTACTACTAGGAATCACAATGTCTTAACCTGTGATCAGTAGTCACTTTACTACTAGGAATCACAACGTCCTGAAATAGGATCAATAAACTCTTTCATTACTAGGAATCATCATGTCTTGACATATGACCAGTAGCCTCTCCATTACTAGGAACCATGATGTTTTGACATGTGATCAGTAATCTGTTCAATACTAGGAACCACAATCTCATAAATGTGTAGCCAGTGGTCTAACACCTCCTAGGAACCACCAGTTTTCTATCTCTGTGATCAGTGATCTTGTACTCACTAGGAGCCACCAATTTAAGAATATATTTGGAATTTAAAAATCCAAAAAATATTCACCCACTATAACAGGTTGTCTCATCTTTGCTTTCAAGCAAAGTCACATAGCAATCATAAATGTTATAAATAACACAAGGATACCATACTAATTGCCTCTGATCAATTCAGAGATATTTTAATGCAATCTTATGATTTCCTTTAAGAAACTCGTGAGGCAAAGGTTGTCAGGTGGAACAACATTTATGTTTGTCACATTTTGAAGCCATTTCTGAAACATCACAACAGAACTTCACTTCTATGATTCCAGAAATTAAACTTAACCCTTAGAAAATCCCTCAGATGGAAATTTAATTCAAAACTAGTCTCACCATTTAACCTAGAATCGAACATGGTCAGGAATGTTCCCAGGAAGACTGGAGGGGTCACATCAGTCCCACTTAAAACCCAGTTAACCTTTTGACAAAACATTCAAGAGCATGTTGACTCCTAGTCCATAGGAAACAATTTAAAAATTAAGATTTCCAGGGGATAAACCAGGTTATAACAAACCGATTCCCAAGCAAATAAAATTTGCTACCAGAATTACACCACTCATAAAAATTAACCGGTACTCCCGAAACTACGCCCATTATTTCTGAATAAAATCAGAAATATTTTAGCTAATGCTAAAATTTGGTTTCCTTTCTCAAAACCAAAAAACTTTGGACATAATCAGATTATAACCAAAGACTTTCTCCAAACTTGGTTTTCCAACACTTTGGGAATAAAATGATTAAACCCAAAGACTTCCTCAAACTCCAAAAGTTTGAAACCAAATCCATCTTAGTTGTCATTTCTGAACAAATAAGAACTACTCTTTAGCCAAAGCTAAATACTTTGGTTTTTATCACAGAAAACCAAATCAAGTTCCAAACTTACAAGCAATTTAAAAATTGCTATAACAATTATACGCATATAAAATGCTTCTAACAAAACAAATAAATAAAACTTGCTACTACAAATTGGTAAACAAACCAACTAAATCTCAAGCAAACATGCTTCAAACATTTAAATAAAATAGCCAATCCATAACGATTCTATTTAGTCCAAAAGCCTTTCCACGCTTAGGTATTCCTATTCAACACAAAAGTTAGTAGTCCAAACATTTTTGTTTTTCACATCCCAAATACTATTCATTTGGTTTTATGTTTGTTTTTCGCATTGGTATCCCTACAAAGAAAGTTAGTAGCAAACCACAACAAAATACAAACAAATAATCTAAAAAATTTAATTATAATAAATAATTGAAACCATTTAGCCAACTGTTAATTATATAAGTAACCAACTAATATAAGGTATCAAAACAAAATACAATTTGTAACTTCAAAATTAAATTACAACTTTAAAATAAAGTTCAATACTCATGAGTCATGAATGAAATTAATTCATAATAAACATTTAAACTAATAACTCCAAATAGATAAGTCAAATTCAAAGTTAATGCACCCAATTAAATAATTCAGATTAATGCACCTAATTAAATAATTCAGATTAATGCACCTAATTAAATAATTCAGATTAATCATGTACACAATTCATAAAACTCTATAACTCAAAATACATTAAATTATGTAATCTAGCCTAGAAAATAATAAGCATGTAACAAATTGAGACTAGAATAGAATTAGCATGTCAAAATTGCAACATCCATAAATTATATTTTATAACCTTAAAATTCATGCAAATCATGGTAGGAGAATGATGAACCATACGCATAAAACAAGAACATACTAATACAATTAAGTATACAAATTATGATAGAGCATTCTAATTAAACTAAGCAATTAGAGAATAACATTGCATAATTTACAATTATTAAAATAGTGAGCAATTCCGCAACAATTCCTAATAACATTATACAAAGCTAACCTAATAGTCTATATAAATCTATTCGATCAATTTCATAGAAAAGATATATAAAATCTGTTTTAAGCTTATTGTTTAAAATTGTGAAATTAAATAAATAGATTTATGAAGAAAACAAATTATATACCAAGAACATATGCTGATAATTACAACTAAATTTCAACAGAAATACACAAAAACAATAAAGGGTAAAGAGACAAAACCGAAGCACTGCTTGCAGGCAGCTTCTTAAAATGATTTCGCCTCACTGGTCGAAAGTGCTTGAGGAAACCAGTGACTGTCTCCCAAGATACGACAGTCAAAACCAAATTTACGGAAGCACTATCTGTCTAGCTTAGCGAACAAAACAATGGCAGCACTCTCTCACAATAGGAACTATCTAGCAAACTGACTTGTAAAATGGAAGCAAAAATTTCTATATTGAAACTTGATATGAGGGTCTCAATTTATACATGTATAGAGCAGAGAGGAAGAGCCTCCAGCCTTTAAGGCTAGTCATTAAAACACCAAGCATCCATAGCCCCTTTCCACAAAATGAAAAGTATGGATGCCCAAAGGATTCACACCCTTTAGTTAAGAAAAAAGATTTAAATACTCTTTAAAATCCTATTCATGAATTTAACATCATGAAGCAATTTCTTGGCAATTTCTTATTCAAAACCTAATAATTTTTGGCTCACTTGGACCCAACACAAAAAATAGTTAGGATCCACTTTAATATTTAATTAAAGTCACCACACTTTAATATTAAATTAAAGTCTCCAAAAAACATTTTTTTCAACAACAATGTTGACAATTTGCGCTGAAAATTAGTGGAAATGAATGGACAGTGTTGAGCATAAGATATTTACTACTACTTGTATCATATAGGTTGTTTGCTTTGTCGTCATACTATTATTGTTTTGGATGGACAATGTTTATTGTAAATTGTAATATATTTCGTAGTGCATGCACAATGTTGAGGAAGGAAGTGCACATGCTTTTTTATTTTTTTTTGGAGAAGTGTATAATTAAATTATATTGAAAATTTATAAAATTTTAAACTATCAATTCGATTTGTATCAATTTGTCAATCTGCTCAATTTGCATCCACCAGATTGGTGGACGGATACTGATTGATTTTCTCTAATCCGCCAATCCGCCAGCAGACGAATGATGGATTCAAGATTCCGTGACCGTAACCGACCTGTCCATCCCTAACTAAAATAGTTAATAAATATAATATAAATTAAAATAGTTAATAAGATAAAATGTCACATTTAAATTATAATTATTTAATTTTTTTCTCTTATAATTATCAAATTAACTATAAAAAAAATTATCATTCTAAACATAACTATTAGGTTTTTATTGTTGGCAACCCCGTTTGACAAAACTCCTTTCAGATGTATTTATTTTCGCACTTTTTATTTCAGTGAGGCTATGAGTTTATTAGATGCGAATCCAAACCCGAATCGAGCCATGCAGAGAAGTTTGTGATGTTAATGCTTTCAAGATTGCCACTTCGCTGATTATTACGGGGGTCGAGCTGCCCGGTCAGCTTGCGGCCGAAGCAAAATGCAAAATTGCATTCAAAATTGCATGTCTGCCATTGGTCGCTTGAGCCAAGAAGAGCTTGCTCGAGCGAAGGTTTGCTCGCTCGATCCAAGGAGTTCTCGCTCGAGCCAAGGATTGCGTCCATACAAAAACCTGAAGAAGTGTATTCCTCGCTCGAGCCAAGGATTCGTCGCTCGAGCCAAGGCACTAGTAGAAATCATGAAAATTACTCTCCTCGCTCAAGCTAGGAAAGCTTCGCTCGAGCGAGCCTCAGAATCTGGATTTCTCAAGGAGTTTGTTTTCTTCTCAATCTTGGATTACTTTTGGTTCTCTATAAATACTTGGTTTTCTCCCAAAACTAAGTAAATTCATTGAAGTCCTCCAGATCTTCTTTTTGGTTCTTAAAGGTTTATATCTGCGGATATTTTGTTTTCTTTGATGTTTTATTGAGTATTTAACTCATGGATTAAAGAGAGTACATCAAAAGTTTGTTTGTTATACACAAGAGTGAGAGTTGTTCTTCAGTTGTGAATTCTGAAGAATTCGAGCCTGAAGCTTTGGAGGGAATCCAGAGTGGCTCATCAGAAAGACAATTCCGTGCTGAAGATGGGGTTGGAAGAGGCACATAGAGGTTGGTTCAATTAGGCGTTGTGAATTCGCTAGATAATTGAGAGTGATACCTGTGTAATTCCTTTATATCTTCTTAGTGGATTGTTCTTGTGGCTGTTGCCCGTGGTTTTTTGATCACAATTGGAATGTGTCCAATTGTGGTTTTTCCACGTAAAATCTTTGTGTCTCTTTCTCTTGATTGTTTGATTGGGATTGTTATATTCTGCTTAAAATTGATACATAATCACAAATCAAAATCTAGGTGTTTTTTAGATTTTTCAATAACTTTTTTAGTCAAACTAAAAAAATAAAAATAAAAACTAAAATAGCTAAATTTTCAAAACAATTCATAATCAGAATGGAAAAAGTATTTGATATAACTGTATACTATGTCATTTTTTGTGCGTTGGAATCCCGTTCCATTAAAAATGTGACACATGTACTCAATCACTAATTTCATTTCTTGCATCGGCGGAGACTCTTCTCTCTCCCTCCATTATTATCACTCTAATTTTCTCTCTACAGTAATACTTATGGTTGGTTTGGGATGTCCTAAAAAAGTGTACTTTTTGACTTATTGGTGGGTTTGAGTTGGGTTTGGGTTGGGTTTGATGTGATGTGTTAGAGAGGTGATGTGATTTAAATAGGATGATGTGACTTAAATAAGATAGTGACTTTTTGACTTTTTGGCTTATTTAGTATAAGCCAAACCAGCCCTTACTGATGTATGGATCATTGATGTGTTTAAATTTTTTTGAGTGTCTGATAGTGACATGAATAATTCAAATCATTTTAAAAGTTATGAGGATTGTATTTTATAAGAATCTCTATCATTATTGATATTTATCAGACATTTTAGAAATTATATTGACCGCTTTGTTTATTAACAGATCTAAAGATGAATTTGAATGGACTTTGGTAACCTCAATGAGGGTATGAATTTACCATTAAGACTTATCTTCTTCCCCTCTTGATTTCCCTGTTTTTTTTTTTTTTTTTTCCTCACTTTGCCTTTTCTCTCTCATCTCATCATACATCCTCACCGTGGCCACCTCTTTCCTGTCACACATCCATCATAACTAAACCATACAAAACTCCATTACTACTGCCAATAAAAAAAAAAATACCATTAAAATATACCCTCTCACATCTTTAAGATAAGAGGGAATGATTTTTAAAACGTAGATTATGTTTTCAGAAGTTGACTATTAAAAATCATAGGGAGAATTAGATGCAGGTAGAAGGAAAAAAAATTACCAACATATAAAAGAATGTGTAGTGATATTTATACTTCGCAATTTTCATTTATACCCTATCACAGACGCTTACATTCCATATCTTGTAATTTTTTTCTCTTTCTCCTACAATTTCTCAAAATCATAACACTGACTATTAATGTTGCATTTATATTATAACAAAGTCAGAACCTTTAGCTCTTCCAACCATGTAGTTCCATGTAATTGATGACCACCAATTAATTACCTTAAATATTACAGCAAAATGGCAATTGATTGGAAGTTGTTTTCTTTTCAGAATTTAAAAATATTTAACAAATCTCAAATTTCAATCTCTTAAAAAGCCATAATTCCCATTTTTCAGCATCCATCACCCACCCATTTGTCAACAACCATGCCCGCAACCAGTTGGGAATTTCATCAAACAGCTGGAACTCAACAATATCAGTAAGGAAAAGAGAGGGTCTGTCCAGGAAAGGGAAAGGGAAAGGGGAAAACGGAAAGAGGAGAAATAAGAAAAAAGTATAAATGGAAATAAAGTTTCCACACATGGAACTCCATATTGAAACCCCTCCCATTAGTGCATCTATTTTCCTCACCTAGACCTCCACTTGCAACACCACATGCCAAATACCCAGACTTTCTTGAAAATTTCAACAATCTATGATGCAAAGAATTAAATTAAGTTTGACCCATGTACATCATGTGTTATTGAAGGAATGAGTGGTGATAAGTGGTGTAGTAATGGTTAGATGGAGGAGAAAGAAGAGGAGAGTTGGACCCATTTGCAGAACAGCAATGCTAGGTATCATGAAAAATCTGTCATGAAAATAATTATGAAAACTTTGTGACATTTGAATTATACTTAGAATAAAACACCACACACTAATCAAGGTAATTTAAGAATCATATATCTTTCATAATCATTTTCATAAAATTTTTTTCCTGATTCCTAACTTTTCTCTTCGCAGAAAGTTGGGGTTGGACCCATTTTCACAGAGTTTGGAAAGACAGAGATGGGAAAGATGGAAAAATTGGTTTGATAATCTTAAGGGCATAATTAGCATTACATAAAATATAGTTGTTGACGTCATTTTAGTCTGTTAAGTTAACTAATTGGTTATTTAATTTTTATAATTATTTTAGTCTGATGAAAAAAATTATGTATTTTTTTTTATAATTTATTCTGTTCATTTTCATTGTTGGTATGTGATATGATATGCTCGCGTTATTTGGGAAGCTAATTATTTTAATTGGTTATTTAGTTTTTTTTTAATTATTTTAATTTGGTTAAAAAAATTGTATTTAAAAGTTAATTTTTTTTAATAGTTGATTTGATAGTTATAAGAGAAAAATAAAATAATTATACATTGAATGTGATATTCTGTCTTATTAATTATTTTAACTTATTTTATTTTTTTTTGTGGTCTATTTTAATTCAAATCTCTTCCCAAATAGAGCTACTGTTAAAAAAAGAAAAAAAGAAAAAAAAAGACACAAATGTGTGGTTGTAGATTTAGAGGTAGTTTGGAAGTAATTCTTTCATTTTTTTTATTAAAAATGGACCCTACATTCATATGAAATATTTAGTCATTTATTTGATAGAAAATTTAATAACTCTAACCTTAGCCATTGTTATCACCACTAGCCTATATAATAAGGTGTTGAACATAGTGGAAAATACACAGTTTCTCTCCTATTTTTCTCTCTTTCACTATCTTCCTCTTCGCCATATATTTATCACTAACCATAAGTAACAATGGCTGATAATAAGGTGGTTATGTTGGATGTCTTGCCTAGTTTGTTTGGGATGAGGGTGAGAATAGCGCTGGCTGAGAAGGGCATTGAATATGAATACAAGGAAGAGGACTTGAGGAACAAGAGCTCACTGCTTCTTGAGATGAACCCAGTTCACAAGAAAATCCCAGTTTTGATTCACAACCGAAAACCGGTTTGTGAGTCCCTCATCATTGTCGAGTACATCGATGAGGTCTGGAATGAGACAGCTCCATTGTTGCCCTCTGATCCTTACCAGAAAGCTCAAGCTAGGTTCTGGGCTGACTATGTTGACAAAAAGGTGGCTTGTTTTGTGGTGTTACTGCTTAATGTTTTTTTACTTTTTCAATTTGGTGCTGTTTCATAAAAAGAAAAATAAAAATAGAAATAAAATATTTTAGTAAAATAAAAAAAAAAAGGTGATTGCCAGTTACATATGGTGGCTGAAACAACAATGATAGAGACCTTACAAAATGCAACACTCATAACTTAAAATGATCTGAACCATTTATGTCACTGTTAGACACAATTTTAAAAAAAAATTCAAACACATCAATGGTCAATACATCAGTGGAATCAGGATCCTCGGCCGCTATTTCCAGCGGCCGTTCTCATCAGCCCCCCAAAACGACGTCGTTTTGGATTTTTTTTTTTTTTTTTTTTTCTTTTCTTCTTCTTCGTTCTTGCTTTCTCTCTCTTCTCTTTCGGCCATCGCCGTCGTCTGGCTCGCCGTCGCAGGAGGAGGTCATGAGCTTGTCGTCAGAGCTCGCAGCCTGCCGCCTCGTTGCCGCCTGCCGCCTCCGCCTCCTCCTCCTCCTCCTTCCCCAGTGGTTATGGCCCCCTCCAGTCCGGCCCTTCCCTTCCTCCTCCTCCTTCCTCCCTCTTCCTCTCCTTCCTCCCTCTCCCCTCCCATCTGGTTCGAAGAGAGAGAAAAAGAACGAAGAAGAAGAAAGAAAAAACAAAAAAAACAAAAAACCCCCAAAACGACGTCGTTTTGGGGGGCTGCCGGGTAGGGCGGCCGAGAATCCGGACTCTACATCAGTGGGGGGTCATGGGGGTCCTCTTTTGTAGGGGTCTCAAACATTTTCCGTGGCTGAAATTCGCCTCTTTTGACAAAGAGGTTAAAAGTTTTTTTTTTAGTTTTACGGTTTTTTTTTTTTAAAATTTTAAATTTATATCATTCCTTTATTTTTTTACACATTTAAAAAAAAAAAAATCATAAAAAAGTCAAAAAAATTAAATTTTAACCTGCTTCTAGAGGGCAGATAGTTGGTGGTGGTTAGATGTGATTGTCGATCTCGAAGTGGTGACTAGAGGAGGTCGACAATAGTGGTGGTAGGAGGAGGTTTTTGATAACGATGGTTGAAGATGGTGGGTGGCTGGGGGTAAGTGATGGAGGGAGGGAAAGAAAGAAGAATGAATGAAAATTTGTATTTGAAATAAATAAAAATAATTTTTTCTTGTTACAATAGTTTAGTAAATTTTATAAATTTTTTGTTTAATTTTTTGTAACCAAAAATTCACTTAAATAAATTTTTCCTATAATTTTAAATTTTATTTTATAAATATAAAAAGATTACAAATGTAAATGTTACTCAATGGCCTCTAGTATTATGTTGATATAAATTTGGAATAATTAGTGAAATTTTGAAAAAATGATTATATATTGATAAAAAAAAATATAATTATAATTATTAATATTTATAATTTTTTTTATTGATTTATAATTATTTTTTCAAAACTGTGACTTTCCCTATAAATTTCTCCTAGTCAAATCTATATATTGTTGGGATTTAGACCTCAATCTCTGGTTTGAGTTTTTATTTTATATTTTTTTATGTATATTTATTTTTTCTCGTGAATAGCTTGGTTGCTTGAAAATAAAATCAAAGCTCACCGTCTCTATAAATTTTGATTTTTAGTTTTTTTTTTATAATATTTTAATTTTTTTTACATATACAAACTAAATAAATAAATTGTAATATTATATTTAAAATTTTATATTTTAATTTTTTGAGCATTATAAACTAAGGACATCTTTGATTAGTAGAATTATAGCATAAGATTGAAATTATTAATTCATAAGCTCACAATCCCATGTTTGATTGTAAATTTTATTAACCAGATTATATGTACAACGGAATTCAATATGACAAAATTGGTGAGTTTTTTTATATTGTGAGGGACTGGGATCATAATTTCAATTATAAAAAAAAATGAATTCAAAATAAATGATTATCTCACTAATTTAATTAGATAACTAAGCATACGCTAATTCATAGAATTATCAATCTTTCAATGTTAATCCTGTTAATCAAGGCGAAGTGACTAATAATAAAGGTTTCGTAATAATATTAGGCAGAGAGATATTTGATGTGGATTTCCACGAGTCCCGTTTCGATAATTTAAACTATTTATTTTGTTTAACACTTCATGTATTTCATCCCCTCCCAAAAAAAAAAAAAAAATTGAGTCGATATGATAATCGTAACCTATTCCATTTATTACATTTGTTACCCAAAAAAAAGAAGATAACAATTATATTTTAAAAAATAAATCATTTATTTTTTGATGACAAACGCGATAAATTAAATATGTTATGATTTTCGAATCAATCTAATTTTGTGTTGTTGAAATATACGAAATGTTCAACTTCATAAACAGTTTGAATCATTAAAATCGGAAAATAGCAACACTTACCCATTTTCTTGGTTTATTCCCAATCAAACGCAATCAAACAAACACAATCTATCCGTAATTGAATGGTGTCACATTAATACACTAAAAAGAGGGGTCCAACCTAATTAACCTATTACAAAATATCTTAGATGCTACAATTATTAACATATGAAATGCAGGTGTATGCTTTTGGGAGGAAGATACTAGATTCAAATGTAGAAGAAGCGAAAGGGGAAGGCAAAAAGGGGTTCATAGAATGTCTCCAGGTATTAGAGGGAGAGCTTGGTGATAAGCCATACTTTGGAGGTGAAACTTTTGGCTTTGTAGACATTGCTGTTGTCACCTTATACTGCTGGTCCTATGAGACCCTTGGCAACTTCAGTCTAGAGGTAGAGTGCCCCAAGCTATTTTCATGGGGCAAGAGGTGCATTGAGAAAAATGAAAGTGTTTCCAAGACTCTTCCTGACCAACACAAGATCTATGACTTTGTTTTGGGTTTGAACAAGAAGCAAAAAGCAAGAACGTGAGCTTGTTAATATTATCATATCGGTTAAATAAAATAAGTTGGATCTAGGACCCCCGGTTTGTTTCAAGGCACTTTTCTATTACAATGGATCTCTTTGGTCTGACCTCATATGGTGGAGAGGGGTCTTAGAATAAGGTACTGTGAGATCTGAATAGAGAATTTCCTACTTACTTACTGTTATACTTTGTGTGTAATTTTTTTTTTTTCTTTCTTTCTTTCTTTGTTTTTTTTTTTTTTTTCATTCTCTTGTCTATGGTTGTTTCTGTTTGTGTTTGTTGTTTCTTTAATTGTAATAAAGAAACACTTCCTTGTGTTTGTGGCATGTTAGGGATAAATATGACCCAAAAAAAAGGGCTTGTATGTTGGAAATGCTATTGTCTTTTTTTTGTCCTAATGAATTTTCCAATTGCAAATTGTGGTGTGAATTTCAAGACACGAATGTGTGATTGAGAGTTTATTGAGAAGGTTTGAGAAAGAGATTTAAGTATAGAAATCTTTGACTTTTCAATTAGTACTTAACTCAAAATGATAGATTATATAAAGAGTTTGGCTCTTCAATATGATTTAGGATTTAGAATTTGGGATTTGAAAATTTAGGATTTAGGATTTAAGATGGTAGATTATAGAGTGTTTGGCAATTTAATTCTTTGTACAATCAACATTTTACGCCTCTCATTTCAAATGCCTTCAATTCAAAAGAGGTTTTGAGCTAGAATTCAAAACAGTTTAGTGTCTTGGCAACTTTAACATAATCAATAATATGAATAAGTACTGAACAACTAAGAATCTGGTAAATAGATTAATTTTTTAGCATTAAATTTTTATAGACTCATTTTTAGCTAATAAATTATTTTTTTAGCACCCTCAAAAGAAGCCTTAGACTAATAAGCCAGCGCGCCTAGTGTGCGCCAATCTCACTTTATTAGGCTCTTCACTCATTGCTCTCGTGAGTACTTCAAATATATACTTGTTCTCTAATTCTTCATAATTAAATATAATAAAATAAAAAGATTATGATTATCAGAAAAATTTAATTTTTTTTTCATGTATTATACATATGAAGGGCCTTATAAAATAAACGGTTTAGATTATCGAAATAGGACTCGTGATGATGGGTTCCTCAAATCCCTCAAATTACCCTAAGTTGAGATTTGAACTTGAGAAATAGCCCAATCCATAATAATATTATATGAACACATGAGATAGTATATTAACCTCACTTCTCGTATGGTAAAAAGAGATGATAATATTTTTTTTCCATTCATACAATTAACAAATTATTGATAAAAAATAACTTAAGTATTATATGAATTAAAATATGGGCAAAACACCAATAAATCTCAAATTTTAATATGTTAAATCATTTGGTCCTGCCTTTTATTTTGTAGACTAATAAGTCCTATTTGAATATTAAAAACTCACTATAGGCCTTTTTTAGATTTTCCTACTTTCCGAACATCAGCAACATTAACTACATCAACAACATCATCAAACATCAACTACATCATCAAACATCATCAACATCACCAACATTATAAAACATCATCAACATTGATCAAACATCAACTACATCATCAAACATCAACTACATCATCAAACATCATCAACATCACCAACATTATAAAACATCATCAACATTGATCAAACATCAACTACATCATCAAACATCAACTACATCATCAAACATCATCAACATCACCAACATCATAAAATATCATCAACATCATCAAACATCAACTACATCATAAAATATCATCAATATCATCAAACATCAACTACATCATCAAACATCATCAACAACACCAACATCATAAAACATCATCAAACATCAACTACAACATCACCAACATTGTGAACATCATTAAATATCAACTACATCTTCAACCTCATCAAACATCATTAACATCACCAACATCATAAAACATCATCAACATTATCAAACATCAACTACATCATCATCACCAACATTGTGAACATCATCAAATATCGACTACATCTTCAACCTCATCAAACATCATCATATACTAATATGGAATACAATATATTGATGTTTACACAATATAACAAACAAAGATACCATACCAAATATAAAATATAATAAACAAATATACCATACCAAATATAAAAAGGACTAAATGGTTTACAAAAAAACACTCAGGATTAGATAGATCAACATTTTCCAATATGAGATTTATGAGTAATTTTTTCTTAAAATATTAAGAGAAATTAATATAATTATGTTAAAAATGTAAATCTAATTATATTTTTTGAAAAACAGTGAAGTGAGTGTAATTTACTCAAATTATAAGGGTAGGCATTATCGAGAGGAAAGCATCAATGTCTTGAATTTTGATTAGCAGGCCAAGAAAGAGTCAACAACACATGTATTGGAAAAGAGGTAAAGTGTCATGATCAATAACCTTGTAATATGAAAAATGTTATGAACTAAGACTTATCTATATATAATTTGTTAAGAATGTGTTTGTATAGCGAAAATTAAATTTATAAAGTGTGGATTCTATAAATAAAATAAATTTTAACCATTGATTCATTTTTTTGAATAAATTATAAATTCATAAGTTTGAATTTATAGTCTTATTGTTGTAATATTTTATTTCACAATTTATAGATGAATTTAAATTTAAAAAAGACCTTGTTCCACCAGTGCCTGAAGTCGTTCAAATGTCCATTAGTTTTGATTTTTGGGGCATAGTTTGGATGAATTTTCCATTTGACAAAAGTCTCGAGACAAGTAAATTAATGACACCCCTGGAAAATGATAGATCGCTACTTTCATGGGAAAAAAATAAAAGAATATATATATATATATATAATTTAGAATAAATTATAAATACACCTCTTAAGATTTGCTTAAAATATGAATTATTCTTCATAGTTTAGAAAATTACAAATATCCCTTTGTCAAATTTTTTATTTAACAAAATTAATTGAAAAAATAAAATTCTTTACTACTCTCCTATATAATAATATAATTACATGAATTATTAATTGAAATAAATTTCTAACATCATTAAAAATTATTAATCAACTTGATAATTTATTAATAAAAAGAGTTATTTGTTATGAAATTAAAAATTTTAAGAAACGAGATATAATTTTCAAAATCATAAAAGATAAATCATATTTTAAGTAAATATCAAAAAGTGTATTTATAATTTATCCTAAATTTTTCAAGTAAATTTATCAATATGATCTAAAAGCTAGTAATCTAAAAGCTAGTAATCCATTTGATTCATAGATCAGATCCTTATCATTATAATCATGGTAATGGCAATCTATTGGGCTGTCAACATTAATAAAATCTTATATAATCAATCATACTATAAATTCACCCTTATCAATTCAGAATTTATACAAAACAAAAAATTAATGACTCAGATTTAATTCATATATAGACTACACACTTTATCAATTCAATTTTCACCACACAAATATAATCAGAGTAAATTCTGAGTCCATAAGGATGGGTTCTAACATTTTTCTTTATATAATATTATCCCATTTTTCTTTATATAATATTATCTTTTTGGGTTTTGTTAATTTTCGGATATAGAACTGAACCAATATATTGACAAAATTGAACAAGCCCATGAAAAGAACTATGAACGAGAAATAAAATTCTTGTTTATTCCACAAATTCGTTGAATATAGTATGGATAACCCATAAAAATTCATTACTAAATCCGTTCATATAATACTTTTCACACCCACCGTATACATTATATTCAGTATCCCCTTCAACGTCGTGGGTGTGACATGACTATGGCTGCAAACAGACAAGCTAATACTCCATAAAAAATAAAATTTTTTATTAATTTTTTTTGTGACGAACCGATTGCTGTTGAGTACATCGATGAGGTCTGGAATGACAGAGCTCCATTGTTGCCCTTTGATCCTTACCAGAAAGCTCAAGCTAGGTTCTGGGCACTATTTGGGCCAGTGGTGTCTACATGGGTTTCGTTTCGATAATGTAAACGATTCATTTTATCAGATATTTTGTGTATTTCATTTACATATGAAAAAAATTAAGTTGATCTGATAATTGTAACATATTCAATTTATTATATTTATTACCAAAAAAAGGAGGAGGATAACAATCACTATGTTTGGTTGTTGTTTTTCAAACTCAATTTTTTAAAAATTTTAGAGTATTTGTTTGGTTATTTTGAAAATTGAGTTCACTCTTCAAAATGATATGTTGATGATGGTTTTAAGGAGAGAGACAATTTTGAATTTTTTTTTTTATCACATGGAAAAGTACTCTCATCTTATATGTGTATATATATATATATACATGCTATAAATGTATGAAAACATAATTTGGTATGTAACCATTTAAGGGGTATGGGTCATGATTGGTAGGTAAACATAATCAATGCCGTCGCAAAAAAAAAAAAAAAAAATTTGCGGCGGCAATTTCTACCGTCTGAAATAATACTTTTGGCGACAGTAAAACAGTGCTGTCGCAAAAAGGTCTCTATTTTTACACATTATTGGCGACAGTGAAATGCCGTCGCAAATAATAACATATGGCGTCGCAAAAAAAGGGCGACGGCAAAGTTTTTGCAACGCCCTCTATTGTGACCCCCCGTTTGCCGTCGCTAAAAGTTTTTTGAGACGGCATAATGAGTATTTGCGACGGCATTTTGCCGTCGCAAAAAATCGATTTTTTTGTAGTGTTTGTTGTCTAGTTATTTGTAATAAAGAAACACTTTGTTGTGTTTGTGGCATGTTAGAAATGCTATTGTTTTATTTTTGGCCTAAAGAATTTTGCCAAATTGCATGTCGGGGAATGAATTTCAAAGCATGAATGTCTGACTTAAGAGTACATTGAGAGGACTTGAGGGAGAGATTTAAGTATAGAAATTCTTGGCCATTACTCAACTCAAAATGACACAGATTATATAGAGCGTTTGGCACTTCAATATGATTTAGGATTTAGAGTTTGGGATTTAAGATTTTTGATTATGTATTATAGAAAGTTTGGCATTTTGATTCTTTTCACAATCAACATTTTAAGCCTCTCATTTCAAAAGGCCTCAATGCAAAAGAGGTTTTGAGTTAGAATTCAAAACAGTTTACTGTCTTGGGGAGATCAAGTGTAGGGCTAAGCCACATAAGTTAGAATTCAAAGTGTAGGGCTAAGCCACATTAGAGTGTAGGGCAAAGCCGAATTGAGTTAGAATTCAGAGTGTAGGGCTAAGCCACACTAAAGTTTTCAAGATAAAAGCCCACTTGAGAAAAGTTGCTACACCAGCCAAAACACCATTAAAAAAATAAGTAAAAAAACCCACCTCACAACTTTTCTCTCAAATTAGTACAAATCTAGATACATGTATAATTGTTGAGCAATGTTATAAATTGTTTCATTTTTTTGTTTTAGAGCATTGTTATTCAGGTCTAAAAATTATACCAACTTTTTAGATCTAGTGATATGTCAAGAAGATGATTAATTGATAATTAAATATTCTCTAATTATTAATCAATTATCCTCTTAACATATCACTGGGTCTAAAAAGTAAACTTGTATGTCATTTTTTTTTATTATTTTGTTTTCTCATTTATAGATATAAAGTAACGAAACCCACATTAATAACGTACACGAGACTCACTCATTTGTTTTTAGTAATAAGAAAAAAAGTTAAAAAAAAAAAGAAATTATATGCAACATTTTTTGTAATTGTTAGGGTACATAATGAGAATATACTGTATTTTTATAAGAATATGATAGATATTGTAACTATAGGGGACAATCTAGGATTTCCATATTCAATGCAGCTTGTTCACCACTCTACCAAGCCTATATAATTACTTCTTATTATAAATATAGAAGAACATATTGTGAAAAATACAAAGTTCTCTCTTTCTCTTCGTCTTATATTTATCAATAATCATATGTAATAATGGCAAGTAAGGTGGTTCTGTTGAGTTTCTGGGCTAGCATGTTTGGGATGAGGGTCAAAATAGCATTAGCTGAGAAGGGCATTGAATATGAATACAAGGAAGAGGACTTGTGGAATAAGAAGAGCTCACTTCTTCTAGAGATGAACTCGGTTCACAAGAAAATCCCGGTTTTGATTCACAACAGAAAATCGGTTTGTGAGTCCCTCGTCGCTGTCGAGTACATTGATGAGGTCTGGAATGAGAAAGCTCCATTGTCGCCCTCTGATCCTTACTAGAAAGCTCATGCTAGGTTTTGGGCTGACTATGTTGACATGAAGGTGAGCACACTTGTTTTGTTCGTGTTTAATTTTTTTTGGTGTGGTTTTGATAAAAATAAAAATAAAAAATATATTTTACTACACTTGATCCAAAATTTTGTTTTGAAAACAAGTGAAAAAGGAGTTGATTGCTAGTTAGAGATAGTGGTTGAAAGTGATTTTTGATTGTTGATGAGAGAGGTGGTTGGTGGTAGTTAGTAGTGACTATTGGTCACTGAAGGTGATGGCCAGAGGAGGTTGACAATTGTGGTGGTAGAAGGAGGTTTCCGATAACGATAGCCCAAGATGGTGGGCGGATGGCTGGTGGTGAGTGATGGAGAGGGAGTGAAAGAGAGAAAATAATGAAAATAGAGAAATTACCATTTAGTGTTCTAAAATTTTTTAGAGGAAATATCATTTTTTTCCCTCAAAACTATCATTAAAAAATCAATTCAATTTCTATTCTTGCAATAATATTAAATTTACATTTAAATTATTTAATTTTGGATCAGTTTTATCTTGTTGTTAGTTGTCGTTTATAATCAAACGGGAGTACTGACGTAACATTGAAATTTAGTTTGAAATTTCATTTTATCCTTCAAACTGTGTCTAAAATATCAATTAGAATCACAAACTTCATTTTATTCAGAGGTCTGATATTTTGGGATAGTTTGGGGTCTAAAATGAAATTTCAAATGAAGTTTTGGTGTCACATCAATAATTTATGTTTGATTATAGAGGACAATTGACGATGTTAGTAAAATTGATATAAAATCGAATAGTTTAGGTATAAAATTGATATGATTAAAATAACATTGTTAAATTAATTTTTGAATAATGGTTTGAAAAGCAAAATGATATTTTCTCAAGTTATTACAGAACAGTTTCATAGAAAAGTGTATGATTTTAATTATCAATATTTATCACTTAGTTTCTGGCACCACTGTCCTCTTATTTTCCCAATGAAAATTAGTTTTTGAAACAAATAAACATAATTTTTTTTTTGCAATAATTTAATAAATTTTATATTTTTTTGTAAACAAAAACACACTAAATTTTAAGGGCCAAAATGAGAAAATAACCAAATATAGGGGGCAAAGTACAATTTACCCAATTATCTAAGATATTACCATTATTTTAACATATGAATTGCAAGTGTATGATTTTGGGAGGGAGATATTAGTTTTAAAAGATGAAGAAGAGAAAGAAGCTCCCAAGAAGGGATTCATAGAATCTCTCAAGATGTTATAGGGAGAACTTGGTGACAAGCTATACTTTGGAGGTGAAACCTTTGGCTTTGTAGACATTGCTCTTGTCACCTTTTACAACTGGTTTTACACCTATGAGACCTTTGGTAACTTCAGTGTAGAACCAGAGTGTCCTAAGCTAATTTCATGGGCCAAAAGGTGCATGTTGAATATAGAAATCATAATATTATATTTGAATATGAAATTAGAATAAGAATTAGAATAGGAATTATTTTGATTATAGGAATCTTACTTTATGTATTGTTTCTTAAATTGTATCATGAATATATTATATATACATGTCCTCTACCTCATTGATTGGTAAGCCAAATCATTCTTTTCATCCTTTTTGGTATCAGAGCCATGACACAGAAACTATAGTTCTCTGCCCAGCCACTATTTTATCTTCTTCCTTCCTCCTTGAGTGTCGACAATTCCCTTCCAGCTCTTTATTTCACCCGACAGCCCCCACCAGCCAACCTAGAACCCCCAAAACCACTTACCCAACCCTCTACACCCTAGATAGGCTGCTATAGTGCTGCTGAGGGTCTTGTTGGTTGTCGACTAGGGTATTTCCTAGCCATAGATGCTTCAGCAGCTCTTCCAAAGCAGTTCAGTCCCTTTTTTTTTTCCCCTCCTTTCTAGGGTGTGGTGCTAATGTATTAAGAACTTTTTAGCTTTTTTTTTATTTAGTAGACTACCAGATTTGTTCAGTAGTATTTATTTTGACTAGCCGTTAAGTTTTTTTTCAGCTTCTTGTATTTTTCTGAACTGTGTTACTGTGATTTTATATTTTCTAGCCCTTATTAATCCACCATGCCTAGCCTATCCTTCTCTACTACTGCTACTCTAGCTATAGATACTTCTATTTTTTTTGTGTTCGGTCTATTGGTCCCTTATGGGTTTTGGATTTTGGGACTAATGATCATATGACGGGTGAGTTTTTTTTTATTTCTTCGCCAGTCTCTACTACTATTGCCCAATCTGTGTGTCTTACTGATGGTTCGTTATCCTCTGTTCGTTACAACGGTGTAGTGTCTTTATTCCCTACCATTACTTTATCATCTATTTTACATGTTCCAAATTTTGCATATAATCTCTTATCTGTTAGTCGTCTTGCCAAATAATTTAATTGTGTTGTCATCTTTTTACTCTCCTCTTGCCTTTTACTGGACTTGAGTTCGAAGAGGATTTTTGGCAAGGGCTATGAGCGTGATGGGTTGTACTACTTTGGGTATCCATCGGACGAGCCTTTCTCTTCTTTCTTAGTTTTCAGGCCTCTGTTTTGCCTGCTTTCATGTATTGTGTTTTTAATATTCAAACTTTAGAATTATGGCACACTCGTACGGGTCATGTTAATTTTTAGTATTTATGTCAATTTTTCCGTCATTTAATAATGCTTGCAAAGATTTTAAATTCCATCGTGTGGTTTGTGAGTTGTCTAAGCATACCCGTACTAGCTATATCCTTCATATGACTCGTGCTTTTAGTGCTTTTGATTTTATACATTCTGATGTTTGGGGCCCTTCCTATATCACTGCTTTTTTTGGTCATAGATATTATGTGATTTTTATTGATGATCACACTAGGTGCACTGAGTTTATCTAATTCGTCATAAGTCTGACGTCTTTTCCATTTTTGTCCAATTTTTACAAATGGTTAAAACTTAGTTTCATGTAGTTGTTAGGACTATTTGTTCTGATAATGGTGGGGAATATATTTTTAATGTATTTTGTTCCCATCTTAATCAAACCGGTATTCTAACTTACTTGTCCTCTGACCCCTGAACAAAATGGTGTTGTTGAATGCAAATACCATCATATTATGTCTGTTGTCCGGTGTTTTCTTCAAGGTATGGGTGTTCCCAAGTCTTATTGGCATATGGCTGTCCTTACTACTGTCCCCCTTCTTTCTTCTTAACCTTCGCTTCCTCCTCCATTGCAAGTATACTCCCGTCATCCACGCACCCAGCCCCCTTGCCACCTCTTCGATCTCTGGGTCAGGTAACTCATCTCCTTTAGATTCTCCTACACCTTCTTATCGTAACCCACATTGGGATCGACATCCTCCAAATCGTTTGAGTTATTTGAGTAGTACTTATCATCCTATTTTCCAGTATCTTTCCTATGGTAGGGTTTTCCCTTCTTATCATTTTTCTTGGCAAGTTTGAGTTGGAGTCCATTCCTTGTTTTGTATTTGAGGCCTTTCAAAATCCCAAATAGGTAGCGACTATATAGACTGAGATGGCAGCTTTAGAACATAATCACACTTGGGATCTTGTACCTTTACATCCGAGGGAAAACACAGTTGGTTGCAAATGGGTGTTCACTATAAAGTACCTCGCTGATGGCTTAGTTGACCATTATAAAGCCCGCTTGATGGCAAAAGGTTTCACACAAATTCCTGGCAAAGATTTTAGTGCCACTTTTGTGCTTTGTCGCCAAACTTATTTTTGTACATCTCCTTATCTTGCTTGCAGCATCTCATTTTTGGCCTTTTCATCAACTAGATGTCAAGAATGCATTTCTCCATGGATATCTTCTTGAGACGATTTATATGGCTTCTCCACTCGATATTCGGGCTAAAGGGGAGTATTTAGGAAAAGTGTGCCAGTTACGCAAGTCCTTGTATGGCTTGAAATAGTCTCCACGAGCATGATTTGGTCACTTCAGTTATGTTATTATATTTATGAGCTTTGTTCAATGCCACTCCGATTACACTTGTTTCATTTGCCAGAATTCTGCAGATCAATGTATAGTCTTGTTAGTTTATGTGGATGATATTATTCTCACAAGTAATGACTCTGTCGGCATTGGTCAAGTAAAGAAGGACTTGGGCCAAACATTTGATGTTAAGGATCTGGGATGTCTCAAATATTTTCTGGGAATTGAGGTGGCTCGCTCAAGAAAGGAGATCTCCTTATCTCAAAGAAAGTACACTCTTGACTTGCTTCAAGATACTGGTATGTGTAGACGTCCCCGAATGCATCCCGGGGAATGGGAGTGCGAATCCCCCCCGTTCTGGTTCGATATTGGGTCACTACAGTTCGAAGGACTCAAATGTCACGGTTCTTAATCTTGAACCAAAGAGTCCAAATCCGGCAAATCGTTTTGAGAAAACTGATTTTTGAAAAGAAGTGCCAAACATGGACTGCTTTTCCAGATACAGAGTCGCTACCTAAATGTTTTTTAATGGGAAATTTAGGAAACCCTGACTCGGTGCCAAAGGCCACGTGTCCGTCATCACCAAAGTTGCCTCGGCTCGGGAACTTGGATACGATTGGGGAAGGTCACTTCGTGAGCACCCCCGCTCGCCCGATCAAAGACCGACCTCTACTAACCATGATATCTGTTTTTGAAAACATTGTGAGTTCTTATTCCGGTTATTAGCCTAGGTTACTACGTGATGCGCACAGCATACAAGTATAGACTGAATCGCCTGAATTGGAACAAAACATTTTATGTTTGTTTGTTTGAAAATGGTTTGCTACCCGCAGGTAGGCTTAAAATGCAGATTTTGCCACCCTCAGGTGGGCTTAGAAGAACAAATGGTTTTGCCACTATCTAGTGGGCTTAAAAAAACTCAGAGTTGATGAATTGTCCCAATTCAAGTAACTCAACCTCCATCCACAGGCATTCAAGGCAGTTATATCACATAAGCATTTAGCCTCATGGTAAGCATGCTATTCATGGCAGTCACTCACACGCATGCAAGGATGCTAAAGCATAAAACTCACCGAGTACTCCAAGCCAAAAAAGAAAACCGATTAGAAATCATGCATGATCCTAAATATACAGAATTGCCTAATGTAACACATGCAAAGATGCAAACTATAGTAGGCTCGGCTGTCCTAAACATGGCATATGAAATGCTACAGCTATCAAGTATTCAATTTGGAATTGAAATACAAATGCAGTTTGTATGATGCCGAAAGAGCTTGCGTGCAAAACAGATGAATGATGCAAACATGCTGTCATACTGTATGCTAATTGAAATATGCCCTATATCTAACCATCGTAAGCGGGTAAATAAAAGGAAAGAAAGAAGTGGGGATTGGAAGACATACATCACACTCACCCACACTTATTACAATTTTGCCCTCGCACAGAGGGTCCAAATAAATAATACAGTCCCAAATGAAAGAATAATACAGTCCAAAATATACAGTCCGAATAATATACAAATTCCTAATTAATTAACAAATTAAGTAAGAAAAACTGTAAACTGGCATGCAGGCCAGGGGTTGCCTTGACTCCGCTCCGGATAATGAAATGATGCATGTTGGGCTGTCTTGCGCGGAAATCCACTGGGATGCCCTAATTAGCCTCTGTTTGCAATGTTTCTCGAAGTGCGTGCCAAGTTTCGAAAATTTACTGATTCTTGATTTATGCTGCAACAGAGAGCAGGAAAGGGGCATAGCAATGTATTTCACAAATATATGCATGCCTCGATCCTCGTGCCACCAATCACGCATATCGATGCATGATGGCCGAGGAATCGATTTGCACAACTCAATATAGGATGAATGCACATGAATGCTACAACAAAAACCTAACTTCATCATGGGTAATCCGGAGTGTCGGTGACTTGGGAATTGAGACTTGTTCCGTCACTCGGAGTGCGGAATGTACCTCGTTTTCCGTGCCCGGGCTAACTCCTATCCCGAACACGATGCAATATGCATGATATGCATGAATGCAACTAAAATGCAATCCTAACATACACAATGCTATGAAAATGAGATGCCTCGAAATGCGTGCACGCGGGCACGCAAACCGAGGCGATGATCCTAAGGCATGAAATGGCATATGCAATGCAAATTGGACTTACACTAACACGAGTGGACCTCAGCAACACTCACATAAGAGGCCGTCAGATAAAAGTGAAGTGCCTCGAAATGCGTGCATACGGGCACGCAAACCGAGGCAATGGCATACGGAATGCAATGATGCTAAAATGGCATACAGAATGTAAAACGGACTTACACTAACATGAGAGAGCCTCAGCCACACTCACATAAGAGGCCGTGAGATGAAAAATGAGATGCCTCGAAATGCGTGCACACGGGCACGCAAATCGAGGCAATGGCATACACGATGCAATGAGACTAAAATGGCATACAGGATGCAAATTGGACTTATACTAACATGAGAGAGCCTCAGCCACATTCACGTAAGAGGCCGATAGATGAAAATGAGATGCCTCGAAATGCGTGCACACGGGCACGCAAACCGAGGCAATGGCCCTAAGGCATGAAATGGCATGGAATATGATATGTAAACATGCAAATAGAATTTCAGCACTGAAATGTGGGGAAAACAGTCCCGAAACATGGCCAAAGTGCACCCGAAGCATGGAATGATCCCGAAATGTGATATTAGGCGCCCGAAGTGACCTATAGCTATGCAATGCATGCACAATATGGACATGGAATGAAAATACAGTAGCAAGACAGCCCCAAGACAAGCATTTTTCAGTCATAAAAAGGGCTAAACAGCAAGCACACATAGGATTAGGCTAGTATGCAAAAATGGCTCCGCAAGAGGGGTATTGAAGTAAGTGATATATGCAATGCCCAAATGGAAAAATACCCTTCTACAATACTGAAGAGGGACTAAAAATATGCACATTTACAGTAGATTACATCCCCCAACTCAGTATGAAAACATGCTAAAAATGTCATGCAAGAACTAGGATACATAAGGCTATAACATGAGGTACCCCAAAAATTCATCAAACCAGCAAAGACCCATAATGAAATATGTCAAGAAGATCAAAATATGACTCTTTCTAGTTCTGATGATGGCCGAAAACAGAAGCTAGATAAGCTTAAAAAAGCATGCAAAAATGGGGGTCAAAGAGGGGTATAATGACAAGTATAACATGGAGACTCCCAATAAGGTTGATCCCTTCTAAAATGTTGTAGAGAGACACAAAATAAGCTTACTCACAGTTCATGACATGCTCCAAAACAGACTACATGTAGGCCAAACAAATCATGCAAATTTACGGTAAATAGGAGAGATTATGAAGTAAGTGCAAGATAGGGGGCCCAAACATGGTTGAGCCCTTCTTCAATGTTGAATAGGGGATTAAAATAGGCCCTCTTACAGTTTACATTATGCTCGGAAACAGATCACACATAGGCCAAATATTCAATGAAAAATAATGGCATATAAGAGAATATTGAAACAAGTGCAAGATGTAGGGCTCAAACAGGGTTGAGCCCTTGAAAAAACATGAAGAATGGCTCAAAAAAGGCCTAGTTTCAGTTAGGGTCGGAGCCCAAAACAGTGAGCGAGTAGGCTTAAGAAATGAAGCAAGAAAGTGCTACAAAAGAGGGAAATGGAGACTTACCCTTGAAGACCTCTTCTTTTCTACCTCTTGGCTTGAGAAATGTTGCTTCTAAGCCTCTGAGAACCTCTCCTTGCTGCTGGAAATGGAGTGGTGGTGGTGGTGCTTGATGATGATGAAGAAATGGCACCAAACTTGAGAAGAATCAAAGAGATGGAGAGAGATATGTATCTAAGCTCTTAAGAAAGTTTTTCTAACCCTAGCCTAAGAGTTGGGAGGCTCCTTATAAGGACCAAAAGAGGAGGGCAAAGGTGGAGGGAAATGCACCCAAGTGTTCCCCTCCAAAATATCCCCCGGATATAGATCTTTTCTGGGGGAAACAGCTACACAGCTGTAAAGTGTGGACTGAGAGGGTCATGGCCGGCCTCCCACTTTTCTTGCAGGTGGCTGGCCGGCCACCCCCTATGGCCGGCCGGCTAGGGGTCAAAAATGTCACTGTGAATTACTGGCCGGCCACCTGAAAAAGGTGTCCTCCCATGTGTGTACAACAAGGCCCTGTGGTTGGAATTTGGCAACTCTGAAACAAGAGAGAGAATACGACACTTTTAAGAGGGGTTCAAAAGGTTCAATTGCATTTACTGGCCGGCCATGTGTTTTTAGGGTCCTCCCATGTGTGTACAACACAAATATGTGGTTTTGGCTCGAAGGAAATGGCCCTAGGGTGTTCAACATTAGCCCGGAAGTGAGAAAAACAGGCGCCGAGGGGCGCCGGAGGAGCATAACTGGTTGCTAAGACAATTGCTGGCCTCCCACCCTCCAGTGATCTTCCTGGTGATAAAACAGAGGTACCTGCGAAAAATGAACAAAAACCGATGCAAAACGAATGCTCGGGGGCCAAAACACGCAGTTCGGGGTCCCGAAAACCGGCCGTTAAGCACCGAAAGTGGTGTTTGGCTACGAAGTGGGTATCTAAGACCCCAGTGTCCCTCGAAAGGGAGTAAATGAGATGCATGCCAAAAATCGGAGGAATCGGAGATGGTTGGGTGGTCCCGAACCGAGGCACACGGCCTGACGGCTCCGAAAACCGAGAACCGGGCTCCGAAATGGGCAAAATGGCCTACGGCCACTGAGAGATGGTCTACGGGAACTCTCCCTCCCCTCAGGAAGAGAAATAGAGAAAACTGAGTCTGGTTCGCAAACCGAGACAAGGCACAGAAGAGAGTTCGAAAATCCGGAGGCAGGGCGCACGGCCGCGACTCTGAGACTTCTGAACGAGCACAATATGCAACATCACCGAGCGCTCAATCGGTGACGTCTGAGTCTTAAGGTTGGTCAAAAATGGGGTGTCTACAGTTGCCCCTCTTTGACAGAACTCGGAAGTCAAGAAGTGACGGGAGTGAATGTCAAAGCCTAGAGATGACCCATTTTTGACAAGGCCGAAGACATAGACAATCATACAAGATGAATAGAGATATGTGCCCGCAGGCGTGCCCGCAGGCAGGAGGGGGCAAAATGCAAAGCGACATGCACAGAGCCAAATGATCATGCAAATGCAGCAAGCTGTAATGAGGCAAGTATTCGCAAATAGATGCAACAGTTTTAAGCAAGAATGGAAAGCAACAACTACATTTCATGCAGTTAGGAATGCGGAGAATCATTCAATTCTCGTTGCGTCTCACATGGAGAAGATACGATACCTGCGCGATTCGTCTGGTCGCACCAGCCTCAAATGAACCGTACATACAATATCGTGCCTGCAAAAGAGAGAAATTCAACAAGAACAATATGCTAACAACATATATTCAATGTGATTCCTGTGGTTCCAAAAGTTTGACACACGCAGTGTCGGCGAGTGAATGCATCGCAATGCGAGAAAGGAACGTGCGTGACAACGCATGCTCAAGCACAGAGGTATGGTACACCAAAAAAAAACATGCATGACAATGCAAAATGCTCATGAGAATGCAAGTTATATGCAAAACAATGCAAAATGAGCACGAATCAGGGTGCCCGTTTGTTGCGAAACAATGAGCTGGGAAACGCGCATTTCGGTAAAGGCAACTTGATCGCGGCCTCTGATTCACCTCCCGGAGAGGTTATAACATGTTCAAAAAGGATACACCTTGATTTTGATGAGTAATGATGAGACATTTGTCAGAAGTTGCACCTGAAGTTCCGGCGGAGCAATTTCGCACCAGAAAGTGCACTTTTCTTGAACTTTTTCAGGTCCCGAGAACTCCGATCTTCCTTAAAATTTGCAGGGAGCTAGGTGGGCAAGTGGGGAACACCACCGGCCAGGTGGTTGCCCTAGGGGAGGTCACCGGCCAGGAACTAAAAAGCAAATGGCCGGCCAGCCAGAAAAGGTGGCCGGCCGGCCACTTGCACAAAATTAGGGGCAATTTTGTCTTTTGCCTCATTTTCTATATATATCCTCATCCATTCATTCCGAAATCACTCCCATAGCTGCGAAAACTCCTTCCCTTGCTCCCCAAACCATTTTTTCCTTCAGATCTGCACTTTATACGCGCTTTTCGGCCTTCCACGCAAGTTGTTTTCGCGAAATCTTTCAGTTTTAAGCACTTTGAACCGATTAAATTTTGATTTCAGGGCTTCTTTTCTCATTTTCACCACTTGAGGTAAGTTTGTCTCAATATTTGGAAGATTTTCTCGGGAGTTGACTTTTGTTGACTTTTCCATTTCCCGGGAGTTGACTTTTGTTGACTTTTTCTAATTTTGGCTCATTTTTTCTCATTTTTGCTCCTTTTGCAGATTTCTTGAAATGGCGGGTGATTACCCTCATGGTGGAGGTCCTCTAGGTGCTGGGGATGATTTTGATATCATGACACTGCCCCCGAGAGTCCGCCCTTTTATTCTCGGGAGATACGCCCCACCGGTACATATGCTTCCGCGGGCCGTTTTTCGTCGTTTCACTGGGTTCAATGACCGGGCACCCGGGGATTTACTTCTGCGAGAGCCGGAGCAGCATCTCTCTCACGATGCACGAGAGGTATTTTACTTTATTTTCTGCATTTTTCGCGCATTTTGTAGCTTTGCCATGCTTGAACACACAGTTTTAGCTTATGACATAGTACTTTGTTTGCATTCTGAACATGTGACTTAAACACTTGAATTGCTGAACACACGGCTCATTGACTGATTGATTGTGAATGCACGGTACACATTAGTTAAGAATCGAACACACGGCTCACACACTGATTTGTCGAACAACAGCCCGACTTTGGAGGTGAGCACACCGCACACACTGATTAAGAGTAGAACACACAGTCCCAGACTCCGATTTTCTGAACACACAGTCCAAGTAGATGGTGAACACACAGCCCACACTGATTGAGAGTAGAACACAAGTCCCTAACTCCGATTTTCTGAACACACAGTCCAAGTTGATGGTGAACACACAGCCTACACTGACTAAGAGTAGAACACACAGTCTCTAACTCCGATTTTCTGAACACGCAGTTCAAGTCGATGGTGAACACACAGCCCACACTAATTGAGAGTAGAACACACAGCCCTAAACTCTGATTTTCTGAACACACAGTCCAAGTTGATGGTGAACACACAGCCCACACTAATTAAGAGTAGAACACACAGTCCCAAACTCCGATTTTCTGAACACACAGTCCAAGTTGATGGTGAACACACAGCCCACACTAATTAAGAGTAGAACACACAGTCCCAAAACATGATGCATCGAACACGCATGACCCAGATTTTGAAGTGAACACGCACCATCGATTAGGATTTGAACACACCCAAAACACAGTTCTTGAACACGCAGCCCAGATTTTGATGTGAACACACAGCCCACTGAGTAAGGTTTGAACACGCAGCCCAAAACACAGATTTACTGAACACGCAGCCCAGATTTTGATGTGAACACACAGCCCACTGATTCGGATTTGAACACGCAGCCCAAAACACAGATTTACTGAACACGCAGCCTAGATTTTGATGTGAACACACAGCCCACTGATTCGGATTTGAACACGCAGCCCAAAACACAGATTTACTGAACACGCAGCCCAGATTTGAAGTGAACACGCAGCCCACTGATTAAGGTTTGAACACGCAGCCCAAAACACAGATTTACTGAACATGCAGCCCAGATTTGAAGTGAACACGTAGCCCACTACTTTGGTTCATTTGCACACAGCTACTTCATTTCATTTGCACACAGCTACTTCATTTCATTTGCACACAGCTTGCATTTTATTATGTACTGAACACATGTATTCATTCTGAATGTAGGTTGGCTCTCGCACCGTGCGAGGGTATGGCTCTACTGCCGCGAGAGAGTGGTACGCTGAGCTTCCAGAGACTGTTCGGGATTTGGTTGACTCAGCAGGGTTCGGAGCATTCTGTACGGGATTATCACGCTGTCCTGCCAGTAGGACATTGTTAGCTGCTTTGGTGGAGAGATGGTGGGACACCACCAATTCTTTCCATTTTTCTGCCACCGGGGACATGACCATGACTCCACTAGACTTTGCCGTACTCACTGGCCTAGACATAGGCGGTTGGCCCATACCTTATGACGAGGACATGGGAGAGTGGGAGGCCGCTTGGGTACATCTATTGGGGGCTCGCTCACCTGTAGACAGAGCTTTCGGGAGAGTCCGGTACACCTGGTTCTCTTTCCGTTTTCGGAGGCCGGAGATGGAGCCCGAGTCTCCCGAGGAGGTTGAGCAGTATACCCTAGGTTTCCTTATGTTCCTCTTTGGCACCACTCTGTTTGTTGATAGGGGGAACACTGTCGGGTTGTATCTTCTGAGTGCCCTAGTGGACCTATCACAGGTCAGTCGGTTTGACTGGGGTGGCGCTGGCTTGGCTACCCTCTATTGTTACATGAGTCTGACCTCATGGTGAGGAGACTTACTCGGCGGCTATTGGAGAGCCTGAGAGGTACGTTCTGTCCTCTTGATTTACATTTCTGCTCCTCACTACTTGTTCATCGCACACACGGCGCACTTTGCACTCTGTATTCTGCCTTTAGCACTTTGTATTCACATTCCACATTACTTTTCTCAGCTATGGGTGTACGTATACTTTCCCACATTAGCCCCGGAGATGGAGATGGTAGGACTCCTTATGACTCCGTTTTCACTGGTATTCGAGGGCGAGCACCAACCGAGACCTCGAGAGACTCTCTTCTACCTGCGACAGTATTTTGATACTGTGCGGACGACAGAGGTATTTCAGAACTCTCGGTTCCTTTCATTTTCATCTTTGATCTGCCCTGTATATTCCTGATTTCTGATTGATTTATGCATTGGCTATCCGCAGATTACTTGGCAGCCCTGGGCGGTCTTAGGTGATGGTCTCCGACATCAGTATCCCGGAGGATCGGGTAATTCCCAGTATAGGTTCCTGCTCGAAGGACCAGTTGGTAGGGCATGGTTCCTGGGGGAACGTCTGCGTGGGGTACGATTCTCGGGACCTCCTCTGCATTACCTCCAGCCACTTTGCGGACTGCCGATAGACTCTCTGCCCAGGAGGTCATTAGTGCTATGCAGGGCCCCGATGCTTTGTTAAAACTCATGGAGGGGGACTACGCCCCCTATCGTCAGATATATCGATGCCCCCTTGACGGAGTGCGTGTTCACACGGAGGCCTCTTGATGTACCATCTTCGAAGTCGTGCGGTGCTACGGATATCCCTCCTCTAGCGTGGCTGGTACATCCAGGGTAGAGGTAGTTTGATTCCTCCGATCCTCCGTCTCTTCATCATCTGGGTGGCGGACATGCCGACGAGTTGATGAGTTGGCGATTCGACTCCTTACCGTGTCTCGCTAGAGCTTCCTCTTCGACCAGATATATGTCGAGATCTGATTCGCCGGTATATTTCTGACTTTGATTTATCGATCGATATTTGGACATTCATCCCTTTATCGATAGTTTTGCATTTGTATTTGCGACCTCCATTGAGTACGAATGAGATACTTGGGATGCCGCCACATTCGAGGGCATGATCTTACGGAGGAGGCCTGGTGGCCATTATGGGCGCAGTCTTCCCATCTTTCTCAGATTTAGCATATTTCTGATGATACGCTAGTTTTGAACATCCTGCTGTATTGATAGACTGTGTAGAGCACATCTGATACACACCCCACTCGTATATTGTACTTGCATCTACTTTTCATATTTGAACTGATGTATTTGAACTTTTCACTTTCAGATGCCTCCTGTATATGCTCCGCCGCGGGCCGGGCCACCCGGGCCTTCTCAAAGAAGTCGAGGTACTGGACCTGTCCGAGGTACTGGGCCATCTGGGCCTTTTCGAGGAGCCGGGCCATCTAGGCCTTCTCAGGGAGCTAGGCCATCTAGGCCTTTTCGAGGAGCTCGAAGAGCAGGGTCGTCTCGCAGACGCAGGGCACCCATTATTGAGGAGGAGCCTGGTGAGAATGAGGAGGAGGAGGTCATCGCGAGTCGAGACATTCTTTGGGAGGAGGCTCCGGTCTTGGTTCCGGGAGTGGAGACGAGGCTGAGGGGGATCCGGAGGATGATAGCTCTGACCCGGATGGTGATGATGGTGCAGAGGTTGTCCCACAGAAGAGGATGAGAGGGCCTCCTCATTCCCGTTCCCGAGGATATTGATGCTATTTCCTGCTTTATTTTACTTTTTGCTAGCAGTTCGTAGCACTTTGCATTTTGTTAGGTAGTTTTATTTCCTGTAAAACTTGTACCTTTATTTTGTTGTAAAACGTGATGGAATGAAACAGCCTTTGAAAAGATGTTGTATTTGAAATTCCTGTCATCGCATCGCATCATTTTGCACAAGAATGGAATTGAATGGGAATGTGCCTTGTGTATTTACCGGGTCAGGTAATGAACTGACGCAACAAATCAAAAACTCGACTCACTAAGAAATAACAGAATCTTAGCAAGTTTACAACTCGATAAGCAAAGTACAACAATGTTAACGACTCAATAAACAAGACTCAACAAAATCGCGTAGACAAAAAGTAATAACTCAAAACACAAAATGCGACAGCTCGACAAAACTTACAACTCGATAAACAAAACAACAACTCGATAAGCAAAAATACAACAAAGCGTACTTCGGACGGACGATCTGGATGATGGAACGTATTCGAAGCTGAGAGAAATGGAGGCCTTCGACGTTCCCGATGCGTGAAAGTGCCTCAAACTTCCTTCCGGAGGGCAAAACAGGACCAATGAGCATGGTGGGCCACATTTGCTTTTGGGGATTGGAGGGTGGCCGGCCGGCCAGGTTTTTGAATCAAGAGTGGCCGGCCTGCTAGAATAGGTGGCCGGCTGGCCACCTCTCTCTGCAGCTTCCAGAATTGTGACACGTGTCCTTTGAATAGTGTTTCACCCTCTATAAAAGCCCCAACCTTGGAACTTATTCATTTCATCACTGTTTTGCACAAAAAATGGAGGCATTTCTCGCAGAAAATCTCACATCTTGGATCTCTTCTTTAGACGGCTCGGAAAAGTTGAACTTCCAGGGTTTCGGCTTGAATGCACTATTCACGCTGGGCCGGACTCCATTGCACCTTCCTTTCCTCCACGCCGCAGTGAGATTCTGGAACCCGGCGACGCATGTCTTCAGCTTCGGAGGGCAAGAGGTATGTCCTACTTTTGAAGATTTTCAAGCTTTGATGGAGTCTGAACGCTCAGAAGAGATCTTGCCTCAGTCTCGTTTTGGCCATGCCCAAGCTTTAGGGCGGATGTGCGGTCTCAACACGCATGATGCTCGATCTCTGATTGGTAATGGCATGTTGGATATCCCGAGCCTGATTTACCGATTCTCTGATGCCGGTGACCGCAGCAACCATCATTGGCAAGGTTTCCTACAACATGCCCTTTGCTTGTGCATGCTATCTCATTTTCTGTTTGTCTCGGGCTCTGGGGGAGCTAGCATCCGTTTGATTGAAGTCGCTCAAGGCTTGAGGGAAGGAAAGAGCTGTACCGCCATGACATTGGCCGAGACACTGCTAGGTTTGGATGCCTTCTACCGCCAAGAGACAACCAGGTTTGCGGGGAGTCCACTACTGCTGCAGGTAATGTTTTTCACCCAAGCTCACATAGGTATTTGCTCACATCACTCAGCCCTCAGGCTCGGTTTTTCTCACAAAACCCTTATCTTACTTTTCTCTCATTGCACATCTCTCTATTCTTTATTCTCTCATTTTTCATCCCTCCCCAGATATGGTTGATGGATAAACTGCAAGTTGTGGACTCTTGCCCTGCTTACTCAGCTCGCGGCTACTTCTTTCAACAACGCCTAGTTGACGCCCTTGACGAGGGATGGTGGTTTGAATGGATGTGCAATTTGTCAGCTGAATGCATTGCGTGGCGCTGCCCTTGGCTTAACCTTCCGGCAATGAGCTATAGCATGTTACAGGATACAGGGATCCGGTTGATTGGCTTGACTCACTGCGTATTCTACTTCCCATTCTGTATTCTGCGTCAGTTTGGTCATGATCAGACTTGCCCTCCGGAGGGGATTGAGTATCCGGTCATTTTCCCGGTCCGAGGTGCACACCTTGCCCGACACACTACAGCTTGGAGGACTAGAGAGCTCCTGCCCTCCGCTCCTATTGTCAGTTGCACTTTATCTGACGAGTGCTGGGATTGGCTCAACGAAGAGGCACAGATTGGGCCTAGGTTGGCGTCAGAGGCTTCAACCAGCTCTGGAAGGGGGCGCAGGGACACCTGACTTGACTATGCCCCGGATTTATTGCTTTATTAGTACTTTCAAGTTTTCGTTATGAGTGTAATAAAAAGCAACTTCAATTGTATGCAAGAGCGAGAGAACTCTATTGTGAAATCAATGAAATTGAAGGTTGTGGTACTGAAGATTCCCTGCTTCGGTCCAAAAATGGTCTTAGTTGTGAAAAGATTAATTTGAACAAAGTCAACTTTTATTAAAACTTTTCAAAACTATTTTCGATATGGATCAGAACTGGACACGCCTGAGATCTGTCACTAAGATGTACAACCCCGGATCCTAGCAACTGGAAAGTTGCCCCTAGTTTGAAAAGTGCCTCGGCGATTCATAGCAACGGAAAGTTGCTCCTAGTCTGGATGGTGCCGCAACACTTCATTGCAACGGAAAGTTGCCCCTAGTCTGAATAACACTGTACCGGAGATCACGATAAATGCTGATGAATAGAGATGACTGAGATGATCAAATGGACAAAGTTGATCGGGGAAAAGATTGGGGCTGAACTTCAGGATGAAGCTGCCTACATATCCCATAGATGGGAATCAAGCCTTACGTAGTTCAGGCTTGGGTTCGCTCGGGTATTTTTACTCTCCTTTTGCGCTCTAACTTTTGCCAAGGCCGCCCTTTGCGGGTTTTCAACCTTGCGAGCTCAGTTTTTATAATTCCAAATTTTCTATGCTCTGAATTCTGCCTAGGTCGCCTTTTCGGGTTTTCGGCCTAACGAGCCTCTCAGGGGTAGTATTTCTTCAACTTGTCCATGTTGATCGGTTGAGAAAACTCTAAGCCATCTAGGTCCATCAGAACCAAACTCCACCTGACCAGATTGACTTGATAATGTAGGGACCAATCCAATTGGGTCTGAACTTGCCCCTTGGGTCGTGGATGGGAGCTCGGTTGTCTTTGAGTACCAAATCTCCTTCTTTCAAATTCCTAGACTTAACCTTCTTGTTAAAAGCCCGGGCAATTCTGCGTTGATAACCTTGGATGTGGTACAGTGCTTTTAGCCTTCTTTCATCGAAAAGCATGAGTTCCTCAAGTGTGTTTTGCTGCCAATCCGCTTCGGCTATCTGGCACTCGGCCAATACTCGTAATGACAGGACCTCAATCTCAATAGGCAGAACGGCCTCCATCCCATAAACCAATGAGTATGGAGTCGCCCCAGTAGAAGTCCTGATTGAAGTCCGGTAGCCCCACAGAGCGAATGGCAGCTTATCTGGCCAGTCCCGATAGGTTTCCACCATCTTCTGTAGTATGCGCTTGATGTTCTTGTTGGCGGCCTCAACTGCTCCGTTGGTTTGCGGCCGGTAAGTAGACGACTTATGAAAAGCCACATTGTATTTCTCCAACAAATCGATCACCTCCTTTTTGAAGTGGGAACCATTGTCTGAAACGATTTCATTTGGGACTCCGTAGCGACAGATAATGTTGTTCCTGATAAATTTTGCTACATGCGAAGTCTTCAACACCGCATAAGATTGGGCCTCGACCCACTTTGTGAAATAATCTATCGCTACCAAGATGAACTCATGCCCATTCGACCCCTTTGGCGTAACAGCTCCGATTACATCAATTCCCTGCATGTAAAACGGCCATGGCGAAGTCATGTTGTACAGCTTTGACGGCGGGATGTTCATGCGATTTGCATGAATTTGACACTTGTGACATCGCCGGACGAAGCCAATACAATCCTCCTCCATGGTGGACCAGTAATAACCTTGTTTAAGGATCTTCCGTGCCAACATTACCCCATTCATGTGTGCACTACATTCACCCCCGTAGATAGCTTCCATCAGACGCTTTGACTCTTCGACATCAACGCACAGTTTATGAATTCCCAGATGACCCCGTTTATACAGTTTACCTCCGCAGATGATGAACTGGACTGCCATTCTCCTGATTGCCCTTTTGTCTTTGGCATTTACCCCTGGTGGGTATGTTTCTTTCTCTAAGAAGTTCCAGATGTCGTAATACCAGGGGTGTTCGTCCTGAACTTCATCTATGGCTGTAATCGACTCATAGGCAGGTGCAAATTTCTGGTCGATGATGACTGGACGCATTCGGACTCCACACGGGATGTCTATCATAGAAGATAGAGTTGCTAAAGAATCTGCGAACCTGTTGTTCTCCCTTAGTAGATGAGTAAAACTTAGCTTCTCAAACCGAGGAATCAGCAAATCCAAGGTTTGGTGATACATCATCATCTTTTCCTCTTTTACTTTCTAGTCTCCTTTAGCTTGAGACACAACAAGGTTCGAATCCCTAATGACGTCCAGTCGTCTTGCCCCTAGTTCTGGGGCTGCTTCTAGACCAGCGATACACGCTTCATATTCTGCTTCATTGTTCGAGACTTTGAACTGCAGTTTGAAGGCAAGAGGGATACAGGAATTGTCGGGTGCTATCAACAACACTCCTATCCCATACCCATGTTGATTTGACGCTCCGTCAAAGTACATCGTCCAAGTTTCATCGTCGATATGCAGAATTGATTCATCCGGGGACAAATACTCAACTGCTTCATCCCCCTCAACCGGGTGGTCGGCAAGGAACTCCGCCACTGCTCTTCCTTTCACTGACTTGCGTGTCACGTACGTGAGATCAAATTCGGAGAGCAACATCAACCAACGAGCTAGCCTACCTGTAAGTGCTGGTTTCTCGAAGAGATATTTGATGGGATCAAGTCGTGAAACCAACATTACAGAGTGAGCTAACAGGTAGTGCCGCAGCTTCCTGGTAGCCCATACCAGAGCTAAGCAAGCCTTTTCCAGCGGTGTATATCGGGTCTCATACTCCAGCATCTTTTTGCTCAAATCGTAGATGGCTTTCTCCACCTTATCTTCTGATTCTTGTGCAAGCATGCAGCCCATTGTAGTTTCAGTCACTGACAGATACAAAATCAACGGTTTCCCCGGTTCTGGTGGCGATAAAACGGGTGGGTTCTGTAGATATTCTTTAATCTGTTCAAATGCAGCTTGACATCGGTCGTCCCATTAGAACTTCTTTCCTTTCTTGAGGAGGCCAAAAAGTGGTTCATAAGTCAAGGTTAGTTTTGAAATAAACCGTCTTATGAATTGCACTTTACCCAGAAAGCCTCGCACCTCCTTTTCAGTCCTTGGTGGTGGCATTTCTAAGATGGCCTTGATTTTGGAAGGATCGACCTCGATGCCCCTTTGTGTAATCAGAAACCCTAGCATTTTCCCCGCTGTAACACCAAACGTACATTTCTGAGGGTTTAGCCGCAACCGGAATTCCCTGATCCTTTGAAAAAACTTGTGCAAGGCGATGTAGTGGCCCTCTCTTTCTTTGGACTTGACAATCATGACGTCCACATACACCTCAACCTCTTTGTGGATCATATCATGTAGTATTGTGGTCGCGGCCCGTTGATAAGTAGCTCCAGCGTTCTTCAACCCAAACGGCATTACGCGGTAGCAGTATGTCCCCCACGGGGTGGTGAATGCAGTCTTTTCCCTATCTTCGAGTGCCATCACTATCTGGTTGTATCCTGAGAAGCCATCCATGAATGAGAGCAATGCATGCCCTGCTGTGAAATCTACCAACTCATCGATGTGCGGTAAGGGGAAGTCGTCCTTCGGACTAGCTCTGTTCAAATCCCTGAAGTCTACACACACCCGGATCCTGCCATCTTTCTTCGGCCCGGGATCAATGTTGGCCAACCAAGTCGGATATTCAGATACGGCAGAAGCTGCGTCGATTTGCTTGGTGACCTCTTCCTTAATCTTAAGAGCCCAATCCGGCGGATCCTTCGAAGTTTCGCTGATGTCGGGCCTCGGGGTCAAGGGGGATCCGATGCTATACAATCTTAGGATCGATTCCAGGCATGTCTTCGTAGGACCACGCGAAAATATCTTTGAAATCTTTTAATAAAGCTACTAAGCGCTCGCGTTCCTCCGAAGACAACGTGGACCCGATCTGGACCAGCCGCGGGTCCTCCTCAGTACCAATGTTCACGGTAATGATTTCGTCTATTAATGGTTTAACAAATCTCTCTTGCTCTTGTTCAATTAAACGTTGTAAAACCGGAGGAACTTCGTCCTCGTCGTTTTCATCAAAGTTTTGAAAGTCTGAATTAATGCAATAAATCAAGGGCACAGAAAAGCACTCGGAACCCACATTCACCTCATTCTCATTAAGTTCATCCAAATCGTCTAATTCATTGGTTACCACAGACTCAAATGAAAAGGAAAAAGACGACCTGGACAGGACTGTGGCATCCGGGTTAACATCCCCAGGAGTACCAGACTCAGACTCAGTCGAGCTGGAACCTGATTCCGACTCACAGGACTCGGTGGGATCGATTCGGCTCACTACCCGTCTTGCCGCGGACAAAAATCCCTCCTCGTACTGCCAAGTGAGAGAGGGTGCGATTGATGCATCCAAGATAGCTGTTGGTCGGCTCGCAGCCGTTTCATCCCCAATCATGGAAACCGCGAAGTTATCCCCCAAGCACTCTTGGTCGATCGGAGGATCAGAGAGGAGACATGCCAGTGCTACCCCCATTTCCAACTCTATGCCCTCAGGATCCACTGCCTTATTCTGCTCAACATCAGTTGTTGGGTCTGTCTGCTCTGTGGCAACGTCATCCCCGGATAGTTGCAGGTCGAAGAAGATTTCGAAACCTGGTACGCGCTTCTTCTCCGCGTTTAACCATGGCTCTGGGAAGCCGCAAAATGGAAAGTCCTCCCCCTCCCGGACGAAGCGTCTGTTCAGGGTGCCCTGGATGGGCCTGTGTATTAAGTCAAAAGGCTTCCCAGCCTGCTTCGCCCTGGCTCTGCCGGCCATTTCCTTTCCTTTCCTCATCCAGTCTTCTTTGGTGGGCAGATAACCCAACCCAAAGGTATGCGGGTTGTGTGGCACTTTGGCCAATGCTGCGACTCCTTTCCTGCCGCTTTTTCCTAATCCCATCCCGGGAATATGTTGTAACTTGTTCATGAGGTAGACGGATTAAGCACTAACGTACACACCTTCATTCACAGCCATAATATTTTGCATTACCCCGGCCTCCGCCAAAGTGAACCCCGATAAGAACACATCCTCCGTGCCGTGCTCAATCTCCAAAACTGGCGTAGACACTTCTGGTGGCAGATGGATGGATGAATTTCCGAAAACAATTGCAACCCCCTTCCCGTGAGGGTATTTCAACATCTGGTGCAGAGTGGAAGAGACTGCTTTCACTTGGTGCAATCACGGCCGCCCCAAGAGCAAGTTGAAGGTTGTGGGAACGTCCAAGACATGAAAGTCAATGTTGTGTTGTCCTGGACCAACCTGGGCCTGAACCTTGACAGTCCCCATCACTTCCCTACTGGTATTATCATAAGCTCTGATCACCTGAGTGGTTGGTATGAAGTCTGCGGGTTTTAACCTGATTGCATATGCCGCTCGATCAAGCGGAACATTGATAGCAGACCCGGTATCAACAAGTACCACCGGTATCCACTTATCTCTACACTCCACGGAGATGTAGAGGGGTTTGTTATGATTCACACCCTCAGGCGGCAATTCCTTGTCTGAAAAGGTTAATGCCGGGGAACCTCCTCCCGGAAAAACCAGCCCAACCAGCTGCTCTGGCGTAGTTTCGATGGAGAGTTTGGCCTTGTTCATAGCAGATAGGACAGCCTGTCTGTGCACCATTGAAGCCATAAGCAGTCCCCAGATGGAGATGCCTGCCTATATTTTCTTTAACTGTCTCAGTACAACTTCTTCTTCAATTTGCTTCTCTCTCTGTTTCTCAGCCTCTTTATCTTTCCCAGATGCTTCAGGTTGGTCGAGGTGTGGGGGCTTGAAGTACCGCCCGCTCCTGGTCATATGGTCCACCTCATCGAGGTACCAAGTGTCATCTGGTTGAGTGCCTGCCCAATCTTCATCCGTGTGGGCAAGAAATAAGTCATCGTCTTCCCACCACATCCCGCTAGCATTCAATAGACACCTATCTGGTTCTGGTAAGTTTGTACTCTCGGTACTTTCAACCCACATGCTCACAGCATGTCTTGCTCTTGTGCTCGCAACACTTTCAACCTCTTCATGGTTCTTGGCTTTCCGGATTCTCTCAGAATCCCACTTCTTCTCTTGCTCCTCCTGTGTTAGTAGGGTTTGTTGTTCGGTTTTCACAATATCTTGATCCCGGCGCTCTCCGGCAATTCATTCTGACTTTCGGCCCTTCCGGCTATCATTGATACCCCTGCCCCTGCTGGGCCTTGCTCTGGCTGAATTTCCACAACATCTGGCTGATCATCTAACCATCCGGCAATCTCTACCGACTCCCCATATTCAAACCAATTGACTGTTGCATTCCCTGCTTCTTGGTCGTTGAAGAACTGGAGATTGGCAAAATCTTCTTCCACCATTGTCAGATCATCTGCCCCTTGTTCAAGTCCGTCCCCCTGAATCATGCACAATTCAGCTTTTTCTGGCAGCCTCACACTCAGTTCAGACTGGCTCACCGATAAGATATATCCGCTTGGATCATAAGCTCTTCCAGCATAATTCCCAGGCTGTCCCATCCCAGACTCACCAATTCTGCTCTCTTCGAAACTCGCCTGTTCCATCTTCGGAGGTCACCACCTCTGGCTCAGATTGGGTTGTGAAGGTGTCCAACATGCACAAGTCAGTGAATCAGGAAGGATCACCTCCGACTTGGGTAGGTGAGAGGGAGTAATATAGATACTAGGATCGTGAAGCGACCCAGCTTTGGATGAGTTTGACTCTTTTGGGTGGTGGATCTGGGTTACGTGCGGGGAGTGGGTTAGTTGTGGCGTTGGGTCTTTCGGGAGGCAGAATGATATTCTTGTCAACGAGGTCTTGAATCGGCAAATTCGAAACATTGATCTGTATCATGGCCATGCTGCTGGTGGTACGCACAGTACTTGGCTGGGTTGTGGGAAGGGGGGAGTGGATTTGGTAGTGGCCTCGGCTCTAGGGGTTTCAGATGTCCCTTTTTGATTAGAACGCCGAGAGCCTTGGACAAGGGCATGTATAGTGGAGTGAAGGTTCTTTGGCCTCTGGATTGGTATCTCGGGGCTTGGTTACTACTCCCGGGGGTACTGGAAAAGGGTGTGGCCGCTGTGGGCCTTGGTTGGAAAGGGGGAATGGTGGTGACCATACCGACCTCCGAAGTTCTTGTGTTGGCAGCGCCGCTCGGGCCTGCGGTGTTGTTACGGTTGAATGCCCTTCGGGGCTGCTCTCGGTCCTGGTCGATCAAACCTTGCTTCATCCCATCCTCGATCTGTACCCCATCTCGTGTAAATCTGAGAAGGTGGGAAAAGGGAGTATGATCATTTTCTGCATTAACTTCGGTTGGAGATTGCGTACAATCATCCGAATTTGGTCTTTATCTGTTGGCCTCAAGGTCATCATCGATGCCTTTGCTCTCCACCGAGTTACAAATCAGAAAAAGTCTCTTTTTGTTCCTGCCTCGTTGTTTCGAGATCACGTGTTGTAATCTCGATCTGCGTATTATACGAGTACTGTGCAACGAAGGCCTCAGCTAGCTCATCCCAATTTCTCTTCACATCATCTTCTAACTTTGCGTACCAGATGGCCGCCACCCCCGACAAAGTTCTGCCAAATAAAGAAAGCTTTTGTGGTCGGGTTAGGCCCATTGGCCTCAAGATGTCTGAAAATAGCCGGAGATGGACCATAGGATCCCTTGACCCATCAAAACGATCAATCTGTGGCATCTTGAATCTGTCTGGCAGTGTCACGGCTACGTCAGTGTAGCCATTTTCAATGTCTGGGATGGCCTTCACCCCCTGCGATTTCTTGAAAAGCTTTTCCAGCTTACTCAGTTTCAGAGCTGTATGATCTACCTCGAACTCGAATGGAGAGTCCGGGTGGTTGGGTGTAAGATTCTTGGACAGTTGCGGCAGAAGTGGGGACGGAGCCAGCCCCGTTGGAAGACCTGTGTCCTCTTGAGTGTTTTGGACACTGGGTAAGGTATTCTGGGTGTTCGGGAGGATATTCTGAGGATTTGGCAGGATATTACGGCGATGAGTGCTGCTCGGGTAGTGGAGCTTTGGTGGAGGAGGAGCGATGTGAAGCGACGATTCGGCGCTGTTCTTGACCTAATGTCACTTCGGCTTTCTTTGGGCCATGACTGCGGCTTGTTGTTTAGAAAATTCCGCTTGGCGGATGGCATCATCTTGCATCTGTTTCATGCTCTTATGCATCTGGCGCATCATCGCCTCCATCCCTGATGTATTCTGTTGTTCCATCTGAATGACGGGTAAATGTACCTCTACGGCAGACACAGAAATTTCATCCTGACTGTTTACTGTCAAAGCAGCCCTCTGTTTCGGCAATCCATGTTCTGACACACTGCGCCTCCTCGGCCTTCTTCTGATAACTGGGGGTAGAGAGTGGAACACTGGATGTCCGTCAACGAGATCCTCGGATCGGTTGAGTCGGCGACCTCGTGTCCAAAGTGCTTGGGGGGTATCTAGTGGTTCGGAAGCAATTGTGCTAAAAACTGCCCTAGCAAAAAGATAATAAAGCGAAAATGAAATAAATGACCAGAAAAACGGGCAGCATAACAGCTTAAATTAAATACACACAACGCACAGTCGGGCATACAACACGCAGTTGATAAGCTGAAAATACACTGTCCTCAATCACGGATCACTGTTCCTGTATTACTGTTCCCCAAAACTGAATCGGATATCCGCAGACAACTGATTCTCAAATACTGACTGATGCCCACAGGCCTGATGCCCAAACTCAACTGATACATGCATTCCCTATAGAGACACACTCTAACAAGCATATAGCAGATAAGTGAGAGCCGAAAACACCCCTATGCTGGGGGAGGGTTTCCCTGTCCTATTTTGTTAGGAGCTATGGTTTCACTACGCACGCAGCAGTTTCAAACAACCTATAAACGGGTAAGCAACTTGTCCTAGTTTGGAATGGTCACTATGGATCCGAATATGCACTAGGTCGAATGGTCAAAAAGGGTGCCCTGGTAAAACCGGGGTTTGTGTTCCCATACTGGCAGAGCCTGTAACCGGTCAGCCTTATGGACATGCCATGACAAGACAAGCCTCCGGCAAACCGCTCAGGAATAGCAGATGGCAAACACGGTGTCCTAGGCGCACCAATGCAAATGCAATGCAAAGAAACACACAAATGTAGTCAAAACCAGATATCACGAGTTCGAGTCAAGTTCTCTAAATCCCCAGCAGAGTCGCCAGAAATTGTAGACGTCTCCGAACGCATCCCGGGGAATGGGAGTGCGAATCCCCCCCGTTCTGGTTCGATATTGGGTCACTACAGTTCGAAGGACTCAAATGTCACGGTTCTTAATCTTGAACCAAAGAGTCCAAATCCGGCAAATCGTTTTGAGAAAACTGATTTTTGAAAAGAAGTGCCAAACATGGACTGCTTTGACAGATACAGAGTCGCCACCTAAATGTTTTTTAATGGGAAATTTAGGAAATCCTGACTCGGTGCCAAAGGCCACGTGTCCGTCATCACCAAAGTTGCCTCGGCTCGGGAACTTGGGTACGATTGGGGAAGGTCACTTCGTGAGCACCCCCGCTCGCCCGGTCAAAGACCGGCCTCTACTAACCATGATATCTGTTTTTGAAAACATTGTGAGTTCTTATTCCGGTTATTAGCCTAGGTTACTACGTGATGCGCACAGCATACAAGTATAGACTGAATCGCCTGAATTGGAATAAAACATTTCATGTTTGTTTGTTTGAAAATGGTTTGCTACCCGCAAGTAGGCTTAAAATGCAGATTTTGCCACCCTCAAGTGGGCTTAGAAGAACAAATGGTTTTGCCACTATCTAGTGGGCTTAAAAAAACTCAGAGTTTATGAATTGTCCCAATTCAAGTAACTCAACCTCCATCCATAGGCATTCAAGGCAGTTATATCACATAAGCATTTAGCCTCATGGTAAGCATGCTATTCATGGCAGTCACTCACACGCATGCAAGGATGCTAAAGCATAAAACTCACCGAGTACTCCAAGCCAAAAAAGAAAACCGATTAGAAATCATGCATGATCCTAAATATACAGAATTGCCTAATGTAACACATGCAAAGATGCAAACTATAGCAGGCTCGGCTGTCCTAAACATGGCATATGAAATGCTACAGCTATCAAGTATTCAATTTGGAATTGAAATACAAATGCAGTTTGTATGATGCGCCGAGCCCGGTGCGTGCAAAACAGATGAATGATGCAAACATGCTGTCATACTGTATGCTAATTGAAATATGCCCTATATCTAACCATCGTAAGCGGGTAAATAAAAGGAAAGAAAGAAGTGGGGATTGGAAGACATACATCACACTCACCCACACTTATTACAATTTTGCCCTCGCACAGAGGGTCCAAATAAATAATACAGTCCCAAATGAAAGAATAATACAGTCCAAAATATACAGTCCGAATAATATACAAATTCCTAATTAATTAACAAATTAAGTAAGAAAAACTGTAAACTGGCATGCAGGCCAGGGGCTGCCTTGACTCCGCTCCGGATAATGAAATGATGCATGTTGGGCTGCCTTACGCGGAAATCCACTGGGATGTCCCAATTAGCCTCTGTTTGCAATGTTTCTCGAAGTGCGTGCCAAGTCCCGAAAATTTGCTGATTCTTGATTTATGCTGCAACAGAGAGCAGAAAAAGGGCATAGCAATGTATTTCACAAATATATGCATGCCTCGATCCTCGTGCCACCAATCACGCATATCGATACATGATGGCCGAGGAATCGATTTGCACAACTCAATATAGGATGAATGCACTTGAATGCTACAACAAAAACCTAACTCCATCATGGGTAATCCGGAGTGTCGGTGACTTGGGAATTGAGACCTGTTCCGTCACTGGGAGTGCGGAACGTACCTCGTTTCCCGTGCCCGGGCTAACTCCTATCCCGAACACGATGCAATATGCATGATATGCATGAATGCAACTAAAATGCAATCCTAACATACACAATGCTATGAAAATGAGATGCCTCGAAATGCGTGCACGCGGGCACGCAAACCGAGGCGATGATCCTAAGGCATGAAATGGCATACGCAATGCAAATTGGACTTACACTAACACGAGTGTACCTCAGCCACACTCACATAAGAGGCCGTCGGATAAAAGTGAAGTGCCTCGAAATGCGTGCACACGGGCACGCAAACCAAGGCAATGGCATACGGAATGCAATGATGCTAAAATGGCATACAGAATGTAAAATGGACTTACACTAACATGAGAGAGTCTCAGCCACACTCACATAAGAGGCCGTGAGATGAAAAATGAGATGCCTCGAAATGCGTGCACACGGGCACGCAAACCGAGGCAATGACATACACGATGCAATGAGACTAAAATGGCATACAGGATGCAATTTGGAGTTATACTAACATGAGAGAGCCTCAGCCACACTCACGTAAGAGGCCGATAAATGAAAATGAGATGCCTCGAAATGCGTGCACACGGGCACGCAAACCGAGGGAATGACCCTAAGGCATGAAATGGCATGGAATATGATATGTAAATATGCAAATAGAATTTCAGCACTGAAATGTGGGGAAAACAGTCCCGAAACATGGCCAAAGTGCACCCGAAGCATGGAATGATCCCAAAATGCGATATTAGGCGCCCGAAATGGCCTATAGCTATGCAATGCATGCACAATATGGACATGGAATGAAAATACAGTAGCAAGACAGCCCCAAGACAAGCATTTTTCAATCATAAAACGGGCTAAACAGCAAGCATACATAGGATTAGGCAAGTATGCAAAAATGGCTCCGCTAGAGGAGTATTGAAGTAAGTGATATATGCAATGCCCAAATGGAAAAATACCCTTCTACAATACTGAAGAGGGACTAAAAATATGCACATTTACAGTAGATGAAATCCCCCAAATCAGTATGAAAACATGCTAAAAATGTCATGCAAGAACTAGGATACATAAGGCTATAACATGAGGTACCCCAAAAATTCATCAAACCAGAAAAGACCCTTAATTAAATATGTCAAGAAGATCAAAATATGACTCTTTCTAGTTCTGATGATGGCCGAAAACAGAAACTAGATAAGCTTAAAAAAGCATGCAAAAATGGGGGTCAAAGAGGGGTATAATGACAAGTATAACATGGGGACCCCCAATAAGGTTGATCCCTTCTACAATGTTGAGGGACACAAAATAAGCTTACTCACAGTTCATGACATGCTCCAAAACAGACTACATGTAGGCCAAACAAATCATGCAAATTTACGGTAAATAGGAGAGATTATGAAGTAAGTGCAAGATAGGGGGCCCAAACAGGGTTGAGCCCTTCTTCAATGTTGAAGAGGGGCTCAAAATAGGCCCTCTTACAGTTTACATTATGCTCGGAAACAGATCACACATAGGCCAAATATTCAATGCAAAATAATGGCATATAAGAGGATATTGAAACAAGTGCAAGATGGAGGGCTCAAACAGGGTTGAGCCCTTGAACAAACATGAAGAATGGCTCAAAAAAGGCCTAGTTTCAGTTAGGGTCTGAGCCCAAAACAGTGAGCGAGTAGGCTTAAGAAATGAAGCAAGAAAGTGCTACAAAAGAGGGAAATGGAGACTTACCCTTGAAGACCTCTTCTTTTCTACCTCTTGGCTTGAGAAATGTTGCTTCTAAGCCTTTGAGAACCTCTCCTTGCTGCTGGAAATGGAGTGGTGGTGGTGGTGCTTGATGATGATGAAGAAATGGCACCAAACTTGAGAAGAATCAAAGAGATGGAGAGAGATATGTATCTAAGCTCTTAAGAAAGTTTTTCTAACCCTAGTCTAAGAGTTGGGAGGCTCCTTATAAGGACCAAAAGAGGAGGGCAAAGGTGGAGGGAAATGCACCCAAGTGTTCCCCTCCAAAATATCCCCCGGATACAGATCTTTTCTGGGGGAAACAGCTACACAGCTGTAAAGTGTAGACTGAGAGGGTCATGGTCGGCCTCCCACTTTTCTTGCAGGTGGCCGGCCGGCCACCCCCTATGGCCGGCTGGCTAGGGGTGAAAAAGGTCACTGTGAATTACTGGCTGGCCACCTTAAAAAGGTGTCCTCCCATGTGTGTACAACAAGGCCCTGTGGTTGGAATTTGGCAACTCTGAAACAGGAAAGAGAATAGGCCACTTTTAAGAGGGGTTCAAAAGGTCCAATTGCAATTACTGGCCGGCCATGTGTTTTTAGGGTCCTCCCACGTGTGTACAACACAAATATGTGGTTTTGGCTCGAAGAAAATGGCCCTAGGGTGTTCAACATTAGCCCGGAAGTGAGAAAAACGGGCGCCGGGGGGCGCCGGAGAAGCATAACTGGTTGCTAAGACAATTGCTGGCCTCCCACACTCCAGTGATCTTCCTGGTGATAAAACAGAGGTACCTGCCAAAAATGAACAAAAACCGATGCAAAACGAATGCTCGGGGGCCAAAACACGCAGTTCGGGGTCCCGAAAATCGGCCGTTAAGCACCGAAAGTGATGTTTGGCTACGAAGTGGGTATCTAAGACCCCAGTGTCCCTCGAAAGGGAGTAAATGAGATGCATGCCAAAAACCGGAGGAATCGGAGATGGTTGGGTGGTCCCGAACCGAGGCACACGGCCTGACGGCTCCGAAAATCGGGAACCAGGCTCCGAAATGGGCAAAATGGCCTACGGCCGTTGAGAGATGGTCTACGGGACCTCTCCCTCCCCTCAGGAAGAGAAACAGAGAAAACCGAGTCTGGTTCGCAAACCGAGACAAGGCACAGAAGAGAGTTCGGAAGTTCGAAGGTAGGGCGCACGGCCGCGACTCTGAGACTTCTGAACGAGCACAATATGCAATATCACCGAGCGCTCAATCGGTGACGTCTGAGTCTTAAGGTCGATCAAAAATGGGGTGTCTACAGTATGTTAGGGTGTAAACCTGTTTCTGCTCCGATGGATCCTAATGTCAAACTCACATCAGAGTTTGGTGAGTTGCTAGATAACCCAAGTATGTATCAGCGTCTTGTTGGACGCCTTATTTATTTGACTAACACTAGACTTGATTTGACATTTGCAGTTAGTGTTGTGAGTCAGTTCATGAATTCACCTCGTAAAGAGCACCTTGACGTGGTTCATCATATTTTGAGGTGTTTAAAAACTTCTCCTGGCTTGGGGATTGTTCTTTACTTCTGGTCTCTAATTTGGGCTCTCCTATTTTACCGATGCAGATTATGCAGGATGTAAGACTGATCAGCGTTCCACTTCTAGTTTCTGTACTTCCTATGGTGATCATCTTATCTCATGGAAAAGTAATAAGCAAGCGGTGGTTTCTAGGTCTTCTGCAAATATTGAGTATCGGGCTATGGCACATGGGACATGTGAGATTCTTTGGATTCACTCTATTCTGGTAGAGTTGGGTTTTGAGGAGACTGTTCCTTCCTCTTTATTTTGTGATAACAAATATGCTATTATGTTATCCTCTGATTTTGCACTACATAAGTGTACCAAGCATATCAAGGTTGACATACATTTCATTCGAGAGAAGGTTTGGATTGGCATTGTGCGTCCATCATTTGTCTCTTCTTCTCAACAATTGGTAGATATGCTCACAAAATTTGTGGGACTAACTTTGCTCTAGTCTTCCATTGACAAACTGCGTTTGTTGAATATCTTCACCCCAACTTGAGGGGGAGTGTTGAATATATAAATCAAAATATTATGTTTGAATGTGGAAATTAGAATAGGAATTTTGATTATAGGAATCTTACCTTATGTATTGTTTCCTAAATTGTATCATAAATATATTATATATACATGTTATCTACCTCATTGATTGGTAAGTTAAATCATTCTTTTCATCCATTGAGAAAGATGAAAGTGTTTCCAAGTCTCTTCCTTACCAACACAAGGTCCATGACTTTGTTTTGGATTTGAACAAGAAGCTAAAAGCAAGAACACGAATATTGGCTTAATAAGTGCTTGAACATGTGTGTTTGAATCTAAGAATTTTGCCCAAATTCTGTTAGTTTAATCAAACGGATATAGACGGAGGGTTCACATTTTTTATTTTTTTTGGGTACATCAAAATATAAAAGGTTCACATTGAAACACGAAAGAAACTCCAGAGTTTAATTTGTTAAAATTGAAACCTTGGGGTTTAAATTGAAAAATACACGAAATCCTGAGTTTTTTTTTTTTGTTTTTTCTTTGTAATTTTCCCTAGGAAGTATAGAATGATAACCAAAAAAAATTGTTGACATATTAAAAAAAATAATTAGATTTTTTTTGGGTAGTATTTGTGATATAATTTATGGGAATTTCTATTTCTACACACCATTTTCTCTTTATGCACACACACAATAAATAAAAAATTTATTACAATTTTTATCACTAAACAAAATTACTAATATGGACATTATTACACAACCCACATTAAAACTTGTGTTTTTTCAATACACAACCCACTTTTATCTTTTGCTATTGTTCATAAGTTTCTTGAGAAAGCATCTCTCACAAAAAATTAACTACTTTTTTACTTTTCTAATTAATATTTTTATCAAGTTTTGTATATATATACACATATGTATTTGTATATTATGTGTATGCCTTCGCATGGATTTGGGGGTTATTGAGCCAATGATAATTGCTTGGGCAAAAGGATTTGTTCAACCAAAATTGAAAGAACTACAAATTGACGTGTTTGATAGTTAGATGTGTGTACGTTGAAGTCTTAAATGCCTTCAAAAAAGAATAAGGCTGAAGCATTTAACACTTTGAATAAAACTCCTCTTAGTGTTTATAGCCAGTGCAATTTGGTGTGTGTACTATTATCTTGAATAGGGTATAATCGAAACAATTATGTTCGGTTTTGGCTTTTTGGCCAAAAAAACACAAAAGACAAAATTGACTATATAAGCCAATAAGACAAATTGGCATATCTAAACCATAATCATTACACTTTTTCTCTCACAAAAGTCAAAAACAAAAACCAAACGAGGCTAAAAAAGCTAGACTAAAATAACCAAAAAACTAAAAAGGCAGACTATTTTAGCTCTTCCCAAACGAAGACTAAGAGAAGTAAAATATTTCAAATTCATTAAATGTGTATCTAAAGAGATGATGTACACAAAGAACAAATGGTGTATGGAGATAGAATTCCCATTATTTGAGTGTATTCTAGGCTAATAAAAAACGACAATACAGACTAAGTGTGTCAATCTATATTTTCTAACTACATTACAACGGTGAATCATTATATTGTTGGAAAATTGGTTTTATATAGGCTTATTTTGGACCATTTTTGAGCCCAAAATTGAGTAGGCCCTAAACGTTTTTTGGGGTGGGTTCGAAGAGGCGACGTGTTCCTTACCGCATGGCAAGTCATACGGTGAAGACGGTTCGTCAAAACCATTTATGAGTAAATGAGAAGTTGACGTCGTTTTCGAGTTCGTGAAATGGACAATTAAAGAATTAAATGTGGGTTTCCTTGAAATGGGTTGTCCCACATTGAAACTTTAAGTGAGTTTTTGTGAATATATAAGCTCTAGGTGTACTAACTTGGGTTGGGTCTCAAGGGGCACCCCATGTTTGTAGAAGGGAAGAGTTATGGACAAAGTGAACCTTAGCTCAAACCACCCTGCAGGCCATTTGTCAAAAGCCTTGAACAGTGTGGGTCGGTTCTAATATTAATTTTTTAGACAAAATTTATTTGAATTTTTTCCAAATTTCTTGCAGGAAAATATTAATTTATTTTGAATTTGAATTCAAAACTTTTTGTCCATAATGTGTGCCTCTTTTCATATCCGAATTCCACAACAGTTCAATCAATTTGAAAAGTTTTTTACTCGAACAGATTCAAATCTGCCAGCAGTTTTCCAACAGATAGAAACTGCCCAGCAGTTATCTGTTGCACCTGTTCATTCAAAAAACCCACCTGTTCAGGTTGTTTTTCAGACTTGTTCGGGTCTATATATATCAGGCCATTTCCAGCAGTCATTTAATCTGAAATTCAGAACTTTTGTTGCCTTTCTTTTGCTCTCTTGCATCAATTATTCTTCATATTTTTTTTAAGGAAAAATTTAGAGAGTTTTGAACACAGGTTTTGTTCACCGAACAAATTGTTTGGAGTGCTATTACAATTTGTGAAGATCATTGTATCTTGAGAGATAGACTCCACTTAACCGTAGGCACCATAACGGGCGAATCTGTCTTAAGGTTAGAGTGTCACACACTTGACATGATCTTTTAATTATTCATTTGGTTTGGTAAAATAAATTCAGTAAGTTATTTATTTTTATGTTTGATTTGATTTTAATTAATTTATTTATTTTACACAGAAGATTGTTCCAACATATATCTCACCTATAATTTAGAACAATAGGCAAACAATATGGAGTGTTTGGTGCAGCAGTTAAAACAAATTATAAATATAACTGAACGGATTATAAATTATAGCTTTAATTAGAAGTTATTAATCTGTTTGATGCAGCTGTTATATTAGATATTTAAGTTGCTAAGTAGTGTTTGGTAAATAAGTTATGAAACAACTTTTTGATGTGTAAATGTCATTTTTATCCCTGTTAATTGTAAATTAACCTTTATTAATTATAAATTGAATTAACTTTTATTTTTTTGTTATTTACTACTAGTCCACATTTCCCATTAAAAAAAAAAAAAAAAAAATCCATAGTCTATTTGGGTCTTTTTTTATTTTCAAAAAATAAAAAATAAAAAATCTAAGGTATAATTGTGAATTAATATGTCCATAGCAGAAGCAAATAATCAAAAGCAGGGGTGGACAACTTCTCAAACTAACTTTTTTGTATTAAAATAAGTTATTAGCATGAAAAACTGTTTGAAATAATTTTAACCAAAAGAGAAATTATTGAAAAATTCCATTTGGGAAAGTTTTAGTCTAAGGAGTCTTGCTGGTTTTCTAATACACTTGTAAGTCTTATTTTTTGGTAATATGATCCATACGATCCCATTTGCTAAGATCCCATTTGCTAAGTGTGGAATGGATTTGGTAACTTTTTAAAATTTTCTTCGTGGTGTGTAATGTTTTAGACAGGAATATTTAAATTCCATTGATTACGTTTTGAGAAAAATCAATTATGGGCATAATCTTGTGGGTTTATATGGGTTCTGGATATTTGAATACTTGGGTGGTGGGTTAAGGTGATCATGGCTGGTGGGTGTTGTTTGTAGTCGTCGGCTTGGGAAGGTGTGAAGCCAGGAGAGGAGTGCTTGGATCTATTGGCAGTAATGTGCTTTGTGTGTGTGGTTTTTGTTTTTTTTGGTTGTGGGTTGGGTGTAAACATTGCCATGTGGGTCATGCAATTAGTCATTGTGTGTTGTTCAGTGGCACTGTTATGCCGGTGAGTCACATTTGAAATCTGTGGAACCAATCACATATTTCACATTGCAATGTCAACACCTACGAACAACCACTGTGTTAATGCGGTTCAGCGGCAATCCTTGTGTTATTCTGTTGGATTTGTATTTATACCATGAATGATACGTTCGTACACTCACAACAAATGGCTGCCGCATCACGCATACATATCGTTCAATAATGTACATGCAACGTGGCCTTGGCGAACGTATATGTCACATTTTCTTACATTTTGTTCTGTTTTGGTGTAGGAATGGGGACAACATCATATTATTGTGTTCATATGAGACTAACAACGTTGTCGTCATGGTTGATGCTGAGTTCACCTTCAGTGGGGTGGCTGTCTACATTTCAGTTTTGAACGGGGAATCCCTAACCAAAATTGGCGAATCGCTGATCCAAACAAATATAGAACACCCAACTGAGAATGATGGAACGTTGCTACGATGAAACCCTAAATGACTGATGCACCAAATCTGGGATGTTGGTCCGTTTCCTTATTTTGTGATGGACACGTTTGGGTCAGACACCAAATGTGGGTTGCCATTTTTTTTTTTTGGGTGGATGATACATTAGTAAATATGTGGCTACGTTTGGATCAAAACGGTAATTACAGAATTCAAATTATCTAGCATAAATAACATCCACAATGGGCAAAAGTGTCACTCCTCACATGATGGAACTTCCATGTGTGTTAAATAAAAGGAAAATGGGATTGACTAGTTCACAGTTCCTCTATTTGGAATTTACGAGTCAATCCTCCCTTAACCAAATAATCCAAAATAATTTTTTCAAAACAGAAATCTTTAAATTGACAAAAATAAACCACACTAAACACTCCAATCTATCTATACTATATATTAAGCAAAAGGGAGTTTTTAACCCCCAAGACTTGTGAGAGCTTCAATATGCCAATCCTAATTTTCTAATTTTTTGTTTTTTAAAAAAAAAATTAACCTCAGCATTTATTAACTTCTCTCAACCTACAAGACTTTTTGACTTATCTCATAATTATTGCAGTACCTTTTCCAAAACAAATAATTTGTACATCAAAAAAAATTTAAAACAAATATCTATATCTATATCTATATCTATCTATTTATTTATATCTATCTCTAACCCACAAGTTTTGTGGGAGTTTCAATATCTGAACCTTAATTTTTTAATTTTTTTGATTTTTTTTGAAAAAAAAAACTTAGCACTTATTAAATTCTTCCAAGTCTTTTTAACTTCTCCAATACACACACTCTTTTTAACTTTTCACATACCTATTGCAAACAATGAGTTTCATTTTTGTTTTCTCTTTATTGACTTCTCACTTCTACACTTTCAACTTCAGTGATCACATAGGCAAACAGTAAGTCTTCTTTTTGTTTTCTCCTTCTTGACTTCTCTCACAAGCCTTGGGGGTTAAAAACTCCCTTTTGCTTAATATATAGTATAGATCTATTTATTTATATCTATCTCTAACCCACAAGTTTTGTGGGAGTTTCAATATCTGAACCTTAATTTTTTAATTTTTTTTGATTTTTTTTTAAAAAAAAAAACTTAGCACTTATTAAATTCTTCCAAATCTTTTTAACTTCTCCAATACACACACTCTTTTTAACTTTTCACATACCTATTGCAAACAATGAGTCTCATTTTTGTTTTCTCCTTATTGACTTCTCACTTTTACACTTTCAACTTCAGTGATCACATAGGCAAACAGTAAGTCTTCTTTTTGTTTTCTCCTTCTTGACTTTTCCTTTTGTTTACTGTTTTAGTATTGTAGTTAGATAGCGCATAAAAATATTTGTGATTTGTCTAGCGAATAAAAAATTATAATTTGATTTTTTAATATAATTGAAGTTAAATAAATATAAACCCTCACAAAGAGAAAAATGTGATTATAATTAGTTGAATGATTCTTTTTTTTAATGTGATTGTAGTTAGTTTAATAGTTTTTTTTTCATTTATTTATTTTATTATGTGAAAAATGTGATGTGATTGTAATTTGTTCACTGACTCTTTTTTTTATTATGATTGTTGTAGTTAGTTCAATGGTTTTTTTTTTTTAATGTTATTTAATCTTTTTATTTACTATTTTAATTTTATTTTTGATTTTTTAATATGATTGAAGTTAGATAAATATAAACCCTCACAAAGAGAAAAATGTGATTATAATTAGTTAAATGATTCCTTTTTTTAATGTGATTGTAGTTAGTTTAATAGTTCCTTTTTTTCATTTATTTCTTTATTTTATTATGGGAAAAATGTGATGTGATTGTAATTTGTTCAATGACTCTTTTTTTTAATATGATTGTTGTAGTTAGTTCAATGGTTTTTTTTTTAATGTTATTTAATCTTTTTATTTACTATGTTAATTTTATTTTTAATATGATTGAAGTTAGATAAATATAAACACTCACAAAGAAAAAAATGTGATTATAGTTAATTCAATGGTTCTTTTTTTTTTTAATGTGATTGTAGTTAGTCAATGGTTCTTTTTTTCATTTATTTATTTATTTTTTATTATGAGAAAAATGTGATGTGATTGTAGTTTGTTTAATGGTTCTTTTTTTTAATGTGATTTAATCTTTTATTTACTGTTTTAATGATTTTTTTTTACAATTATTTATGAAAACAATATGATTGTAGTTAGATAGCATAAAAATATTTGTGATTTGATTTGATTTTTTTTATGATTTGATTTTTAAAGTACTAATTATTGATAATGATTAGATTGTATTTTGAAAAAAAAAATTGTTATTGATTTTTTTAACTCACTGTGTTTTTTGAAAAAAAATTATTGTGTTTTTTCAAGTATCAATTCACTTAATTTGTGATTTGATTTTTAATTCACAGTGTTTTTTGAAAAACAAAATGGATTGTACTCATTAGGGTCACATAATGTACCAATTATTGATGATGATTATATTGTATTTTGAACAAAAAAAAAAAAAATTGTAATTGATCTTTTTATCTCACTATGTTTTTTGAAAAATAAATTATTGTGTTTTTTAATTATCAATTGACTTAATTTGTGATTGATTTTTTTAATTATTGATGATGATTAGATAGCATTAAAAAAGTTATGATTTGTATGATTGAAATTATCCCCTTTTGTTTATAATTTTATTTTTTAATATGATTGAAGTTAGATAAACATAAACACTCACAAAAAGAAAAATGTGATTGTAATTTGTTCAATGGTTCTAAATAATCTATTTTATTTACTATTTTAATGGTTATTTTTTTCAATTATTTTTTTTATTATGAGAAAAATGTCATTGTAGTTAGATAGTATTAAAAAAATTGTGATTTGTATGATTGAAGTTATCTCCTTTTGTTTATAATTTGATTTTTTAATATGATTGAGGTTAACTCACAAAAAGAAAAATGTGATTGTAGTTTGTTCAACGGCTCTAAATAATATTTTTAATTACTATTTTAATGATTCTTTTTTTCAATTATTATTTTTTTATTATGAGAAAAATATGATTGTAGTTAGATAGCATTAACAAAATTGTGATTTGTATGATTGAATTTATCTCTTTTTGTTTATAATTTGATTTTTTTAATATGATTGAAGTTAGATAAACATAAACACTCACAAAAAGAAAAATGTGATTGTAGTTTGTTCAATACTTCTAAATAATCTTTTTATTTACTATAACATATTTCTGTGTCTTTACCAAATTTGAAATACTCTACAATTATATTATTTTTCCTAATCTCAACTTTTTTTTTTTTTTTAATTGTAAAAGCAGTTTCACATTGGTAAGACTAACTCTATGAGATGTGTTTGCAACAACTGATGGCATGCAACTATATCATACTCTAGAGAATGATAATATTTTGTTTGCCACTGGATTAACAATTAAAGATTATTATGGTATGATTACTTTTTATTCACTTTTATAATATCTACATGCATATACAAATATTGATATTAATAAATTATCTTTTCTCAACTTCTAGGTCCATGTCTCGCTGCATGCAAATACAACAAGTTATATATTAATCATTCATTCCGTTATACAAATCATATTCGAGTGTGGTATGTTATGATTGTATAATATTAATCAATTATATATGACAATATAATTCTCACAATTATATATATATATATATATATATGAATCCTATATCACAAAAGTTGGTATCTTGGAATCGAAAAAATAGATTCTCAATTTCATAGTCATTGATAATATCAAATGCCAAAAGAATTCGAATACATGATTTTGCACCCATGCCAAAGGTAAGAATTATTATCATCCCAATTAATGAAAATTAAACAATATGTATATAATTTGTTTATAGAGAGATTAATTTATGTTTTTTAAAATATTTTGTAGGTTTCATATTTTCGAATACTTGGGTACATCGAACAAATTAATGTTGACAACCTTTGGATTGATTTGTGCAAAAGTTGCTATCAAAAAGTTGAATATCATTATGGTCACATTTTTTGTCGTCACCGCCTACTTGATGATATTGATATTATAACAAGGTTCTTTAGGTAAATAATTATTATGGACAATAATAATTTAAACTTAACAAGTGTTTTAATTTTTTATTAGGTACAATATTTTCTTTTAACAAGTATCCTTTTTTTTTTTGTTGATAAGATACAATGTTAACCTTATGGTCAAAGACAGTACTGGTTCAATAAATTTCACTGTTCAAGATAAACGGGTAGAGTTTATTTTGCAATGTCAACCATCATATTTGAAGAATATGAGATCAAAGGTAGGAAATTACAAAATTTATTATAAATAACTTATTCTTACTTTTTCAAACACAACGTTATAATTCCAAAATTTTATAGGATAATAGCGTTAGAATGATTAAAGATTATATTGCGTCATGCCAAGACCGTGCCTATGCATTTATCATACATGTACCAACAATGCCACGTCAACTAAATTGTGCACCGTACGTGACCTTTGTTTTAAATATAGATTGGTCTGAAGAATGTCTATACCTTTCAGAAAGTAAAAAAACAAAACATGTAAGTACAACATTTTTACTTTATAACATTTTATAAATACATAATATATGTGTTGTTCATTAATTATAATACTAACTATCATGTTGACAATGCATGAATGCTGATGGAAGGCTCACAAAAAGTTAGATTTTAGTTATTTTTTGTTTTACTTATTCAGTGAATTTCGAACAAATGTAATAAATTCTTATTTTTATTACTTTAATTATGCAATATTAATATTTTCTTTTAAAATTATATATATTTTATGCTAATAATTTAAAAATATATTTGACATAACTATGAACTAGCATATCACCCGTGCTATGCACGGATTGTGTTTACAATTATCTATATATGTGAATTGTGATTTTTAAATATTTTTTTTAATTTTTTAAATGTCTTATTTTTTTTCTTTTTTATATTATATTAAAGTTTATTATTTTAATAATAATTATATGTGTTGGAATTTTCAAGGAATTAAATGTCTTTTTTTTATTATTATATTATATTAAAATTTAATATTTTGATAATAATCATATGTGTTGGACTTTTCAAGAATTTTTTTTATACTTGTTCTTAATACATTAAAGTGTTATTATGATAGATAATAATCATATGTGTTCGGACTTTTCAAGGAATTCATATGTGTTGGATTTCAAAGAATTTTTTTTATACTTATTCTTAATGCATTAAAGTATTATTATGAGGGTAAGACTTGGGAGTTGTGAGAAGTTAATAAATGTTAAGATTTTTTTTTTAAATAAAAAAATCAAGAAATTTAGATTAAGAGATTAGAACTCCCACAAAATTAAAAATTAAAAATCTCCTTTTACTTAATATATAGTATAGATGATTTTTTTAAAAAAAATTTAATTCCGTGTATAACACGTGTGATATGCTAGTACGACATAATATTAAAGGACTACCTAATATTACCCCTGATAAAGATCAAATTGGTTCAATTTTCAAAATTTCTTAATCCATGTGCGTCCCTCATAATAGCCCACTTGAGAAAATTTGTTGCATAACTACCTCAGACTTTTCTCTCAAATCTAGAACATATATAATTACTAGTTGTGAGGTGCTTCACACGGTAGCCTATGTCCATGGTTCAAGCAATCTTAAATTACTTGATTTGAAATTTATATTCATTTAAAAGGATCCTTAATCTTTGATCACTAATTCTTGATGTTATCCTATTGTGCGTTATTTGTAACTTCTTATTTTGTACGTTCAGCAATAACTGTGAGCACTATAGATGAAACTTTAGGATCCCTACACAACAAATAGAACGAAAATACATAAGCAGAAGAATAAAAATAACTCAACTACAAAGACAAGTTAAAAGAGAGCGAACAAAGTATAGAAGTATTTTTGGTGTCTTAGAGAACAATATATAGAAGTATCTTTGGTGTCTTAGACTAACATAAAATAATTGATTAGATGAATTATAGAACTGGTTTTGGAAAGTTTATCTCCAAAAATTCAGCCGTACTTGAACTTTAGTTTTTGCAAATTTCATCCAAAGCTGTAAGTAAAAACATAATTGTTAAAACTATTTTGTCATTCATTTTCCACCCAAAATCTAAGGGTGTGTTTGATTTGTGTTTGTAACGTAATTTTTGAAATAAGAAAGTACAAAAACTTGTTTAGTTTGCCTTTTGCTAAATATTCTCTCTAAAATAATTTTGATTTTTTTTTTGTAGAGTAGTTTTTGAGATAAAAAAGTACAAAAACTTGTTTGGTTTGTCTTTTTCCAAATATTTTCTCTAAAATAACTTTGGTTTTTTTGTAGAGTAGTTTTTGAGATAAAAAAGTACAAGAACTTGTTTAGTTTGTCCTTTTATAAAATAGTTTTTGAGATAAAAGTACAAAAACTTGTTTGGCTTGCCTTTTTGTAGAGTAGTTTTTAAGATAAAAGTACAAAAACTTGTTTGGTTTGTCTTTTTTGCAAACATGTTTCAAAAGTAATCCTGAAAATTGGATAACCAAACACATTTCTGAGAGTTTTTTTGGAAAAATCTATTTGGTTTGATTACTTTTAAAAAAGTGTTTGTAGAGTATATTTCCAAAAAATTTCTCCCAAAATCAAACCAAACAAGGAAAAGGTAAATTAGAAATTTATCCACAATACCAAAGAAGCAACAATGTTAATGTCCAACAAATAGAAGAACAATAAAATATATAATCAAAGTTTTGAAGGCTATTAATAGTTTTATGTATCTATCATGTGTTACCTGCCATTCTACAAGCATTGAAAATGCAAGCAACAGGCAAATTTTTTTTTATTTAAAAAAAGAAGAGGTAAATTTGTGTGACAGTTATCTTTTTATTAATTTCTTTGAAAACACAACTAAGATGCTACCATATGATTGTAATTATTATTTTCCAGGATTCAAAAACACTACTTATATGGTTTGGAATTCCAATAGAAAACTACTGATTACTCAATAGAAAAAGGTTAGCCTATTCCAATATCGCACTCTAATCCAAACTAATCTCTTGATGCAATACCCCAAAAACTTGGGGACTCTTGGAGGGGCAATATTGCACCAAACTAATCTCAGTGGAGTTTGAGAGAAACCACTTGACTTTTTGAACTCCCTGCACAAAGAATTAACAAACAACAAAAATAAGACTTATCATACATTCAAACCATTTTATCTTCAATACAACTTATGAAAGAAATGGCTTTAAAGTTGTTTCACTGCCTTATTTTTCTCATGTTCCTCCCACACTAATAGATCTCCACAATAGTAAGTACTGGTTATATCATTTAGATTTTAAATTTCAAAGGTTTAACATCAACCAGGAATCCAGTAAGGAAATTGAGCTGATATTGAAATTTGAGATGAACAAGCTTTAAAAGACATTAAAAAAATAGTGTATAATTAAAGCAAAAACAAGCTTATTTTTGGTATCATCTTAATATAATTAATTTGTATAATTTTCCACAGTTATAAATCAAGTCTTATGTCCTAGCTAACAAGTTAAGAATAAAGGAATAAACAAAGATTCATGTGATCAATAGTTGTATTACTCTGCACATAACAATGTGCATGAATATATACTGGAAAATAGATATCGCAACAAGTAGATCTACTTTTAGCCCTTAATTGGGTAAGGCACATAGCAGGCCAAATAAGTAAGAAGGAAGACAAATATGAAAGTGCCAAATTGTCAACTGTAAACAAAATCAATGAAGAAAAATGGCGCCATTGCCTGTGAAATTTGTTGAAGACAAACTAATTGTCATGAAATGCCAATAATTTCATTCACAAATAGATGCATACATACGTATAGATAGATAGGCAGAAATCTATAAAATCAATGAAAGAACTATAAATTTATTTATTTGTCATATAATTATAATTAATCTCAATAACTACCATATCTATAAATTGTAAATATAATGAACTAAGGTTTATATAAATCACTAAATTTTTATGCATATTTACAAAGATAACTTTTTATTTACTTTATAAACAAGAAAGTGGCTGCAATGTGCACTCCCAAAAGGGTGCGTATGGTATGCACTTCATAATTCTTTCACCAAATTTTGTATCATAGACCACAAAATGTCATAAAATTTCTCGCCACAAAATGGCATAACTTCACCATTCATAACTTTAAAGGGTCCATACCATAAATTCAAGGGAGCTGTTAAGATGTGCACCTTAATAATATGTGCACATCATATACACATTTATTTTAAACCATTAGATTTTTACAAATTAATCTCAGCCACTGAATAATTTGATTAAAAATATGGACAACCTCTTCAACCGGTTACCCCTTTTTCAAATTTGTTCAGGTTTTTTTCCCAAAGCCCCTGTTTTTGGGACGGCACGGAGACATCCTCTTCTTTGCTCTCGAAGACCATCCTCGAAGACCATCCCTGCGAGCAAGACCTACCCTCGACTTCGCCTTGATTTTTGATTCAAGCTGCCCATTATCAGTACCTCTGCACATCTAGGGCATGGCCGTTCTTGGCCACATTCCTTCTCACTGAGAACCACCTCACAACACTGAATAAGATTTTCCATCTTCTCCGAGATTCGTATCTTTTCGATAAGTACCTTCTCTGAGCTTTATTCATGGCAGCCGCGGTTGAACGAGCCAATAAAATGTCATTGACAGTGTCGTGTAGGGTGGCCTGTGATTCCAGATTTGGGTTCTGAGATCGGAGTGAACAATGGGTATTGAAAACCTGTAGATGTTCATCCTGACAGAATCCCTGAGTCCTGCATTCCGTGTCGCAGATTGGGGAGTTGGTGACATTGCCTGGCAGAGATTGTTCATATCCATGATTTGGGTTGCTTGTGTCGCCAGTGCTTTGCAAACCATCATTATGGAAGCTATTCATATTCTTCTTCTTCTTAGCATGCAGACATTCTTCTTCTTCTTCATTTTTTTTTTTTTTTGCAATCAATGGGTGCAAATCCATGCATGAATCATTAGGGATAGCTATTTGACTTTTGAAGTGTGTAACTGGAAAGTTAATTATCGGCAATGAATTTCTGTGGACATATAACTTCCTGGTGGGGTGGTTCCAACATTCTGCAAAATTCACTTTTCTAAATTTATCTCTCTTTGTTTTGTACAGTCCATTTGGTACAAGGGTTGAGTGGGAGGTAGGAAAAGGGAAGGAAAGGGATTTTCCCATGTCTGTTAGGAGGAAAGATTGAGAGCAAGCTTGTCTGTTAAAAAAATTCCCTTTAAATGTAACGGTTGTTTTAATATGTTGTGGTATTATAATGGTAAAAAGGTAGTACACTACAATCCTTCCTCCTTTCCTTCTGCTCAATCAAACAGGAGGAAAGAGACATCTTTTTTTCCCTAGTAGTACCTTTCCTTTTCTCCTACCATTACTTTAATTTTCTACTGATTATATTGAATGGAGGTTTAAGGTCAATACGTACACTTTCTGACTCTGGTGAAATGCATCTGGAACTTTGAAGGCTATTGCTGGAGAAGCTGGGGTACCCTTTTTTTACAGAGCAGGTTCTGAATTTGAGGAGATGTAAGTTATCCATATTGCTACTAATTTGACTATTTAGTGGAACTTATGCTTTAGAAGTGACCCTTGAGGAATAAAGATCTAGTAAAACAATACAATCTGCATGTTATGTTCATTTGACTGGTAGAAGGAGATGTCAGTTGTTTCCTTTGACATCACAACAACAAAATGGGAAAAACACAAGTTACTTGATATTCTAGGTGTTATGCACTCAAATTAGTTATCATTCTCTGAACTGCTGCTGATGGCTGCCTTTTCTCCATGGAGTCTGTTTTTTTTCTTTCCCCAACTTTGTTTTGGATATTTTGTATCTTTTTTGCTTGTGCACATAGAACTTTTTTACTTAGTTGTCTTTGAATAAGTAATAGAGTTTCTCATTTCAGTTTATTATAGGAAGTGGTAACAACATGTCCGACTTTACCTACGTTGAGAATGTTGCTCATGCCCTTATCTGTGTGGATGAAGCTCTAGATTCTCGGATGGTTTCAGTATCTGGAAAGGTATCCATAGATTTTGAATTTTATTTCGATATTTTTTTCCTGTTTTAAATTTTAGTTAGATTTATGGAAAAGGAGAAAATGCTTTTATGATAATTTGCAGGCATTTTTCATCACAAATCTTGAGCCAGTGAAGTTTTGGGAATTTGTCTCTCGCATATTGGACGACCTGGGTTACTAGAGGTAATGAATTGATTGTTTAATGTGTTGTTTTTCCAGACTGGGGGGTGGGAGCGGATTGTTTGGGTGAATAAACTCTGTTGTAAGAGAATTTGCATTGTGACAATGATTTTGAAAGCTGCCCATGCATTTTGGAATTTATATTCACATGGTTGTTGGATTTTTAAATATGCTATCACCTTCCCTGTTAATTTTTTATTTTATTTTATTTATTTTTGTAATTGAACCAACCATCAATGTGTCTTGATTTCCCTATTAAACTTTCTTTTTTCTTCTGTGGGTTTTTCCCTTCTTCCTGTAATTGAACCAACCATCAATGTGGGTTTTTCTTCTGTGGGTTTTTCCCTTCTTCTTCTGTGGGTTATTATTATTATTTATTTTTAAAATGTTGTTCTCACCCTCTCTCATGCGATTGTGCATTTCTGATTGTGTTGCTTAGCTTGCGCTTGTTCTTTTATAAGGGGTATTGTATGGTCATATATGGATGTTTTGCTTTAATTTCTTTATACATGAATTTTTTATGCATTCATCTGGCATTGACACCCATTTTTGTAGCTTCTTCCTCTTTTTCCCCTTTCTTTCTTTCTGTCATTTTTTGTTTGGTCCCTGTTATTGCATTTTATGGCCTTTTAAGAGAACAAAGGAAGAAATAACTAGATTGAAAAAGCCCCCTCTTTCAATTTAAATTAGTTAGAAGTTATAACTTGTTGAATATATATAATATATGTGTGTGTATATATATGCAGAGACTATGTTGGCGTCAGTCACGTGGCAAGTTCTCTTTGTAGCATTCTTTGCTACAGTGGCTTCAAAATATGTTCAGGTGAGTTTCATTTTCCAACTTAATAGTAATATTTTTCTTATTTTCATCGATGAAAGGAAAATTTTAATTAAGAAAATTCTTTATTGACTCAAGGGATATTATCAAGCCTCTGCAAGGGAACTAATGAGAATCAATGGAACAACAAAAGCACCTGTCATGAATTATGCAGCCGAGACCTCACTTGGAGTGGTAACTATAAGAGGATTTAACATGGCAAACAGGTTCTTCCAAAATTACCTAAAGCTTGTAGACAATGATGCGAAACTTTTCTTTTACTCCAATGCAACCATGGAGTGGTTAATTTTGAGAGTAGAAGCACTTCAAAATCTTACTTTATTCACTGCTGTTTTTCTCTTGGTTTTACTTCCCAGGGGTTATGTTGATCCAGGTATATCCATGGTTCAGTGGAATAATTCATTTATTGCTTAGAAATTTTCTTTTAGATTCTTAAAACATGTCTATTTTTGCAGGGTTTGTTGGACTCTCTCTTTCTTATGCTTTGGCTTTGACAAGCACCCAAGTGTTCATGATTCGATGGTATCGCAGCTTGGCTAATTATATTATTTCAGTGGAACGGATCAAACAGTCTTAAATATTAGTGTTATTTTTCAGTGAATTAATGGTGATTGGATATTAAATTGAATGGAAAATTGGATTTTATTTTTCAGTGAATTCATGATTCGAAGTTTGTATTGTAAATAGTTTTAAATTGAATGGTGATTGGATATTAAATTGAATTAATGGTGATTGGATATTAAATTGAATGGAAGAGTGAATTAATGTTGTATTTTGAATGGGAGTTATTATTTAATATTAGTGTTATTTTTCAGTTTTATTACAGATATTTTTTTAGTTCAATCACATAAAATTAGCACAATTTTTTTAAAATAAGAGGGGATATCGCGGCGTTTCTAAAAACGTTGCTAAATATCAAACTAACGGTTGGATTTTTAAAAAAGAGATACGACGGCGTTTCAAAAACGTCGCTAAATAGCATGGTGATGTCATGTTACTGTTAGGAGAACTTTTAGCGGCGTTTTTATAAAACGCCGCCTATAGTGATATAGCGACGTTTTTAAAGCGTCATAAAGTTATAGCGACGGCCGCATCTTCGACGTTTTGTGCTAAACGCCACAAAAGGATTTGATGGCGCTTTTGAGACCTATAGCGGCGTTTTTTAAACGCCTTTAAAACCCCTATTTCTAGCAGTGTACAATAGGGACTCCAATAAGGGAAAATTGCATTTAAATGGAGGTGCAAGCAAGTCTGTGTCTGGTGCAAACGAAAATTGTGGCATGGGACACAGTTCTCACTTGCTGCGAGTTCCATCTCCATGAAAATGCAATTACTTTGAGTTGTTCCTATTTAAATGCAATTTTCCCTTCCAATGAATCCCTTGAATCTATTGTGCAGACCAAAGGCTTCTTGGTCCATAGGCTTTGTATAAAATTATTCACAGTTTCATTAATAACATTATGAGTGTTTACTCTCTCTTCCCTTACACCATCCTACACCACTGTCATAGTTTGCCCTTTTTAAACTGCATTTAAAAAGGGCTCATTAGATCCGATGGTGTTTAGTTTGTCTCATTAGATTTGAAAACATTTTTTGCTTGAATCAGCCAATTTTTTGCTTACCAAAGAAAAAAGACAACCTAGTGTATGATCATTAAACCAGAATTCTTTTTAACTTTTGCAAAAGCATCCGAAGAAAGCATGCATGATTGATTCTTGAATGCGAAATCCTGTTTACATTTAGTGTGTAGGTGAATTCAAATGGAAGATTGAAATAATTTTAGTCGCTAATTACTTTTACCGACAATTCTTTGACGACGACTATTGCGACCAAATAATTTAGTTGCTAAAACCCTATGGCGACTAAAAATTTAGTCGCCAAAAGTGAAAATTCTTGTAGTGTATTGTGGTTATGATTTATTAATAAAAGTTATGACATTTGTTAATCTTATTATGATTGTGGAGAAAAAAGTTGTGGTTATGATTCATTTTAGTAAAAGTTATGATTTTACTACCAAAAGTTATGATTTGTCATGGTGAATCATAATAAAAAATGTTACGATTCAAATGTTATGATAATTGATTAGAAATAACTATATTTGTTATGAGTTGTCATTATATTGTTATGATTTATAGTGTCTTTGTTATGACATTTTGGTGACTATTATGACATTGTTATGATTCATTGTAATATTGTTATGATATTTGAAAAAAAGTTATGATTCTTTCTGTAACCTGTTACATGACCGGTTTAGCAGGTCATTTTTTACGATGTGGCACGATATGGACCATACAATAAGTGCATATCATATGCCCTTTTATAAGGTGCACATTGTAGACTTTATTTATAATTTTAACAAGTATCATAACATGCCATGAATATTTATAATTTTCATAACAAAAAATTGTAATTTTCTTATCATGTGCACCATTTTAGGGGTGCACATTACATATGCAATAACCCGACCCTTGTACATGTTTTCTGGTATACTTTCAGTCCCCTATTCTGTGCATTTATATGCTTATTGTGAAATTTCGTGTGAAATGAAGTTTAATTAAGTGAATCTTATGAATATAGACTCATATTTGTCTAATAGGAAAAGTATCTGTTACAATTATAATGTTTGGATCAGAAATTGAAAGCTATAGAAGCTTAATAATCTGAAATTAATTTTATATTTAAGATCAGCATGATTTTTAGGTCATAATATGATTTTTTGTGAAATTTTGATTTGGAACGATTAAACTGATTGAATTTCGTCTTTATTCACCTTTTATATTTATATCTATGTTCTTCAAACATTTGGTTTAGAGCCATTACACAAATATCTCCTGAGAGAGAGAATTTGAAGAGGTGAATTAGAGAGGAAGAGGGGTAGTTCAACAAGGAGGAAGATTGGGGGATTTGAGAGGGTTTATGGAAATTTAAGCTCAAGGTATGTAAATTTCACCTTAAATAAACTCTTTATTGGATTTGAGTAAACATGCCCTTCTATTTGGGTGAGCTAGGGTTTAGGCTTGAAGTGTTGTATGTGATCATTGTTAATTGAGAAGTTGTACTTACCATATAGTTGTCTTGGGAACTAATTTGAGCTACATGAAGAAATTGCATCTTGCTTCCTTGTTATTTCATGTGGGAACTCATTTATGTATTGGATTATGTGATTAGATGGCTATATATATATGTGTATATGTTTAAGTGAACTAAAAAATAATTAGAACTTTGGAGGGAGTGAATTGTGTATATAGATTTGAGAGCAATGAAGGCTTGATTGAACTTGTGATCCATATTTATGTGATGTTAAGCCATATTCTTGTGCTAAATTTACCTATTTTGAGCTTTCACCAAGACGAGTTTTGCTTGAATTTTGGACTGCAAAACAAGGCAAATCGCTGTACGTGCGGGGGTCATGGCCGCACATGTGGGAGCACTGCCGTACGTGCGGAAAACAGAGCATTTTGGGTCTTTGGCTACTAGAAAAAAGGCACGTGCGGGACCTCCCAGCCGCACGTGCGGGAACCACTGCCGCACGTGCGGGGCTCACAGCCGCATGTGCGACCCATGCTGAGAAATTTTGTCTGCTCTGTTTTACGTGTTTGACCCTCTGATATTATTGAAATCTGTATTTGATGCCTTTAAATTTTTGAAAATTCATTCGAAGCGAAACGAATCAGAAAATGATTTAAAAAGGAAAAGGAACTAATTTATGAGTTGTGCATGTGTGTAGGTCACAACTCAGGGGGAACAATCGCTTCGCTACAGCACAGTGAGTACTAGTACTGCAGTTGTACATTTACTTACCGTTAATAGTTATTATTAACGTTCTGTTCTTTGCGAGTTAATTACGTTAACATTTATAAATGATTGGACAATCTGCGTACATTGGTACGACTCTGGGATTACTCTGCTTTGTTGATATCTGGGCCTAAGGCCAATCTGTAAACTCTGTTGGGCCTAAGGCCAATCTGCAAACTCTATTAGGCCTAAGGCCGTTCTGTATGTTACTGGGCTTGAAGCCACTCTGTTTAAAGACTGGGCCTAAGGCCATTCTGGAAATGGTTACAGAATAAGATTAATCATATGTTCTCTGCATTTATATACATTATGATTCAGGTTAATCATTACATTGTTTAAGTTCTATTATTCACTAAGCTTCGCTCATTCCGTGTCATGTCTGTCTCTGTAGGTACTCAATCCGGAGATCAGTCCTAATCCGGCTTAGACCACTTGCCTTTTGGTCACTTCACCGCAACCAAACATTTAGACGAAACTCATTCCTTTTTGTGGAATCCTTGCAGAGCTTTTAGCTTGGTGCACTAAATCTTTTGTCTGATGTTGTAAAACATGATTAACTTCTCTTAGGTTAGTTTTGTTACATCCTCAGACTCGGGGATGAGTCTGTATATTTGCGTATACATATATAACTACATGTGTGTTTATTATGCGTTAAATTACTTGATATTGCGTGTATGATCCTGGCATGTTAGTAATAGCTCAATGGATATTATTTTGTGTTGTTAAATGCTTCCGTTCAGGCCTCATATGTTATACATATTGAATTTGATGTCCGTTTCTATAGTGATCATGCCCAAACTTTTAGGGGCGGGTTTGGAGTGTGACAACATATTTCTCCTATAAAAAATCAATATGATTGAACCTCAAAGCATTTATAAAAGATGAACAATTCTCCATATTTACAAACACCCTTCACGAGATAGTAAGGATGTAATAGAAGACACTTTTATTACATAGAATGTATAAGGTAAAAGTCCAGTAAAGAAAAAACAGAGCATTATTGAACATAACAAACAAAGAGGGAGCTCTTTCTTAAACTTAAAAATAAAAAAAATAAAACGACTTGAGTTAATAAACAAAAGAAAAAGAAAATCTAATTTAAAAAAAAAAAAGAAAAAAGAAAAAATTGAACAATAAGACTAAAAGCTTTTCACAGAAATTAACATTTAATTTTGCAGCAACTCTTTGCCTTATAATCAATCAAGGCCACACATTATTCACACGCAAACTATTGAGAACTGTAGATCAAAACAAGTGGCTTATGAGAAGCTTAGGAGGAAATTTTTTTTTTTTTTTTCTCTGAATATGTTTTTCATTCACAAAATTTTATCACCGAGGTTATAGACAAACCTCACTATTACCACAAAAAAAAAAAAATAATAAAATAAAATAAATAATAATAATAATACATACCATAAAAAATTTAACGAGGAGGAAATATTAAAAGAGACAAGATCATGTGTAATAACAATAAATATTAAAACCTAAAGCAAGAAAGCCAAATAAGACAGAAACAAGGAGGTAAAGAAGACAAGATATAGAGAGCAAAAAGTTTCATACCTTATAAAGTGGCAATTAACTTCCTATAACTAAGATCTCTCTTTGTTTCTCTCATGTAAATCTGCTCATGCTCTGTAATTTTCATTTTCCAAGTGAGACAAATGAATCAAAGCAATGATAAAAAAGAAAGCACAAAAATGGACATAAAAATGTTAGTAAGTACCCCAAAATTAGCAGTTACAAAAAGAGTTTTTGCTATCAATACAAAAATTAATAAAATCAACATTTACAAAAATAAGCATGTCAACAGGCAATAAAGATATGCAATATGCACGCGCACACACACATATATATAGTTGAGAATGAAACATAAACTGACTTCTTGGCAGATTTGCACATGGCTTTGGTGGCGATGGAGTTGTGGACTTTTTGGTCCTCTTCCTCTTCGACGAAGTCAGTTGGGAGTTAATCTGACATGTCAAAATTTGGAAGAAATAAAAGGAGAACAAAGTTTAAGATGTATGATAATAGAATGTACCTTATAGAATTTCTACATGAATGGTTACAACTATAAGGGATTAATTTCAACATTTTTAACATTGTGCACTTTTGCATATTTGTTGCATTGTTATAGAGTGAATAAAGCACATAAATACATTGCCTTGGGAATAAATTTTTTGAAATGGATAAGTCAAGCTCTGTTAGGTTTTTGTTTTTGGCATTCCCGTTTGACAAAACTCCTTTCAATTGTAATTTTATTCGATCTTTTATTTAAGTGAGGCTATAAGTATTTAGATTTGAATTCAACCCAAATTGTGCCTATGCAGAGAAGTATGTGATCTTAATCTTATCATGTTTGCCACTTCACTGACTATGTCGAGGATCGAGCGAAATTGTTTAAAGTTGTTTGATCGCTCAAGCGAAGATGCAATCCTTTCAGAAGTTTCACTTGCCTGCAAAAGCACTGGGAGTTGTATTTTTACGCTCGAGTGGCCTTTTCTATGCTCGACCGTAAATCCTTGTTCTGAAACACGCGTTTTAGTCAGATCGCTTGAGCGTCCATTCCTGCGCTCAAGCGGAGATTGTGATTATGTTTCCTATAAATCTAGGATTAATTCAGTTTTCTAGGGAGAGAGTTGTTTTTCAGTGGATTCCATAGAATTTGAGCCTGAAGCTTTAGTGGATTTTGGAGTGGCTTGTCGTTGTGGATTCGACATCGGTGTTATGGATTCAACGTTGGACAAGACAATTCTGAAGTGAAGACGGTGGTGGAAGAAGTACATTGGGGTCGGTTTAATTTAGGCGTGGATTCGTTAGGTAATTGAGAGTACACGCGTATAATTCCTTTTTGTCTTATTAGTGGATTGTTTTATGGTTTTGGCCCATGATTTTTTTTTTAATCCCAATTGGAGGTGCTCCAATTATGGTTTTCCACGTTAAATCATTGTGTCGATGCGTCTTGGGTTGTTTGATTGGGATTGTTATTTACTTATTAAAATTGATACATAATCACAAATAAATATCTCAGGGTTTTAGATTTTTCAAGCTCGATAAACTCTTTGCCAAAATAATTTCAAATGTTAGCATGTAAATGGCCTTACAGATTAAAAATTCAGTGAAAACTTCAAATTCATATGAATATTTGTCAATGAGTAGGACAAAATAAAGATGATATCTTAATACTTCCACAAACTTAAATAAACTACAGTAATTGGCCTTAGTCAAAAAAATAAAATAAAAAGCATAGTCTTATATCTCAAATCCTAGTACAAAACTACTTGAAAGAAAGAACACTAGTGCAAAGGCAAAAGCATAAATTGTCCTGCACTTGCTTCCACCTAACTGAGGTTCAGCAAATAAAGTAACGAGAACACCAACACAAACAACTACCTTGAGGCTTTTTTAAAGTACCAAAAAAAAGCAGCCAGAGATGAATAAGCTATACTACAACCATAGTCATAGGCTCCAAAGTCCACCTGCTTCCACCATATAACCAAAGAATCATAATAAGTTACTTATTCAACTTTCTTAAATAGTCTAATGCTGTGTTTGGTTGAGGGATTTGAGAAGAGATTTGGAAAGAGAAATGGAAATGGTAGGTGAAATGTAAAAAAAATATACCTACATTTCACATAGTTTCACACACCTTTTCCCTTTCCCTTTCCAAATTCCTCCCTAAATCCCCCAACCAAACACAGCATAAGAGACTGTAAAAAAAGGACCAAGAAATTTCACTGATTGAATTCACATTTAAGGAAGATGAGAACAAAGAATGGGTTTGAAAGAGAAGCATGGGAACAGAGTCCGCTAGGTTTGCTTTGCAGATTGTATGGTCTTGTTTGGTTTGTTTTTGAGAAATAAATTTTGGAGAAATTTTTTTAAAATTTTGTTTGGTTTAGTGATTTTGGAAAAAAAATAATTTAAAATTACTTTTTATCTCCTACACATTAATCAATCATTTTTTTCTCTCATACACATCTATTCAACTACAACAAAATATTAAATCATTCAAAACTCTAAAACTATTTCTAAAATATATAACCAAACAAATCAAAAAAATTTCTAAACTTTTTTTCAAGAGTGAATTACACTAACGGTCCCTAAAATTTAGAGTTTATGTCATTTTGGTCCCTAACTTTTCAATTGTGACACATTTGACCCTAAATTTTGAATCTTCTTCCAAATAAGGACAATTGAAGATACTATTGAATTTTTCAAGGGCAAAATCATCAATTTGATAAAATATAAATTAATTTGAGAAAAATAAATGTCAAAAAATTATTTTTGAATTTTTAAAAATTATTTTTAGCTACTAAAGATAAAATTATATAAAATTGATAAATCTTTTAGACATTTATTTATTTTTTTATCAAATTAATTTTTATTATGTATATGGATGATGATCATGTAAAATTAATTTTTAAAAATTAATCATGTAATTTTTATCAATTTTACATAATTTTATTTTTGGTAGGTAGAAATAATTTTTCAAATATTTTTTGACATTTATTTTTGTTAAATTAATTTATATTTTATCAAATTGACAATTTTGCCCTTGAAATTAAGCAATTGTATGTTTAATTGTCCTTATTTGGAACAAGATTCAAAATTCAAGATTAAATGTATCACAATTAAAAAGTCAGAGACTAAAGTGACACAAATCTCAAACTATAGAGACTATTAATATAATTTACCATTTTTTCAAATATTCTTTTAAAAAAATTTATCTCCACAAACCAAACTAAACACACCCTATGTATCTCACAGACAATTGTGACTTTTGAATTCTTCAACAATTTACGTGGACAACTTCTCGCCACACAATCATCAAAGAACTTAGGATGGATATGAATTTACCAAACAATCCAACACCTCATAAAACAAAGTAGAGAGTCTTATAGAGAAAACTAAGGGGGCAAAATGGGGAATAAAAATGAGAGCCATGGTTTTCACGTGTCAATCTGATTTCTTCAGAAATCAATATGACATAAAGACTTAGCATGAAATTACAAAATGATCCAAAAGTGACACAGTAAGTAAACAACAAAATATGAGAGCAAAATGGGCCACGTAAAAAAAAAAAATAAAAAAAAAAATAAAGCCATCAATTGTAACAACTACAACTCCCTCTTATATATAAGGGTATATAGATATACTAAAATAGTTATACAAGGTATATATACTAAAATAGTTAATAAATATAATATAAATTAAAATAATTAATAAGATAAAATTTCATATTTAAATTATAATTATTTTATTTTTTTCTTACAAATATCAAATCAATTAAAAAAAAGTTAATTATCTTTCTAAACATAATTTTTTTAATCAAACTAAAGTAATTAAAAAATTTAAAAAATAACTAAAATAGTTACATTTTCAAAACAATTTATAATTAGAACCAAAAAAATACTTGATATAACAAGTATACCATGTCATTTTTGGTGAGTTGGAATCCCGTTCCATTAAAAATGTGACACATCTACTTAGGAGTGTTTTGAAAAGTTAGAAAAAAATTAATTTTTTGACTTTTTAATTTTTTTTTGACGGCTTTTTCAACCTTTTTTTTTTTTTTTCCTAAGAAGCTGATTTTTTTTTTTAAAAAAATAAAAAAATTAAACCGCACCCCCCCCCCCAAAAAAAAAAAAAAAAAAAAAAAAAAAACAACATTATCACTGAAATTTTATCTCTAGAGTAATACCCCACTCCATCACTTTAACAACATTATCACTGAAATTTTATTTCTTTGCCTCTTTCGTTTGTTGTTTTCATCTACCCCCACCACCCACCTCCCCCCTCCCTTTTCGCGCCGCCCCCCCAATCACTTTCTTTGCCTCTTTCGCCCCCACCCCTTTTAGAAATTATACTAACCGCTTTGTCTATTAACAGATCTAAAGATAAATTTGAACGGACTTTAATAACCTCAATGAGGGTATGAATTTACCATAAAGCATTATATTCTTCTTCCCCTTTTGATTTTTTTTTTTCCCCTCACTTTGCCTTTTCTCTCTCATCTCATCATACATCCTCACCATGGCCACCTCTTTCCTTTCACAGATCCATCATAACTAGACCATACAAAACTCCATCACCACTGCCAATCAAAAAAGCATCCATTAAAATATGCCCGCTCACATCTTTAAGAAAAGAGGTAATGATTTTTAAAACGTATATCATTTTTTCAGAAGTTGACTATCAAAAATCATAGGAAGAATTAGATGCAGTAGAAGGAAAAAAAATATATATATACCAACACATGAAATGATGCAAGTGATATTTACACCACATAGTCTTTTATTTACACTTCACCACAGACACTTACACTCCATGTCTTTGTAATTTTTTTTCTCTTTCTCCTGCAATTTCCCAAAATCATAACACCGACTACTGAAAAAAATTCTTGCTTGATGTTGCATTTATAACAAAGTCAGAACCTTTAGTTCTTCCAACCATGTAGTTCCATGTATAATTGATGACCACCAATTAATTACCTTAAATATTACAGCTAAATGGCAATTGATTGGAAGTTGTGTTCTTTTCAGAATTTAAAAATATTTAACAAATCTCAAATTTCAATCTCTTAAAAAGCCATAATTCCCATTTTTCAGCATCCATCACCCAACCAGTTGGGAATTTCATCAAACAGCTGGAACTCAACAATATCAGTAAGGAAAAGAGAGGGTCTGTCCAGGAAAGGAAAAGGGAAAAGGGGAAAGGGGAGAAATAAGAAAAAAGCATAAATGAAAATAAAGTTTCCACACATGGAACTCCATATTGAAACCCCTCCCATTAGTGCATCTATTTTCCTTACCTAGATCTCCACTTGCAACACCACAGCCAAATACCCAGACTTACTTGAATATTTCAACAATCTATGATGCAAAGAATCTATGGTGGGGTGGGCAGAGGTGGACGATGATGACAGTAGAGCAGATATGAGTGAGGTTGAGGATGCATTGATGCTGGAGTAAAGTGATGAAGTGATGAATGAAGGAATGAGTGGTGATTAGCGGTGTAGTAATGGTTAGATGGAGGAGAAAGAAGAGGAGAGTTGGACCCATTTGCAGAAAGTTGGGGTTGGACCCATTTTCACAGAGTTTGGAAAGACAGAGATGGGAAAGACGGAAAAATTGGTTTGATAATCTTAAGGGCATAATTGGGATTACAAAAAATATTGTTGTTGACGTCATTTTAGTCTGTTAAGTTAACTAACGGTAGATTAAGCGAAGGAGTAATATGTAATGCAATTGTTTACTCAGGGAGCAGAATGTAATTTCAAAAACTGAGGAAGAAATATGTATCAAGTTCAATCTTGAAGAAGTGTCATTGTAATTTATCCTTAAATTATAGCCACATACATTTTTTTTTTTTTATCATTTATCCTGTTCATTTTCATTGTCGGTATGTGACATGACATGCTCGCGTTATTTGGGAAGCTAATTATTTTAATTGGTTATTTAATTTTTTAAAATTATTTTAGTCTGATTAAAAAAATTATGTATTTTTTATAATTTTTTTATCATTTATTCTGTTCATTTTCATTGTTGGTATGTGATATGATATGCTCGTGTTGTTTGGAAAACTAATTATTTTAATTGATTATTTAGTTTTTTTTAGTTATTTTAATCTGGTTAAAAAAATTGTATTTAAAAAGTTAATTTTTTTTAATAGTTGATTTGATAGTTATAAGAGAAAAATAAAATAATTATAAATTGAATGTAACATTCTATCTTATTAATTATTTTAAATTTTTTTTTTTTTTTTTTCGTGGGCTATTTTAATCCAAGTCACTTCCCAAATAAAGCTACTTTAAAAAAAACAAAAAAAACAAATGCGTGATTGTAGATTTAGAGGTAGTTTGGAAACAATTTTTTCTAAGTAATTCTTTGATTTTTTATTAAAAATATAGACCCTACATTCATATGAAATATTTAGTCATTTATTTAATAAAAAAATTTAATAAACATTACCCATTGTTCATCACCACTCCACCTAGCCTATATAATAAGGTGTTGAACACAGTGGAAAATACATAGTTTCTCTCCTATTTTTCTCTCTTTCTCTGTCTTCTTCTTTGCCATATATTTATCACTAACCATAAGTAATAATGGCTGATAATAAGGTGGTTCTGTTGGATGTCTTGCCTAGTTTGTTTGGGATGAGGGTGAGAATAACACTGGCTGAGAAGGGCATTAAATATGAATACAAGGAAGAGGACTTGAGGAACAAGAGCTCACTGCTTCTTGAGATGAACCCCGTTCACAAGAAAATCCCGGTTTTGATTCACAACGGAAAACCGGTTTGTGAGTCCCTCATCATTGTCGAGTACATCGATGAGGTCTGGAATGAGACAGCTCCATTGTTGCCCTCTGATCCTTACCAGAAAGCTCAAGCTAGGTTCTGGGCTGACTATGTTGACAAAAAGGTGACTTGTTTTGTGGTGTTACTGTTTAATGTTTTTTTGCTGTTTCATAAAAATAAAAATAAAAATAGAAATAAAATATTTTGGTAAAAAGAAAAAAGAAAAAGGTAATCGCCAGTTAGATACGGTGGCTGAAACAACAATGATAGAGACCCCACAAAATACAACACCCACAACTCAAAATGATCTGAACCATTCATGTCATTGTCAGACACAACTCCCAAAAAAAATTTAAACACATCAATGGTCAATACATCAGTAGGGGTCATGGGAGTCCTCTTTTGCGGGGTCCCAAACATTTTCCGTGGCTGAAATTAGCCCCTTTTGGCAAAGAGGTTAAAAGTTTTTTTTTTTAGTTTTATGGTTTTTTTTTAAATTTTTAATTTATATCATTTCTTTATTTTTTTACACAATTTTTTTTTTTAAAAATAATAAAAAGTCAAAAGATTAAATTTTAACCTACTTCTAGAGGGCAGATAGTTGGTGGTGGTTAGATGTGATTGTCGATCTGGAAGTGGTGACCAAAGGAGGTTGACAATAGTGGTGGTAGGAGGAGGTTTTCGATAACGATGAAGATGGTGGGTGGTTGGTGGTAAGTGATGGAGGGAGGGAAAGAAAGAAGAAGGAAAGAAAATTTGTATTTGAAACAAATAAAAATAATTTTTTTTGTTACAATAGTTTAGTAAATTTTATAAATTTTTTGTAACCAAAAATTCACTTAAATAAAATTTTCCTATAATTTTAAATTTTGTTTTATAAATATAAAAAGATTACAAATGTAAATGTTACTCAATGGCCTCTAGTATTATGTTGATATAAATTTAGAATAATTAGTGAAATTTTGACAAAATAATTATATATTGATAAAAAAATAATAATAATAATAATAATTATAATTATAATTATTAATATTTATAATTTTTTTTACTAATTTATAATTATTTTTTCAAAACTCTGACTTTCCCTGTAAATTTCTCCCGAGTCAAATCTATATATTGTTGGGATTTAGACTTGAATCTCTGGTTTGATTTTTTATTTTATATTTTTTTATGTATATTTATTTTTAGCTTGGTTGCTTGAAAATAAAATCAGAGCTCACCGTCTCAATAAATTTTGATTTTTAGTTTTTTTATTTATTTATAATATTTTAATTTTTTTTACATGTACAAACTAAATAGATAAATTGTAATATTATATTTAAAATTTTATATTTTAATTTTTTGAGCATTATAAACTAAGGACATCTTTGATTAGTAGAATTATAGCACAAGATTGAAATTATTAATTCATAAACTCACAATCCCGTGCTTGATTGTAAATTTTATAAACCAGATTATATGTACAGCAGAATTCAATATGACAAAATTGGTGAGCTTTTTTCATATTGTGAGGGACTGTGATCATAATTTCAAATATAAAAAAAAAAAAAAAGAATTCAAAATAAATGATTATCTCACTAATTTAATTGGATAACTAAGCATACACTAATTCATAGAATTATCAATCTTTCAATGTTAATCCTGTTAATCAAGGCAAAGTGACTAATAATACAGGTTTCGTAATAAATATTAGGCAGAGAGATATTTGATGTGGATTTTCACGAGTGCCGTTTCGATAATTTAAACCATTTATTTTGTTTAACACTATGTATTTCATCCCCCCCCCCTTTCAAAAAAAAAAAAAAAAAATTTGAGTCGGTATGATAATCGTGACCTATTCAATTTATTACATTTGTTACAAAAAAAAAAAAAAGAAGAAAAAGATAACAATTATATTTTACAAAATAAATCATTTATTTTTTGATGACTAACGCGATAAATTAAATATGTTACGATTATCAAATCAATCTAATTTTGTGTTGTTGAAATATATGAAATGTTCAACTTAATGAACGGTTTAAATCATTAAAACCGGAAAATAGCAACATTTACCATTTTTCTTGGTTTATTCCCAATCAAACGCAATCAAACAAACACAATCTATCCATAATTGAATGGTGTCACATTAATACACTAAAAATAGGGGTCCAACCTAATTAAACCTATTACAAGATATCTTAGATGCTACAATTATTAACATATGAAATGCAGGCGTATGTTATGGGGAGGAAGATACTAGATTCAAATGTAGAAGAAGAGAAAGAGGAAGGCAAAAAGGGATTCATAGAATGTCTCAAGGTATTAGAGGGAGAGCTTGGTGATAAGCCATACTTTGGAGGTGAAACCTTTGGCTTTGTAGACATTGCTGTTGTCACCTTATACTGCTGGTCCTATGAGACCCTTGGCAACTTCAGTCTAGAGGTAGAGTGCCCCAAGCTATTTTCATGGGGCAAGAGGTGCATTGAGAAAAATGAAAGTGTTTCCAAGACTCTTCCTCACCAACACAAGATCTATGACTTCGTTTTGGGTTTGAACAAGAAGCCAAAAGCAAGAACATGAGCTTGTTAATATTATCATATCGGTAAAATAAAATAAGTTGGAACTAGGACCCCCAGTTTGTTTCAAGGCACTTTTCTATTACAATGGATCTCTTTGGTCTGACCTCATATGGTGGAGAGGGGTCTTAGAATAAGGTACTGTGAGATCCGAATAGAGAATTTCCTACTTACTTACGGTTATACTTTGTGTGTAATTTTTCTCTTTTTTTTTTTTTTTTTTTTTTTTTTTTCATTCTCTTGTGTATGGTTGTTTGTGTTTGTGTTTGTGTTTGTTGTCTCTTTAATTGTAATAAAGAAACACTTCCTTGTGTTTGTGGCATGTTAGGGATAAATATGACAAAAAAGAAAGGGCTTGTATGTTGGAAATGCTATTGTCTTGTTTTTGTCCTAATGAATTTTCCAATTGCAAAATATGGCATGAATTTCAAGACACGAATGTGTGATTGAGAGTTTATTGAGAAGGTTTGAGAAAGAGATTTAAGTATAGAAATCTTTGACTTTTCAATTAGTACTCAACTCAAAATGACAGATTATATAAAGAGTTTGGCTCTTCAATATGATTTAGGATTTAGAATTTGGGATTTGAAAATAAAGGATTTAGGATTTAAGATGGTAGATTATAGAGGTGCCGTTTGGTAACACTTACGTTTTCAGTTTTCTGTTTATATTTACAAAAATTTTAAAAACTCAAATAAAAACTTGTTTGGTAAAATTTTTTATTTATAAATCAATGGTCTCAGTTTATAAATTTGGCCAAAAAATGAAAACACAAAAAATGTGTTTCCATTTTGAGTTTTCAAATTTTTTTTTTTACCACCCAACACTAGCCACAACCCGCCACCATTTTCACCACCGTCTTCCGCCACCACCAACCACCACCCACCCCCCACCACCACTTGCCACCACCACTCACCACCCACCTACCACCACCACCCGTCACCACCTGCCACTAGCCACCACCACCCACCACCACCCACCATCCACCTACGACCTGCCACTACCATTCACCGCTCGCCACCACCACCCACCACCTACTTGCCACCACCACTTACCACCCACCTGCCACTGCCATCCACCACTAGCCACCCACCACCACCAGCCACCTGTCATCCACCCGCCACCACCACCCACCACCCACCACTACCACCACCACCACCACCACCACCCACCACCCACCCGCCACCCACGACCCACCACCCACTCATTACTACCTACCACCCACCACCATCACCCACCCACCCACCTACCACCACCACTGCCACCACCGCCACCACCACCCACCACTGCCATCACACCACCCACCCACCACCACCACTGCCACCACCACCATCTGCCACCCACCACCACCACCCGCTACCACCACCACACCGCCACCATCACCCACCCACCCATCACCACCTACCACCTGCCACCACCACCACCACTACCACTACCACCACCACCCACCACTTGCCACCGTCACCCACCCACCACCACCCACCCGCCACCACCCATCACCACCAGCTACCCACCACCCACCGTCACCACTTTCCACTACCGTCTTCCGCCGCCACTTGCCATTTCTCACTCTTTTTTATATTTTTAAATTTTTTTTTAAACATTTTGTCAATTATCAAACGCGTTTGTAGTTTATGTTTTTCTAAAAATAAATAAAAAATAAATAAAAACCAATTTATAAAATTTTTGTAAATATAAACTGAAAACGTAAACGTTACTAAACGCACCAAGAGTGTTTGGCAATTTAATTCTTTGTACAATCAACATTTTACGCCTCTTATTTCAAAAGCCTTCAATTCAAAAGAGGTTTTGAGTTAGAATTCAAAACAGTTTAGTGTCTTGGCAACTTTAACATAATCAATAATATGTATAAGTACTGAACAACTAAAAAACTAGTAAATAGATTAATTTTTTTAGCATTAAATTTTCATAGACTTATTTTTAGCTAGTAAATTATTTTTTTTAGCACCCTCAAAAGAAGCCTTAGACCAATAAGCCAGCGTGCCTAGTGTGTGCCCATCTCACTTTATTAGGCTCCTCATGATCATTGCTCTCGTGAGTACTTCAAAAATATACTTGTCCTCTAATTTTTCAGAATTAAATATAATAAAATGAAAAGATTATGATTATCAGATCAAGTTAATTTTTTTTTTTTTTTCATGTATTATATATATGAAGGGCCTTATAAAATAAACGATTCATATTATCGAAATATGACCAATGATGATGATGGGCTCCTCAAATCTCTCAAATTATCCTAAGTTGAGAATTGAACTTGAGAAATAGCCCAATCCATAATAATATTATGTGAACGCATGAGATAGTGGCGCTGTTTGGGAAAGACAAGTTCAGGCTATTATAGCCTCATTTTGGATATAAGCCAATAAGCATGAATAGTAGCCGGAGGTGCAAAACTCAACCAAAAAAAAATAAAAAAATAGGTGCACTGCCGTGACAGTGTAGGCACAGCCTACACTGTCAAAGTGACAAGTTGTTACATCACGTGTGAAATTACGGTTTTGCCTCTTTTCATCAATTTAAAAAATTCTAATTTTAGGGACAAATTTGTCATTTTAAATTCAAATATCATTTCAACACACTTTTTAATACAACAACTCAACTAAAAATTCATCTCATCTTCCCAAATACAAAAACTAAAATAACCTACTAAAATAGCCAAAAATCCTCTAAAATAGCCACTTTCCAAACGAGGCCAGTATATTATAAGAGTAAATTACACTCACTCCTCTTGAAATTTAAAAAAAGAAAGAATACTATATTTCACACTTTTAACATTATTACACTAAGCTTGCTTCTCGTATGGTTAAAAGAGATGATAATATTATTTTTTCATTCATACGACTAACAAATTACTGATAAAAAAATAACTTAAGTGTTATATGAATTAAAATATAAAGAGAAATTTATATAATTATGTTAGAAATGTAAATCTAATCATATTTTCTTCAGACAGTCAAGGTGAGTGTAATTTACTCAAATTATAAGGGTAGGCATTATTGAGAGGAAAGCATCAATGTCTTGAATCTTGATTAGCAGGCCAAGAAAGAGTCAACAACACGTGCATTGGAAAAGAGGTAAAGTTTCATGATCAATAACCTTGTAATATGAAAAATGTTATGAACTTAGACTTATCTACCTATAATTCGTTAAGAATGTGTTTGTATAGTGGAAATTAAATTTATAAAGTGTGGATTTTATAAATAAAATAAATTTTAATCATTGATTCATTTTTTTGAATAAATTATGAATTCATAAGTTTGAATTTATAGTCTTATTGTTGTAATATTTTATTTCACAATTTATAGATGAATTTAAATTTAAAAAAGACCTTGTTCCACCTGCCCGAAGTTGTTCAAATGTCCATTAGTTTTGATTTTTGGGGCATAGTTTGGATGAATTTTCCATTTGAAAAAGTCTCGAGACAAGTAAATTAATGACACCCCTTAAATGGAAAATGATAGATCGCTACTTTCATGGAAAAAAAAATAAAAGAATATATATATATATATATAATTTAGAGTAAATTATAAATATACCGATTAAGATTTGCTTAAAATATGAATCATCTTTTACAGTTTAGAAAATTATAAATAACCCTTTGTCAAATTTTTTATTTAAAAAAATTAATTGAAAAAATAAAATTCTTAACTACTCTCTTATATAATAATAAAATTATCTAAATTATTAATTGAAATAAATTTCTAACATCATTAAAAACTATTAATTAACTTAATAATTTATTAATAAAGAGTTATTTAAGATACAACTACTAATTTTTAGCGACTAATTTTTTTTACTCGCCAATAATTAAGATACAGCTACTAAAAAAATTAGTAGCTAAAAACCATATTCAATGCCGACAAATGTAATTTTTAATCACCTATTCTACTACCTTTGGTGACTAAGAAAAGTTTAGTCGCCAAATTTGGTTGCTAAATTTGTTGTAGCGGACAGAGATGGGTAGTGATAGGGGGATGGTGGGGTGGGCAGAGGTGGACGATGATGAGTGTAGAGCAGATATGAGCGAGGTTAAGGATGCATTGATTCTGGAGTAAAGTGATGAAGTGATGAATGAAGGAATGAGTGGTGATAAGTGGTGTGGTAATGGTTAGATGGAGGATAAAGAAGAGGAAAGTTGGACCCATTTGCAGAAAGTTGGGGTTGGAGCGATTTTACAGAGAGTTTGGAAAGACAGAGAGATGGGAAAGATGGAAAAATTGGTTTGATAATCTTAATGGCATAATTGGCATTACATAAAATATTGTTAGTTGACATCATTTTAGTCTGTTAACACTACAACAAAACTAACTATTCACGGCATCATGTTTACGACATGCATTAAATGCATGTCGTAGTTAGTACATTCTACGGCATTTTTTTTTTTGCAAGCCGTTAATGTTTTGTCAATAACAGCATACATACCATGTAAGTCGCTGATTCATATATTTATAGCATGCAAAAGTATGCCGTAAAAAATGTATGTTTTTACGACTTACAAAAATATGTCATAAAATATTTGCATTTAAGACGACATACATTTCATGTTGTAAAATATTATAACTTTACACGACATACATTAACATGTCGTGAAAACTTCTACAAAAAAAAAAAATAATAATAATTAGAATTTTTTTTATGGCATGCAAAAGCATGCCGTAAAAAATGTATATTTTCACGGCATACAAAAATATGTCATAAAATATTTGTACTTAAGATGACATACATTTCATGTCGTAAAATATTATAACTTTACACGGCATGCATTAGCATGTCATGAAAACTTTTATTAAAAAAATTTCAATCCGATTTTTTTTTTTAATTTAAAAAAGCTAACAATTTCCAACCAAGCTTCTCACCTTAAATTTTCCTAATTGAGGACAATATAAAAAATAAGTTATACATTATTTTATAATTTAATGTCTCTTTTAAGGGATAATCGCACCCAGTGAGATTTTGGGAAAAAAAAAATAAACATTCATGAAAAAGTTTATAATTTTAATGATTAATATTTAAAATTAATAAATACACAAAAATATAAAAATATACCGAATTTTTATTTTTATTTTTTCTATTTTAGCATTTAGTGAATTTTTTTTTTAAAAAAAAATCACAAATATTATACTTTTTAAGTATATTTATATTAGGTATATTTAACAATAAAAAAAATTGTTTAAAATATCAAAAAATTCAGTGAAAATAAAAAAACGTGAAAAATAAAAAAAAATTAAAATTTAAAAAAATAAAACCAAACAAGTTGAATCCAATTTTTAAATTTTTTTTTTTTTTAAAAAAAAAAAAACCTAACAATTTCCAACCAATCCCTCGTTTAACTCTGAGGCAAGACAATCTTCTCCGATTCACAATCCATTTTTTTAAAAAAAGAAAAAACTTCTCATCACGTTGGTATAATTATTAGTATATGAAATGAAAGTCTCTCTCCTCCTTCATTCATTCAGACTTGATATGTTAGCCAAGATCGATCAAAACGAACCTCTTCTTTCTCTATCGTCGTCTCTGCGAACCCTAGCTTTTCACTCTCTCTGTGCTTTGATCAAAGCTCGCATTTTTAAACTTTGAGCATGGCTTCCGGATCATCAGATCGTAACAACTCTGTTTCGAAAGGGTTTGATTTCGCCACCACCGATGACATTGTTTGCTCGTACGAGGACTACGACAATGAGGATAATTATAATGGAAGGCACTCCAATTCCATGATCGGTTCCAATTCTGCTAAGGTATTGTTCTCATATGCTCGCTATTTGTTGGTTTGATTTCGAGTCGAAATTGTATTGTGTGATTGGTAGTTTAGGGTTTTTGGATTTTGATTTGGATTAGTGAAATTATACTTTCTGTTTCATTTACTTGAATGGAGAAAACTCTTGTTGAATAACAATTAACATGGTATACCATGGCAGAATTGGATCCGATCGCGAAATCGGAGTGACTTCCATCAGAATTATCTTGATTTGTGATGGAAAATAGTATATGCCAGATTTCTGTTGATGGGGTTTGTTGTTCTGATATTTGTAGAGATAAAATCTTTAGTCTAACATTAATTTTTTTAGAACACAACCAAATTAATTAATCGTTCAATGAAAATTTTGAATTTGCTATTTTTTTAGCAATCCTAAGGTAAATAAGCTTATATTTTTGTTTCTTTCAAATTTCCGTATTTAAAGGGTTGCTTTTGAGAAAATATGATCCAGATGAACAAGAAAACATCTGATATGTGTCTAAAACAATCTGATATGATAAACAATATACAGAAATGCAATAATTAGCTTAAAACTTGTGGTAAATAGGCTTATATGTTTGTGGTTCAAAATTTGTTACTTTCTGTAGTAACATGAAAAATATATGCTATAATTCATGCTTATGTTTATGCATACGTATTTGTTGATGTGGTTTATTTCCCCTTAAATCTAAGCGTGTGTTAGGTTTCTTTGGTTTTTGTTACTAATATGTCTAAATTTATCACAGCATTTTGGGTTTTAATTTGCCTATGACCTATGTATGCATGTCATATTTGCAGATAGAAAATTAAATGACATGATTTATTGCCCTTCACAGATAGTCAACCAAAACTATTTTCTGATTTGATGCAACTATAAAGCATTATTTTTCACACAAAGATTGATCTTTGCTTGAAGGAAAATGCTATGCAAACAGAATTTTAATTCAAAATTTTAGTTGAGAATGATGTGGCTTGTAATTTTCATGATATGACCAAAATGATGGCCTTTTAATTCAAAGTGATTAGACAATGAGCTGCATTACTTTCTAAATTATTATTATTATTTTTTTTGATATACTTTATTTGTTATTAATCCCGTACTTCATTGTTATGGTTCCTCAATTCCCTCCCTTATTACTTTCTGTCAGCAAGTCAAAGAAATTGCGCGATTTAATTGCTCATGTCCTTTAAGAACCAAAATTGACTTCCCCTCAATAAATAGGTTATATTACTGAGGGGCAGATTTATATTGACAGACAGCTCCAGAATCGACAGGTAAGATTGCAAAGTTGAGTTGCATAAGATCATCAAGTTTTCTTGTTTGGTGGTTGGAATTGTAACTTCAAATTGGACTAGGTTGTACATGTCATGCATGCAAATTTTGAGTCTCACCAATTGCATGCATACATAACTTCTCAGCTCTAGTGTTGGCTAGAGTTTAGCTTATTATTGAAATGCTCTATATGGAAGAAATGAACATTAACATTGAGATGGTTTTTTTTCCAAATTATAGAACTTACCAAAATCCATCAAGCAAGCTTGCTTCTGATTCTTATTAATGATATATTGACAGGGATTAGCTTATAAATTTTTAAACTAAAAGTTGCCTTCTTTTTGAACTGGGCAGATTTACCCACCAATCAATGTACTTCCATCCTTGTCTCGGCTAATGAAGGTAAGTATATAACTTTGTTATTTTATAATTGTTATTACTGTTAGTAGTTGTATGAGAAAATTACACTGACCTTCTCTATGGAATGTTGAAAAAAAGTAAAACACCCTTGTGGTCTCTGAAATTACACAGGCCTCCTCTGTTAGAGTTTATTAAGGGATGGAACTATCAAAACATATAATTTTAAGCTTTTAACTCTTAATATAGTAAGCACTTTAATTGAAGCACAAATTATAAAATAAACCAAATGAATGAGAAGATAACATACAGAAAAGGTAGTGTAGTGCTGCTTGGTATGCTCGAGGCTTACACCTGAATGAGCAAATAAAAGCATTAGTATAATTGAGGGGTTGCCTTAAATTTTATTTTTGTTATCATTGCGGCGCCATTGGTGAGGGCATGACTCGAGGATCATTCTAATGTGTCCAATCGGGTTTGTTCTTTGTAGTTGTATAAAATCTAGTTCATTTGAAGCCATTTTTTCTTTACGAGGTAAGAAACCTAAATTTGAAATGATGTTGACTACATTTTGGGTGGTTATATTTAATTTTTAGCGGTGGTGATGGAGAATTGAGATTGGGAATCGAAGAGCGACTCAAGTCAAAGCGATTATACTTTTCCAGCTCTTTCTAGCGAAGTTGAATGTTGGCACTATCGGTCTTTGTTGTCAATGCTATATCTATGAGAAACGTGTTCAACGTTCGCTACAATCCTAGGTATTTGAAGTCATACCAATTATTTTTCTATAGGAAGAGTCATATTGACAATTTTATTGTATGTATGGTTAGATTGGTTTTGTAAAATGGTCCGGGTACGTAAAAATGGCTTTCTCTCTACATACCAAAAAAGAAAATAAAAAGAGAAAAAAGAATTAGCCTGCCTTTCTTCTTAGCATAGCAATATTTGATGTTTTGTTTGCATTTGACTATTTTGATGAAAAAGGTTATTACTGAATATTTATAAAGGCAGCTGACTTGTGTGATATCAATCCAATACATATGTTAGTATGCGCGTACTCTTTGGAAGAAGGCTGTTTAGGTGTGATAAGTTTTTGTGATTCAGCCATTCTAGAAAATCTAAACTGATTAGATGTTTGTATGAAAGTCAAATCTAGTGTATTTGTAGATTTTCCAACTTCCTACTGTTTGAAGGAAATTGTCGAATTCTTTAATAACATAGCATATGGGTTTTAGTATAAATAGCTCTATGTCAAGTACTATATTCAGATGGCTTTCAGAAATTGACTTGCCAAAGAACTGCCAAAAATAGTAACAATTAAGATAAATATATATATGTAAATAATATAATTAAGTAATCAAGCAATGAAGATATCATATTTTGTTGTTTTGACACCTTATTGATTATCATTTTCAGATATTGCTCTTTCAGTTGGTGCTAGTATCCATATTTTCTTTTGAACTTAGAATTAGCCAATGCCCAAAATCTATTGTCTACATACGGTTAGGTAAGGTCATGTTCCTATATATATATATATATATTATATTAAAAATAACTTTCTACGGCATGCAAAATTATGCCGTGAAAAGTGTAATGATTTATGGCATGTAAGAAAATGTCGTAGAAGATTATATACGGCATACAAGGCATGTCATAAATATATTAAAAATGACCTTCTACGGCATACAAAATTATGTCGTGAAAAGTGTGATGATTTATGACATGTAAGAAAATGTCGTAAAATACTATATACGGCGTACAAAGTATGCCATAAATATATTAAAAATAATCTTCTACGGCATGCAAAATTAGGTCATGGAAAGTATGATTATTTATGACATGATAAAAATGTCGTAAAAAGTTATATACGACATAAAAAGTATGTCATTAATGTTTAATTTATTACTTTTTACAACTTTACCCACATGCCGTAAATGATGCTCAACTTTTCACGGCATGTCATATAACAGCATTTGTGTGCATGCCATGAAAGAGTTTTTACGGCATGCATTGCAAGCCGTAAAAAGTCAATTTTGTTGTAGTGTAAGTTAACTAACAGTAGATTAACAGAATTTTAGTGACTTTTCAACTTATAAATTAAAATTACAACTTATCAAACTAGGCTTATAGTATCTTTGTGATATATATATGTATATATATGCTTTGTTTGGGAAGATATAGTTAGGTTAAAATAACATACTAAAAGATAGAATATGTTAAAATAGTCAATAAGACAAAATGACACATCCAACCAATAATGATTTTATTTTTTTTGTAACAATCATCAAATCAACTATACAAAAAAGCTAATCAACTTTTCAAATACAATTTTTTTAACCAAGCTAAAATAGCCAAAAGTCAATTAAAATAGCAAACTTTCCAAACAAGGCCATAATGCGAGAAAGAATATGGTACACACACTACAACAAAATTGAATTTTTACGGCTTGCAATGCATGCCGTAAAAACTCTTTTACGGCATGCACACAAATGCCGTTATATGACATGCCGTGGAAAGTCAAACGTCATTTACGACATGCAGGTAAAGTTGTAAAAAGTAATAAATTAAACATTAATGACATACTTTGTATGTCGTAGATAATTTTTTACGACATTTTTGGCATGCCATAAATCATCATCCTTTCCATGACATAATTTTGTATGCCGTAGAAAGTTATTTTTAATATATTTATGACATACTATGTATGCCGTATATAATCTTTTACGACATTTTTCTTTCATGTCATAGATTATTATACTTTTTACGACATAATTTTGTATGCCGTAAAAGGTTATTATTAATATATTTCTGGCATACTTTGTATGCCGTATATAATTTTTTACGATATTTTTTTACATGTCATAAATTATTACACTTTTCACGACATAATTTTGTATGCCGTAGAAGATTATTTTTAATATATATATATATATATATAGAGAGAGAGAGAGAGAGAGAGAGAGAGAGAGAGAGAGAGAAGCAAATTCAAAGTTCATTACATGAGTAAACTCAATATATGAACACGTGATATCATTAAAATGCCCACTTTAATACTTGAAAAGCAAATTACAAGATCAGATAGCAAATTATATGTACAAATGAAAGTAAAAAGATTATACACAACACAAACCAGTTAAGTCTAATTCATTATTAGGAGTAGTAGAGAGAGCTAAAGAATCAATTAACTTGGCCCATACAAAAAGGCCTTGTCTCAATACCAATTGTAGGGATTCGAAGAGCAAATGTTGCAGCAGCATAACAGGAATATCAAGAAAGGACAGGGAGCTCCACCCTGTTAAAGGAGAAGAAACTGACACGTCCATACTCAACATGACAGAACTTCAAAGGAATGCCATTACACTGTCTCTCAAGGTCTTCAATCTTTGGCTTGGATGGCGGATGCCCACTACATGAGAAAGAAAATCACCATTAATTTGAGTCTGATTTAACAAGAAATGCAGATCCATGTCTACAAAGGAAAAACAAAAGGAGCATTTCAAGTGCCAAAAATCATATCAAATTTAGGCAGACTATCTTTCTTCAAATTTTTAAATGGACCAGAAAAGGGTTCAAGATTGAGAAGATCTTCTAAAGGGAGTGTATCACCACTCTTGGTGGTACATTCCGGTGATTTATTGCCAATTTAACAACAAGATCTCGCTAAGCGATTGGCAACCTTGACCATACTGAAGTTCTTTGATCTATTTGAGTCTGCAAAAATGAAGTAACTCCATTAAAACCTGAAGAAAATAAGTTGATAAGATATTACTTTTTGTGCTAGCTACAGAATAGAGTGAACAAGAAGCATTATATTTCTCTCAGAGGCAACAAAAGATGAAGGAGAAAAGAAGTATCACCAAACCTTCACTTTGTGCATTTTAGATTTGAGTGTTTCCCTTCATCTTCTTTGGAACCCAATATATCGACAAGTAAAAGAGCCAACCATCCTTGAGAGATTGGTATGGAAGATGGCCCATAGTCCTCAAAATCTGAGAAAGAATTGTAGTAGCTGAAGATCGCATAGTGTCGGAGGATAAGTTTCCAAAAACCTAAGAAAGCAGAACACCCGACCACTTTTGACTTTCTTCAAGAGACATGTGCATGTCCCCAGTGAAAAGTGATTCTAAAACATTTGCCAATGCTTCCTGTACAGGCTTATGCTTTGTAGCATATTTAGCAATTTCTCTCATCAGATGAAGACCCTTCTCCACTATTACCTTCTGTGCTGCAGGGCTTCTCTCAATGGAAACCAAAAATGCAGACAAAGCAATCTGTGCCAAAGGAATGTCTTCACTCTTGCTTGCTTGAGTGAAGACAAAAAAAAATGCAGACATATTTAACAATTGTTTCATAAAACCAAAGCCACTGATTTCCAACAAAAACAAAAAAAAATTGAATCCACCACCAATTGGCCCAATTTAAAACACAAAGAAAATGGATTATTTTCATCAAAATCCACAATCCCAGAACAAAGACATCCCCACTGAATGAATAGTATACAACAAGAACATGAAATTATACACTCTGCAAGTGCCACAGATTGAATTTACCTAAACCATCCCAATCTAACAGATACTGCAAAGAAGTCCCTTGTAAAGACAATCTAAGCCATAACATAACACCAAAGCCACTGATTTTTTTAACAAAAACGACAACCGATTCAACCAAAAATTGGTCCAATTCAAAACACAAAGAAAATGGATTAATTTCAACAAAACCCAAAAACCCAGAACAGAAAAATTCTCAATGAATCAATAGTATGCAACAAGAACATGAAATTATACACTCTGCAAGTGCCAAAGATTGAATTTATCCATAGTATGCAACAACAAGAAACAATGTCAAAATACGATTCATTCAATCAACTTCCAAATGGGAAGAAAGGAAGGAAGGAAGGTGTTATTTTAAAATACAGGTTACTTTAAAATAAATTCCGAAAGTCCAGCAAATTTTTAAACTTATTTTTCAAACCCCAGATTTTTTCATAAAACATTATTTCAATGATAATCTTTTTTGGGAACAAAGGCAACAAAGCTCACAAGCAGCCAGAGAAGAAAGCAGAGAGCAGAGCTCCATTAGCACATCAGGAAGAAAAAGAAAAAAAAAAACCCTCCCAAAGAAGATCCGTTTGAAAAATAAATTTTGAAACTACTTGAATTTTGATCTTTTGTTACCTACACATTTTGAAGATCAAAGAAAAACAGAGAGCGAGAGAGAATAATGGTCATCCACTTAATCTTGACAATGGATGTCAAGTAATGCTACTATTTCTTGTGCATCCGCATCGAGAAAAGTAAGTGTAAATACACAGAATTAAATAACTAAAAAGGATAAAGAATATACACATCAACACAATAAGGCTCACTGGAACAAATTAAACAATTTAACAACAAATTAAAAATTGAATTGAAAAATCATAGGAATCTCGGCGAGGAATATTAAATTCAACATCAATTCACTCCACTAAACCACCAAAAAATCATAGGAATCTCAAAATGCAAGCGAAAATTAACAAGTAAGAATAATAATAATAAAAAAGATAGAGAGAGAAGGTACCGTGATAACGTTCTTCGAAGAAGACTTCGGCTGAAGCGATCGCGATGAGAGAACCTGAATACATAATTGCTGAGGTTGGATTGAGCAAAATAGCCTGTGTGAGCTACTCTATTGCTTCCTCCAGTTTCCCTAATCAACCCAAAACCATCAAAATCAAATTATGAAAACATGTGCAAAATTCAGCATTAATAAGATAATACATGTTACAAAAAATCAAAATTCTGAATCAAGCTACATGAAAGTGAATTATATCATACCTTTCAAGGTCATCTCAGAAGAAGGAGAGAGAAAGATCGGAGAAGATTGAGGGATTGGACTTGCAATCATCGATGAATTGCTTCAACTGGTTCAAGCTCGCGATCAGAGAGGAGACTGCAGAGAGGTCGAATCGTTCGATACAGAGGAGTGTGTATAGATTAGTTAGGGTTTGAGATCAATTGATTGAGAATGCATTTTGGCTTCATAGTCTACATTTCCACGGCTCTCACTGAACCCTAACTTCAAATAAATTGATGAATTCGAAGCTTTTGGAAAAAAATGATCGAGAGACAGAAAAATTGATCGATTGGGAGAGAAAGTGAATGACATACACTGTGAGGCCATGCGAAGTCGCGCGATCTATCAAGGCAATGCTCAAAGAGAGGTCGAGAGCTCTCACGCAGAGAGAGAGAGAGAGAGAGAGAGAGAGAGAGAGAGAGAGAGAGAGTGAGCGAGTGAGTTTGGAGCAAAAACATGTACAGATAAAATGAGAGGGAGAATGGTGAACAGGGCTTGAAATAATGCTTATGAGTTTGTTTTTTTTTTTTTTTTTTTTTTTTATTGTAAGTTTTTAAATATTTTAAATAATATTTTTATTTTTTAAATTCAAATAATTTACATATACTTAGAATGAAAGTATTTTTTAATTTTTTAAAAAAATCACTAAATTCAAAAAAATATAAAATTTAATACATTTGATATATATTAAATTTTATATAGTTGTATCCAAATTAGGCATATCTAAAAAGTAAAAAACAAATAAATTATTAAAAGACACTAAATTAGAAAATAATGTATAAATTATTTTTTATGTTGTCCTCAATTAGAAACATTTAAGGAGAGAAGCTTGGTTGGAAATCATTAGCTTTTTTAAATCAAACAAAAAAATAATAATAATTGGATTGAAATTTTTTTTAATAAAAGTTTTCACGACATTTTAATATATGCCACATAAAGTTATAATATTTCACGACATGAAATATATGTCGTCTTAAGTGTAAATATTTTACAACATATTTTTGTATGCCGTGAAAATAATTTACATATACTTAAAAGAGAGAGAGAGATCGAGACCCAGAGAGTGAGTGGGAGAGTAACGGGGCAATGTTATGAGTAAGTTTTTAAATATTTTAAATAATTTTTTTTTTAAACTTTTTAACTTCAAATAATTTACATATACTTAAAAGAAAAATATTTTTTAATTTTTTTAAAAAATCACTAAATTAAAAAAATATATAAAATTTAATACATTTCATATATATTATATTATATTATATTTTTTTTATTGTATTCAGATTAGGCATATCTAAAAAGTAAAAAATAAATAAATTATTAAAAGAAGGAAAAATATCAAATCAAGGTAATTTAAAAAAAAATAATTACAAATTAATGAGAAACCATATAAATATTAATTATTAAAATTATAAACTTTTTCATAAATATGTATTTTTTTTTTCTCAAAATCCCACTAGGTGCAATTATCCCTTAACAAAGACACTAAATTATAAAATAACGTTTTTTACGTTGTCCTCAATTAGGAAAATGTAAGGTGAGAAGCTTGGTTGGAAATTGTTAGTTTTTTTAAATCAAAAAAAAAATTCATATTGAAATTTTTTTTAATAAAAGTTTTCACGACATGCTAATGCATGCCGTATAAAGTTATAATATTTTACGACATAAAATGTATGTCATCTTAAATACAAATATTTTATGACATATTTTTATATGCCGTGAAAATATACATTTTTTACGGCATGCTTTTGCATGCCATAAAAAAAATTTTGAATTGAATTTTTTTTTTTTTTGCAAAAGTTTTCTCGACATGTTAATGCATGCCGTGTAAAGTTATAATATTTTATAACATGAAATGTATGTCGTCTTAAGTGCAAATATTTTACGGCATATTTTTGTAAGGCGTAAAAACATACATTTTTTACGGCATACTTTTGCATGCTATAAATATATGAATTAATGACTTACATGGTATGCATGTTGTTATTGACAAAACATTAACGGCTTGCAAAAAAAAAAAAATGTCATAGAATGTACTAACTACGACATGCATTTAATGCATGTCGTAAACATGATGCCGTGAATAGTTAGTTTTGTTGTAGTGACACCCCTCAAAAGGTATGTATCAATACACTTTGTAACTAGAAAAAAATTGACACTCCATATTTTTTGAGTCATAACTAAAGAAAAAAAAAAGAAAGAAAAAGTCATAACCAAACATAAAAAGTCATAACCAAATATCTCAACTAATATCATAACTACTGTGCGTAGCATATGATTGTTTGTATAATAGAATTCTCCACGTAATGCAGCTTGTTCATCACCACTCTACCTAGCCTATATAATAACGTGTTGAGCACATTGTGAAAAATACACAAAGTTTCTCTCCTCTCTCTCTTTCTCTGTCTTCCTCTCTGCCATATATTTATAAATAATCATAAGTAATAATGGCCGATAATAAGGTGGTTCTATTGGATTTATGGGCTAGCATATTTGGGATGAGGGTGAGAATAGCACTGGCTGAGAAAGGCATTGAATATGAATACAAGGAAGAGGACTTGTGGAACAAGAGCTCACTGCTTCTTGACACTATAACATATACCTTTGGCGACTAAAATTGGTGACTAAAACAAATTTAGTCGCCAAAAGTTTTAGAATTGCCGACTAAAATTTTTTTTGGTCGCCAAAAGTATAATATTTAGCTACTGAATTTTTTCAGTCGGGATATATTGATTATTGGCGACTAAAAAATAATTTAGTTGCTAAAAACACTAGAATTAGCGACAAAAAAAAATTTTAGTTGTTGTATATTGAGTTTTGGCTACTAAAATATTTAGTCGCCGAATGTAAAATTAAAATTTTATTTTTTATTTTTGGCGATCAAAAGTTTAGTCGCCAAAATATATTTTCAGCGACCAAAAATTAGTTTAGTCGCCGCATATTAGGTATTGGCTACTAAAATATTCAGTCGCCAAATGTAAAATTTTAAAAAAAAATTATCTTTGGTGACCAAAAGTTTAGTCGCCAAAACATATTTTCAGCGACCAAAAATTCGTTTAGTTGCCGTATATTAGGTATTGGCTACTAAAATATTTAGTCACCAAATGTAAAATTGAAAAAAAAAAAACTATCTTTGGCGACCAAAAGTTTAGTCGCCAAAACATATTTTCAGCGACCAAAAATTAGTTTAGTTACCAAAAAATAAAAAAAAATTGGAGGGAGACAATTCTAATTTAAATTTGAGGGATTTATAAAAGTAATTGGCGACTAAAAAATTTAGTCGCTAATGGTATAATATATATATATATATATATTTGGTTTCCAAAATTTTACCAGCGCCTCTATCTCTCTCTCTCTTCAGCGTCTCTCTATCTCTCCGGTGCTCCTCTCCCTTCGGAACGGAACCATGCCCGCTCTCTCTATCTCTCCGGTGTAATATATATTTACACCACCCAAATCCGGAACGGAACACATCACAACCCCCCGTAATTCGATCTGCCAACACAACAGACAGAGGAAACATTTTCCACTATTAGAGAGAGTGAGTGAGTGAGAGAGATGGGGTTGGGGTTGCTAGCTTCCAGAGCCCTGAGTTTCAAATCTCCAAACCCTAGATATGCCATCGTTCGAACCATCGTCTCCACAGCTGAGCTCCAGAAGCCAGAAGCTGCTGCTGAAGCCCAGCCTCCGCTAGATGATCTCCAAAATCGAACCGCAGTGGGAGGAGCTAGGGTCCACTTCTCCAACCTCGGAAGACGCGATCGAGGTGTTCGTGGATGGCTATAAAAATCCCAAAGGGGATGACCGTTCTACAGGCCTGCGAGGTCGCCGGCGTCGAAATTCCCAGATTCTGCTACCACAGCCGCCTCTCCATTGCCGGAAACTGCCGTACGTGCCTTGTCGAGGTCGAGAAGTTGCCCAAGCCCGTCGCTTCTTGCACCATGCCCGCTCTTCCAGGTTTACATTTATTTTTTTACGGATTAGTAATGCCATTTGCTTAATTCATCTGGGTTTTAGTATTTTGTTGGGTTCATTATCTATGGTCTGTTATTATTTTTTTCTGGGTTCACTTGATTAGTTCAAAATTTGGTTTTTGGGTTCTATATATTTATATTTTTAATTTATTACTATTTTCATGGTTATATTTTGTTAGGTAGGTGTATTTATACTGTTATCTCCTGTCCTGTTATATATTAGATCATGATGGGCTCTAGGATTATAGGTTTGTTTGCCTAAAAAGTGTTCGACAAAAAGACACTGTTGGTTTATCTTATTTGATGGGTTGTTACTCTCGATCTTTTTCAAATTTCAGATTTTGTTTATTCTTTTTCAGTTAATTTGTTGATTTTGCAAGAGGGTTATGATTAAATCAGTCTGGGAATGATTGTGGGATTAATTAGATGATGTTCTTTCTGGGATTGTGCTGAATTGTTGATATCTCATGAATCTATGTCCTCTTAAATGATTTGTTGATCTTCTTTGATTTTTTTTAATAAATTATTGTACTATTATTATTTTTGTTGCTCCTCGAAACTCAGCGATATGATCAATCACAAATTTGATGAGTTGATTGAGGAAAGATCCTCGTTTGTTGAGGGAGGAAGACATTGATAAATGAGTTTTCTTTTGAGAGATTTCATCTATGTGTTTATCATATAACTTCCCTTATATTAATTTTTACGCCATTGCATTTGAGGCCCTTCCACTTGGTTTCTCCACTCCTCTTGACAAATGTAAAGCTCGAGCTGCAACTCCCCTGAAAGAGTAAATCTGGCATAATCCATCATGCATCTTTAATAAACCAACATATGAAAAAGACACCACTAAGGTTATCTCCAAGAAAAAGGTAGGGGTTCAAGACCCTTTCACTTCTTAATAGAAGTGTTATTATGATAATGTAATCATGTTTTTGATGAAACCAACAAGACAAAAGGCCTCAAGATTTAGTTAGTGTTGAAGTCATTGTAATGTAGATCTACTTTGAAGAAATTGATTGTAAATTGTTTGAATCTGCTTTCACAATTGAACATGGTCACCAATATATGTACACCATTGTAACTCTGTTACAGAGTATTGTGATTTTATTGAGAGATAGACATTAATGAAGATCATTAGAGAGATAGACATTAATAGCAAATCAAACCACTGCATAATTAGCCAAGCCCCATGGAGTCATAAAAGAAGACAAATTTCTGTAAGGTTCCTTCAATACAAAAGTGGAACATCATCTTAACTAGGTGTCGGGTTAGGTAGGGTTTTAGGATAACCTTATGTGACCAAAAGAAAGGATGCCTACAGAAGTACAAGTAATCACTCTCAGTGCTCAAATTATTACATATTAGCTGTAAGTTACAGAGAAATCCAATAGACAATTCTATAGATTGGACTTGAGTTCAAATATCCAGTGACAAAGTGCTCTTGACTTGAGCAACGTTTAATTTTCTTTTTTCTCTTTTCTCCTGGGGAAGCATTATTGGTGGACCACAAAAGAAATTGATCATTTTTTACAACTTCCGTTTCATTCATTCTAATAAGGATGGGGTTCATCAGAAAGCATAAGTTATAATGTGAAAACTCCAACTAGATTTATGATCTTACTATGTGAGAACACCAATTGGTTCTATTCTATGAACATGAGGAAGCAAGCTAGCTAGCTCTATTAAAATGTGCTGTGAACCTGAAGAACAGTGTAAAATTTCCAAGCCTATATATAGAGATTTTGTTTAAATAAAAGAGATTAAATTTTGGTACGCTTACTACACAAATTGAAACAAAGCAAATGGGGATCCCTAGACTTGTATGATGCCAATGTGGCAAGACCAGAGGATGAAATCAAATCAAGTAATAGAACAAATGAAATTCTTTACTTACAACAGAGAGAAACCAATCCCAAAACCAGATAGTAATCCAATTAAATGGGCCCTAAAACCTACAACAGCAGTGATATTTGCTATTGATATTGCAAGGTTCGTTTTCTGTTTTGTACTGGATTACCATTGCTCAACATGCCTTGTTTAGAAGATTTTGTCAAATGATTTGACTTTTATCTTCGATATTTATTTCCATCTTTTAACTAAATTTTATCGCCATCGGCAGATATAATTACATATTCAAAATAAGTGGTTTGAGCTTGTTGAACTTGACTAATAGTACTAATAGGTTGCAACAGTAGCTTTAGAATTTTATGTAATTTTTTTTGATGTAGGGGAAAACAATGCTGACTTAAAGGTTAACTTTGACAGGGATTATGGATATGGTTGATACCATTGGTGCAAAACATAATAATTGATTAGTGACAACAACTAAATAGTAACACCAATGTATATGTTGTGGTTCGTAGAAATGATTTTTGGAGTTGGGACACGTAATGTAAACAGCTCTATTTTATTAATAGGGTTGCAAGTAACAAGAGTTGAAAATGATTGAAGGGGCTGAGATTTTGATGCATTTCTGCAAGAGACATTGCTGGAATTGGGAATCTTTTGTGAAGCTTGAACAACTGTGAATCTCACACCCTACATTTGTAGTTGTCATCTAGTTCCTCGATAGAATTCACTTTAATACAAATGACCTGGACAGGTTGATGTGGATCAAACTTTGACAACACTTTTTAGTAATCTATCTGAAGTTCTGAACAATTGATTTTGTTTATTTAGGCGTTGCTGTCTTTCCTTGAGATGTTAAGATGCCAAAAACCTCTTTTGAGGTTCTAGATTATTTGTTTGAGAATGAAAAATTACTTTTCAACATTATATCGGACTAGGACATGTGCCAAAGGTTCAATCAATTTATGGCTCCCTCTTTTTTTTTTTTTTTTTTCTTCAGCTCATTGAATGCTGAAGATTATATTTATTTGCTGTTACCTGCAGTTGACTTCAATACTTGTACTTACATAATTTTTTGGTGATTTTTACAGGGGGATGAATTACTTGCACGAGAATAGACCTGAAGCAATAATTCACCGTGATCTTGAACCTTCGTAAGTTATCTGGATAAGCTACTATTTTTTTTTCCCTTCTATTCCAACCCCCTCTTTTTTTGTTTTGTTTTTTGTTACCAATCTCTGCCTGTATATACATGAACAAATGTATATACTGTCATGAAGATCAGAAAGAGGAGTCAAATGTAGAAGAAAAGGGTCCTGTTGTTTTGGTTCTATAGCTTCAAATGAAACGAAAAGAAAATAAAAAGTTATTTTACAATTTTATTGTTTAGCGTCTAAATATGGGCAAACTTTCTTATGTTGTTTGAGTAAGATAACAGAAATATATTGCGGGATGATTATGGGCATCTGAAAGTTGCGGACTTTGGAGTTAGCAAGCTGTTAAAAGTAACCAGCAGAGTCAAAGAAGATAGGCCTTTGACCTGTCATGACACTTCTTGTGAGTGTGCTGATCTTCTGCATAGCTTTCATATTACTCACTGCTCAAATTGTACTCTAGTTTCTTCAATTGCAATTAATTAAGGATCATATCATGGTTTCTAATAAATTGTGTGGATATTATTGTTGATATGGTGACATTTACATATATATGGTGCATAAATGTAGATTGCTTTTTGTACACAAGAGGCAGTGAAATTTTTGTTCCTGATCCCTTTTTGTTGTATTTCTTCCATGCATTCATTTTTTTGGGGTCAAATTCATTTGATTTCTGACACACCAGTTATCGTTACCTCTTGAATTTTTATTAGATTGCCAAGGGGCTGCATATTAGAAACTGGCATTCCATGATAAACAAATTGAGAAGAAGGCATCTTTGCCAAAACGTAACGAGTGTAGATTGTTGTTTATTAATGGAAGAAAAACTAGAAGTAATTGAACCATGGTTTTCCTTATTCTAGTATTCTACCATATGAAGTAACCCTCATTTTCTGTAAATTGACTTGGCTATTTATGGAATTATACCTGTTTAGCTGACACGAATAATACTTAATGAACAGGCCGATATGTGGCTCCGGAGGTTTTCAGAAATGATGAGTATGACACCAAAGTGGATGTATTTTCGTTTGCTCTGATTTTACAGGAGGTAAAGGTTTTTCATCCTTTATTTCTGCACTAAATACATCTAGAGAGAGCTTGTTTCACACACTGTTCGTATTTCTGCCTATTGTTCACATTTTTTTTGGGTTCAGTATGTACTGATCATGGAAGAGTAATATTTAGATATGTAATTATATGTTGTCCTTTCTACTAATTACCAGAAACATTGACCTTCACAAGCCTCAAATGTCAACTTGTCAGCCATCGTGCTCTACATGTGATGAGATATTAGTTGCATACAATTGAAGTTCTTAAACTGACAAGATTAATGGGCACCAGGTGTCTGCTCATTACAACGCTGATTACGACTTACAAGTACAAAATAATTCAAATATATATGCAGAACTAGAAAAAATAGATTTATGTTCAAGTTGGTATTATGTTAGCAAAAATTCCTCTGGGGAACAGAAGAAGTTAAAATTACTGATTATTGGCACATGATTCTGTTGTTTAATGTAACAAAAAAATTGACGCCTGTTTTGCTGGTCATTAAATGAGTTTAACATTTACCAATTTATTTAGACAAGGCTCTCAGGAAAAAGAAAATACCTTTATTTATCAACAAAAAAAAAAAAGAAAAGAAAAAGAAAATACCTTAACCTGTAGCAAAAATAGTTAGAATTCTGGTTTTAGGGAAATTGGTAATTATCCCTGGTTCTCTGTTATCTACCAGTTTGTTGTACTCCTTGTTTTGAGTATAACTTGTTGAATACTTGCCCCTTGTTATTATTTTTTGATTGTATTTCATGTACTTTGGATCTCTGGTTGTCAAAACTATTTGAAGTTTCATTATGTAAATTAGAGAAGGAAAATGAAATTTAAAGTATTCAACGATGAGATTGAAATTCTAGCTTATTCATTTTTGACATTCAAATGGTCTTAACAAGCTTATAACTTATAAGTTGATATTTGTTATGTGATACGTTAGATGATTGAAGGCTGTCCCCCATTTTTTGCAAAGCAAGAAAATGAAGTTCCTAAAGCATATTGTACAAAAAAGCGCCCTCCGTTTAGAGCTCCAATTAAGCATTATTCCCATGGACTTAAAGAGTATGTCTATATCTATATCTTTCTTAAAATTTTGTTTTAATCTTGCGATTTGTTTAATATAAACTTTCTTTATTCTCTTAGCTTTATCTCAAATGTGCAGCTTTTGGTACACTTCTTGGTACTATTTGTAATCTTTTCATTATTGTCTTCAAAAAGAGTATCTACTATCTTGTTATCTAATATGATCTAGCCAAAAAAAGAAAAGGAAAAAAAAAGAAAGAAAGACATAATGTGAAATCTCTGACCTTAAGTACTGTAAATGAAGTTCATTAAAATTTGTGATTGAATAGCATTCACACTCTTCCATTGATTATCAGTTTCTATTTGCGAGTCAATTGAGTTGGATAAACATTGATTCTTAAAATGGTTTTGCAGCATTTTTATTTTTCATGACCATAGCTATCATACTGAACATAATTTTATTGAATTTTTATTCTTTCATTACTAATACTTCTGATATACTAGTTAGAATGAAAATTAAATGCCTATTAGACATTTCTGATACCTATGAGTTCATAGCTAATTCATAGTCAATATCGTTTATTCGATTGCTAAAAAACTGTTTGGTACGATTAATGATTTAAAAAACCACGACTGAAACCCTTCTTCCAAGTTTTTTGTTTCATTTGCTTGGTGCATTTGTTTGTCTTACACTTAACACATGTCCTTTCTTTCTTTTTCTCATTTTTCAGGTTTGTTAAGGTCTGGGAAAAGTTGTAGACTTCGATGGATGAATTATCTAATGACTTATTTTCGTATTGTAGGTATGGAACCTTGTTACTGGAAGATTTTTACGAACTCGAGCTTTTCCACTATCAATGACTGCAATAGTTGTTGATCCAACAGAGATGAAGTTATTTTCTGGTGGTATAGATTACTAGTGGATATTCTTTTTTGTATACGAAGGACATCATTTTTGTATGATTATTTGTTTGTATGGAATTATTTTTTGGGGTTGGATTATATTTGGTTTGTATAGAATTTGATGTTACAAGACCAAATTTTTGGATGGTTGAAAGTGAAATAGAAATAGGAATAGACATATGTATTGTTCTGTTTATATACAGTGTGCAGGTTGCACGAAATAAATACAGATTGTGCAGAAATTAATAATAATAATAATAATAATAATAATAATAATAATAATAATAATAATAATAATAAAAACACTAAATAAAGTTTTTGGCGACTAAATGTTTAGTAGTCAAAAAAACAAAATAAAACTTGTTGGCTACTAAAAATTTAGTAGCTAAAAACAAACCAAAGATTTTTTGACGACTAAAAATTTAGTAATAAAAAATATATGAGACTTTCGGCGACTAAATAGTTTAGTAGCTAAAAAAAATTGGAAAATTAATTTTTTTTTGGCGACTAAATATTTAGTAGCTAATAATAAATGATACTTTGGGCGACTAAAAGTTTTAGTCGCTGAAAATAAAAATTAATTTTATTTGAAAACTTTTGGCGACTAAATATTTAGTCGCCAATTTATGAGTTTTGGCTACTAAAAAATATTTAGTAGCCAATACCTCGTACTTTTCCCTACTAAAACATTAGTAGCCATTTATAGGACTTTTGGCGACTAAATTTTTTTTTGTCACCAAAACCTTCCCCGTCCATTTTCCCGCGACAAATTTAGCGACAATAATATTTAGTTGGGAAAAGGCTTCGGCGACTAAAAACCATACTTTTGGCGACTAAAACTTTAGTTACCAAAAGTGCATTTTCTTGTAGTGTGAGATGAACCCGGTTCATAAGAAAATCCTGGTTTTGATACGGAAAAGCGGTTTGTGAGTCCCTTATTGCTGTCGAGTACATCGATGAGGTCTGGAATGAGAAAGCTCCATTGTTGCCTTCTGATCCTTACCAGAAAGCTCAAGCTAGGTTCTGGGCTGACTATGTTGACAAGAAGGTGGCTTGTTTTGTTGTGTTAGGGTTTATTTATTTATTTATTTTTTTACTTTTTAAAATTTGGTGTTGTTTCATAAAAATAAAAATAAAATATTTTATTGCAGTTGTTGTAAAACATTGTTTTGAAAATAAGTAAAAAGAGGTGGTGGCTGCAATTAGTTTCTAGAGAGGGAGGTGATTGGTGGTGGTTAGCTATGATTGTCAATCTGGAGATGGTGACCGGCGGAGGTCGGCAAAAGTGGTGGTAGGTGGAGGTTTTTGATAACGATATCTGAAGATGGTGGGTGGCTGTTGGTGAGTGATGGGGGGAGAGAGTAAAAGAAAGAAGAAGGAATGAAAATTTGTATTTGAAACAAATAAAAAAAAAGATTTTTTTTGTTACAATAGTTTAGTAAATTTTATAAATTATTTCTTTAATTTTTTGTAAACAAAAATTCACTTAACGAAATTTTGCCTATAATTTTTTTTTTTTTTATAAATATAAAAAGATTACAAATGTGAATGTTACCCAATGGCCTCTAGTATTATGTTGATATAAATTTGGAATACTTAGTGAAATTTTGAAAAACTAATTATATATTGATAAAAAAAAATTATAATTATTAATATTTATAATTTTTTTTAATGATTTATAATTATTTTTTCAAAACTTTGATTTTCCCTATAAATTTCTCCTGAGTCAAATATTGTTGGGATTTAGACCTGAATCTCTTGTTTGAGTTTGTTTGTTTGTTTTTTTATGTTTTTATTTATTTTTTGAAAAAATTAATCTAAGGTCCCTCTCCCATTTTTGATAATGGAAGAGATTCGCAATATTTTTTTATGATGTTTAAGGTCCCCTTTCATATATCACAGAGAAATTTAACTCTCTCAATTAAACTCATTTCTCTTTCTCTACCTTCTTTATTTCGACTGAGATCTGGAAATGAAAGGAGATGAAGTGAGCTCGCTAATCGAGAATGTTAGCACAATTGAAGTTAAGCTCCGGTTATTGAACAAAAAACTTCGAGTAACTAAACAGTTACTGACAGATAATGAAGAGAGCCATAGGAAGAAAGAAGACAAGTTCCAACAAGAGCAAAGGTTGCTTGAAGAAAGGATTGCTACGTTGTCTGAAGCAATGAGTTTATATATTGATTCGTGTGTGAAACACACACTACACATATTTTTAACTATACAATACAGTCTAGGAGGTTTGTTTGTATGTATGTATGATCAGTAATCTTGATAGTTGTTAAAGTCTGCTTGAATTGAAGTGCTGATATTTCTTATCCATTCCCAGGCTTGGTTGCTTGAGAGTTTTGGAAGTGGTGAGTCTTTCTTTGGAAAGAAGGGAAATTTCTCTGGGTTTTTGTGAATTTTTGTGAATTTCACTGGGTTAGAAGGGAATTTTATCTGAGTTTTTGTGAATTTCTCTGGGTTAGAAGGGAATTTTCTCTGGGTTTTTGTGAATTTCTTTGGGTTGGAAGGAAATTTTCTCTGGACTGTGAGAATTTCTCTGGGTTGAAGTGAGTCTAGAGAAATTCTGGTAAGATTTTCTCTATAAAGTTGAATTTTCTCTTGATCAATTTGAGGGATCTTAGACATTATTAAAATATTGAATATTCTTTATGCTGTAAAGTCTTAATATCAAGACCCTAAAAAAAAAAATCCCTTATTTTTTTCTCGTGAGTGGTTTGGTTGCTCAAAAATAATATCAGGGCTCAGAATCTTATACAGTAACTGTCGTCCTCACATAATTACAAGATTTCAAGGCATGGAATCAAACTCACCGTCTCAATAAATTTTGATTTTTACTTTATTCTTTATAATATTTAAAATTTTTTTTTTTACATATACAAACTAAATTAATAAATTGTAATATTATATTTAAAAGTATTATATTTTAATTTTTTGAGCATTATAAAATAAGAGCATGTTTGATTAGTAAGATTATAGCATAGGATTGAAATTGTTAGTTTATAAACTTACAATCTCATGTTTAATTATAAATTTTATTAACCAGATTATATGTGCGGCAAATATTCAATATGACAAAATTGGCGATTTTTTCATATTGTGAGGGATTGAGATCATAATTTTAAGTATGGAAAAAAAAAAAGAAAGCAAAATGAATTCATAATAAATGATTATCTCACTAATTTAATTGAATAACTAATCATACACTAATTAATAGAATTATTAATCTTGCATTGCTAATCCTGTTTGTTAAATTTGTAAAGAAAGAGAATAAGCTCTATATTCTTTATTATTGTTTAACCAAGTACAATGCCTCCTATATATATAGGAGGAGAAGATATACACTAAATAGGATCAATATCAACTAATAGATATCTATATATTAGGATTGACATATCTATATATTAGGATATACATCAACTAATATATATCTATATACATAATACAATATATAACTATATATACACACTAACAGCCCCCTGCAAACTCAAGGCGGGATAGACATCAATCAACACGAGTTTGAAAACTGAGTCACTGAAATGACCAGGTGTAGACACCCCATTTTTGACCGACCGTGAGACTCAGACGTCACCGATTGAGCGCTCGGTGATGTTGCATACTGTGCTCGTTCAGAAGTCTCAGAGTTGCGGCCGTGCGCCCTACCTCCGGACTTTCGAACTTTCTTCTTCTCTACCTTGTCTCGGTTTGCGAACCAGGCTCGGTTCTCTCTGTTTTCTTTCCTGAGGGAAGGGAGTGGTCCCGTGGATTATCTCCCGGTGGCCGTGAGCTACTTTTTGTGGCCGTAGGCCATTTTGCCCATTCGGGCGGTTCGGTTTTGCTGGATCGTCAGGCCGTGTGCCTCGGCTCGGGACCGCCCAACCATCTCCGAGTTCTCCGGTTTTTGGCTTGCACCTCTGTTTTATAGTTCCGAGGAACACTGGGGCCTCTGATGCCCACTTCGTGGCCGTATGCCACTTCGGTTACTGTGGGTTTTGGGACCGAATTGCGCGGTTTGGGCCCGAGCATTCATTTTGCATCGATTTTCTCGATTTTGGCAGAACCTCTGTTTTGTCATTCCGAGGACACTGGGGTCGCGGATGCCCACTTGCCGAACACCACTTCGGCACCATGACCCATTTCGGGACCGAATTGCTCGGTTTGGCCGAACATTCATTTCTCATTAGTTTTTGTTCAAATTTGGCGGTACCTCTGTTTCAACACCGGGAAGATCCTTTGGGGGTGGGAGGCCAGCAATTATCCCAGATAGCTGGTTCGCTCCTCCGTGCCGTTTTCTCATAGGGCCAATGTTCACCACCCTGGGGGTATTTTCTCCCAACCAAAGCTACATACCTGTGATCACGGGACATGGGGGGACCCCGAACAAGCATGGTCGGCCCGAAAATTGGAAGTTCATTTTTGGGCCTCTCCTTCAAGCTCTATGTTGTGGCTCCTGCTTCAGTGTTGCCAATTTCCGACCTTGGAACCTTGTTGCACACATCTGGGGGGACCCTAAAAGTTGGTGGTCGGCGAGGAATTCAAAAGTTCATTTTGGGCCTCTCCTTCAAGCTCTATGTTGTGGCCCTGCTTGAGTTCTTGGGATTAGACCACAGGCCCTTATTCTACACACTTGGGAGGACACCAATCCATAGTGGTCGGCGGAAAATTTGTTGTCCATTTTTGACCATGGCCGGGCCGGGTGGGTGGTGGCGACCAGTGGGGTGGTGGCCGGCCACCTTCTGGCTCCCTGGCCGGCCCGACTTCACCTTTCATTTCGGTCTGTTGTCAGGATATTTTTGCTGAAATATCACCCCATCCGGGGGATATTTTGGGAGGGAAAGCTTGGGTGCTTTTCCCTCCCCTTTTACACCCCATTTTGCCTATTAAAGGGGCTGGACAGCTCCTTCCTCAAGGTTAGAAAAAATTACCTCAAGACATCCCTCTCTCAAAGCTTCATTTCCATAGCCAAAACCTTGAAAAACTTCCAAGTCCCTAGCTCCCCTCTTCATCAACCCTTAGCTCCACCATCAACACTACCATTCCAGCAGCAAGGAAGTGTTCTCCAAGGGTTAAGAAGCAACAAATTCAGGCCAAGAAGTAGCAACACTTGGATCTTCAAGGGTAAGTCTCCAAATCTCATCTTTGTAGCATAATTTTCCATCCTATTTTTACCCTATTTCCTTTTGTTTTTGGGGCTCCGACCCCTACTGGTTTTAGGCTTATTTTGAGACCCTCTACAACTTTGTAGAAGGGCTCAACTTCATTTGGAGTCTCTATGATACACTTGTTTCAATATCTAGTTTGTATGTCATAATCTTGCATGCTATTTTTAGTCTATTTGCATTTGTTTTCGGGGCTCCGACACCTACTGATTTTGTGCTTATTTTGAGCCCCTCTACAACATTGTAGAAGGGCTCAACCTCATTTGGCCATTCTATATACCACCTCCCTTTGAAATCCATTCTAGGCCCTAATTCTTGCATGATTTGTAGCCTTTTATGCTTTTGATTTTAGCTCTTGGTCAGAACTGAAAGGGGTCTTTTTTTGACCCCCTATACCTGTTTCATGAAGAAATTTTTGTTGTTTGGTGTATGCTTTGCATGTCTCTTGTTATAACCTCTTTTGAGCTCCATTTTGAATGGAATTATTAGCATGTTTGCATATTGATTTTGAGGCTTCCATCTTCTGTAAATGTGCTTATTTTTTGGCCCTTTTCAGTATTGTAGAATAAAGTTTTTCCATTTGAATTTTCTACATACTACTTGCTTCAATACCCCTCTTTTGGCCCTTATTCTTGCATGCTAATGTTGACCTATCTATGCTTGCATTTTGGCCATGTTTGTTACTGAAAAATTCCATATTTGGGACTGCCTTGCCACTGGTTTTTCTTTCATGTGCTGATTTTGCATGTTTAGTATGGCTATAGGCCATTCCGGGTGTCTAATTTCACATTTTGGGATGATTTCATGCTTCGGTTGTCATTTCGTATCATTTCGGGGCTGTTTTACATCATTTGTGAGTGCTGAAATTCCATTGCCATGCTTGCATATCATTTCCCATGTCATTTCATGCCTTAATCCATTGCCTCGGTTTGCGTACCTGTGGGTACGCACTTCGAGGCACCTCCGTTTTATCCGACGGCCTCCTATGTGAGTGAGATGAGGCTCTCCCATGTTGGTGTAAGCCCATCGCGTCATTCCGTGTGCCATTTCATTACATTTCATCATCGCCTCGGTTTGCGTGCACGTAGGCACGCTGCTTTGCCGGTTTATCCGATTTTCTCATTTCATCATCGCCTCGGTTTGCGTGCACGTGGGCACGCGTTTAAACGCCGATTTATCCAATTTTTCACTTTATCATCGCGTCGGTTTGCGTGCACGTAGGCACGCTGCGTTTGGCTGCCGGTTTTATCCGATTTTCTCATTTCATCATCGCCTCGGTTTTGCGGCGCTTTGTGCGCAGCGTTTGGCTGCCGGTTTATCCGATTTTCTCACTTTATCATCGCCTCGGTTTGCGCGCTGTAGGCGCAGCGTTTGGCTGGTTTATCCGATTTTCTCATTTCATCATCGCCTCGGTTTTGCGTGCACGTAGGCGCGCGTTTTGGCTGCCGGTTGTATCCGATTTTTCTGATTTTATCATTGCCTCGGTTTGCGTGCCTGTGGGCACGCACTTCGAGGCACCTTCCGTTTTATCCGATTTTCATTTCACATCATCGCCTCGGTTTGCGTGCCCGTGTGCCCGCATTTCGAGGCACTTTGTTTTATCCGCCTTGCATTTTTATCATCGCCCCGGTTTGCGTGCCTGCGTGCGCGCTTTTCGAGGCATCTTATTTTCATCTTCATCTTCATCCGAATTGTGCATACTAGGTTGTATCTTAGATTGCATTCATGCATTTTCTCAATTTGTATGCCCTTGTGTACGCATTTCGAGGCATCTCATTTTCATAGCATTGCGCACGCTAGGTTGTGTAATAGTTGCACTTTATGCATATCATGCATATTGCACGAGAAACGAGGTACGCTCCGTACTCGAATGTGAGCAGGTCTCAATTCCCCAGTCATCGACACTCCGGATTACCCATGATGGAGTTAGGTTTTGTTATAGCATGCACCTACATTCATCCCTACATTGAATTGTGCAATTCGGCTCCTCGGCCATCATGCATCGATATGCGTGATTGGTGGCACGAGGATCGAGGCATGCATATATTTGTGAAATACATTGCTATGCCCTTTTCCTGCTCTCTGTTGCAGCAAAATCAAGAATCAGCAACTTTTCGGGACTTGGCACGCATTTCGAGAAAATTGCGAACAGAGGCTAAGTAGGGCATCCCAGTGAATTTCCGCTCGGCGGCCGGCATACATCATTCGCCGGAAGCAAGGCGGTCCACGGCTTGGCGCGATTCTGACTTTCTTAGTTTAATTTGTTAATTAATTAGGAAGCTGTATATTTGATTTGTAATATTCTTTTATTTGAATTTGTATATTTATTGGACCCTCTGCTTGAGGGCAATGTTGTAATAAGGGTGTGTGAGTGTGATGTATGTCTTCCAACCCCATTTCTTTCTCCCTTTTATTTATACGCTACGATGGTTAGATATAGGGCATATTTCAATTAGCATATGATGTAATGACAAGATGTTTGCATCATTCATCTGTTTTGCATGCACTGACTCGACGCATCATACAAACTGCATCTGTATTTCAATTCCAAATTGAATACGTGTTAGTTGTAGCATTTCATATACCATGTTTAGAATAGCCGAGCCTGCTATAGTTGCATTTTGCATGTGTTGCATTAGGCATTTCAGCGCATTTAGGATCATGCATGATTTCTAATCAGCTTCTGTTTTGGCTTGGAGTACTCGGTAAGTTTTATGCTTTAGCATCCTTGCATGCGTGTGAGTGTTGCCATGATAGCATGCTTACCATGAGGCTATGTGCTTATGTGATATAACTGCCTTGAATGCCTGTGGGTGGAGGTTGAGTTATCTGAATTGGAGCAATTCATCAATTGTTTGTTAAGCCCACTAGATTGTGGCAAAATCTGCATTTTAAGCCTACCTGCGGGTAGCAAACCATCTTTCACAAACAAACATGAGATGTTTATTTCCAATTCAGGCGATTCAGTCTATACTTGTTTGCTGCGAGCATCACATAGTAACCTAGGCTAATAATCGGAATAAGAGCATACAATGTTTTCAAAAACAGATATCATGGTTAGTAGAGGCCGGTCTTTGACCGGGCGAGAGGGGGTGCTCACGATGTGACCTTCCCTAATCGTACCCAAGTTCCCGAGCCAACTTTGGTGATGACGGACACGTGGCCTTCGGCTAGTAGTCAGGGTTTCCTATATTTCCCATATTAAAAATATTGAGGTGGCGACTCATTATCCGGCAAAGCGGTCCATGTTTGGCACTTCTTTCAAAAATCTGTTTTTCTTCAAAGCGATTTGCGGATTTGGACTCTTTGGTTCGAGATTTAGAACATAACAAAATCGAGTCCGAGTATGCGAGGTCCCATGCGTTATTCTGATTCTGGCGACTCCGCTGGGGATTTAGAGAACTTGACTCGAATTCATGATATCTGATTTTGACTACATCTGTGTGTTTCTTTGCATTGCATTTGCATTAGTGCGCCTAGGACCGTGTTTGCCATATGCCATTCCCGACGATTTCTTGGGAGGCTTGTCTTGTCAAGTCATGTCCGTAAAGGTGATCGGCTCTGGGCTCTGACGACATGGGAACACAAACCCGGTTTCTGGGGCACCCTTCTTTGACCATTCGACCTAGTGCATATTCGGATCCATAGTGACCATTCCAAACTAGGGACGGGTTGCTTACCCGTTTATAGGTTGTTTGAAAGCTGCGTGCGTAGTGAAACCCTAGTTCTGACGAAATAGGGCGAAACCCTACTGACATAGGGGTGTTTTGGCTCTCATTTATCTACTATGTGCTTGCTAGAGTGTGTCTCTGAGAATACATGTATCGATATGAGTTTGGGCATCGAACTGCGGGCATCGATTTTGAGTTGTACGTTACGCTGCGAACATCGATCGATTATTTGAGAATCAGTTGTCTGCGGATATCGATTGATTTAGGGAAACGATGATATAGGAGCGATGATCGATGGTTGAGGGATGTATTTCAGCTTATCCAATGTGTGTTGTATGCTATTGTGTGTTGTGTGTATTTAATTTTAATTTGTTATCTTTGCCGTTTTTACAGTTATTTATTTCTGTTTCGCTTTATTTATCTTTTTGCTAGGGCAGTTTGTGGCACAATTGCTTCTGAACCATCAGATATTCCCCAAGCAACTTGGACACGAGGTCGCCGACTTACTCGATCCGAGGATCTAGTTGACGGACATCCGGTGTTCCATTCGCTACGCCCGGTTATTAGAAGGAGACCGAAGCCTTGATCCATCGAGCGAAGTGATGATGCAATGGTCTACTCTAGCAGCAGCGATCGGGTTGAGATTCCTATTTACGCTATAGAATACACTTGCGATTTTTGAGATGGAACAACGAGAACCTGACAATGGAGGCGATGATCGCCCGGATGAGTGAAAGCATGAAGCAAATGCAAGATGATGCTATCCGCCAGTGAATTTCTCTAAGCAATGACGGCTGTCATGGCCCAACGATCTGAGTTGATCACGGATTACAATGAGCAGCTGCATCTGCTTCACACCAGTCCTTCCTCCACCAGGCACAAAGAGTTCCTCCACCACGGGGCCCCATTACGAGCAGATATCTACGGCAGAATGCCCCTCCGAATCTGCGAGAATACCCAAGCTACCCTCCCAAATCCACAAAATGCTCTACCAAACCCACAAAACACCCAAGAGGACGGGTCTTCCAATCTGGCTCGCCCTTCTACCTGTTGTCCAAAAACATTACACCTAACTACGGACGCTCCATTTGAGTTCGAGGTAGACGAACAACTCTGAAATTGAGCAAATTGGAAAAACTCTTCAAGAAATCACAGGGTGAAGGCCATCCGGACATTGAAGGCGGCTATCTTGATGTGGTTGTGACATTCTTGGGACGATTTAAGATGCCCCGGATCGATCGCTTTGATGGATCCGGGACCCCATGGTCCATCTCGGCTATTTTCGGACATTTTAAGACCAATGGGCCTAACGACCGCAAAAGCTTTCCTTGTTGGTCGAACTTTATCGGTGTGGCATCCACTTGGTATGCAAAGGCGGAGGATGATGTGAAGACAAAGCGGGATGAGATGGCGAGGCCTTCGTTGCAATATTCATATAACACACGGTCGAGATTACCACTCGTGATCTCGAGACAACGAGCGAGCCCAAAGAATCTTTTTTCGACTTTGTAACTTGGGTGGAGGGCGAAGGCATCGATGATGACCTTAAGGCCAACAGATAGAGATCAGATTCGGATGATTGTGCGCAATCTCCAGCCGGCGTTAATGAAAAAGATGATTGTAGTCCCTTTCCCCACTTTCGCAGATCTACATGATATGGGGATGCAAATAGAGGACGCAATGAAGCAAGGTCTGTTTGACCAAGACCGGGATCAGCCCCGAAGAACATTTAATCGGAATACCAATGCAGGCCCGAGTGGCTCTGCCAATACAAGAACTCCAGAGGTCGGAATGGTCACCACCAATCCCCCTTCCCAACCAAGGCCCGCAGCGGCCACACCCTTTCGATGCCTCACGGGAGGCGATAACCAAGCTTCAAGGTACCAACCCAGAGGTCAACGAACCTTCTCTCCACTACATATGCCTCTATCCAAAGTCCTCGGGGTTCTAGTTAGAAAAGGGCATCTGAAACCCTTGGAACCGAGGCCCCCACCAAATCCACTCCCCCTTGACCAAATATTGCAAATACCACCAGCAGCATGGTCACGACACCGACCAGTGTTTCAGGCTGCGTCATGAGGTTCAGGACCTTATTGACAAGAATATCATTCTACCTCCAGAAAGGCCTAACGTCACAACCAACCCACTCCCAGTACACAACCAAGATCCACCCAAAAGAATCAATCATATCCAAACTGGGGACGTATCTTACGACCCTAGTATCTACATTACTCCCTCCCACCTACCCAAGCCAGAGGTGATCCTCCCTGATAGCACGGACTTGTGCATGGTGGACACCTCCACGACCCAACCTGAGCCAAAGGTGGTGACCACCGAGAATGGAATGGGGCAGGCTTCCGAGGAGAGCAAAACTGTTGAGTCTGGGGTGGAGCAATCTGAGAATTTGGCGAGAGCTTATGATCCGAGTGGATATATCTTGTCAATGAGCCAACCTAAGTTGAGTATGGGGTTGCGAGAAGAATTTGAGTTGTGTATGATCCGGGGATAAACTTGAATCGGCGGAGATGATTTGATCTGGCGGAAGAGGGCTTCGCCAACCTTCAATTTTCAAAGATCGAGAATCGGGTGATGCATCAATTAAGCGGTTCGATTCTGAGTCGTGAGTCGTCGGGTGGTTGGATGATCGACTGACATTGTACCATTGTGGCGGAAGGGTAGGAAGAATTGAATCATGGGAGGCGCCGGTCTGAAGAATTCCTTCGGGACCAAGACATTTTGAAAACCAAACAATTGATTTGGAGGAACAAGAAAAGAGATGGGTTTCAGAGAGAGCCAGCGAAGAACCATGAGGAAATTGAGAGTCTTTGCGGCACAGCGAACATCTTTGTGAGCATAAGGGAGGAAAATCCGAGAGCACAAACAAGCGAGAACAGACAGTGCACTGCTAGATGCTAATGGAATGTGGTGGGAGGATGGCGACTTGTATCTCGCCCCTGAGATGAAGGCGGGCGGTGGCCAGCACGGCACACAGTACCTCGAGGAGGTAGACCATATGACTAGAAGTGGGCGGTATTTCAAGCCCCCACACCTGGATCAACCCGAGGCATCAGGGAAAGATAAAGAAGCAGAGGGAGAAGCAGGTTGAAGAGGAGGCTGTACTAAAACAGCTAAAGAAAATACAAGCAGACATCTCCATCTGGGGACTGCTTATGGCTTCCAGGGTACCTGAGACAGTGTCGCTACGCTATGGACAAAGCCAAACTTTCCATCAAAACTACGCCAGAACAGCTAGTTGGTTTGGTCTTCCCGGGAGGAGGTTCCCCGGCATTGACCTTTTCGGATAAGGAATTGCCGCCTGAGGGCGTGGATCATAACAGACCTCTCTACATCTCTGTAGAATGCAGGGACAAATGGATTCCGGTGCTACTGGTTGATACCGGATCCGCTATTAATGTCTGCTCGGCCAGGACGGCCTATGCAATTGGGTTAAAGCCTGCGGACTTCACCCCAACTTCTCAAGTGATCAAAGCCTATGACAATACAAGCAGGGATGTCCTGGGGACGGTAAAAGTCCAAACCAAGATTGGGCCTGGACAACACGAGGTGGATTTTCATGTCTTGGAGGTCCCTGCATCTTTTAACATGCTTTTGGGGCGACCACAGTTTGCATCGGTGAAGTAGTCTCATCTACTCTACATCAAATGGTGAAATACCCCTATGGAAAGGGAGTAGCCATTGTTTTTGGAAATTCGTCAATCCATCCTCCTCCCGAGGTATCTACGCCAGTCCTGGAGATTGAACACGGCATGGAGGATATGTTTATATCGGGATTTACTTTGGCTGAGGCCCGGGTGGTACAAAACATTATGGCCGTGAATGAGGGTGTGTATGTCAGCGCTCAAGCCGTCTACCTCATGAACAAGCTACAGCATATCCCGGGGATGGGATTGGGAAGAAGCGGCAGGAAAGAATTATAGCGTTGGCGGCGCCACATAATCCACATACCTTTGGATTAGGTTATCGCCTACCAAGAAAGCTGGCGAGAAAGAAATGAAATGGCCGGTAGAGCGAAGCAGGCTGGGAAGCCATTTGATCTAATGCATAGGCCCATCTGGGGTACCCTGAACGGACGCTTCGTCCGGGAGGGGGAAGATTTTCCATTCTGCGGCTTCCCAGAGCCATGGTTTAACGCGGAGAGGAAGCGTGCAGTTTGAAATCTTCTTGACACTGCAACTATCTGGGGATAGCGTTCTGCGGAAGCGAGCAGACCCAACAAGCGAAATTTGGCGGAATAAGGTAGAGGATGCTGAGGACATGGAATTGGAAATGGGGGTAGCACTAGCATGTCTCCTCTTTGATCCTCCGATCGACCAAGATTGCTTGGGGAATAACTTCATGGTCTCCATGATTGAGGATGAAACGGCTGTGAGCCAACCGGCAGCTATCTTGGACGCATCGATCGCACCCTCCCTCACTTGGCGATCTGAGGAGGGTTCTTATCCGATAGTTAAAGTCGGGTAGTGAGCGAATCTGATTCCACCGAGTCTTGTGAGTCGGAATCGATTCAGCTCGGTAGTCAGTCTGGTACTCTGGGGATGTTAACCGGATGCTAGAGTCTGTCGGTCGTCTTTTTCCTTTTCATTTGAGTCTGTTGTAGATGAATCGGGCGATTTGGATGAACTTAATGAGAATGAGGTGAATGTGGTTTTAGTACTTTTACGTGCCCTAATTTATTGCATTAATTGGACTTTCAAAATTTTGATCAAAGCAGCGAGGACGAAGTTCCTCCGGTTTTAACGTCTAATTGAGCAAGAGCAAGAGATTTGTTAAGCCATTAACGGATGAAATCATTTCTGTGAATATTAGTGCGAGGAGGACCCATGGTGGTCGAGATCGGGTCCACGTTGTCTTCGGAACGCGGCGCTTAGTCGCTTTATTAAAAGATTTCAAAGATGTTTTCGCGTGGTCCTCACGAAGACATGCAGGAATCGATCTGAGATTATCTGACATCGGATCCCCTTGACCCGAGGCTCGACATCAGCGAAGCTTCGGAAGGATCGCCGGATTGGGCTCTCAAGATTAAGGAAGAGGTCACCAAGCAAATTGGCGAGGCTTCTGCTAGTATCGAATATCCGACTTGGTTGGCCAACATTGTTCGATCTTAGAAGAAAGATGGCGAGGATCGGGTGTGTGTAGACTTGAGGATTTGAGCGAGCTAGTCAGGGCGACTTTCCACACATTGATGAACTAGTGGACTTCCTGCGGGGCATGCATTGCTCTCATTCATGGATGGCTTCTCGGTACAATCGAGATAGTGATGGCGCGGAAGGCGAGAAAAAAGACTGCATTCACCACCGGTAGAACATCTTGCTATCGGGTCATGCCTTTTGGGTTGAAGAATCTTTGGGGCTACTTATCAGCAGCGACCACAATACTTCACGATATGATCCACAAAGAGGTTGAGGTGTATGTGGGCGACATGATTGTCAAGTTCAAAGAAAGAGGGCCACTACACCACCTTGCACAAGTTTTCCAAAGGATCGGGAATTAGGTTCTTGGCTAAACCCTCGAAATGTCGTTTGGTGTTCTGTGGGAAAAATCTTTGGGGTTTACGATTACACAAAGGGGCATCGAGGTCGACCCTTCCAAAATCAAGGCCATCTTAGAAATGCCACCACCAAGGTGAAAAAGAGGTGCGAGGCTTTACGGGTAAAGTGCAATTCATAAGGCGGTTTATTTCAAAACTAACCTTGACTTGTGAACCACTTTTGGTCTTGAAGAAAGGAAAGAAGTTCCAATGGGACGGCCGGTGTCAAAACGCATTTGAGCAGTTAAAGAATATCTCTGAGAACCCACCCGTTTATCACCGGTGAACCAGAAACCGTTGATTTTGTATCTGTCGATGGCGGAGACCACGATGAAATGCATGCTTGCACAAGAATCGAAGATAGGGTGGAAAAAAGCCATCTACTATTTGAGCAAGAAGATGCTAGAATCTGAGACCGGTATCGCCCATTGGAAAAGGCTTGCTTAGCTCTGGTATGGGCTACCGGAAGGCTGCACTACTGTTAGCTCACTCTGTAATCTTGGTTTCGTCTCGATCCCATCAAATATCTTTTAGAAACCGGTAACTTCTGGTAGGCTAGCTCGTTGGTTCTTTGTTGCTCTCGAATTTGATCTTACATATGTGACGCAAGTCGATAAAAAGGAAGAAGCGATGGCGAGTTCCTTGCCGACCATCCGGTTGAGGGATGAAGCGGTTGAGTACCTATTCCCGGATGAAGCAATTACGCATATCGACGAGGAAAGTTGGACAATGTACTTTGTGGGCGTCAAATCAACATGGGTATGGGATAGGAGTGTTCTTGATAGCACCCGCAATTCCGTATCCCTCTAGCCTTCAAACTCGTTTCAAAGTCTCAAATAATGAAGCGAATCTGGCGTGCATTCTGGTATAAAGCGACCACGGAATTAGGGGCAAGGCAATTTGGGCGTCATTGGGGATTCGAACCTTGTTGTGTCTCAAGCTAAAGGAGACTGGAAAGTAAAAGAGGAAAATATGATGATGTATCACCAAACCTTGGATTTGCTGATTCCTCGGTTTGAAAAGTTGAGTTTTACTCATCTACTAAGAGAGAACAACAAGTTCGCGGACGCGTTAGCAACTCTATCATCCATGATAGACATCCCGCGTGGAGTCCGAATGCGTCCAGTCATTATTGACCAGAAATTTGCACCTGCCTATGAGTCGATTGCAGCCATAGATGAAGTTCAGGACGAGCACCCCTGGTATTACGACATCTGGAATTTCTTGGAAACAGAAACATACCCGCCAGGGGTTAGTGCCAAAGACAAGAGGGAAATAAGAAGGTTGGCCGTCCAGTTCATCATCTGCGGGGGTAAACTGTATAGAAGGGGTCATCTGGGAATGCATAAACTGTGTGTTGATGCTGAAGAGTCCAAGCGTCTGATGGAAGCCATCCATGGGGGTGAATGTGGTGCACATATGAATGGGGTGATGTTGGCACGGAAGATCCTTAGACAGGGTTATTATTGGTCCACCATGGAGGAGGATTGTATCGGTTTTGTTCGGCGATGCCACAAATGTCAGATCCATGCAAATCGCATGAATATTCCGCCGTCAAAACTGTACAACATGACTTCGCCATGGCCATTTTCAGTCTGGGGAATTGATGTGATCGGAGCCGTCACGCCGAAAGGGTCGAATGGGCATGAGTTCATCTTGGTAGCGATAGATTATTTCACAAAGTGGGTTGAGGCCCAATCTTATGCAGTGTTGAAAGCTTCACACGTTGCAAAATTCATCAGAAACAACATTATCGCCGCTCACGAGTCCCAAATGAAATAGTTTGGACAATGGTTCCCACTCCAAGAAGGAGGTGATTGACTTGTTGGAGAAATACAATGTGACCTTTCATAAGTCATCTACTTACCGCCGCAAACCAACGGGCGGTTGAGGCCGCCAACAAGAATATCAAGCGCATACTACGAAGATGGTGGAAACCTAGGGTGGCGGATAAGGCTGCCGTTTACTCTGGGGACTCTGAGGACTTGATCGAGAACTTCTCTTTGGGGCGACTCGTACTCATTAGTCTATGGAATGGAGGCCGTTCTACCAATTGAGATTGAGGTCCGTCATTGCAGTATTGGTAGAGTGCGGATAAGAAAGCAGTTAGCGACAAAAGCAGGTTTGAAGAACTCATGCTTTTTGATGAAAGGAGGTTGAAAGCACTGTACCATGTCCAAGGTTATCAGCGCAGAATTGCCCGGGCTTTCAACAAGAAGGTTAAGTCCAGGGATTTGAAAGAAGGAGATTTGGTACTTAAGGACAACCGAGCTCCCATCCACGACCCAAGGGGCAAGTTCAAACCCAATTGGACTGGTCCTTACATTATCAAGTCAATCTGGTCAGGTGGAGCTGTGGTTCTAATGGATCTAGATGGCTTGGAGTTTTCGCAACCGATCAACATGGACAAGTTGAAGAAATATTATCCCTAAGAGGCTCGCTAGGCCGAAAACCCGAAAGGGCGACCTAGGCAAAACTCAGAGCATAGAAAATTTGAAATTATAAAAGCTGAGCTCGCAAGGTTGAAAACCCGCAAAGGGCGGCCTTGGCAAAAGTTAGAGCGCAAAAGGAGAGCAAAAACACTCGGCGAACGATCTGAACTCGTAAGACTTGATTCCGTCCACAGGATCGTGGCGACTTCATCTTGAAGTTGATCACAATCTTTTCCCGATCAACTTTGTCCATTTTGATCATCTCGGTCATCTCCATTCATCGGTACTTATCGTGATCTCGATGCAGTGCTATTCGGACTAGGGGCAATTTTCCGTTGCCACACTTTGCATGACATCTTCGGACTAGGGCAACTTTCCGGTTGCTAGGATTGAGTTGTACATCTCGGTGGCGGATCTCGAGGCGTGTCGATTCGATCCATATCGAAAATAGTTTTGAAAAGTTTTAATAAAAGTTGACTTTGTTCAAATTAATCTTTTCACAACTAAGACCATTTTTGGACCAAAAGTGGAGAATTTTCAGTACCACAACCTTCAATTTCATTGATTTCAAAACAGAGTTCTTTTGCTCTTGCATACAATTGAAGTTGCTTTTTTATTACATTCATAAAGAAAACTTGAAAGTACTAATAAAGTAATAAATCTGGGGCATAGTCCAGTCAGGTGTTCCTACGTCCCCTTCCAGAGCTTGTTGAAGCCTCAGATACCAACCTAGGCCCAACCTGTGCCTCATCGTTGAGCCAATCCCAGCATTCATCAGATAAAGTGCAACTGAAAATAGGAGCAGGGGCCAGAACCTCTCTAACTCTCCATGCTGCGGCCTGTCGAGCCAACTGCGCGCCTCGAAATGGAAATGTAGCCGGATACTCAATCCCCTCTGGTGGGCAAGTCTGATCGTGGCCGAATTGGCGCAAAATGCGGAATGGGAAATAGAACACGCAATGAGTCAAGCCAATCAGTCGAATCCCAACCTGCCGGGACATGCTATAGCCCATTCTTGGGAAGATTGAGCCAAAAGCGGCACGCATAATGCGGTTCTGGCCGATAAGTTGCACATCCATTCAAACCACCGGCTCTCGTCGGGAGCATCAACTAAGCGTTCTTAGAAAAAGTAACCCTTGAGTTGAATAAGCGGGACAAGAGTCCACAACTTGCAATTTATCCATCAACCATATCTGGGGAGGGATGAAAAATGAGAGAATAAAGAATAGAGAGATGTGCGATGAGAGAAAAGTAAGATAAAGGTTTTGTGAGAAAAAGCAGGCAGGACCAAAGTGATGTGAGTGAATATACATGTGAGCATGGGTGGGAAACATTACACCTGTGATAGTGGACTCCTGCAAACTGGTTGTCTCCGTGTATAAAGCATCCAAGCCCATCAATGTCTCGGCCAGAGTCATGGCGATACAACTCTTTCCTTCTCTCAAACCTTGGGCGACTTCAATCAAACGGATGCTAGCTCCTCCGGAGCTCGAGACAAACAGAAAATGAGATAGTAGGCACAAGCGAGGCGTCTTTGCGGAAGCCTGCCGATAGTGGTTCTTTGCGATCACCGGCATCAGAGAAGCGGTAAATCAGGCTCGGAATGTCCAACATTCCATCACCAATCAGAGATCTAGCATCATGCACGGTAAGGCCGCACATCCGCCCTAAGGCTTGAGCATAGCTAAAATTGAGTGGGCGAAATTTCCTCACGCTCGGATTCCACCAAAATTTGAAAATCTTCAAAAGTAGGACATACCTCTTGCCCGCCAAAGCTAAAGACGTGTGTCACCGGGTTCCAGAACCTTGCCGCGGCATGGAGGAAAGGAAGATGCAGTGGAGTCCGGCTTAGCGTGAATAGTGCATTCAGGCCGAAACCCCAGAAATTCAACTTCTCCGAGCCATCTAAAGAAGAAATCCAAGACGTAAGATTTTCGGTGAGAAATGCTTCCATTTTGAGAGGAAAGGTGATGAAATGAATGAGTTCCAAGAGTGGAGCTTTTATAGAGGGGCAAAACACTATTCAAGGGACACTTGCCAACATTTCGGTGGTTGTGGGAGGGGTGGCCGGCCGGCCACCTATCCTAGTAGGCCGGCCACCTTTTAAATCTTCAAATCTGAAATGCTTCGCCTCACATTGGGTCCCATTTTGCCCGCCGGAAGAAAGTTTGAAGCATTTGCATGCATTGGGAATGTCGAAGGCCTCCATTTCTCTCGGTTTCAGGTACATTCCGTTATCCAGATTGTCCATCTGAAGTATGTTTTGTTTTGCTTATCGAGTTGTTGTTTTGTTTATCGAGTTGTAAGTTTTGTCGAGCTGTCGCATTTTGTGTTTTGAGTTGTCACTCTTTTTGATTACATAATTTTGTTAAGTCTTGTTTTTTTGAATCATTAACATTGTTGTATTTTGTTTATCGAGTTGTAAACTTGCTAAGATTCTGTTATCTCTTAGTGAGTCGATTTGTTTTTATTTGTTGCGTCGGTTCATTACCTGACCCGGTAAATACATGAGGCATGTTTCAATTCAATTCCATTCTTGCGCAAAATGATGTGATGCGATGCTAGGAATTTCAAATATAAACATCCTTTCAAAAGCTGTTTCATTCATCATGTTTTACAACACAAATAAAGGTACAAGTTTTACAGGAAATTAAAACTGCCTAACAATGCGCAAAGTGCTACAAACTACTAGCTAAAAAAGTAGAATAAAGCAGGAAATAACATCAGTGCCCTCGGAAACGGGAATGGGGAGGCCCTCTCATCCTCTTCTGCGGGATAATCTCTGCATCTTCATCACCATCTGGATCGGAGCTGTCATCCTCCGGATCTCCCTCAGGCTCATCTCCGCTTCCGGAACCAAGACCGGAACCTCCTTCCCCAGGAGATGCCTCAGACACATGATCTGCGACCTCCTCCTCATCGTCCTCGACAATGGGTGCTCTGCGTCTGCGAGACGACCCTGCTCCTCGAGCTCCTCGGTAAGGCCTGGATGGCCCAGCTCCTTGAGTCCCTGTACCTCGAGCGGGTCTAACGCCTCGACCTCTCTGAAAAGGCCCGGGAGGCCCACCTCGTGTCGAAGCATACACGGGAGGCATCTGAAAATGAAAAAGTGCAATGCGTCAGTTCAAACATGAAGAAGCGGTGCAAATCGGTATGTAAGTGGGGTGTGTGCGGATGTGTTCTACCTGACCTATCAATGCAATGGAATGTTTAAAGCCGGCATGTTAACAAAAATATGATAAATGCAAGAAAGATCAAGGGTACCTGGAAACCCATGATGGACATCTGTGCCTCTCTACGCAGGACCATCCCCTCAAGCGAGGCCACCACCCGAGCATCTGGTCTCATACTCAGGGTGGCTGCGGAACACAAGCTCAACTCATCAATAAACAAGCAAGCGCCAAAATGTACGTGTGACAAATGAAAAATGGTAGAACATCTGGGTGGTGAGTCGGGATCAGCGTGTCGTGACCGAACCGGAGGCTCCATAGGGATCGGAATCGGGAGTAGCCCCATCGCCAACTCATCAATTCAGTCGGCATCTCTGGCCATCCAGGGTGATCAAGAGTCGGAGGGATCGGAGGAATCGAACTGCCTCTACCTCTAGATGCACTGGCCCTGCTAGAAGAAGGGATATCTGTAGCACGGGCGCGACTCGAAGATGGTGCGCCAGTGGACCTCCGTGGTGGAGCCCGTACTCCCGATAGGGAGGGCATCAGGTATATGCGGCGATAGGTGGCGTAGTTCCCCTCAAGAAGATGTAATAAAGCATCACTGCCCTGCATAGCACTACTGACCTCCTCAGGGGATAATCTATCAGCAGTCCGCATGGTGTGCGGAGGCCTGGCGGGGAGGTCTGAAATTGCCCCCAAATCGGCCAAAACGTTCCCCGAGAACCAAGCCTGTTGGTCCCTCGAGAAGGAACCTGTACTGGGAACTAGTCGACCCTCCGGGGAACTGATTGTCGAGGTCATCGCCAAAGATTGCCCAGGGCTGCCAAGTGATCTGCGGACAACCAGTGCATAAATCAATCAGAAATCGGAATATATAACAGATCAAAGATGAAAATGAAAGGAGCTGAGAGTTCTGAAATACCTCATTGCCGACAGTGTCAAAATCTTGTCGAGAGAGAAGGGAGTCTCGAGGCCTCGGTAGATGCTCACCCTCAAACATCAATGAATACGGAGTCGTCGGAGGCCCTGCCACCTCCATCTCCGGAGCCAATGTGGGAAAATACACATACACCCATAGCTGAGAAAAGCAGTGTAGAATGTGAATATAGAATGCAAAGCGCGCAGTGTGTGCAGTGAACAAGTAATAAGGAGCAAAAAAAAAATGTAAATCAAGAGGACAGAATGTACCTCCCAGGCTCTCCAGTAGCCGCCGAGTAAGTCCCCTCGTGTGCGAGAGACTGCGCTCTTATAACGATCTGAGGTAGCCGGCCGCCTCAATCATCTTGGTGACTGTGAGGTCTACCAGAGCACTCAGGAGATATAATCCTACCATGTTTCCTCTATCAGCAAACAAGGTGGTGCCGAAGAGATACATAAGAAACCATGGGCATCTTGCTCCGCCTCCTCGAGTCTCGAGCTCCATCTGTGGCCTTGGGAAATGGGAAGCAAACCAGAGTATCGGACCCTCCCGAACCTCTGTCTCTGATGAGGCGTGCCCCAATAGATCGTCCAAGCCGCCTCCCTTGACCCATGTCCTCGTCGTAGGGAATGGGAGCACCGCCTAGGTCTAGGCGGGTGAGTACAGCAAAGTCCAGCGGGGGCATGGACATATCCCCGGTGGCAGAAAAATGGAAAGAATTGGTGGTGTCCCACCATCTCTCATAAGACCAATAAAGTCCTACTGATGAGGCACTGAGATAACCCTCTGCAGAATGACCCGAATCCTGCAAAGTCAACCAATCCCCGGACAGCTTCCGGAAGCTCAAAATACCACTCCCTCGCGGCAGTGGAGCCATACCCTCGCACTGTGCGAGCGCTAGCCTGCATTCAGAATGAATGCGTGTATCAGCAAATGAAATGAAGAAGCTGTGTGCAAATGAAATGAATGAGCTGTGTGCAAATGAAGTGAAAATGAGCTGCACGCAAATGGAGTGAAAATGGGCTGCGTGTTCAGTGAATTTGGTATTTGGGACTGTGTGTTCTGTTTCTAATCAGTGGGCCGTGTGTTCGCTTCAAGTTTAGGACTGTGTGTTCTACTTCTAATCAATGGGCTGCGTGTTCGCTTCAAGTTTGGGACTGTGTGTTCTGCTTCTAATCAGTGGGCCGTGTGTTCGCTTCGAGTTTGGGGCTGTGCGTTCTACTTTCAATCAGTGGGCCGTGTGTTCGCTTCAAGTTTGGGACTGTGTGTTCTACTTCTAATCAGTGGGCCGTGTGTTCGCTTCAAGTTTGGGACTGTGTGTTCTACTTTCAATCGATGGTATTTGTCGTTCAAATCGATGGGCTGTGTGTTCTACTCTCAATAAGTGGACTGTGTGTTCTACTTCTAATCAGTGGGCTGCGTGTTCGCTTCAAGTTTGGGACTGTGTGTCCTGCTTCTAATCAGTGGGCCGTGTGTTCGCTTCAAATTTGGGACTATGTGTTCTACTTTCAATCGATTTGTGTGTTCGCCGAGTTTGGGGTATGCGTTCTACTTTCAATCGGTGTGTGTTCGCCGAGTTTGGGAATTTGCGTTCTACTTTCAATCGATTAATGTGTGTTCGCTTCAAGTTTAGGACTGTGTGTTCTGCTTCTAATCAGTGAGCTGTGTATTCGCTTCAAGTTTGGGACTGTGTGCTCTACTCTCAATCAGTGGGCTGTGTGTTCGCTTCAAAGCTGGGCTGTGCGTTCAGAAAATCCGAGTTTTGGGACTGTGTGTTCTACTCTTAGTCAGTATGTGTTGTGTGCTCATTTTCAACTTCGGGTTGTGTCTTCGGTGAATCAATGTTTGAGCTGTGTGTTCAATTTCTAACTAATGTGCACTGTGCGTTCACAATTACTCAATATGCCAGGTGTTCATGAAATTCAAGTGGTTAAGTTACATGCTCAGGATGCAAGTATCATGTCGTAAGTTAAACTATGTGTCTAAGCATGGCAGGAGTATGAAATGCACGAAATCTGAGAGAATAAAGTGAAATACCTCTGCATCGTAGGAGAGTCTTTGCTCCGGCTCTCGTAGAAGAAGATCCCCGGGTGCTCGATCGTTGAATGCGGTAAAATAACGAAAAGTGGCTCGCGGAAGCCTATGCACCGCTGGAGCATAACGATCGGGAATGAAAGGGCGGACCCTTGGGGGCAGTGTCATGAGATCAAAATCATCCCCGGCACCTGGAGGACCTCCACCGAATGGAAAATGACCCGCCATTGCAAGAAATCTGCAAAGAGGAGCAAAAATGAGCAAAATGAGCCAAAATTGGAAAAAGTCAACAAAAAGTCAACCCTCGGGAAATGAAAAGTCAACAAAAGTCAACCCCCGGGAAAATTTTCCAAATAATGGGACAAAATTACCTCAAGTGGTGAAAATGAGAAGAGAAGCCCCAAAGTCGAAATTTAGTAAACTTCAAAGTGCTTAAATCTGAAAGATTTCGCAAAAACAACTTCGTGGGAGGTAGAGGACGTATAAAATCTTGAATCTGAAAGAAAATGGCTTAGAGAGCAAGAGGAGAGAATTCCACACTTGGGGGTGTGATTTCGGAGGCAATGGGCAAGCATATATATAGAAATCTGAAAAATGACCATTTTGCCCCTGCTTTTAGCAAGTGGTCGGCCGGCCACCTAACTTGGCTGGCCGGCCACCCCCTTTTTTTCCCCCTGGCCGATGGCCTCTCCTAGGGTGGAGACCTGGCCGATCATGTTCCCCCCCCTCCCCTACCTCTCTACAAATTTTGAGGAAAATCGGAGCTCCCGGGACCCGAAAAGGTTGAAGAAAAGTGCACTTTCTAGCGCCGAATTGCTCTGCTGGAAATTTAATTGCAATTGTTGACATGTGTCTCATCATAATTCATCAAAATCGGAGTGTATCCTTTTTAAACATGTTGTGACCTCTCCGGGATGTAAATCAGAGGCCGCGATCGAGTTGCCGTCGCCGAATGCGTGTTCTTCAACTTGTTGTTGCACAACAAACCGGCATCCTGATTTGTGCTCGTTTGTCATTATTTGGCTCATTAATTTGCGTTCTCATGAATGTTTTTGCATCGTCATACGTGTTCTCTTGATGTACCACGCTTCTATGCTCAAGCATGCATTGTCGCGTATTATCTTTTCTCGCGTTGTGATGCATCCTTTCACCGACACTGTGTGTGTCAAACTTTTCGAATCATAGGAATCGCATTGAATATATGTTGTTAGCATATTGTTCTTGTTGCATTTCTCTCTTTTGCAGGCACGATATTGCATGTACGGTTCATTTGAGGCTGGTGCGACCAGACGAATCGCGCAGGTATCGTATCTTCTCCGTGTGAGACGCGACGAGAATTGGATAGTTCTTCGCATTCCTAACTGCATTGCATGAAATGTAGTTCTTGCTTTGCATTCTTGCTTAAAACTGTTGCATCTATTTGTTAATACTTGCTTCATTACAGCTTGTTGCACTTGCATAATCACCTGGCTCCGTGCTTATCATTCGCATTCTCGCCCCCCCTGCCTGCGAGCACGCATTTCTATTTATCCTGTATGATTGTCTAAGTCTTCGGCCTTGTCAAAAATGGGTCGTCTCTGGGCTTTGACATTCACTCTCGTCACTTCTTGACTTCCGAGTTACACAAAGAGAACAGCTTAGACACCCCATTTTTGACCGACCGTGAGACTCGAGCGTCACCGATTGGCGCTTCGGTGATGTTGCATCTTGTGCTCGTTCGGAAGTCTCGAGTTCTTGACGTCGCCCTACCTCCGGACTTTCGAACTTTCTTCTTCTCTACCTTGTCTCGGTTTGCGAACCAGGCTCGGTTCTCTCTGTTTTCTTTCCTGAGGGAAGGGAGTGGTCCCGTGGATTATCTCCCGGTGGCCGTGAGCTACTTTTTGTGGCCGTAGGCCATTTTGCCCATTTCGGAGCCCGGTTCCCGGTTTTCGGGATCGTCAGGCCGTGTGCCTCGGCTCGGGACCGCCCAACCATCTCCGAGTTCTCCGGTTTTTGGCTTGCACCTCTGTTTTATAGTTCCGAGGAACACTGGGGCCTCTGATGCCCACTTCGTGGTCGTATGCCACTTTCGGTGCTCCATGGTGGTTTTGGGACCGAATTGCGCAGTTTGGGCCCCGAGCATTCATTTTGCATCAGTTTTCTCTGATTTTTGGCAGGAACCTCTTTTTTGTCATTAGGGACAGGGGTCGCGGATGCCCACTTATTTGCCGAACACCACTTAGGCACCCATACCATTTTCGGGAACCCGAATTGCTCGGTTTTGGCCCGAACATTCATTTCTCATTAGTTTTTGTTCAAATTTGGCAGGTACCTCTGTTTCAACACCAGGAAGATCCCTGGGGGGTGGGAGGCCAGCAATTATCCCAGATAGCAGATTCGCTCCTCGGCCTTTTTCTCACTAGGGCCAATGTTGAACACCACAGGGGTATTTTCTCCCAACCAAAGCTACATATCTGTGATCGGGGACATGGGAGGACCCTAAACAAGCATGGTCGGCCAGAAAATTGGAAGTTCATTTTTGGGCCTCTCCTTCAAGCTCTATGTTGTGGCTCCTGCTTCAGTGTTGCCAATTTCCGACCTTGGAACCTTGTTGCACACATCTGGGAGGACCCTAAAAGTTGGTGGTCGGCCAAATTCAAAAGTTCATTTTGGGCCTCTCCTTCTATGTTGTGGCCCTGCTTGAGTTCTTGGGATTAGACCACGGGCCCTTATTCTACACACTTGGGAGGACACCAATCCATAGTGGTCGGCCAGAAAATTTGTTGTCCATTTTTTGACCATGGCCGGCCGGCCGGTGGAGTGGTGGCCGGCCAGTGGGGTGGTGGCCGCCACCTTGTAGAAAAACCACCGGCCGACTTCCTACTTTCCAAATTTCAAGTCTGTCGGGATATTTTCTTTGAAATATCACCCCATCAGGATATTTTGGGAGGAAAGCTTGGGTGCTTTTCCTCCCTTTTACACCCCATTTGCCTATTAAAGAAATTTGGGACTCCTTCCTCAAGGTTAGAAAAAATTACCTCAAGACATCCCTCTCTCAAAGCTTCATTTCCATAGCCAAAACCTTGAAAAACTTCCAAGTCCCTAGCTCCCCTCTTCATCAACCCTTAGCTCCACCATCAACACTACCATTCCAGCAGCAAGGAAGTGTTCTCCAAGGGTTAAGAAGCAACAAATTCAGGCCAAGAAGTAGCAACACTTGGATCTTCAAGGGTAAGTCTCCAAATCTCATCTTTGTAGCATAATTTTCCATCCTATTTTTACCCTATTTCCTTTTGTTTTTGGGGCTCCGACCCCTACTGGTTTTAGGCTTATTTTGAGACCCTCTACAACTTTGTAGAAGGGCTCAACTTCATTTGGAGTCTCTATGATACACTTGTTTCAATATCTAGTTTGTATGTCATAATCTTGCATGCTATTTTTAGTCTATTTGCATTTGTTTTTGGGGCTCCGACACCTACTGATTTTGTGCTTATTTTGAGCCCCTCTACAACATTTTAGAAGGGCTCAACCTCATTTGGCCATTCTATATACCACCTCCCTTTGAAATCCATTCTAGGCCCTAATTCTTGCATGATTTGTAGCCTTTTATGCTTTTGATTTTAGCTCTTGGTCAGAACTGAAAGGGGTCTTTTTTTGACCCCCTATACCTGTTTCATGAAGAAAGTTTTGTTGTTTGGTGTATGCTTTGCATGTCTCTTGTTATAACCTCTTTTGAGCTCCATTTTGAATGGAATTATTAGCATGTTTGCATATTGATTTTGAGGCTTCCATCTTCTGTAAATGTGCTTATTTTTTGGCCCTTTTCAGTATTGTAGAAGAAAGTTTTTCCATTTGAATTTTCTACATACTACTTGCTTCAATACCCCTCTTTTGGCCCTTATTCTTGCATGCTAATGTTGACCTATCTATGCTTGCATTTTGGCCATGTTTGTTACTGAAAAATTCCATATTTGGGACTGCCTTGCCACTGGTTTTTCTTTCATGTGCTGATTTTGCATGTTTAGTATGGCTATAGGCCATTCCGGGTGTCTAATTTCACATTTTGGGATGATTTCATGCTTCGGTTGTCATTTCGTATCATTTCGGGGCTGTTTTACATCATTTGTGAGTGCTGAAATTCCATTGCCATGCTTGCATATCATTTCCCATGTCATTTCATGCCTTAATCCATTGCCTCGGTTTGCGTGCCTGTGGGCACGCACTTCGAGGCACCTCCGTTTTATCCGACGGCCTCCTATGTGAGTGAGCTGAGGCTCTCCCATGTTGGTGTAAGCCCATCGCGTCATTCCGTGTGCCATTTCATTACATTTCATCATCGCCTCGGTTTGCGTGCCTGTGGGCACGCGTTTCGAGGCACTTCGGTTTTATCCGATTTTCATCATCGCCTCGGTTTGCGTGCCTGTGGGCACGCATTTCGAGGCACTTTGATTTTATCCAATTTTCTCACTTTATCATCGCCTCGGTTTGCGTGCCTATGGGCACGCGTTTCGAGGCACTTCGGTTTTATCCGATTTTCTCACTTTATCATCGCCTCGGTTTGCGTGCCTGTGGGCACGCGTTTCGAGGTACTTCGGTTTTATCTGATTTTCTCACTTTATCATCGCCTCGGTTTTGCGGCGGGCGCAGCGTTTGAGCACCGGTTTATCCGATTTTCTCATTTCATCATCGCCTCGATTTGCGTGCCTGTGGGCGCGCATTTCGAGGCACTTCGGTTGTATCCGATTTTTCTCATTTTATCATCGCCTCGGTTTGCGTACCTGTGGGCACGCACTTCGAGGCACCTTCCGTTTTATCCGATTTTCATTTCACATCATCGCCTCGGTTTGCGTGCCTGTGTGCCCGCATTTCGAGGCACTTTGTTTTATCCGCCTTGCATTTTTATCATCGCCTCGGTTTGCGTGCCTGCGTGCGCGCTTTTCGAGGCATCTTATTTTCATCTTCATCTTCATCCGAATTGTGCATACTAGGTTGTATCTTAGATTGCATTCATGCATTTTCTCGATTTGTATGCCCTTGTGTACGCATTTCGAGGCATCTCATTTTCATAGCATTGCGCACGCTAGGTTGTATATTAGTTGCACTTCATGCATATCATGCATATTGCACGAGAAACGAGTGCGCTCCGTTACTCAGGAAATGTGAGCAGGTCTCAATTCTCCAGTCATCGACACTCCGGATTACCCATGATGGAGTTAGGTTTTGTTATAGCATGCACCTACATTCATCCCTACATTGAATTGTGCAATTCGGCTCCTCGGCCATCATGCATCGATATGCGTGATTGGTGGCACGAGGATCGAGGCATGCATATATTTGTGAAATACATTGCTATGCCCTTTTCCTGCTCTCTGTTGCAGCAAAATCAAGAATCAGCAACTTTTCGGGACTTGGCACGCATTTCGAGAAAATTGCGAACAGAGGCTAATTAGGGCATCCCAGTGAATTTCCGCTCCGAAGCAGCCCGGCATACATCATTCATCGGAAGCAAGGCAGTCCCTGGCCTGCGCGCCAGTTTACGGCTTTCTTAGTTTAATTTGTTAATTAATTAGGAAACTGTATATTTCGGACTGTAATATTCTTTTATTTCGGACTGTATATTTATTCGGACCCTCTGCGCGAGGGCAATGTTGTAATAAGGGTGTGTGAGTGTGATGTATGTCTTCCAACCCCCATTTCTTTCTCCCTTTTATTTATCTGCTTACGATGGTTAGATATAGGGCATATTTCAATTAGCATAACAGTATGACAGCATGTTTGCATCATTCATCTGTTTTGCATGCACGACTCGGCGCATCATACAAATCGCATCGTATTTCAATTCCAAATTGAATACGTGTTAGTTGTAGCATTTCATATACCATGTTTAGAATAGCCGAGCACTGCTATAGTTGCATTTTGCATGTGTTGCATTAGGCATTTCAAGCATTTAGGATCATGCATGATTTCTAATCACTGCTTTTGGCTTGGAGTACTCGGTAAGTTTTATGCTTTAGCATCCTTGCATGCGTGTGAGTGTTGCCATGATAGCATGCTTACCATGAGGCTATGTGCTTATGTGATATAAGCGCCTTGAATGCTGTGGGTGGAGGTTGAGTTATCTGAATTGGAGCAATTCATCAATTGTTTGTTAAGCCCACTAGATTGTGGCAAAATCGCATTTTAAGCCTACTGCGGGTAGCAAACCATCTTTCACAAACAAACATGAGATGTTTATTTCCAATTGAGGCGATTAGATCTATACTTGTTTCTTTGCGAGCATCACATAGTAACCTAGGCTAATAATGAATAAGAGCATACAATGTTTTCAAAAACAGATATCATGGTTAGTAGAGGCGGTCTTTGACCGGCGAGAGAATGCTCACGATGTGACCTTCCCTAATCGTACCCAAGTTCCCGAGCCAACTTTGGTGATGACGGACACGTGGCCTTCCGGCACCGAGTCAGGGTTTCCTAAATTTCCCATTTTAAAATATTTAGGTGGCGACTCTGTTATCTGGCAAAGCAGTCCATGTTTGGCACTTCTTTCAAAAAAATCTGTTTTTCTTCAAAACGATTTGCCGGATTTGGACTCTTTGGTTCGAGATTTAGAACCGCAACAAAATCGAGTCCGAACTGTAGCGAGGTCCCCCGCGGCAACCAAACGAGCTTTGTATCGAGTCCGGATTTGGACTCATAATCAATACCATATTCTTGAGCGAAGCCCCAGGCAACCAAACGAGCTTTGTATCGCTCAATAGATCCATCAGAATGAGTCTTGATTTTATAAACCCATTTACAACCGATTGCAGTCTTACCAGGAGGAAGGTCAACAACATTCTAAGTATGAGTGTTGTCTAATGCATTCAATTCATCAGTCATAACTTACTGCCAAAGAAGGTTAGAACAAGCCTCATGATAGGAGGTAGGCTCATAAGTAGAAAATGCAGAAAAACCAACAATATAATCACGAAGACGAACATTAGGTTATGTTACCCTATGTGGACGACTAGAAGATGGTGAAGATGCATTAAGAGGAGATGGAGCCAAAGAAACATTAGGAGGACCATCGGGGAGAACAGTCGCGACGGGAATTAGGCGTAGACAATGGCATTTCTAGGGAGAAAGCCCTGTATCAAAATCATCAGGAAAAAGATCTATATAGGGATCAATAAAGGGAAGAGTGGAAGCTGGAGAAGATAAGTGATATGGAGAAAGGGAGGCAAACATTTTATGTTCCCAAAAGACTACGTGGCGAGAGATACGAAGATGCTTAGAAATGGGATCCCAACACCGATAAACTTTATGTTCAATTCCATATCCAAGAAAACAACACAGACGAGAACGAGGTTCTAGTTTGGTGTGTTCATGAGGCTGAAGAAGAACAAAACATGCAGACCCAAAAACTCGAAGAGTGATGTAAGAAGGAGAAGTTCCATACAATCGCTCATAGGGTGTTTGATTATGAAGGACCGGGGTTGGGACATAATTGATAGTGTAAGCAGCAGTAAGAGCTGCTTCTAACTAAAATTTTTAAGGATAAGATGAAGAAATGAGAAGAGCCCGAGTAGTATCAAGAATATGCCTATGTTTCCGTTCAGCACGTCCATTTTGTTGAGACGTGCCGGCACACAAATGATGAGAGTGAGTACCATGACTCTGAAGAAAGGATAAAAAATCAAAATCCTTGTATTCCATAGCATTATTAGAACGAAATTTTTAAGGATAAGATGAAGAAAATTTTTATGAAGGACCGGGGTTGGGACATAATTGATAGTGTAAACAGCAGTAAGAGCTGCTTCCAACTAAAATTTTTAAGGATAAGATGAAGAAATGAGAAGAGCCCAAGTAGTATCAAGAATATACCTATGTTTCCATTCAGCACGTCCATTTTGTTGAGATGTGCCGGCACACAAATGATGAGACTGAGTACCATGACTCTGAAGAAAGGATGAAAAATCAAAATCCTTGTATTCCATAGCATTATCAGAACGAAAGTTGGGTTTGAAGCATTTTGGCAAAATTGTAATAAAGTTGTTTCAGTTCAAAACAATTTTCATAAGAAATATCCAAGTATAACGAGAAAAATCATTAACAAAAATAACAAAATAGCGAGATCCCCCCATGGTAAGTGTAGGAGATGGGTCCCAAATATCTGAATGTATAAGATCAAAAGGAGCACAAGAAACATAATTACTTTTATTAAAAGATAAAGTTGGTTGTTTGGCAAGTTGACAAAATAAAAAATCTAAACTGTCTGAAGAGACATGACCTAACTGACCACTAGAAATTAAAGATTGTAACCGACTAAGAGAAATATGACCTAATCGACAATGCCAAAGATGAAACAGTGATAAAGTAGAGACAGATAAGGATGAGGCAAAGGTAGGAGCAGCCAATGGAGGGGAGACTGGAACATGAAGATGAATGAGCTCATAGAGACGTCCATGCTTACGGCTGATCCCAAGGGCCTGTCTTGTCTGAGGGTCCTTCACCAAACAACCATTAGTAGAAAATGTGATAGTTAAACCATGTTCACATAATTGACTAATGGAAATAAGGTTTAAAGTGAAAGTAGGAATAAGATAAACATGTGATAAAGACAAATAAGATGTAGAGACAGAACCAATATGACTCACAGACATGAGAGAACCATCAGCAGTATGTATGGAAGGAATATGCAGAGAAGAAGATGTGGAAGAAAAAATAGTAGAGTCAAAAGTCATATGGTTACAACAAACAGAGTCAAAATACCAGGAAGATGTACTTGAGGTGACAGATAAAGCAATAGAAGGAGGAGTACTAGAGATGGAGAGAAGCTGTTTAATCAGGGTTTCAATGTCCATTTGGGAGAAGACTAAGGTGGAAGGATCCAAAGGGTTAGAAGAGGAGAAGTCCTCAGAAGCAGCAGCAGCAGCAGCAGTGCGACGAGAAGGCATAGACCGAGACTAATTCCCAGAATAATGAGACCCTTCCCGAGAGTGAGATCCACGAGAGGATGATTCAGTAGAGGATGAGCGTGATGGGTTGCGAAAACAATCTTGCTAGAGATGACCTGGGCAGTTTTGTTAAAGTAGCGGCAAGACTTGATTGAATAATGAACTAAAAGATGAGCAGAAGGGAGCCTTCGATTTTGACAATAAATGCACGGAGGAGTCTGTAAGAGAGAAGAAGAACTTTGTAACTAAGGAGTGGCCAGAACTGAGTCCGTATGTGAAGTGGAGAAGGGACCAAGATGACTTTCCTCAGAAAAAAGCTCAAATATAGCTTCCTCAAAAGAAGGCAAGGGAGTGCGATACAGAAGAGATGCACGAGCCGACTCAAAATGAGAGGTGAGAGCCATGAGAAATTGAACCAACCGCTGTTGATTGTGATACTCAAGAAATAGAGTAGCATCATCATAATGACGCCAGGTAGGCTCAGAAAGAGCAAGCTGATCCCAGATAAAATATATTTGAGACAAAAAATCATTAATAGACTGACCAGGCTTTTGTCGCATGCGATGGAGGTGACTTTGAAGCTGATACTGATGCGTAAGACTAGTGGTTTGATACTGTTCTTTGAGAAAGTCCCAAATATCTTTAGCAGGGGTAGAAACCAAGTCAAGTTGAAAGTGACCGAACTGAAGGCTGATAGATGTGATAGAGGTATTATGAAACCAAGTGATAATCTAATAATTTTTATTGTCCCAGTCTTCCAAACTATCGGCAAATTTGGCTGCAGTTCCTCAGCCCCCTTTGTTGGTTTAGGCACATCCCTAGTAATAATGCGCCATAATTTCTTGCCATTGAGAAATCTAGACATGGCTTGGGCCCAGAGAACATAATTAGAGCCATCAAGAATGACAGAAATAAGATGAGCTGATTCAAAGCAATCCATGATGGTCTGGATCAAGCCAAAAATAGAAAATAGCACAATAGAAGCAAAACTTGAAAAAACAGAGCGTACCAGTGAGTTGGAAAGGCCGAAAAGAGGTGGAAACCCCGGCTAAAACAATCAAAATATAGCCCAAAAATAGATGAAAGGGCCAAAATTTGGGGCCCAAACTAGGGTTGATGTCAGCAGATGTGGGCTAACGTTAGTAGGACAGATTGACAGAAAGGCACGGCGCACAATAGGCAGCAAAGGCACGGCACATGATAGTGAAGATGGTGTGGCACAGTAGAAGGGTTAGTGTCAAACAAACGTCAGTAGCTTGGTTAGACGGCTGGCGTGGGTTGACTGAAGTGGTTGGTAGAAGTGGTTGACAAAAGCGGCGTGGGTTGATGACAGAGACGCGCGTGGATGTGCGTTGGCGAGTACTGACAGAACACAGTGATGCAACGACAACGAAGGCGGCGAGTGAGGGCGAGTGAGTAGGCCGTTGATGATGATTTTGGGTGTTGGAATCTGGAAGAAATTCCGAGCAAGATGATGGTATCTGTTAGTGGAAAAGAGGGAACATGATAGCTTGATAGTGTGCAATCAGTACCCAAAAATAAAACCCTCAAAGAAGATGTATTTCAGTGATGAACAGGAAAAAAAAAAAAAAAAAAATTATAGCTCTGATACCATATTGAATTTGTAAAGAAAGAGAATAAGCTCTATATTCTTTATTATTGTTTAACCAAGTACAATGACTCATATATATATATATATAGGAGGAGAAGATATACACTAAATAGGATCGATATCAACTAATACATATCTATATATTAGGATTGACATATCTACATATTAGGATAGACATCAACTAATATATATCTCTATACATAACACAATATATAACTATATATACACACTAACACTGTTAATCAAGGCCTAAGTGACTAATAATACATGTTTTGTAATAAATATTAGGTATAGAGATATTTGATGTGGATTCCCACGAGTCCTATTTTGATAATCTGAATCGTTCATTTTGTTTGATACTTCGTGTATTTCATCCAAAAAAAAAAAAAAAAAAAAATTAAGTTGATATGATAATCTTAACCTATTCAATTTATCACATTTGTTATCCCCCCCCCCCCCCAAAAAAAACAATTGTATTTTTAAAAATAAATTATTTTTTAATGACAAATGCAATAAATTGAATATGTTACAATTATCGAATCAATCTAATTTTGTGTTGTTGAAACACACAAAGTGTCCGACTAATAAAAGGTTTGAATCATCAAAATAGAAGCACCGGAGAATAGCAACATTTACCATTTTTCTTGGTTTATTCCCAATCAAACACAATCTATCCGTAATTGAATGGTGTCACATTAATACACTAAAAAGAGGGGTCCAACATAATTAAACCTATTACAAAATATCTAAGTTGCTACAATTATTAACATATGAAATGTAGGTGTATAATATTGGAAGGAAGATACTACATTCAAGTGTAGAAGAAGAGAAAGAGGAAGGCAAAAAGGGATTCATAGAATGTCTTAAGGTATTAGAGGGAGAGCTTGGTGATAAGCCATACTTTGGGGGTGAAGCCTTTGGCTTTGTAGACATTGCTCTTGTCACTTTTTACAGCAGGTTTTACACCTATGAGACCCTTGGCAACTTCAGTCTAGAGCAAGAGTGCCCCAAGCTAATTTCATGGGCCAAGAGGTGCATTGAGAAAAATGAGAGTGTTTCCAAGTCTCTTCCTCACCAACACAAGATACTATCACTTTGTTTTGGATTTGAACAAGAAGCTAAAAACATGAACATGAGCTTGTTAATACTATCATATCAATTAAATAAAATGAGTTGGATCTAGGATCCCCAGTTTGTTTCAAGGCACTTTTCTATTACAATGGATCTCTTTGGCCTAACCTCATATGGTGGAGAGAAGTCTCAAAATAGGATACTGTGAGATCCGAATAGAGAATTTCCTACTTATTTACGGCTATACTTTGTGTGTATTTTTTCTTTTTCTTTTTCGTTCTCTAGTCTGTGGTTGTTTGTGTTTGTGTTTGTTGTCTCTTTAATTGTAATAAAGAAACACTTCGTTGCGTTTGTGGCTTGTTAGGGATAAAAAAAGGGGAAGGGGGGGGGGGGGGGGTTTGTATGTTGGAAATGTTATTGTCTTGTTTTTGTCCTAATGAATTTTCCAATTGCACAATGTGGTGTGAATTTGAAGACACGAATGTAATTGAGAGCATATTGAGAAGGTTGGAAAGAGAGATTTAAGTATAGAAATCTTTGACTTTTCAATTAGTACTCAACTCAAAATGACAGATCATACAAAGAGTTTGGCTCTTCACTATAATTTAGGATTTAGAATTTGAGATTTGGAAATTTAAGATTTAAGATTTATGATTATAGATTATAGAGAGTTTGGTGCAATCAACATTTTAAGCCTCTCATTTCAAAAGGCTTCTATTCAAAAGTGGATTTGAGTTAGAATTCAAAACAGTTTAGTGTCTTGGCAACTTTAACATAATCAATAATATGTATAAGTACTGAAAAACTAAGAATCTGGTAAATAGATTAATTTTTAAAGCATTAAATTTTCATAGACTTAATTTTAATTAATAAATTAATTTTTTAGCACCCTCAAAAAAAGCCGTAGGCTAATAAGCCAGCGTGCCTAGTGTGCGCCATCTCACTTTATTAGACTCTTCACTCATTGGCCTCGTGAGTACTTTAAAAATATACTCATCATTTAATTTTTCAAAAATGAATATAATATAATGAAAAGATTATAATTATCAGATTAAATTAATTTTTTTTCATGGATTATATATATGAAGGGTCTTACAAAATAAACTGTTAAAATTATCAAAATAGGACCTGTGATGGCTCCTCAAATCTCTCAAATTTTCCTAAGTTGAGATTTTTTTTTTTTTGGTTCACCACCCGGTATCCGACCCTTAGGCCGACTAATCCGGATTCGGGGAGTAGTTTTGGATGGTTAGACTCAAATCCCCTCCCAATTGGCGATGCGGGGAATCGAACCGTGGTCCTTCCTACCAAGTCAAGCTCCAATCGCCACTTGACCACCAACCAATTGGTCCTAAGTTGAGATTTGAACTAGCCCAATCCATAATAATATTATGTGAACACATGAGATAGTACATTAAATAGGTATAATAAAATTATAAGGGTAAATTACACTTACCTCCCTTGAGATTTAAAAAAAAAATAAAAAAAATTAGTCCTATACTTTTAACATTATTACACTAACCTTCCTTCTTGTATGGTAAAAAGAAATGATAACATTATTTTTTTATTCATGTAACTAACAAAATACTGATAAAAAATAACTTAAATATTATATGAATTAAAATATTAAAAAAATTAATATAATTATGTTAAAAATGTGAATCTAACTATATTTTCTTCCAACAGTCAAGGTGAGTGTAATTTACTCAAACTATAAGGGTAGGTATTATTGACAGGACAGCATCAATGTCTTGATTAGCAGGCCAAGAAAGAGTCAACAACACATGCATTGGAAAAGAGGCAAAGTTTCATGATCAATAACCTTGTAATATGAAAATTGCTATCAAATAAGACTTATTTATAATTTGTGAAGAATGTGTTTGGTTACTAAGACTTATTTATAATTTGTGAAGAATGTGTTTGGTTTTGTTCCAAATATGGGTTCATCTTTTAGTTTTATTGTTATTTTAAATTAGAATTAAAAAGTTCATTTGTGTTAGACTTTTTAACTTTTTTGATTTTTGTGAAAAAAAATAAAATGATTATAGTTTGGATGTAATATTTTGTCTTATTAACTTTTTAATCTATTTTGTCTTTTTGTGATTAAATTAATCTCCAACCCCAAAAAAGCCTCATGCCAAATGAGGGCTTTGTGTAGTAGAGATTAAATTTATAAAGTGTGAATTCTATGAGTAAAATAAATTTTAGCCATTAATTTATTTTTCTAGATAAATTTTGAATTCATAAGTATGAATTTATATTCTCATTGTTGTAATATTTTATTTTGCAATTAACATATGAATTTAAATTCAAAAAAGACCTTGTTCCATCAGTGCCCGAAGTCGTTCAAATGTCCATAGTTTTCACTTGGGGCATAGTTTGGATGAATTTTCCGTTTGAAAAAGACTCCAGATAAATTAATGAAACCCCTTAAAAATGATAGATCACTACTTTCGTGGGAAAAAACATAAAAGAATATATGTATATATAAAACTTAGAGTAAATTATAAATACATTTCTTAAGATTTGTTCAAAACATGAATTATTTTTTATAGTTTTGAAAATTAAAAATACCTCTTTATCAAAATTTTTATTTAACAAAATTAACTGAATAAATAAATTTTTTAATTACTCTCCTATATAATAATATAATTACTTGAATTATTAATTTGAATAAATTTATGACATTATTAAAAAATATTAATTGGCTTGATGATTTATTAATAAAATAGATCATTTGTTATGAAGGTAGAAACTTTAAATGGTGAGATATTGTAAATAAATTTCAAAATGTGTATTTGTAATTTATTTTAAAATTTATAAGTAAATTTATCAATGTGATCTAAAAGCTCGTATCCATCACCCACCCATTTGACAACCACCATGCCCGCAGCCAGTTGGGAATTTCATCATATAGTTGGAACTAACAATCAGCCTGTTTGGTGCAACTGTTAAAAAAAATTATAAATTATAATTTAGTAGATTATAAATTATGATTTCAATTAGAAGCTGTTAATCTGTTTGGTGTAATTGTTAGATTATAGATTTAAGTTGCTGAGTAGTATTTGTTACATAAGTTGTGAAGTGGCTTTTTTAACTAACTTTTATTTTTTGTTATTCACTACTTGTCTACATTTCTCACAAAAAAAAAAGGGGCAAATTACACTAATAGTCCCTATAGTTTGGGGCTCGTGTCACTTTAGTCCATGACTTTTCAATTGTGACACATTTGACCATGAATTTTAAATCTTGTTTCAAATAAGGATAATTGAATATACCATTGCTTAATTTCAAGGGCAAAATTGTCAATTTGATAAAATATAAACTAATTTGACAAAAATAAATATCAAAAAAAATATTTAAAATTTTTTAAAATTATTTCTATCCACCAAAGATAAAATTATGTAAAATTAATAAAAATTACATGATTAAGTTTTAAAAATTAATTTTACATGATCATCATCCAAATACATAATAAAAATTAATTTGATAAAAAAAAAAATGTCTAAAATATTTATCAATTTTATATAATTTTATTTTTAGTAGGTAGAAATAATTTTAAAAAATTCAAAAATAATTTTTTGACATTTATTTTTGTCAAATTAATTTATATTTATCAAATTGATGAATTTGCCCTTGAAAAATCCAATAGTATCTTTTATTGTCCTTATTTGGAATAAGATTCAAAATTCATGGTCAAATGTGTCACAATTGAAAAGTTAGGAACCAAAGTGACACAAATCCCAAACCATAGGGATTGTTGTTGTAATTCACCCAAAATATAATAATAATAATAATCTATAGTCCATTTGGGTCTTTTTCTATTTTTTAAAAAATAAAAAATAAAAAAATCTAAGAGTATAACTGTAAATTAATATATCCATAGCAGAAGCTGATAATCAGAAGCAAGAGGTGAGCAGCTTCTCAGAATCAGCCTTTTTGAGTTAAAATAAGTTGTTAGAATCAGAAACTGTTTGAGATAATTTTAACTAAACAGTTCAAAATAGTTTTTCAAAAATTAGAAGCTATAAATTGGCTTAAAAAAGCCCAAACAAAATCCCCAATATCAGTAAGGAAAAGAGAGGGCCAGGAAATGGAAAGGGGAAAGCAGAAAGAGGAGAAATAAGAAAAAAGTAGAAATGGAAATAAAGGCTATATTTGGTATAACTCTGGAATATTAATTCCAAAGTTATTTTCAACACATTGTTTGGTTTAAGCTTTCCAAAATTGATTCCAAATCACATTTCAAAACTCATTTTAAAACCTGTTTGGCAGCACAGTCAGTTTTTGAATTTTGAGTTTTGAAAAGAGCGATTTTGGTCTACCCGATTGTCCTCCCGGACATCCTCCGAATGTCTGGCTAGTCGTCCAGCCGATTGACCAAAATATATATATATATATATATATTTGTGTGTGCGCGTGCAAATGGCACCTGTTATTTGGAAAAAAAAATGAGAATTTGTTTTTGACTTTTTGTTTTGATTTTTTTTAACAAAAATATTATATTTTTTTATATTTTAAATCAAAAATATTTTAAAAAAATAATTCAAGCCAAATATACAATAAAAGTTATTTTAAATCAGTAATTAAATATTTATTTTGAAAAAAAGTTTATTTCCTTTGTAATGTTTTCAATTAAAAAAAATTGATTAATCTTATCTTTTGTTAATAACTAATTTTTTAATTAAATTTTAAAAAGAGTTTGATTATGAATATTAATTAGAATTTTCAATAGAATTTTGAGTAGTGTATTTGATTATGAGTTATAACAATTTGAATTAAGTTTTGAAAACTCTTTCCAAAACTCATAACGAAACAAAATTTCTTATTTCACATGTCACATCAAACATTCAAAACTCAATTTAACACTCAACTCAAAACTCAATTAAAAACTCCTAACCAAACAAATTTTCTACACTCAAATTATAATTCCAAACCTCACAAATGCAAAATACAACTCTATTCTCAAATCATATTTAAAAAACTCTACCAAACACTACCAAAGTTTCCACACATGGAACTCTATATCGAAATCCCTCCCATTAGTGCATCTATTTTCCTTACCTAGGCCTCCACTTGCAACACCACATGCCAAATACCCAGACTTACTCAAAAATTTCAACAATCGATGATGCAAAGAATTAAATTAAGTTTGACCCATGTACATTAGGTGTTATTGATGGGGTTGAGAGGTTGCAGATATGGGCGATGGTGTAGCTGGGGTGGGACCACTACAAGAATTTTTACTTTTGATGACAAAATTTTTAGTCGCCGAAGGACTTTAGCGACTAAATCATTTGGTCGCAGCATTAGTCGCAGAAGAATTGTGGGGAAAGCTAATTGGTGCCTAAAATTATTTTAGTCACCAAATATATTCAATTGCCGACTAAATTTTTAGTCCCCACAAGGTTGGAAACAAAATTAAATAGCACATTTTCGGAGACCAATTTTTTTGTCGCCAAAAGCCTCAGTTATTGTTCACGACTAAACATTTAGTCACGGAAAAAGTTTTTAGCTACGAAATATATTTAGTCACCTAAAGTAAATACTTGTGTTTTGGCTACTAAAATTTTAGTTGCCTAAAGTCAAATTTTTTTGGCTACTAAAGATTTAGTCGCCTAAAGTCCCACATTTTTTGCTACTAAAATTTTAGTCGGCAAATAGTTATTGTTTTGGCTACTAAACATTTGGTCGCCTAAACTCCCACATTTTTGGCTACTAAATTTTTAGTCGGCAAAAGTGTTTTTATTCTTCAACTTTTGTTTTTAGCTACGAAATATTTTAGTCGACAAATGTTTGATTTTCTTTTGGCTACAAACTTTTAGTCGCCAAATGTTTGCTTTTCTTTTGGCTACAAAACTTTTAGTTGCTAAATGTTCGATTTTTTTTTGCTACAAAACTTTCAGTCGCCCAAACTATTTCCCCAATTTCTTTTTAACTACTAATTGTTTAGTTGCAAAAAACATAATTTTATGTTTTATTGCAAAATTATAATTTCTCCACAACCTATCTATATTCCATGCAACCTGTAATACATATATAAACAAAATGATACATATACTATCAATCATTCCACAATCTGCATCCATATATAAAAAATAAATAACTTTAAATGTCAAAATCCATGCAAACCAATTATTGTCCAAACTAAAATAATAATTCTATACAAAATATAGAATCACACAAAAATCAAAACCCTCCGTATACAAAAAATAGATTTACTACCATGTGAAATGACTATTTGGCATGGTACAAATTACCATCGTAATCTATACCATGACAAAAGGTAACGTATGTGCATCTATAAACCATGACAAAAGGTCATATATGTAACCACGATAAAAGGTTATATATATGTACAACGACAGAAGGTGATCTATGTACCACGCCAGTAATTATCCGTTGGCTGCCAAAAGTTTTCTGTATCAGTAATAGTGAACTGCACAAAATCCGAGGACGAAAAAAATATTATATTAGTTCTATACAAAAGTGATATTTCTTCTCCATACACCAAAATGGATTATCCACAGGTCCACGCAACAAAGCCATCTACAAAAAAAAAAAGAAAAGAAAAAGAAAAAGAAAAAAAATTAGAATTGGTTACAAAATATCAATTTAGTGAGCCATAGGGAACATGTTCTAACATGCATTTAAGGTAGAACAATCTAGAAATGCCTTCTTCAAAATAAAAGCATATACATATATATATAAATATATATATGTATCATGCAATATTTATTCTAACCAACTGCACAAACAATCTATTTTGTAATTTGTTCACCTCATAAATATACAAATGCAATTATTAGAATATGTGGATGTTATTTTCAGAAAGTTGTCGCTCTTTAAACTAAGGGTTACGCGTTTTTCGACTAAGTGTAAGGCATTTTTGGTTCTAACTCCCAACTTATGGGTCTGAATTTTTTTTTGATTGTTGTCATAGGTCCTATTTGTCACGGGAAAACTATCCATGACAGCCATATTGTGGTTCGGGGGCTGTTTTGAATTTTCGATCCCGGAATGCAATTTTTCGATTAAGTTTAAGGCGTTTTTGGGTCTAACTCTAAGCCTATGGGTCCGAATTATATTCCGTCTATTGTCACAGGTCCTAATTGTCATGGGAAAGCTGTCCGTGATAGCCACATGGTGGTTTAGGGGCAGTTTTGAATTTTCGCCCCCGTAACGTCTTTTTTCGACTAAGTTTAAGGCGTTTTCGGCTCTAACTCCCAATCTACAGGTCCGAATTACATTCCATTTATTGTCACAGGTCATAATTGTGATGGGAAAGCTTTTCGTGAGAGCTACACAGTGGTTTGGGGGCTGTTTTGAATTTTCACCCCTGGAATGCCATTTTTTGACTAAGTTCAAGGTGCTTTCGGCTCTAACTCCAAGCCTACACATTCTAATTACATTCCATCAATTGTCACAAGTCCTAGTTGTCAAGGGGAAGCTGTTTGTGATAGCCACACGGTGGTTCGGGGGCTGTTTTGAATTTTCGCCCCTGAAACGCCTTTTTCTGACTAAGTTTTAGGTGTATTCGTCTCTAACTCCCAACCTACGGGTCCGAATTACATTCTGTCAGTTGTAAAAAGTCTGATTTGTCAAAGGGGAAGCTAGCTGTGAGAACCAGACGGTGGTTCGGAGGTCGTTTTGAATTTTTGCCCCCGAAACACCCTTTTTCAACTAAGTTTAAGGCATTTTCGGGGTATAACTCTAAGCCTACGCGTCTTAATTAAATTTCGTCAGTTGTCACAAGTCCTATTTGTTAAGGGGAAGCTGTTTGTGGGAGCCACATGGTGGTTCAGGGGTTGTTTTGAATTTTCTGCCCCGCAATGCCCTTTTTTGACTAAGTTTAAGGCGTTTTTGGCTCTAACTCCCAACCTACGGGTCCGAATTACATTATGTCTGTTATCACAAGTCTTATTTGTCATGGGGAAGCTTTCCGTGAGAGCCATACAGTGGTTCGGGGGCTGTTTTGAATTTTTGCCCCCGAAACGCCATTTTTCAACTAAGTTTAAGGCGTATTCGGCTCTAACTCGCAACCAATGGGTCCGAATTAGATGTCATCGGTTGTCACAAGTCCTATTTTTCATGGGAAAGCTGTCCATGAGAGCCACACAGTGGTTCGAGGGCTGTTTTGAATTTTCGACCTTAGAACGCCCTTTTTCGACTAAGTTTTAGGCATTTTCAGGTCTAACTCCAAGCCTACGCATCCTACTTACATTCCAACAGTTGTCACAAGTCCTATTTGTCAATAGAAAGCTATCCGTGAGAGCTACACTATGGTTCGGGGGCTGTTTTGAATTTTTGCCCTGAAAGGCCCCTTTTCAACTAAGTTTAAGGCGTTTTTAGGTCTAACTCGCAACCTACGCGTCCTAATTACATTCCTTCAATTGTCACAAGACCTATTTGCCAAGAGAAAGCTTTTTGTGAGAGCCAGACGGTGGTTCGGGGGTTGTTTAGAATTTTCGACCCCAGAACGCCCTTTTTTGACTAAGTTTGCGGCATTTTCGGGTCTAACTCCAAGCCTACGTGTCCTAATTACATTCTGTCGGTTTTCACAAGTCCTATTTGTTAAGGGGAAGCTGTCCGTGAGAGCCACATAGTGGTTTGGGGGCTGTTTTGAATTTTCGGCCCTGGAACGCCCATTTTCGGCTAAATTTAAGGCGTTTTCGGGTCTAACTCCAAGCCTATGTGTCCTAATTACATTCCGTCAGTTGTCACATGCCCTATTTTTTAAGGGGAAGCTGTCCGTGAGAGCCACATACTGGTTCGGGGGCTGTTTTGAATTTCTACGCTTGGAACGCCCTTTTTCGACTAAGTTTAAGGTGTTTTCGGCTCTAACTCCTAATCTACAGTTCCAAATTAAATTCTGTTTGTTGTCATAGGACCTAATTGTCACAGGGAAGCTTTCTGTGTGAGCCACATGGTGGTTCGGGGGCTGTTTTGAATTTTCGCACCTAGAACGCCCTTTTTTGACTATGGGTCTGAATTACATTCCGTCTGTTGTCACAAGTGGGGTAGGTTACATAAATCCTTTTCCACCATATCGTATAATCTTATCACATAGGATGTTGTAAATGATTAGAAATTTACTTTAAATTAAACAAGTTCTAAGAAATAGAATTTACATCTCCAATTCATGAAGCCAAAAATGTTTTTTAACTAGCAACAAATGTATCTTCTTCTTTAAACATCATACAAAATTAGAGAATCCAAGTGTCTAAATTAGGTATAGGTGTCGGACACATATCCCACACCCTTACCCTCGTTGTATATGGTGGACATAGGAGCACATTGAGAGAAGTAGAAGAGTCCATGTGACAGGTACTACAAGTTAACCAATTTGAAAAACGTAGTTATTCTATTACCATGTTGAAGTGCTATTAATCATAACTCTCAAACAAACCTAGCATAATGTGCAGCAAGGGCATATTAGATGGTAGGCACAATCATCCAGTGACCCATCACTACCCTACAAAATAGCAAAATTAACCAAATCATGTCAGCATGATTGAAGTGTGATTAAGACGGTAGATTAACCAAAAATGGAAATTTTGCTACGAGGACATTGGATCTAAGAATATAGGTTAGTGAGCCAAGTTAGGAATTCAAGAAGTTATGAGTCAATCTCGGTCTATTAAGAGATTGAAATTAAAGCAATTTTGAATTGCTTTCAATGCAAGCAGCGTAATTTTTATAAACATGAAATTTTTTTAAATATTTAGGAGCATTATTTGTTATCCTGGATTTCTGTTCCAGTACTTTTTCACACCAAAGATATTGAGTTCTTGAAAGTGAGTACAATTATGCACACATAATGGATTGGACTCGTAAGAATGAGTAACCAACATTGGTACAATTCTGATGATAAACATGTGGCATATATCAAAGAGCAAAGAACCCATAAAACTTTGTGAATTTGTGAAGTCAAACTGAAGAACATCAAACCCTCTATCAAATGTCCACCAAAAACAACTGGTTTAGTTTGACATGACTTTTTATTGTTTGACTCATTATTTAAAGAAGAAGAAGAAGAAGAAGAAGAAGAAGAAGAAGAAGAAGAAGAAGAAGAAGAAGAAGAAGAAGAAGAAGAAGAGAAAGAGGCAAAATGATAGAAAAAGTCCCTAATCAAGACAAAAATTCAAGAAAGCTAAATGAGGAAGAATGCAGTATGCAGACAAAGTAAGTTCAACAATAAGGAAGACAAAAGTAAATCACCAGGAATGTGCAATCTAATACAAGAACCTGAATTTCTAAAAGGACTAAACCAATATTGCGTTATACTATCTTCCCTTTCCTTTCCTTTCATTATTTTTATTTTTTAAAGTTTTTTCCATTGCCAAAGTTGTCATAGTCTCATAGAACAAATGTGGTTTGCAAACCTGACAGAAAATGGACCAATAATATGGAGTCAATTGTATTGATAAGAATATGTAGTCATTGATGCAACCAACAAATTGATTATAGAAATAAGTATCATGAGGATGAGACCATTCATTGGAATCCTATATGCGGTGAAAATAGACAACAATCATTTTAATCGTTTGAGAAAGTCATTTGGTCATCTCAAATAGTACAAAGACACACAACACCCTAATTCAATTTCTTGGCAATGCCTAAGACCCCAGTCAAAAATTTCTTCCTGAGGATCCCTCCATTCAAGATAAAAGAAATTTTACATAACCACAGTTGAAGTAGCCAAAGGGGCAAAACTTGTAGAAGCTGTGAAAAAATCGAGAAATGGTGGAGGTCATGGATCAAATAATCTATTGCTTCTTGTGGTGAAGTAAGGAAAATAAGTTAAAAACCCAAGCACAACATGCTCTCTTTTACTACAAAAATATTGGAGACTGTCCCAGAGTGAAACAAAAATAGGAAAAAAATATATTAAACAAAGGCCGCCTGAAAAATAGGAGTCAAACAATGTAGAATCATAAAAATATATTTTGTCTATTGTCACAGGTCCTATTTGTCATGGGGAAGCTAGTTGTGACATCCGTATAGTGGTTCATCAGCCGTTTCGCATTTTCGCCCCCTTAATGCCTCTTTTTGGTTAAGTTTATGGCATTTTCGGCTCTAACTCCCAAACTACACGTGCTAATTACATTCCGACTATTGTCACATGTCCTATTTGCCATGGGGAAGCTGGTTATAACATCTGTATGGTGGTTCGAAGACTGTTTTGCATTTTCGCCCCTTTAACGCCTTTTTCGGTTAAGTTTATGACGTTTTTGACTCTAACTCCCAACCTACATGTGCTAATTACATTCTGTCTACTTTCACAGGTCCTATTTGTCGTGATGAAGCTGGTTGTGTCATCCGTACGGTGGTTTGAGGGATGTTTTGCATTTTCGCCTCCTTAACGCCCTTTTCGGTTAAGTTTAAGGCATTTTCGGCTGTAACTCCCAACCTACACGTGCTAATTGTATTTTCTCTATTATCACAGGTCCTATTTGTCGTGATGAAGCTAGTTGTGACATCCGTACAGTGGTTCGGGGGCGGTTTTGCATTTTCACCCCTTAACGCCCCTTTGTGGTTAAGTTTATCGCGTTTTCGGCTCTAACTCCCAACCTACACATGCTAATTACATTTTTTCTATAGTCACAGGTCCTATTTTCCATGGGGAAGCTGGTTGTGACATCCGTACGGTGACTTGGAGGCTTTTTTTTTTCGCCTCCTTAACACCATTTTTGGCTTAAGTTTATGGCGTTTCTGACTCTAACTCCAAACCTACATGTGCTAATTACATTCTGTCTATTGTCACTGGTCCTATTTGTTGTGACGAAGCTGGTTGTGACATCCGTATGGTGGTTTGGGGTTGTTTTGAATTTTCGCTCTCTTAATGCCCTTTTTCTGTTAAGTTTAAGGCGTTTTCGAATGTAACTCCCATCCTATGCGTGCTAATTGCATTCCATCTATTATTACAGGACCTATTTTTCATAGGGAAGGTGGTCGTGACATCTGTACAGTGGTTTGGGGGCTGTTTGGGAATTGGGTTTGTTTTGATATGTAGGTGATATGTTGCCTTAGACAATTCAAATATTTTAAAAGGCTTATATGCATGCCAGATTTAACAGTACAGAAAACAAAATTAATTAGTTGCCTTAGCCAGACAGTTTGAAAAAATATTTTAATTAGACATGAATTTTCCAAAAAATCTTATTTTAGTTAAAAATCAATTTGATGCTCTTATGGCATTCTCTATGCAATCTAAAGATGTGGTACACAACGCATGCTGTGCATGGTAAGTAATAAAGGCCAGTGTCTTGTCAACCAGCACATATTGAGAAATAGGCAAGAATAATACACTGATTGATCAGTGGATACTCTCATCTTAAGTTAACAGCAAAGTTATTCGTGACTAGAAAAAGAGTTAACATCTCCACTCTAGGTTCAGAAGCCATAAATAATTAATTCGTTGAGCATGCTGTTGTAGGACAGCAGTGTGAGCTAAAATGGTATTAGCTGCAGTTAGTTATAGGGAGGGCTATAACAACTGAGTGTTAAGTCTCTGATTTGGTTTTGGTGATATCCATGATACATTGGTTGGTTGTGCTTAACTGTGATATATGCTTGAAAAACCTTAACACAACACAACTAGCCTTAGATTTGAATATGATAAACTTGTGCTTTGAATTGGCAAAAGACTTTTATAGCTTCCAAGAATTAATACTGATTACCTTAACTACAATTATGGCATGATCAAGAAGTGGAAGCAAATTGGGATGGGTAAACAAGGACGAAACACGAATCTTCTCCCTCACCAAGTCTAATTGCTCACTATTCTGAATGAGAACTTTCTTCATTGCATAAGTTCCATCATCTGCATCAATCCAAATAAAAAGCAAGATTGGATTATATTTTTCCTTCTTCATCAAGCCATCAGCCAAATGTTGAAACCATTATGGAACTCCATATGACAAGACAATCACAACATCAAAACTAAGAATGGACCAAGAGAGGGGGCAATCCCTACAATTTAAAAAATAAAAATAAATAAAAAACTTTACTACAATAGGATTAGCTATTACTTATCTCCAAATTATAAAAGCTCGCCCCCATTAGGTTTTTATTTTTTATTTTTTTATTTTTTAAAATTTTAAATGATTGTCCCCTCTGATTTTTAAAAAAAAATTAAGTGACTGCCCTCCATATCTATTAAACATAGGGGTCGAATTTTAAAATTTTAAGAAAAAAATTGATTAAAATATATCCCAAGAAAATAGTTTATCATAACTAGTGTCAATGACAAGCATTATTCTGTAGGCTGCAACGAAGAAAAGAAGATGAATGAGAAGTTAGGAAGTTACTTGATTATATTCATTCAAAAAGACAATGTTTGGGATCTTAATGTCTATTCTACCATTGATTCATTTAATGACATGAAAGAGTGTGGAATACAACTCAAGATGCCTCATTTCAATAGAAATATTGTCTTACAATTGCAATTTTTTTCTAACTCACCGTAGATACAAGCAAACATGCTTATTATATATGTTGTAACCCATGCATTTTAAATGTTTTGTTAGTATATATTTCCATTAAAATCCTAGGTCCCTCCCTGGTCAAAACTATACATCAGATCAATCAACAAGAACCAAGCAATAAACACATCACCCACATATCCGTACCTTGGAAGCACTTCCCTTAGACCACCCAATACTTAGTCCTCCACCATTATTAGTTGACAACAGATCATATATCTCTTCATTGTATATCTCCAACATAGTGACTTGAACATATGTCCCAACTCCTATATTTTCTTCATCTCCTTCACCCAATATATCCTTAAGAGATCTATACATAATCCCTTGTTGCTTTGCACACCCAAACAACCTAGTTGGCACGTACATCATCGCTGTGCATTTAGCCCTCAATTTCACACCATTAATTGAAATATATAATCTCCTTTGGTTTTCCAAGGAAACTGGTGTACAAGAAGAGGCAATTGGAATCTTAGAACTGTCATAAAGTCTTTTTTTTCCTAACTATTTGTTTCCTCTCCCTTGTAAATAGTCTTTTTTTTTTTTAAAACCCAAAATAATAATAAAAAAAGAAAAAATACTTGGGTACTATTTTTTGCAACTGATATATAACATTCCCTCAAAGATTAGTCTTTCAAACTTATTTTGATGCATTCTATTGTTTAACGTGAGTATGATTTTGGGCCTCATTCAACTTTTACTATCAAAATTTTTGGAAAGCCCAAAATATCACAAACATCATTGATATTTATTCAATTACTCCTCTCTCTCTCTCTCTCTCTCTCTCTCTCTCTCTCTCTTTTTTTTTTTTTTTTTTTAACTTATGAACCTAGACAATTAGAAATAAATAGAAAATAGACAACAAGAATGGGTTTTATTTTATCATCTACAATTGCACCTAAAAACAGCTCATGAATAGGTAATTAAAAAAAACAATTAAATTCAATCTGGGCACTACCAAAGCTCATAAACAAATGTCAAACACTTGAGCATTGTCCAGTTTCATTTGAACATTTCGTCAAACACATGGTGAGCAAAAGGGTCAGAAGACAACAACAAATACAAGCATGGATGAATTTCGTTTGAACATTTTTTTAGGCACATGGTGAGGAAGAGGGTGAAAAAGAACAACAATTACAAGCATAGACCAAACAACAGTAATACATACACTACCATCAACAACAACAACAAAAAAGAAAAAGAAACCCAATAAATTACATGAACTAGAGTGAAATGGGGAAATCTTCATTCTAGCTGAAAAAAAAAAAAAAACCTAATAAATTACATGTTCCTTCAATCATTTTATAGAAACCCATTTCAATCATTGGTTCCACTACAACAAAATGCACTTTCGACGACCAAAATTGGTGACTAAAAAAAATTTAGTCGCCAAAAGTTGTGGAATTGGGGACCAAAATTTTTTTTAGTCAGCAGAAGTAAAATATTTAGCTGCTAATTTTTTTTAGTCAGGGTATATTGGTTATTGGCGACTAAAAAAAATTTAGTTGCTAAAAATGCTAGAATTGGCGACAAAAAAGAATTTTAGTTATCGTATACTGAGTTTTGGCTACTAAAACCATTTAGTCGTTGAATAGAAAATAAAAAAAATTATGTTTTACCTTTGGTGACCAAAAAGTTTGTTTTCAGCGACAAAAAAGAATTTTAGTCGCTGTATATTGAGTTTTGGCTACTAAAACCATTTAGTCGTCAAATGGAAAATAAAAAATTATTTTTTACCTTTGGCGACTAAAATTTTAGTCGCCAAAAGTTTATTTTCAGCGACAAAAAAGAATGTCAGTTGCCAAAGAGTTAAAATTTTTGGAGGGAGACACTTCAAATATTTGGAGGAATTTATAAAATATTTTCAGCGACTAAAAAATTTTAGTTGCCAATAACCATCTATATAATTAATACCTCATGCTCTCACTCTTCTCTCCCAACCTTAAACAAAACCAACGCCTCTCTCTCTTTGTCTCCTCAGCATCCCTCTCCCTCTCTTTAGATTCTTTTTTTTGAACTATCACTCTCTTCAAATTCTTCTCCCTCATCTTCTTTTCATTCAACCTCTCTCTCTCTCTCTTTCTCTCTCTCTCTCTCTCTCTCTCTATAAACCTACATTCTTGCAGTATTGGATTTGGCCTCCCTCTCTCCATCAATGAACTCGTCGACGGTAGTGGAGGGCTTCCGGTGTCGGCCTTCTAATGTCCCTTCTCTACATCGATTGAGTAGCTTTGTTTACCCAAACACATTAGCAGCCCTAGATCCCTAAATCTCCTCCATTGACAACCAAGAAAAGATAAGTTTTTTTTTTAAAATCTTTTTTTTAAAATAAATTCTCTCCACTTAACTTGCATTTGATCCCCATGATGAAAAGCTATGTGATATGAATAATGGACTTGCTAAAATGTTTTGTGAATGTTGAATAATGAACTTATTGAAACCCATTAGCAGCCTCTGTGATGTTCATACATAATGAACATTTTGTATTGTAAGTGTATGATGAAATGCCCCAATGATTTATTTTTTTATTTTTTAAAACAATGAGATACATGTGAATGGGAGCAAATGGCCAAAACACATGTGAAAATTAAGTGATTTAGAAAAGAAAGCATGTGTAATATGTTTAATTAAATTTAAATCTCATAAGCCAACCATTACCTGTGGAATATATTTTCGCTACCTGTTGAGCCAATTCTTGTATTGGATTTTTATTTGAATATCCCAACAAAGATGTAACTCATCTGAAAGTTCTAAGGGCTATAATAATTGTGAAGTCCTCCCACTCATTTTGAGAAGTGGAGCATTGCTTTGAATTTTGATACAATAACATAAAGGGTCATAAAATAACCACACAACTTTGCCCTTTAAAATATAAAGATCATATTCCTAGTGGTAAGCCTCTCAACATCTAGTTATTATTAGTCCTCATTAATTTCTATTGTTTTACATTCAACATGGGCACTAGGAAGACCAAGTACTTCCTTCTTCATTTATTTACATCACTGATCAAAAATTTTCACCTCACATGTCCTAACTCCAAAAGTATTGACCAAGAATTCATTGCAGGGGAGCTAATATGGATTTTTGTTGATTCTTTAATGCCTTGGTAAATTTTATATGTTAAATGTTCATACCACATGCATGTTTACTTTTCTATGTCATTTTTGCAGCTCTTGGCCACTCTTGGTTCTCTTTGTTTAATGTATATAATTTCTATTCTAATTACTTGCATTTTGTCAAATCTTAATCCTTAGAAACTACATAAAGATTGTGAATTTTTTTGTCTGATCTGTTCTTGGCAATTATTGAGGACTGTGTGGAGATGGAATAAACATGCAAGTTCATACCAATGTTGAATGTACAGTAGTTAGATTTACTAGTTTTAAATGAGTGTCAATCTAAAATTGATCTATTACCTAGGCTTTTGCTAATTTGCATTGTAGTTCACCAATTTGATTTTTGGTTTGTGGACTGGACCACTGAAATCAAGTATTGAGTCATCTATACTGTTACAGAATCACACAAATGGATATTGATATTGATATTGTATATATATATATATTTACAAGTGTCACTCCAGGTTTAATAAGCACATGCAAGATCATATTTTTGATGTTAGTCTATTGACTAGAAGTGTATAACCATACAGACAAGTCTATTGTGAAGAACTTCTCATCAAACAAAAGTGGAAAGTGAAATAAAAGAGAATTAGTGTTTTGGAGGTGTGGGGTTCCAAGATTCAGTAAGCAGTAGGCTGAAAGAGAACTAATATTCTTCTTTCAACTTCATAAAATTTTCCCAAGTGCTGTGTTAATTTACAGTTCGCTTTTTTCTTATATATATATATATGCCAACCAAACTGCTAATAGTTATGTATATATATTTTCACCTCTCTCAGTCCCTCATTCTCGTCTGTGAGCTGCTAATGCTAGAGGAGTAGAGAGTTTGAGACTTAAAAAAGAGAGAGACAGAGAAAGAGAGAGATAGAGAGAGTAAGGAAGTATAACTTGAAGGCTAGCCTCCAGGTAAATTACACACCCCTCTTTTCTTCTCCAATCCTACTTACTCTTCTTAATTTACCTCCTAGCATGTCCTGTGTATGTATGAAATGTTGGTATGCTTGGAAATGGGGTGTAAGTTTAGGTGTTAGTATGAATAAGTGATGCTACCTTGTATTTTCTGCTAATTTCATGACTGCTGCAACTTTATCACTCTTGGAAAAATATCAAACTTCTTTTTCAAAACTGAATGTAGGGGATGATCTTTGAGGTGTTTAGAGCATGTGACATTTTTGGTACCCCTAATTAGACGTTTTTATAGTCTAAACAATTTTCTTAAACAATCTAGCCCTGTGTTTCGAGAAAATAGTCCACTTCATGTATTTAAAAAAACCAATTCTAGAAATTTCTTGTAGTGTTCATTGATTTCACATAAATCAAAACCCTACACCATAAATAACAAAAAAAAAAAAAACCCCCTAAAGGTAGAGTGACAGGGGAAATGGAGAAAGACAGACAGAAAAGCAGAGCCTAGAGGGAGAGAGATAGAGATAGAGAGAGGAAGAGAAAAAGCTCAATGTTGAAGCGATGTAATACGAAACAAGGCGAGGAGCTGCAAGGCAAGCGACGGTAGAAGATTGACGGTGAACAATGGTGGAAGATTGACGGTGAACGATGGTGGAAGATCAACAGTGAGCGATGGGGGGTAATGTGATGGTGAGTCGTCCGTAAGAGAGAGAGAGAGAGAGAGAGAGAGAGAGAGAGAGAGGGTCAAGAGTCAAGAGTCTGGTTTTTGTTTGGATGGCTTGATAAAGAATTGCCTCCAATATGCAAAATTTTTCCACCAAAACTTTTTTTTATCAATGCCGACTAAACAAAATTTTAGTCCCCAGTTGTAGTATTTTTGGCGACTAAAGGTAATTTGGTCACTGAAAATAAATATTCACCAACTAAATATTTCGTTGCCAAAAATAAAAGTAAAATTTATACTTTTTATTTAGTGACTAAATTATTTTAGTAGGCAAAAATTACTTTATAGCAACTAAATCTTTTAGTCACAGAAAATGAACATTTGCCTACCAAAAGTTTAATAGCAAATATTATGTTAACTTTTTGGCAACAAAATTTATTTTAGTAGCCAAAAACTTGTATACCACGACTAACAAAAAATTTAGTCGGCTAAAACATGATCTAATGCTGACTAAAATAATATTTAGTCGCTTATTGTGGTATTTTTAGTGACTATTTTTTTTTTAGTTGCCAATAATTAAGATACAGCTACTAAAAAAATTAGTAACTAAAAACCATATTCAACGCCGACAAATGTAATTTTTAGTTGCCTATTCTACTACCTTTGGCCACCAAAAAAAGTTTAGTCGCCAAATTTGGTTGCCAAATATGTAAATTGTTGTAGTGGATAGAGATGGGTAGTGATAGGGGGATGGTGGGGTGGGCAGAGGTGGACGATGATGAGAGTAGAGCAGATATGAGTGAGGTTGAGGATGCATTGATTCTGGAGTAAAGTGATGAAATGATAAATGAAGGAATGAGTGGTGATAAGTGGTGTAGTAATGGTTAGATGGGGGATAAAGAAGAGGAGAGTTGGACCCATTTGCAGAAAGTTGGGGTTGGACCCATGTTACAGAATTTGGAAAGACAGAGAGATGGGAATGATGGAAAAATTGGTTTGATAATCTTAAGGGCATAATTGGCATTACATAAAATATTGTTAGTTGACATCATTTTAGTCAGTTAAGTTAACTAACGGTAGATTAAAAGGAGTAATATGTAATGCAATTGTTTATCTAAGAGAGAGGGATGTAATTTTTAAAATATATATTAAGTTCAAACCTGAAGAGGTGTCATTGTAATTTACACTTAAAATCATAGCCACATATTTTCTTATAATATTTTTTTATCTTTATTTTGTTCATTTTCATTGTTGGTATGTGACATGATATACCCGGATTATTTGGAAAGTTAGCCATTTTAATTGATTATTTAATTATTTAATTATTTTAGTTTGGTTAAAAGAAGTTATGTTTGTGAAGTTAATTTTTTTTTGAATTTTTTTTTATAATTGATTTGATAGTTATGAAAGAAAAATTGAAATGATTATAAATTAAATGCGACATTTTATTTTATTAATTATTTTAATTTATTTTATCTTTTAATGGTTATTTTAACCCAAATTTCCTCCCAAATAAAGCCACTATAAAAAAAACAAACAAAACAAAACAAACAAACAAACAAACATGTGGTTGTAGATTTAGAGGCAGTTTGGCAACAAGTTTTTTTAAGTAATTCTTTAATTTTTTAATTAAAATATGAGATCAAAAAATTAATATATTTATTATGACTTACTGATTTTTCACGAAAAAATACGTAAAGAGTAGAATGAATGAAAATGAATTTGATTTTTTGATATTTGTTGACTTTATACAATTTTTGTAACCTTTTAACTTTTAAGATAAAATCACAACTTATCAAACCAGGCTTATAATATCTTTATGATATATATATATATATATACATGCTTTGTTTGGAAAGAGAGTTAGGTTAAAATAACATACTAAAAGATAAAATAGATTAAAATAGTCAATTAGACAAAATGACACATCCAACCAATATTCATTTTATTTTTTTTCTCTCACAATCATCAAATCAATTACACAAAAAAGCTAATCAACTTCCAAAATACAATTTTTTTAGCCAAGCTAAAATAGCCAAAAAGTCAATTAAAATAACAAACTTTCCAAACAAGGCCATAATGTGAGAAAGACTATGGTACATATCCCTCAAAGGGTATGTATCTATACACTTTATAACTACAAAAGAAAATAACATAACTCCATACTTTTTGAGTCATAACTAAAATAAAAAAAAAAGTTATAACCAAATATTTCAAAATAATATCCTAACTAAATAAGAAAATTAGTTATAACTAACAAAAATAGCGTAACTAATGGTGCATAAGATATGATTGTGTGTATAATAGAATTCTCCATATAATACAACAGAAAATGCTATAGGCCCCAAATTTTCTACCAAATTAATGACCAAATGTCTCACATAGGTGCGAGGTCTCCTAAAATGTGGACTTCACACCAATGTGAGACATTTAATTATTTATTTAGTAGAAAATTTAGTATCCCTAACATTACCAATGCAGCTGGTTCATCACCACTCCACCTAGCCTATATAATAACGTGTTGAAAACATTGTGGAAAATACAGACAGTTTCTCTCATATTTTTCTCTCTTTCTCTGTCTTCCTCTTTGTCATATATTTATCAACAACCATAAGTAATAATGGCTGAAAATAAGGTGGTCTTGTTGGATTTCTGGCCAAGTTTCTTTGGGATGAGGGTGAGAATAGCACTGGCTGAGAAGGGCATTGAATATGAATACAAGGAAGAGGACTTAAGGAACAAGAGCTCACTGCTTCTTGAGATGAACCCAGTTCACAAGAAAATCCTAGTTTTGATTCACAACGGAAAATCGGTTTGTGAGTCCCTCATCGCTGTTGAATACATCGATGAGGTCTGGAATGAGAATTGTTGCCCTTTGATCCTTACTAGAAAGCTCAAGCTAAGTTCTGGGCTGACTATGTTGACAAGAAGGTGACTTGTTTTGTGGTGTTAGGGTTTAATTTTTTTTTTACTTTTTAAATTTGGTGTTGTTTCATTAAAATAAAAATAAAAATAAAATATTTTAGTACAGTTGTTGTAAAAAATTATTTTTAAAATAAGTAAAAAGAAGTGATTGCCAATTGGATACTGTGGTTGAAATTAGCCTCTTTTGGCAAAGAGGTTAAAACTATTTTTTTTTTAGTTTTTTGGTTTTTTTAAGTCATCATTTTTATAAATTGTTTTTACACGTTTAAAAAAAAAAAAATTTAAAAAGTCAAAAAAAATTAACTTTTAATCTATTTCTAGAGGGGCAGGTGGTTGGTGGTGGTTAGATGTGATTGTTGATCTGGAGGCGGTGAACGAAGGAGGTTGATTAGGTGGTAGCAAGAGGTTTTCAATAACGATGGCTAAAGATGGTGGGTGGCTGGTGGTAAGTGATGGGGGAAGGGAGTGAAAGAAAGAAGAAGGAATGAAAATTTGTATTTGAAACAAATAAAAATAATTTTTTTGTTACAATAGTTTAGTAAATTTTATAAATTATTTGTTTATTTTTTTGTAAACAAAAATTCACTTAAATAAATTTTGCCTATAATTTCAAATTTTTTTATAAATATAAAAAGATTACAAATGTAAATGTTACTCAATGGCCTCTAGGATTATGTTGATATAAATTTGGAATAATTAGTGAAATTTTGACAAAATAATTATATATTGATAAAAAAAATTATAATTATAATTATTAATATTTATAATTTTTTTACTGATTTATAATTATTTTTTCGAAACTTTGATTTTCCCTATAAATTTCTCCGGAGTCAAATCTATATATTGTTGGGATTTAGACCTGAATCTCTGGTTTGAGTTTTTACTTTTTATTTTTTTATGTAGTTTTTTTTCTCGTGAATGGTTTGGTTGCTTGAAAACAAAATCAGAGCTCATCGTCTCAATAAATTTTGATTTTTAGTTTATTTTTTTATAATATTTTAATTTTTTTTACATATACAAACTAAATAAATAAATTGTAATATTATATTTAAAAGTTTTATATTTTAATTTTTTGAGCATTATAAACTAAGGGCATCTTTGATTAGCAGGATTATAATATAGGATTAAAATTGTTAGTTCATAAACTCACATTCCCATATTTGATTGTAAATTTTATTAACCAGATTATATATACGGTGGATATTCAATATGATAAAATTGGCGATTTTTTTCATATTGTGAGGGACTGGGATCATAATTTCAAATATGAAAAAAAAAATTTGAATTCATAATAAATGTTTGTCTCACTAATTTAATTGGATAACTAATCATATACTAATTCATAGAATTATTAATCTTTCAATGTTAATCCTGTTAATCAAGGCTAAGTGACTAATAATACATGTTTTGTAATAAATATTAGGTAGAGAGATATTTGATGTGGATTTCCAAGAGTTCCGTTTTGATGATTTGAACTGTTCATTTTGTTTGACACTTCATGTATTTTATCCCTAAAAAAAAATTAAAAAAATTAAGTCGATGTGATAATTGTAGCAATTCAATTTATTACATTTGTTACAAAAAAAAAAATTATATTTTTAAAAATAAATCTTTCATTTTTTGATGACAAATGCGATAAATTGAATATGTTACGATTATCAGATCAATTTAATTGTGTTGTTGAAATATACGAAATGTTCAACCTAATAAACAGTTTGAATAATCAAAACAAGAGCACTGGAAAATAGCAACATTTACCATTTTTCTTGGTTTATTCCCAATCAAACACAATCAAACAAACACAATCTATCCGTAATTGAATGATGTCACATTAAAACACAAAAAGAGGGGTCCAACATATTTAAACCTATTACGAAATATCTTAGATGCTACAATTATTAACATATGAAATGCAGGTGTATGTTACTGGGATGAAGATACTAAATTCAAATGTAGAAGAAGAGAAAGAGGAAGGCAAAAAGGGATTCATAGAATGTCTCAAGGTATTAGAGGGAGGGCTTGGTGATAAGTCATATTTTGGAGGTGAAACCTTTGGCTTTGTAGACATTGCTCATGTCACCTTTTACAGCTGGTTTTCCACCTATGAGACCTTTGGCAACTTCAGTCTAGAGGTAGAGTGCCCCAAGCTAATTTCATGGGGGCAAAAGGTGCATTGAGAAAAATGAAAGTGTTTCCAAGTCTCTTCCTCACCAACACAAGATCCATGACTTTGTTTTTGGTTTGAACAAGAAGCTAAAAGCAAGAACATGAGCTTGTTAATACTATCATATCGGTTAAATAAAATAAGTTGGATCTAGAATCCCCACTTTGTTTCAAGGCACTTTTCTATTGCAATGGATTTCTTTGGTCTGACCTCATTTGACGGAGAGGGGACTCAGAATAAGGTAATGTGAGATCCGAATAGAGAATTTCCTACTTACTTACGGTTATGCTCTGTGTGTAATTTTTCTTCTTCTTCTTTTTTTTTTCTCTCTCCTCATTCTCTTGTCTATGGTTGTTTGTGTTTGTGTTTGTTGTCTCTTTAATTGTAATAAAGAAACACTTCGTTGTGTTTGTGACATGTTAGGGATAAATATATATATATATATATAAGGGCTTGTGTGTTGGAAATGCTATTGTCTTGTTTTTGTCCTAATGAATTTTCCAATTGCACAATGTGGTGTGAATTTCAAGACACGAATGTGTGATTGAGAGTATATTGAGAAGGCTTGAGAGATAGATTTAAGTACATAAATCTTTGACTATAGCGATTATGGTTTTGAACCGACCCTTGTTGTAATCTGGATATAGGTTCCTTGGTTTCATACTATTGGATATGTCTTGCTTATCTTTTTTTCCCTTAAACTTGGCTTTGGGATTGTTGTGGTTGTGTTTGGAATAGGTTGGTTGTTTGTTTTCCCAACTCTTGTTGCCTAGAATTTTGTTTTTTCGCTCGCGCGACATTTCTTGTGCTTCGCTCGAACGGGCTTTGCAAACTCTCAGTACTTTTGCAAGTCTGCAAAACTATTGGGAGAGTGTATTCTACGCACGAGCGGCATTTCCTATGCTCGAGCGGGTGTGCTCTCGAGCGGCCATTCTTGCACTCGAGCGAGCGATGTTCTTCTGTCTGCAAAACTACTGGACTTGTGTATTCTGCGCTTGAGCGGAACAACTTATTGTGTCTGACGTTTAAGCGTCAACTCTTGTGCTCAAGTGGATTGTGTGTATATTAGTTCGCAGCAACACCTTTTTACATCACTTTTTCATTTCTTTTTCCACTAAAACCCTAGATCTAGAGCTCCTCTCTCTGAAACTCACTCTCTCTTTACTTTTTCACCTAGATTTAGTGGTTTCTACACCCTACTCTCTTTGTTAAAAAGGTAGAGTGTCTTGAAAGCTCTGTTTTGATTTGAGTAGAAGTTGGTTTCGACGTCCTTGAAGTTCTTCCATTGTTGCTTTGGTCATCTAAGCTTGAGGTAGGGACTCTATACACTTTCTATGGTTTTTAACTTGGCTATTCCTTGGTGTGTAAGAAACATTGGGTTTTGATGTGATTTTAACAAACCTAGGGTTTGGGGTTTAAGTTCAAGAGAGGGGCTTCAAAAAGGGTGCCTTGGAAATGATCATGGGAATGAATATAAACTTAGGTTGTGTTAAAAATAGATGATGTGGTAGTTGGGTGAGATTTGGAAGGAAATGGGGTTTTGCCCTAAAATGTTCAAGTAATTATTTTGCATAAATAATGAAATTAGAAATGGGAAAATGAAATTTGATAAATGTTTATATCAATGGTGAAGTTAGATGTGTATCATCTCCCACCTATGGAAATTTGAATAATTTATTTGTTGAGAAGATTGTATATCTGTTTAGAAATATCTATTTTGGGCTATTGGTGGAGGATAGTTATGATTGTTGTAGAAATTGCATAAGGATTAGGTAAATTGAAGCTAATCTCTTGTTGATTGTCATTGAATATGACTGTGCTTAATACATTGTATATGTATGATGTTTGGATTAAGAAAGGGGATGTACTCCATGTTTGGGAGAAGTAAGGGGATGAACTCTATTGAATTAAGTTGGCCTATGCGTTCAGGGTGAAAGTCTCGGAAACATTGTGTATACATGGGTGCCGATTCCCGCGAACGAAATTTCCATAAAATGGCAAGTTGAAGTGTTTATGTGTAATGGCTGTTTGGTAAGAAAACCATTGAGTTATAATCTCAGTTGGATTGTCTGGGTAATAATGGATATGACTCATGAATTGAGCAGATATGAAATGACATGAAAGGAATTGATATAAAATGGATTGAGATATCATACTTGACATAATATGGATTTGGGAAGAAGAATTGTAAATGATTTTATTTTGAGCATTGGCCATGTGCATCATGTTTATAACCTTGTTAAAGTTCATATATTGTGCAGATTGTTTTTGCTGGGCTTTGGCTTACCTTATTTGGGAAAAAACAAAATGTGCTTATATGATAAAATGCTTATGTGATTATATGGGTATAAATTTAATTTCTAGGATGTTGATTGAGTCTACGAGTTTCTAGAAGTCCTATTAGAAAAGCATTTGATCACTGTTGTTTCTAATTAGAACTCTGGCAACGCCACAGAATGGTCATTATCTGGGAATGAAATTTGTATGTGTTTATGTGATTACGTGCTTATGTGGAGTGAATTACTATTATCTACTGCATTAGGACGCAAGTGAGTTAGCCTTGACACATTTGTAAATGTGCTAAGATTTTAAGGACATGTAAATAGAGAAGTTATAAATTTTAATTCTTAGTTCAGTGAAAATGATGGATTTGAGGTGTGTTGTTATATTGGTTACGATGGATTCATGTATGAAATAGCAGGGCGTTACACAAATGCAAGGGTCGACACTAAAATCAGCAAGGGTCGACACTAAAATTTAGTATACATTTTAGCTGCAAAGGTCGACACCAAGCATGCTAAGGGTCAACACCAAGAACACTTGGAAATCAACTCAGGGAAGAAAAGACAGAGCAAAGGGTCGACACCTTTATGTCTAGGTTTCAAAAAACCCTAGTCGCCATCTTCCCAATCTTTAAAGGCTCCTATGACATCATCATCAAACAAATTCTATTCTAATCAAAAGGGACTTTGGGACATCAACCTCTGACTCAGTGGAGGAAACATTCTCCACTCACACCACTCCCAAGATCCAAAAAAGAAAAAGCATGGAGACAACATTATGTCCATCCACCAAGTTTTGAATCCCAAACATGGGCATCACTTCTTTTAAGGAAGCTCCATCTCCAATGGTCAGATAACAACCTGTACCACCCATGCTCCACTTGCAACAGCTAGAGACTTTTTCCTTGCCCAGCTCCAACGGCTAGAAAACACACGTGGGTGTGTTTTTGCTTCAAGAGATAAGTCGGATAGAGGCTATAAAGCTGGATCTTTTCCAGATCTGAATTAAGAAGAAAAAAACTCACTGCAAGTACACTAAGTATACCAAGCATCATTTTCAACCTCTGAGATTTCACTTGTGTTCTCCTATTTTCAGATCTAAGCAGGTCCTAAACTTACTTGTGAGCTTACATTTTCATATCCATCTTTTGAGAGATAGTATTTGTTAAAGAGGACAGTTGGACCTCTCTTCCTAGGTCATTAGTTTCTAAGTGAAACACTGGTAACGTGAGGCTTTTCATTGAGAGATCCTCAACAGATTGAAACAAGTTCGTTGGGAAAATCTTGGTGATACATTAATTCATAGTGAAGAAATTCTCAAGGAGGACTCTTAAGGAGTGGACGTAGGCCAGTGAGCCGAACCACTATAAATATTTACGTTAAGTTCCTCTTTCCTTTTCTTTTTACTTTCTGTGAAGCTATTGATTATTTACTGCATTTAATTACATAAGCCTTTTAAACCTTATTTTCGGACCAAAATTTTTTTATAACCTAATTCACCCCCCTCTTGGGTTGCTTTCTTGTTTAACAATTGGTATCAGAGCCATGTCTCTAGTAGTGTGACTTAACCTTCTTAGAGTGATCTATGGAAAACCCTAGCTCCTCTCTCCCAGAAGGTCAAGCCTCAAACAAATCACCCTTCTTCAATGGCACAAATTTCAACTATTGAAAAACCCGCATGATTATGCATATTCAATCTACTGACTATGAAGTTTGGAAAATCATATGTGAGGGTCCTAAGGTACCCACAAAAACCGTAGATGGTTTGCTAGTACCCAAACTTGAGAGTGAGTGGACTAGTGCTAACTATAAAGATATTCAATTAAATGCCAAAGCTGTTAATATGTTACATTGTGCAGTTGATGCTACCGAATTTAACAGAATATGCACTTGTACCACTGCAAAAGAAATTTGGGATAAACTTTTTGTAACTCATGAGGGAACCACTCAAGTTAAAGCATCTAGAGTGAGCTTACTTGTTCATAACTATGAGCTCTTCAAGATGAAACCAGATGAAAACATATCCCAAATGTTCACTCGTTTTACAAATATTATAAACAATCTTAAATCTCTTGGAAAGACTTACACTAATGCAGAAATTGTCAGAAAAGTCCTTCGATCATTGCCAAAAAGTTGGGAGAACAAAGTTATTGCAGTGATAGAAGCAAGAGACTTGTCAACGTTGAGTCTTGATGAGCTAATGGGATCTCTCTAACCCATGAGATCATTATGCAAGAAGGAAAAGAAGAAGAAGACAAAAATAAGAAGAAAGGGATAGCTTTCAAGTCCACCACAAAATCTCAAGAGGAAGAAGAAGATGCTTCAGAGGAAGATGAAAAAATGGCTTTCATTACCAAAAGATTCAAAAGATTTGTGAAGAAAAAACAAGGTGTAAGGAAGTTTTTCAGAAAAGACTTCAACAAAGATCTTCAAAAAGGAGAAAGTCATAAAAAATCCGAAGTGATCTGCTATGAATGTAATAAGCCGGGACACTACAAATCGGAATGTCTAGAGCTAAAAAAACAATTCAAGAAGGATAAGAAGAAAGCCATGATCGCAGTATGGGGAGAAGATAGTGATGAAAGCGACTGAGAGACGGATGTTTGCAAAAACGAAGTCGCAAATCTATGCTTGATGGTACTTGAAGATGAGGCAAATGATGACTCATTTACCTTTGATGAATTACAAACTGCTTTTGATGAATTGTATGCTGAATTTAAAAAATTAAGTTTGAAAAGTAGTTATCAAAAGAAAATGGTTTCAAGTTTATCTCAAGAAAAAGAATCCTTAACTTCTACGATCAATACTTTAGAAAATGAAGTCTTGACAATGGAAAAGAAGAAAGAATTCTCAAAGGAAAAAGAATTTCTCATGTTAAGTAAAAAGGTAGACGATTTACAAAAGGAAAATGAAATTTTGAAAAATGAGAAAAATGTCTTAAATGAAAACATAGAAGATTTAAAAAATGTTCTTTCAAAATTTACTCGAGGGAGAGATACCTTAGACAAAATTCTCAAAAGTCAAACTCAAACCTTTGGAACATGAGATGCCAATATCAAATGATATTCCGGCACAAGAGGAGGGTGTTGGTCAGGCCAATGTGGTCGAACCAGTTGGTCAACAGGCCATGGGCACCTTAGCCCATGAAATGGTTGGAGCATTGAGGGAATCTATGGACATTCTCAAGGCTGAGAATCAAGTCCAGGTCCAAGTAGCTGAGGTAGGGCCATCTTTTCTAAAGAGAGAGTTTTTTCAGTCAAATCCGGATAAGTTATTGGGTGATCCCAAGGAGCCACTGATGGCAGATGAGTGGTTAGAACAAATAGTGAAGATGTTCGAGATGCTTGGCATCGATGACGACCAATTGAGAGTGACCTTGGCATCCTTCCAACTGAAGGGACATGCGGGTCAGTGGTGGAAGTATGCGCGTAGGCGCATTGGGGTGACCTGGGAGGCTTTTGTCAACGCCTTCCAGGACAAGTTTTTACCTCCCATGGTTAGAGAGAAGTTGAGAGACCAGTTTTCCAAGCTGTTACAGTTGAACACTCCAGTAGCGTAGTTTAAGGCCACATTTACGAGCTTATCAAGGTTTGCACCTGAACTCGTGGCGACTGAGGAGCGCCGTTGTTTAGAGTTCGAAAAAAGATTGCGGACCGGGCTAATGTTCAAGGTGGTCGGGTCGATGATTAGAGATTATGGATGCCTTGTGGAGGCGGCGCCTCATCTTGAGACCGTGATGCAGATAGAGGAGGAGAGGATGAGGGGCTCCAGGAGGAGTCAGGATGTGTATGAGGACAGTAAGAGGCAAAGGGGGTTCTAATCCACAACCATCCCAGGGAGCTTAGTCGAGGTCCACTTTTCCAGTGCCAAGTTCAGGTTTTGGGAGAGGTGGTCAGGGAGATTTTACTTGTTTCAAATGTGGTCAGTTGGGCAGCAAGTCTCCGGCTTGCCCACAAAGAGGAGGGCAACGGTCTAAACTGTCTTCGGCTCGCTCTCAGAGCCAAAGTTAGGGGGAGAGGGCAGCTGCTCACTTGTTATCAGTGTGGGTAGGCGGGGCACATGAAGAGATTTTGCCCATAGTTGGGTGGCACACTTGGTGCATCTAGTTCGAGAGGGACACAGAGTCACTAGCCAGCACAATCAGCGCAAGCCTCGAGGGCCAATTAGGGAGCCTCTTCAGCTCAGTCAGTCCATCAAGCTTATGCTCCGAGGGGTGAGCAGGTTGAGCAGAGACCGATAGGGCGTGTGTATGTTGTTACCGCGCCAGATCTAGTACCAGGGCCTTCAGCAGTGAGAGGTAACTTCTTGTTTTGCAATTCGATTGCTAATGTGTTGATTGATATGGGTGCATTACATTCATTTATCTCGTTTGCATTTGCATCAGTTTTGGGGTTAGAGTTAGCTCAGTTAGTATCTCCTATCTTTGTAGAGTCACCTATCGGTAGTAAGGTGATTTTGAAACAGGGGTGTCGGGATTGTGACATAGAGGTTGCCGGTCTGACTTCCATTTGCATTTGTATTGATTGATATGTCTAGCTTTGATGTCATTTTGGGTATGGACTGGTTGTCTTCATATCGGGTTGTTATAGATTGCTGCTGTCAAAGGGTTACTGTATGTACCCTGAGCGGTGATTGCTTTTACTTCTTGGGGGACTGGGTGGATAGAGTCTTATCACCGGTATATGATCCACGTGGTCGGAGTGAGCTTAGTTGTCTTCTTGCTAACTTCCTGAGTATTGAGTGTGATGAAGTCTAAATTGAGTTGCCAAGGGTAGTTTGTGAATACTCAGATGTTTTTCCGGATGACCTTATCGATTTACCACCTCATCGAGAGATCGAGTTTTGTGTTGATTTAGTGCCTGGTACGGCGCCGATTTCTATGGCACTGTATAGATTTACACCCACTGAGTTGAGTGAGTTGAAGATTCAACTCCGGAAATTATTAGATAAGGGTTTCATCCGCCCTAGTACTTCACCATGAGGAGCACCGACTCTTTTTGCCAAGAAGAAAGATGATGCTTTGCGACTTTGTATAGATTATCAGAAGTTGAATCGGGGAACTGTCAAGAACAAGTACCCAATGCCTCATATAGATGATTTGTTTGATCAGTTGAAGGGGTCTAGTTGCTTTTCTAAGATAGACCTAAGATCGGGTTATCACCAGTTGAGGGTATGGGAGGAGGATATTCCGAAGACGGCATTTCGTACATAGTATGGCCGTTACGAGTTTCTACTGATGCCCCTTGGACTCACCAATGCACCAGCTGTGTTTATGGATTTGATGAACCGGATCTTTCGTGAGTTCCTAGATCATTTTGTGGTCGTTTTTGTGGACGACATCTTGATTTACTCACCCTCTGAGGAAGGGCACAAGGAACACTTGTGAATAGTACTTGAGTTACTTAGAGCCCACAAACTGTATGCTAAGTTTGGAAAGTGTGAATTCTGACTGAGAAAAGTTAAGTTCTTAGGCCATGTAGTATCCGGAGAAGGGGTGATTGTAGATTCATCCAAGATAGAGGCAGTGTAAGATTGGGAGCCACCTAAGAATACTTTCAAGATCCATAGTTTCTTGGGGTTGGCCGGGTTTTACCGTAGATTTGTGAAAGATTTCTCTAGGCTAGCTTCACCGCTGACTAGATTGACGAGGAAAGGGATTAAGTTTGTGTGGAGTGAGACTTGTGAGAAGTCTTTTCAAAATCTTAAGGTTAGATTTACAACTGCTCCAATATTGATTATTTCGGAGAGGGGTTTGGGCTATTTGGTGTATTGTGATGCCTCACGGGAAGGATTGGGTTGTGTTTTGATGCAAGAGGGAAAGGTAGTAGCCTATGGCTTGCGACAATTAAAAACACATGAGAGGAACTACCCAACTCATGACCTTGAGTTAGCGGCGGTGATCTTTGCCTTAAAGACTTGGAGACATTACCTGTATGGTGAGAAGTTTGAGGTATTTTCTGATCATAAGAGTCTAAAATATTTGTTTACACAAAAAGACTTGAATCTGAGGCAGATAAGGTGGATGGAGTTTATAAAGGATTATGATTTTGAGCAACATTACCATCCGGGAAAGGCCAATGTTGTTGCCAATGCGTTGAGTAGAAAATCTATTAGCAACGTAGCTTGTATCGTCATCTGAGAATGGGAGATGTTGTGTGCTATTGGGGAGTTCGACTTGCATCTTGGCGAGTCCGTTGAGTCTACAGCCTTGTTTTCTATAGTTGCATAACCACCACTTGTGAACCGAGTGATAGAAGCACAAAAGGGTGACCTTGAGATAGAATCCCTTCGGGAGAAGATCTCTAGTGGGAAGGTGGAAAGAGGCTTGAATGTGTATCCCGACCTGAGTATGAAATACCGTGACTGTTTGTTCGTGTCGAAGTCTTGCCGAGAGGAAGTACTCTGAGAGTTTCGCCATTCACGCCTTGCGGTGTATCCAAGAGGCACGAAGATGTATCATGATCTTAGTCACCAGTTTTGGTGGAGAGCTATGAAGAAGGATATAGTCGTGTTTGTATCGAGGTGCCTTATTTGTCAAAAAATGAAGGCCGAACATCAAAGGCCAGTGGGTTTGTTGCAACCCTTACCTATAGCCGAGTAGAAGTGGGAGCATGTCACGATGGATTTTGTTGTGGATCTTCTGAGGACTCAACAGGGTAGTGATGCCATTTGGGTGGTAGTTAATCGGTTGACTAAGTCAGTGCACTTTATACCTATGCGCGTAAGTGACTCGGTAGATTTTCTTGCCGACTTGTACATTAGGGACATAGTAAGGTTGCACGGGGTTCCAGGGACGATTGTATTGGATAGAGATCCACGTTTTACGGCTCGGTTGTGGCAGAGCCTACAGAGTTCCTTAGGCACTAAATTGACTTTCAGCACTGCGTATCATCCTCAGACTGATAGGCAGTCCAAGCGCATTATTCAGATCCTTGAGGATATACTTCGGGATTGTGTCCTTGACTTCAAGGGTTCGTGGGAGAGGCACTTGCCCTTAGTGGAGTTTGCCTATAACAATAGCTTTCTATCGAGTATCAGTATGGCACCGTTTGAGGTCTTGTATGGCCGACCATGTAGATCTCTTGTGTGCTGGGCTGAGGTGTGTGATATACCTATGTTGGGTCCAGAGTTGGTCTGGGAAACGACGAAAAAAGTTACACTTATTTGTAAGAGGTTGGCTACGGCCTAGAGTTGCCAAAGGAGTTATATTGACCGTAGAAGGAGACCTTTGTCCTTTGAGGTGGGAGATCATGTGTTCTCAAAGATATCACTTAGAAGGGGTTTGATGAGGTTTAGAAAGAGTGAGGAGTTGTCCCTTCGATTCATTAGGCCTTTTGAGATCCTAGAGCGGATTGGGGAGGTAGTTTATCGTTTGGCTTTGCTGCCACAGCTTTCTGGAATTCATGACGTGTTTCATATTAGCATGCTTCGAAAGTATGAGCTGGATCCATCGCACGTGTTAGATTGAATTGACTTAGAGGTAGATGAGGATGCCTCGTATGAGGAGAGACCAGTAAAAGTCTTGGATACTTGGGAACAAGTCTTGCAGGGCAAGACGATTCCCTTGGTGAAAGTATTGTGGAAACATCATGAGGTTAAGGAAGCAACTTGGGAATGCAAGTTGAAAGTCCATAAGAAATATCTAGATTTATTTATTGATGTTTGAACTTGTAATGGACTTTTGTTATGTTAATAAAATATGAAAACATTGTATATGTTTTGGATATATGAGAACATTGTATATGTTGTGTATGTTTTGGATCCACGAATTTAATGAAACATTGTAACTGCTTTGGAAAATGTGGATTTAACTTCAATATTGGGACTCGTGTATCAAGTTGATGAAAATAGATGATCGGGGAGTGGGCCATGGTATTGGAATTGGTTATCTATCATTATTGTGTTTGGTTTAAACATAACTGTAAAACTTGATTTGAAATTTCGGGGACGAAATTCTTTAAGAGGGGAAGGTTATAGTGATTCCGGTTTTGACCCGACCCTCGTTGTAATCTGGATACAGGTTCCTTGGTATCGTACTGTTGAATATGTCTTGCTTATCTTCTTTTCCCTTAAACTTGGCTTTGGGATTATTGTGGTTGTATTTGGAACAGGTTGGTTGTTTGTTTTCCCAACTCTTGTTGCCCAAAATTTTGCTCTTCTGCTCGAGTGGCATTTCTTGCGCTCCGCTCGAGCGGGCTTTGCAAACTCTCACTACTTTTGCAAGTCCATAAAACTACAGGGAGAGTGTATTCTACGCTCAAGCGGCGTTTCCTACGCTCGAGCGGGTGTGCGCTCGAGCGATGTTCTCCTATCTACAAAACTACTAGACTTGTGTATTCTGAGCGGAACATCTTATTGTGTTAGACACTCGAGCGTCAACTCTTGTGCTCGAGTGGACTGTGTGTATATAAGTTCGCAATAGTACCTTTTTATATCGCTCTTTCATATATTTTTCCACCAAAACCCTAGATCTAGAGCTCTTCTCCCTAAAACTCACTCTCTCTCCACTTTTTCACCTAGAGTTTGTGGTTTCAACATCATAGTCTCATTAAAAAGGTAGAGCGTCTCAAGAGCTCCGTTTTGATCTGAGTAGAAGTTGGTTTTGGCATCCTTGAAGTTCTTTCATTGTTGCTTTGGTCATCTAAGCTTGAGGTAGGGACTCTTTACACATTCTGTGGGTTTTAACTTGGCTACTCCTTGGTGTGTGAGAAACATTGGGTTTTGATGTGATTTTAACAAACCTAGGGTTTGGGGTTTAAGTTCAAAAAAGGGGTTTCAAAAAGGGTGCCTTGGAAATAATCATGGGAATGAATATGAACTTGGGTTGTGTTAAAATAGATGATGTGGTGGTTGGGATGAGATTTGGAAGGAAATGGGGTTTTGCCCTAAAATGTTCAAGTAATTATTTTTCATAAATAATGAAATTAGAAATAGGAAAATGAAATTTGATAAATGTTTATATCAATGGTGAAGTTGGATGTGTATCATCTCCCATCTTTGGAAATTTGAATAATTTATTTGTTGAGAAGATTGTATATCTGTTTGGAAATATCTATTTTAGGCTATCGGTGGAGTATAACTATGATTGTTGTAGAAATTGTATGAGGATTAGGTAAATTAAAACTAATCTCTTGTTGATTGTCATTGAATATGACTATGTTTAATACATTGTATATGTATGATGTTTGGGAGGAGAAAGGAGACGTACTCCATGTTTGAGAGGAGAAAGGGAATGGACTCCATTGAATTAATTTGGCTTATGCGTCCAGGGTGAAAGTCCTGAAAACATTGTGTATGCATGGGTGTCGATTCCTGCGGGCGAAATTTTTGTAAAATGGCAAATTGAAGTGTTTGTGTATAATGGCTGTGTGGTAAGAAAACCACTGAGTTGTAATCTTAATTGGGTTGTCTGGGTAACAATGGATATGACTCATGAATTGAGGAGATCTGAAATGACTTGAAACGAATTGATATAAAATGGATTGGGATATCGTACTTGGCATAATATGGATTTGGGAAGAAGAGTTGTAAATGATTTTATTTTGAATATTAGCCATGTGCATCATGTTTATAACCTTGTTAAAGTTCATATATTGTGCTAGATTGTTTTTGCAAGGCTTTGGATCACCCTATTTGGGAAAAACTTTTTTAGGTGCCGGTGATATGCCTCCGCCAAGGCAGTAGCTGGGAGGATTGTGGAGGTAAGAGCTCACTTATGTTTATTTTTATATTCATCTGTGTACAAACCAAGAGTTTTATTTTGTATTGAGCTTCTGACTCGTTTTGTTGTAACCAAGTATCATCTTGGAAAGTTGTAAGTCCGTAGGACATTTATTTTGTTGATCATTTAGTTTGGTGCCACATGATATAGTTTCAGGGTAGAACTTATGAATGTGTAATGCATGTGTCCTTTTGTAAATGGAGCCTGATTAATGAAAGCCTAATACTATGTTTATGTCATTTTGTGTTAGTCTTTAGTGTTGAATTATTGTATTATTTTCGAGGCGTTACATTGACTTTTCAATTAGTACTCAATTCAAAATGACAGATCATATAAAGAGTTTGGCTCTTAACAACTTTAACATAATCAATAATATGTAGAAGTATTGAACAACTAAGAATCTGGTACATAGATTAATTTTTTTAGCATTAAATTTTTATAGACTTATTTTTAGCTATAAATTAATTTTTTAGCACCCTCAAAAGAAGCCTTACTAATAAGCCAGCGTGCCTAGTGTGCGCCCATCTCACTTTATTAGGCTCTTACTCATTGCTCTTGTGAGTACTTCAAAAATGTACTTATCCTTTAATTTTTCAAAATTAATATAATAAAATGAAAAATTATGATTATCAAATCAAGTTAATTTTTTTCATATATTATATATACGAAGGGCCTTATAAAATAAACGGTTTAAATTATCGAAATAGGACCCGTGGTGGGCTCCTCAAATCCGTCAAATTATCCTAAGTTGAGATTTGAACTTGAGAAATGGCCCAATCCATAATAATATTATGTGAACACATGAGACAGTACATTATAATAAGATTATAAGAGTAAATTACACTCACTTCTCTTGAAATTTAAAAAAAGAAATACAATTAGTTCCACACTTTTAACATTATTACACTAACCTCCCTTCTCATATGGTAAAAAGAGATGATAATATTATTTTTTTCATTCATATGACTAACAAATTACTGATAAAAAATAATTTAAGCGTTATATGCATTAAAATAAAAAAAGAAATTAATATAATTATGTTAAAAATGTAAATCTAATTATATTTTCTTCAAAGATTTCTAATTATATTTTCTTCAAACAGTCAAGGTGAGTGTAATTTACTCAAATTATAAGGGTAGGCATGGAAAATCTCAAATTTTCTACCAAACAAATGACCAAATGTCTCACTTGGGTGTGGGGTCTACAAAATTGCAGGCCCCACACCCATGTGAGACATCTGATTATTTGTTTGGTAGAAAATTTGGTATCTCTAACATTACCTGATAGGCATTATTGAGAGGAAAGCATTAATGTCTTGATTAGCAGGCCAAGAAAGAGTCAACAACACATGCATTGGAAAAGAGGTAAAGTTTCGTGATCAATATGTAAGAATATCCATAAAGTGGCCCATATGACACATGTTTGTTTTATTTATTTATTTATTTGTATTATATATATATATATATTTATTATATATATTTAATTAGTTTAATGGTTAATGGGTGACTGACGTCTATTCACTATCCCATATGGTGGTTTCATGAGACTTTACAACTTCCCTGATGGTGGGAAGGGAAGTAATAAGGAGTTACACTTGAATATGGGTCCAAGCCTATCTATATAAATGCCTATGATAGCCATCAAACATAGACGTTGTTTTGTGAATAGAATAGGTTTGAAACTCTGTTCCTTCCACTTTTCCCATATGGTTCTGTAAAAGTGTTCAGTGAGTGGGTTTGGTTTATACATTCAAGATTTGATCATTCAAGGATAAAGATTCAAAGGCTTGAACATCATGGTAGGATGTACTCTTCTTTCTGAATTAAAATTATTTTAATTCTCACAATTGGTATCAGAGCTTCCTTCTGTTTGTTGTTCAGCATTACTGTAATTTATGGAGGCCAAATCTTGTTAGATCATATTTTATTTTGTTTTCATTTATGCTATCTATATAATATAATGGTCTGATCACTAGCACACTACTGTGGCATAAGGAATCAGAGAACCAAAATTATTTTCAATTATTATTCTCAGTTTTGAGAATTCATGAAACTTGTTTATTTTAATTCTATTGTTTGAAATTGATTCTACAAGTGTGTAATGGTTTGGGGCATTTAGATTGGTTAATATCTATATGGGCATAAAGCATATCTTGCTGCGTAATTAAAGAAAAAAAAAAGGAGGAAGAAAGGATTGAATCACCAAATTGTTGTTGGTTTTTATTCATCATCTCTAATAATAGATTTTCAGTGGGATCAGCTTTATTAAAATCTAAATTTTATTCTTTAAAAATCTATTTTTCTTTCCATTGATTTAGTGAATTTATATGTGTAATAAACGTGGAAAGTAGCAAATAATCAACTTATATTGGGTTTTACTTGTGGAGATCACATTGATTTATAATTGCTTTCTTTATTTTGGACTTTTGTGATTATGGTTTTACTGTTGATCAAACACTATGCATTCTGATAACTTTATATGCATTAGACAATTAGTCATGTATATGTGGTTATGAGTAGATTAATATTTAGCCTTAACCTTTGAACCCTACGCCAGTTTAATTTATTGTTAAATATTATAGTAGGAATGACATGTTATGAAAGACAATTTATTGTAGTTGCATGTGAAAGTAATGAGCAAATTTAATTGCATTTCATACAGTGAATTATAACATGTTCTTTTATAATTTTTGAGATTCATTGGCATGTTATCTAAAATAATGTAATATTATATTACATGTATTGAGGTAATTATTTACGCATTGAAAATTCATGTGAAATAAGAGCATGTATACACTATGTGTTGGGCTTATGGAATTTATTTTGGTCCAATTTTTAAGCAAAATCTAGTATAAGGTTGAATTACATGCGTTTGGTCTTGGGTTTTTTCATGTGATATTACTCTGATTGTATGTATTATACATTATGTGCATTGACAAATTATGTATTTGTTGTGACTATAAGGATTTGCTCTCATTAATAAATTATGCCATATTTAAAAATTTTATTCTATTTTAAGAGTAGCCACAGCATCTTAAGACATAAAGATGTGATCCTTAGTATTTTGGTCACATAAAGTTAAAAATTAATTTGGCATTTTTTCATTGCAATTATGTTTTATAAATAATTTCTTGGTCCCACAGGAAAGTAATTATTTATGAAATTTAATTGGAATAAGATAATGGATTGGGTATTAAAGGGATTGAACACTCTAAACCCATAGGTATGAGTTTTCTTTTCCTTAAATATTTCGGAACCCATTAGTCTTATTATAAAGTAATAGCAAATCTAATATAGTTTAGTGACCTCTACCCAGAGGAAGGTTTAGATTTGTTACTGAATTTGACATTGGTTGATTCAGACTATAGCTATTGTTTCAAAGCATTAATAATGTTCTTGGTAATTGCAGTGATTTCTACCTCTATACTGTCTAATGAGTCTTCTTGTATTCCATTCTTGAACGGTGATAATTTTTCAGACTGGAAGGAAAAAATCCTTCAAACATTAGGGTGCATGGACCTCGATCTGGCACTCCGTGTGGATGAACCTTCTGAACCCATGGACGAGAGTTCCGCTGTAGAAAAGAATGCTTATGATAAGTGAGAGCGATCCAATCGCTTAAGCCTAATGCTCATAAAGTCACATATCAGCCAGAACATTTGGGGCTCAATCCCACCATCTGATAAGGTCAAGAACTACATGAGGGCTATTGAAGAGCAATTTGTTAGTTCTCACAAAGCATTGGCAAGCACCCTAATGAACAAACTATCAGGAATGAATCATAACAATTCTAGGAGTGTGCGTGAGCACATTATGGAAATGAGGGATATTGTAGCTCATCTTAAGTCCTCAGAGATTGAGAAGAAAGGTAATCTCATATCTCTTGTGTGTTATGAATCTAATTTTGTTAATACTCATCAATATGATTGGTGGATTGATTTGGGTTCTACAATTCACATTGCTAATACCATGCAAGGTTTCCTCAGCCTAAGGAAACCGACAAAAAGTGAACAACACATCTATTCGGGCAATGGGATGCGTTCGCACGTCGAAGCTGTTGGAACTTTCAGACTTGTTTTAAAAAATGGCTTTGCTTTGGATCTTGAAAATGCATTTTACATTCCATCTTTTTCAAAAAATTTAATTTCTATTTCTAAACTAGTACTGTTTAGATTCGAATTTTAGTTTGTTGGTGCAAATTTTAGTTTGTTTAAAGACTCTGTTTCTGTAGCATTTGGTACTTTAATTAATGGTTTGTACAAATTAAATCTAGATCCTGTTTTTGAACAAAATCTTTTAACCTTGCATGGTGATATTGGCATTAAGCGTAATATTGTTGATGAGTCCTCCTCTATTCTTTGGCATAGGAGATTGGGACATATCTCCATCGAGAGAATAAAGAGGTTCGTTAATGATGAAGTCCTTCCGACTCTTGATTTTACCAACTTTGGTATTTGTGTGGACTGCATAAAGGGAAAGGCATCAACAAGACCGAAAGAAGGTGCCAAAAGGAGTGAGGAAATTCTTGGAATCATACACACTGATATTTGTGGACCATTTACTCCACCTTGTCTGAATGGTCAGAAATATTTTATCTCATTTATTGATGACTTTACATGATATATGTATCACTACCTCTTGTTTGATAAGGCTGAGGCAGTTGATGCCTTTAAAGTTTATAAAACAGAGGTAGCGAAACAAACAGAAAAGAAAATTAAAATTGTGAGGTTAGACAGGAGTGGAGAATATTATGGGAGGTACACAGAATTGGGACAATTACCAGGTCCATTTGCTAAGTTCCTTAAGGAAGAAGGCATTATTGCACAATATTCAATGCCTGGCACACCACAACAAAATGGTGTTGCTGAAAGAAGGAATCGAACACTTATGGATATGGTAAGGAGCATGCTTAGTTATTCTAATGTGTTTATAAATTTATGGAGTGAAACTTTGAAAACTATTGTGTATATCTTAAACAGGGTTCCATCCAAGGTTATTTCCAAAACACCGTTTGAGTTATGGAAAGAATGGAAGCCAAGTTTAAGACACTTACACATTTGGGGTTGTCTAATTGAAGTGAGGGTGTATAATCCACATTTAAACAAATTGGACCCTAGAACAATTAGTGGTTTTTTCATAGGGTATGCGAAAAACTCCAAGGGTTACCGATTTTATTGTCCTTCAAATTCACTTAGAATTGTTGAAGCCAGAAATGCTAAGTTTATTGAGGAAGTTGACCCTAGTGGGAGTTACACTCGAAAGATAGAGTGGAAGGAATCACGGGATCCGGATACAACACCCATGAATATAGGTGAATTGGTTGTCTTTCAAGATAATCAACCCGATAGTCTTGAAAATCAACGAATTCAAGAACTTCCCCCACAAGAGGAACAAGTCAACATAGAGCCTGTAGCTCAAGTCTCTATTGAGACTACAGAATTAAGGAGATCCTCACGAGCTAGAAAGTCAGCAATTTCTGGTGATTATTTTGTATACTCAATGGAGTTTGATTTTGACATCGGACCTAAAGATGATCCTATTTCATTTTCCAATGCCATGAATAGGGATGATTCTAAATTGTGGTATGATGCCATGAAGGAAGAGTTGGAATCTATGGCTAAGAATCAAGTTTGGGACATTGTCGAGTTGCCTAAAGGAGTTAAAGCGGTTGACTGTAAATGGGTCTATAAGACCAAGAAAGACTCAAATGGAAATGTCGAACGATATAAAGCCAGACTCGTAGCTAAAGGTTTCACTCAAAGAGAAGGCATCGATTATCATAATACCTTTTCTCCGGTTTAAAAAAGGATTCATTTAGAATTATCATGGCATTAGTGGCTCATTTTGATTTAGAGCTATATCAAATGGATGTGAAAACGGCATTTCTGAATGGGGATCTTGAGGAAGAAGTATAAATGAAGCAACCTGAAGGTTTTTGTTTTGATAAAGATAGTCACTTAGTTTGCAAGCTCAAGAAATCCATATATGGACTAAAACAAGCTTCCCGACAGTGGTATTTAAAGTTCCACAATGTTATTACTTCATATGGTTTTACGGAGAATGTTGCGGACAACTGTATATACCTTAAGGGTAGTGGGAGCAAACACATTTTTATAGTTCTATATGTGGATGACATTTTACTTGCATCTAATGATTTGGGATTGTTGCATGATACTAAACAATTTCTTTCCCAAAATTTTGAAATGAAGGATATGGGTGAAGCTTCTTATGTCATTGGCATAGAGATTCACAGAGATGGGTCCAAAAGGACATGAGGACTATCTCATAAAGCCTCCATTGAAAGAGTTTTGGAGAAATTTAAGATGAGTGATTGCACTCCTAATGCAGGGCCCATTTTAAAGGGTGACAAATTCAGTTTAAATCAATGTCTGAAAAATGATTTGGAAAAGGAACAAATAGTTAGCATTCCCTGTGCATCTGCCGTAGGCAGCTTAATGCATGCTCTGGTTTGTACACGACCTGACATTGCATTTGCAGTTGGGATGCTTGGAAGATACCAGAGTAATCCAGGAATGGAACATTGGAAGGCTGCAAAGAAAATCATGAGGTACTTAAAGGGAACCAAGCACTACATGGTTACTTACAAGCATGTTGACTGTCTTGAGGTGGTTGGATATTCAAACTTGGATTTTGCGGATTGTCAAGATTCCAAAAAATCCATTTTAGGATATGTCTATTTGCTAGCAGACGGTGCTGTTTCATAGAAGAGCGCTAAAGAGACGATAATTGCATCGTCAACAATGGAAGCAGAGTTTATAGCATGCTTTGAAGCAACCTCACAGGCTACTTGGTTAAGGAATTTTATCACAGGGTTTCGAATTATGGATTCAATTTCTAGGCTATTAAAGGTTTACTGTGATAATTTGGCTGCGGTTTTCTTCTCTAACAATAACAAAAGTGGTAGCTGAAGCAAGCATATTGACATAAAGTATCTTGCTGTTCGAGACCGTGTTAAGAAGCAAGAAGTCAACATTGAGCATATTAGTACCGATATGATGATTACAGATCCCATGACCAAAGGTCTTTCTGTAAAGGTGTTTTCAAAACATGTTGAGGGCATGGGACTGATTGGTTAGCTCAATAATTTTTCTAGTTGTTGTTTTATTTTGTTTTGTCATGACATTTTGATTATTATTAGTGAAAAACATCATTTTGTGCACCTAAAGTATTTGTGATGATATGCAGTCCATTGGGACTATTGATCCATAGGGATCATTGGACCCAGAATAACTTATTAGAAGTTATTCATAAAGAATGACACCACATAAAGTTGAGAGTGTGATACAATGTAATACATGGAAGGAAATACTTAATTGATAGAGTATAACCGCCATGATTCGTGTATTATAACTCTAAGGTTTCTGTATTTTTCTTTAATGGCCATAATCAGTTTGTTAGTTACCCGACAGTCGACAACGTGTGTTATATGTGCCAAGTGTGAGAATGTAAGAATATCCATAAAGTGGCCCATATGCCACATGTTTTATTTATTTATTTATATTATATATAGATTTATTATATATATATATATATATTTAATTAGTTTAATGGTTAATGGGTAACTAACATTTGTTCACTATTCCATATGGTGGTTTCATGCGACCTTATAACTTCCCTGATAGTGGGAAGTTATAAGGAGTTACACTTGAATATGGGTCCAAGCCTATCTATATATATGCCTGTGATAGCCATCAAACATAGATGTTGTTTTGTGAATAGAATAGGCTTGAAACTCTGTTCCTTCCACTTTTCCCATATTTGGTTTATACATTCAAGATTTGATCATTCAAGGATAAAGATTTAAAGGCTTGAACATCATAGCAGAAGGTATTCTTCTTTCTGAATTAAAATTATTTTAATTCTCACACAATAACCTTGAAGTATGAAAAATGTTATGAAACCAGATTTATCTATTTATAATTTGTTAAAAATATATTTGTGTAGTGGAGATTAAATTTATGAAGTATGAATTCTATAAATAAAATGAATTTCAACCACTGATTCATTTTTCGGATAAATTCTAAATTCATAATTCTGAATTTGTAATCTTGCGGTTGTAATTTTTATTTCTCAATTGATGGATGAATTTAAATTTAAAAATGACCTTGTTCCACCAATGTTCGAAGTCGTTCAAATGTCCATAGTTTTGAATTTTGGGGCATAGTTTGGATGAATTTTCCTTTTGAAAAAGCCTCGAGACAAGTAAATTAATGGCATCCCTTAAATGGAAAATGATAGATCACTTTCATGGGAAAAAAAATGAACGAATATATATAGATATATAAAATCCAATTGATTCATTATATATCATATTAATATTTTATATTAGATCGATGTGGAATATAATACTTATGTAATTTTTGTGTGTGTGTGTGTTGGGATAGATCTTATCATTATAGTCCTGTTAATGGCAATCTATTGGGCTGTCAACATTAATAAAATTTTATATATAATATATCTTATAGGTTTGTTAATTTTCAGACTAAGAACTGAACCAATATATTGACAAAATTGAACAAACCCATGAAAAGAACTATGAAAGAGAAACAAAATTCATGTCAATTCTACAAATTCATTGAATATAGTATGGATAACCCATGAAAACAAAATTCATTTCTAAATCCATTCATATAATACTTTTCACACCACTATATACATTATAGCCTTTTTACCTCACAAATAAAATTGAGGCCTCGTTTGGCAACTCAATATTTTAGTATAAAAGTTTAAAAATCACTAAAAAAAAATTAAAAAGCTAACTTATACCAAAAAAAAAAAAAAAAAGTGAAAATTTTCATTTTCTATCTATTTTTTTTACATATTTTTCCTAAAAAAACCAAAAAGTCATTCAAACATACTAATTTTTTTACTTCATATTTTAGTCAAAAAATTTAAAAATTACTAAAATAGTCTGTTCCAGTGTATTTAGTATCCCCTCACGCTGTGTTTGGTTAGAGGATTTGGGAAGGGATTTGAAAATGAAAAGAGAAAATGTAGGTGAAATGAGAATAAAATATACCTATGTTTCACCTAATTTCACACACCTTTTTCCTTTGCATTTCCAAATCCCTCTCAAAATCCTCTAACCAAAAACACCATCAAAGTCATGGGTGTAACATGACTATGGCTGCAAACAGACAAGCTAATATAAAAAATAATTTTTTTTTATTAATTTTTTTTGGGACGGACCAATTGCTGTTGAGTACATCGATGAGGGTTGGAATGACAAAGCTCCACTGTTGCCCTCTGATCATTACTAGAAAGCTCAAGCTAGATTCTGGGCACTATTTGGGGCAGTGGTGTCCATCACGGATCTCGTTTCGATAATTCAAACAATTCATTTTATCAGACATTTTGTGTATTTCATTTACATACCAAAAAAAAAAAAAAAAAGTTGATATGATAATCATAATATATTCAATTTATCGTATTTGTTACCCAAAAAAAAAAAAAAAAAGATGACAATTGTATTTTTAAAAATAAATAATGTATTTTTTAGTAACAAAAGCGATAAATTGAATATGTTACGATTATCAAATTGATCTAATTTTGTATAAATGAAATACACGAAGTATTCGATTGAATGAACAGTTCAAATCATCAAGACGGGAGCATAGGACAGAATCCACCTCTTTTATAGAACACCATTTACCACTTTTCTTGATTTTTTCCCAAACAAACACAATTTATCCGTAATTGAATGGTGCCACATTAATACACTAAAAACAGTGGTCCAACATAATTAAACCTATTACAAAAAGATGCTACAATTATTAACAGATGAAATGCAGGTATATGATTTTGGGAGGAAGATACTATTTTCAAATGTAGAAGAAGAGAAAGAGGCAGCCAAGAAGGAATTCATAGAATGTCTCAGGTGTTAAAGGGAAAGCTTGGTGACAAGCCATACTTTGGAGGTCAAACCTGTGGCTTTGTAGACATTGCTCTTGTCACCTTTTGTTGCTGGTTTTACTCCTATGAGACCTTTGGCAACTTCAATGTAGAACTAGAGTGCCCCAAGCTCATTGCATTGGCCAAGAGGTGCATTGAAAAAAATGGGAGTGTTTCCAAGTCTCTTCCTCACCAACACAAAGTCTATGATTTTGTTCTAAATTTGAGCAAGAAGTTAAAAGCATGAGCATGTTAATACCACCGTATCGGCTTAATAAAAGTAGTTGGATCTTCCTATCATAGTGGATCTCTCTAGTCTAGTCTCATATGATGGAGAGTTAGGAGCCTCAGAATTGGCTATTGGACTTATGGTCATGTGTAATTTTTCCTTTGGTTTTTTGGTTCTCCTCTATGATTGTATGTGTTTGTTTTTGTTGTCTAGTTATTTGTAATAAAGAAACACTTTGTTGTGTTTGTGGCATGTTAGAAATGCTATTGTTTTATTTTGGCTTGAATAAGAATTTTCCAAATTGCATGTTGTGGAATGAATTTCAAAGCATGGACGTGTGACTTAAGAGTATATTGAGAGGACTAGAGAGAGAGATTTAAGTTATTAGAAATCAACTTTTTATCCAAATAATTGTTAACTTTTATTTTATAATCTCACATTGAAAAAAGAAGAAAAAAGTGAGTTGTTTCACTTATATAAAGTGAATCTTAGTAGTATAGTATTGTGTATACTTCAATTCAAAATAAGTTAAATTTTAAAATTAAAATAACATTTAAAAGTTTTAATTAATTAATTTTTGTATAAATTGGTTGGTCATTTGACCTAACCATTCACTGGTTTAATCGCAATTTCTCACACTGATTTTATTAACTTTTTAAACAATTAAGAAAAAAATTCATTGGCTAACTTCCATTTAACCATATAAAAATAAAATTCTAATTAGTTTATGATTTATTTTATAATCCCACATCAGGAGAAGAAGAAAAAGCAAATTTGTTTCACTATGTATATATTATATAAGGAAAATGAGATTTTTTGGGAGAAGCCTTTTAGGAGCTCCAAACCGTCATTCTAAAATTATTGATTTTTCTTAATTTTAAACTAAAAAAACTTAAACCCCTGAGATATTGATTTGTGATTATGTATCAATTTTAACCAGTAAATAGCAATCTCAATCAAACAATCAAAGACAAATTGACAAAACGATTTTACATGGAAAAACCACAATTGGAGCGCTTCCAATTGTGATAAAAAAAATCACGAGCAAAAGCCATAAAACAATCTACTAAGAAGACAAAAAGGAATTACACAAGTGTACCCTCAATTACTTAACGAATCCACGCCCGAATCGAACCGACCCCTATGTGCCTCTTCCAACCCCATCTTCACCTCAGAATTGTTTTGCCCAACATTGAATTCACAACGCCAATGTCAAATCCATGACGATGAGTCACTTCGGAATCCACCAAAGCTTCAAGCTCAATTTCCATGGAATTTACTATAGCGACCCCGGTCTTTTCCCATTTGATTATTGTATTTAGACTTATGTTCCGTAGATTTCCTTGTTGTTGTCATCCTTTAGGTCTATTTGATTGAGTTTTAGGATGTGTTGAACGTGTTTGGAGCAGGTTGGTTGAGCTTAGGAACCAAGCCCAGTTGCCCAAAATTTTGCTTGTCCGCTCGAGCGGGGGTTTGGCCGCTCGAGCGGGGAATACAACCTCTCAGTATTTCCTGTGTTGTGTTGGGCCCGGCGAGGATTGGCCGCCGGCGGGAGTTCAGGTGTGCCGCCGAGCGAGTTTGACGCCGGCGGGAGCTCAGTATCGAAAGTGCTAAGAGTGTGCATCCGCCGCTCGAGCGGGGGTTTGGCCGCTCGAGCGGGGCGACTGTTATAAAATGACGGGATCCGACTTTTTGGACCATTTTTCATCTTCCTCTTGATTCTAAAACCCTAAAACCGTTTTCTCTCTCTCCCTACACACCTTCTCTCTTAGGTTTGATCTACTTAGAGTGAGTTTCTAACCTAGATCCTTTATTAAAAAGATAGAGTGAGTCGAGGGCTTCGATTTAATCTGAAAAATTCTTGGTTTGGAGCACTTTGGATTTTGGATCATCATCTCTATCTTCTCCATTCGAGTTCTTTGCTTCGAGGTAGGGATTTCCTACTCCATTTATACGTTTTAATCCTAAGTACTGGTATTTTGATATGTGGGGGTAGTTTGGTAATTTTGGGAGAAACCCTAGGGTTTGACATAGATTAATTTATGTAATTAATTTAGGGAAGAATGTGGAATTGGGTTTAATTCATGAAATTGGGGGATTATGAGATTAATTGATGTAGTTGGAGAATTTAATCACTCATCTGTGAAATTGAGAGTTATGTGTTGCATATTTATTTATTGCTTGTTTAGAAATAATTGTTTTGGGCTATCGGTGGAGGATAGCCATGATTGTTGTAGACGTTGCATGTGGATTAGGCAAAAATTGAAACTAATCACTTGATTAAGTTGTTGAGTATAAAGGTTGGAATAATACATTAAATTTATGTATTGGTTGATTGTGTATATGACTTTATGTGTATATGCATTACTTGTGTATGGGAGGAGATAGGGGATGTACTCCACAGTTTAGGGGAAGATGGGGGATGTACCTCTAAACCGGTTAATGATTATGGGAAGATAGGGGATGAACCGGGGTTTGCTTATATCTTGGCGCCTATAGCGAGATCTGACTCATATGCTTATCTATTTGATATGATACATCACAAAAATGTGTATCAGTTGGGAAGTATGGAAGTGAATTTGATTGTGATTGATACAATACCAACATGTGTATTTGTTATGTTATATGAGAGATTTAACTTGATGTGTTATCCCTGTTGAATTGGAAAGATTGTTAATAAGAGATGAAACCCCGTTGAGCTATTTGGGCCAGGTTCTGAGCCATAGTTGGAAGATGAATTATGCCATAGACAAAGTGTCATAGGCAATGTAGACATTTGTGTTATGAAATTGTAATTGGATTATTTTGTGTTAACCATGTATCAGATGCTACTGCTTTAGTTAATTCATATGCTTGGTTTAGTATATTTCTACTGGGCTGTGGCTCACCCTGTATGGGAACTTCATTTTTCAGGTTCAGGTGGTTCACTACCTCTAAGGACTTAGCTTGTGAGGATTTGGACTTGAAGACTTGCTTTATATGTTTTATTGGTTTTATTTGAACTATGTAAACATTCAAGCCTAGGGCTTTATTTGTTTTGAGTTAGAACTCATGGAATTGTGTCCAAGTGTTGGCTTGGCAAGATGTAAGCCCGTAGGGAATTTATTTTGATGTTTTATTTTGTAATACTCTGATGAATGAAATAATATAATATTTTCTTTTAATAATGTATGTTATGTTTTATATTTAATGGGTTAAATTTTGAGGGCGTGACATTTACCAAAAAACAACTCTTTCTCTTTTTGAATAAACGAAAAGTTCACGGATCAATTGATCACTCTTAAATTATGAAGAAAATACTCAAAAAACAACCTCCAATATACAACTTTTTATATCTTGTTCCTCTCTGAAAATCTAGACGGCCCCAACCCTAGATGTAGCAAAAAACGCACATTATAGAAAATAGAATTGCGAAGATTGCTCGAACGCAACTTTTACCACTCGAGCGATGTGACTAAAGGCGGTGCGAAACATATAGGCTAACCGCTCGAGCGCAACTTTCACCTCTTGAGCGGTAAAACTTTCTTCTCTGAAGTTCAGGCCCTCTGCAAAAATACTAGATGGTTTGATCCGCAACATAGTCAGTGAAGTGGCAAACATGAAAGAATTAATATCACAAACTCCTCTGCAAAGCACAATTTAGGTTGGATTTGCATCTAAAAACTCATAGCTTCACTGAAATAAAAGATCAAGTAAAATTACAACTGAAAAGATTTTTGTCAAACGGAATTGCCAATTACAAAACCTAACATAAACCATTAAGAAAATTTCTATTAGCTAGCTTCCATTTACCTTTTATTTTACAATCCCACATCGGGAAAAAGAAGAAAAAGTGAATTGTTTCACTTAAATAATGTGAATCTTATATTCCCATTCATATAAGCAAAATGAAATTTTTAGTGAGAAATCTTATGATCGATATCTCATACTATTTTATTTATTTTCTTAATTTTAAACAATTAAGAAAATATCCATTGGCTAGCTTCCATTTAACTTTTATTTTACATTCCCACACAGAGATTTTGATTTTAAAAATTGTTAGGTTTTTATTCTTGCCAATCCCATGTGACAAAACTCCTTTCAGTTGTAATTGTATTCGATCTTTTATTTTAGAGAGGCTATGAGTTTTAGATGCGAATCCAACCTGAATTGTGCCTATGTAGAAGAGTTTTAGAAGTTAATTATTTCATTTTTGCCACTTCATTGACTATGCGAATCTAACCCGAATTGTGCCTATGCAGTCGAAGTTGCTTGTCCACTCGAGCGGAGAATCTTTGGTTCTAGAAGTTTGAACTGTCTGCAAAAGTACTGGAAGTTGTGTTTTTGTGCTTGAGTGGAACTTCCTGCACTTGAGCGTCAGTCCGCTCGAGCGGAGATCGCCGATCTATTTTCTATAAATATGTGTTTTAGTCTGATTTTAGGGTACGGCTTCCAGATCTTCTTCTTAGGTATTATGGTTTTCATCTGTAGCTTCTTTGCTAGTTTCTTTTATGTTTGTTTGAGTTTAACTCATGGTTTGAGAAGTATACATCAAAGGATTGTTTGTTTCATTCAATACAAAAGAGAGAGTTGTTCTTCGGTGAGTTTCGGGAAATTTGAGCCTAAAGCTTTGGTGGATTCTGGAATGACTCATCGTCGTGGATTCGACATCGACATTATGGATTCAATGTTGGGCAAGACAATTCTGAGGTGAAGACCGTGGTGGAAGAGGCATATAGGTGTTGGTTCAGTTCCAGTGTCGATTCGCTAGGTAATTGAGAGTGCACTTGTATAATTCCTTTTATCTTCTTAGTGGATTGTTTTGTGGCTTTGGCCCGTGTTTTTTTTTTATATCACAATTGGAGGTGCTCCAATTGTGGTTTTTCCACGTTAAAATTGTTGTGTCAATTTGTCTTGATTGTTTGATTGGAATTGATATTTACTGTTTAAAATTGACACATAATTACAAATCAATATCTAGGGGATTTCTAGATTTTTCAAAAATAATTTTGTATGAGATTTTGAAACTCTCATAATATCTCTTTTTAAAAGTATTCTTTTGTAATATATATATATACTAGAGATTGCCCGTGCCTGAAGGCACTATCTAATAAAATTCTTATATTACAATCTATGTGTTGCAAAAATGTTAACGACCATAAAAATGTTTTATGAAAAGTGTCTCAAAGTTGTGATCAAACAACCAAAAATGTTTAGGATCAATCAATCGATCTACAAAGGCTAGATGATTTTTCGTAAAACTACTCAAGAGAAATAATGTAGTACACCCAAACAAATATAGCCCTAAATAGTATATATATATATAAACACCAAAGTCAAGTAGTGTGTGGTTTAACTCTGTTACAGTCAAATTCACACGTGAAGTGAATTTAAAACATACATTACTTTTATTAACATTTGTTTTGTATATTATTTTTCTTAGTATTTTTTTATGTATGAAGTAGCTGACATTACTTGATAAGCCACTTTCTAGGTGAATCACCTCAATTTCGTAATTATTGTTCTTAAAAAGCAACTTGAAAAATCTAGAAATCCCCTAGATATTGATTTGTGATTATGTAACAATTTTAAGTAGTATATAACAATCCCAATCAAACAATTAAGACAAATCAACACAACGATTTTAACGTGGAAAAACCACAATTGGACACCTCCAACTGTGATTAAAAAGCCAAGGGCAACAGCCACAAAACAATCCACTAAGAAGATTTAAAGGAATTACACAGGTATACTCTCAATTATCTAGCAAATCCACGCTTAATTGAACCAACCTCTATGTGCCTCTTCAGGCTCGAATTCTTCAGAATCCACCGAAGAACAACTCTCTCTCTCTCTCTCTCTCTTGTGTATAACAAACAAAACCTTTGATGTACTCTCTTTAAACCATGAGTTGAATACTCAATAAAACATCAAAGAAAACTAACAAAATATCCCCAGATATAAACCTTAATATCCAACAAGAAGATCTAGATGAATTAATTTAGTTTTGGGAGAAAACCAACTACTTATAGAAAACAAAAGTAATCATAGTTTTGAAAGAAAACCAACTTCTTAAAGAAAATAAAAGTAATCCTAGTTTTGAAAGAAAACTAACTTCTTATAGAAATCCTTGTCAACCGGGATTGCAAAGAATAAAACCTAACACAACTAATATGCTATTTCTAATATTTTTTATTTATCCATTAAATTAGAGCTACACTTAATAAAATAAGGGGAGAAATGATGGGAAGTGGTCAATCGTATATGTCCCAAAAAAAAAAAAAAATTAATAATAATAATTGGAAAAAGAATTCACACCAATAAAAAAAATCTCTTCTAATTTTATATGTAATGATATGACAAATTACATATTAACTTTTGATTTATTACAAATTCAATCATGTAACTCAACTCCATTGCGATGTCATTGCAAATGAATTGTAAATTCCAAAGTGCAAGCCTTTAACATTAATCTGGAAGAGTTACCCTCTATCTTTTGTAAACAAAATTCTTGTTCTTTTAATTAAAATTCACCAAGAAATAGATAATTAAATGAGTTACCCTCTATAATTGGGAAGATCCCAAAACTAAATTAAATACAACAATAATTCCATGTACGCATAAACATCACAAAAACATGCATACAAAATCAATATGCAAATTGATTCTAGGTAATGTGAAGACTACAACCATAATGAATTTAAACCACATTAATTTTTCTATATATAAATTACGAAATGTATTGTAGTGCTCTTAATGGTTCCATTCAGCAGAGCACCATTTGGGTCTAACCCCAAATAAGACTTCAGCTACATATTTAGCAGTCCTTGCCAGTTCCTTGATGTTGTATTGGGATATTAAATTTGTGGAAAAATAAAAATAAAAAGAAAGAATAAGTGAACAAAGTAAAAGCTCATTGCCAATCTAAGATATCACTGGATCCATGACTTGAACGTGACATGAGTTGATCTCATAATGATCAATGCAAATGTCTCAAATATGCATATCAAATTTTCAATGGACTATTACATCTGGAACCTAATAATTTTTACCATTTCAAAATTTTAGTTACATCCACATTCTCCATTTTTATCTGTACATCAAAATACACCTAAATTCCAAGGAACTGATAAAAAGATATATAATCAATTACAAAAATTGGAAAGAATGGCCAAGATATCGTGCATGATGAATAAATTACCATCAACCAAATGAACATTACAATCAAATTCAAAATCCAGAATAAATAACCCAATTGAACCAATTAAAAAAAGATGAATCTTCACCATTAATCAATAAAAAGTATGATGAATCTGCAGCAAAATTCAGTGAAACAAAAAAACCCAGAACTTACAGAACATGAGATAAGACAACCCAACCACGCATATGATCAGATAAACAATCCACTTCTTGGTTTCCTCAGCCAGGTCCCGAACCGTCACAGTCGGCTTTTGGGTGCTCATTTCGGACCCCAAGATTCAATCTTTCACACCACAAGACTCATCAAACATACATAATAATCAATGTTCCTCCCTATAACCCTCAATTCTCTTTCAATCAATGTTCCTTCCTATAACCCTCAATTCTATAACCCATATGAAAAAAAATTCAAAAAGAAACACTAAAATTCTGAAACCCATTTCCCAAAAAGAACATATCAAACCTATCACCAAACTCAAGCAAGAACCAAAAATACTATAACCCGAATCCAAGAGGAGAGAAATCCACAAAAATATCATGGATTGTAAATTTGTAAGTTGTAGTTTACCTCTAAATGGTTGCAATGTCGTCGAAAGAGGAGAGAGGCGAAACAGAAGGGCGAGAGAAGAGAGTATGAAAGAGGGAGCATTTCTCTGAAATGAGAAAGAGGGAGGATTTGGATAGAGATGAAAGAGGAGAGAGTTTGATGAGCGTGGGCTTGGATGGGTGTGTTTTTAACTTTGAAATTTGGAAAAGTGAGGTGCGAGGATGGGTGATTGCAATGTTTGTGTCTCTTGGGTGGGAAGTTGCAGAGTGAGTAAGAAGGTTTTCATATCTACCGTCCATCTTCAAGCATCAATAAATCATAACCGTTAAAATGTCTTAGTAGGACAATTGTCTCTAAGATAAATTCAAAAACCCTCTTCCCTTATTATATAGATTGATAATCTCAACGTCACTCTTACTGCTCCTTAGTAGAAAAATTATGAGATAATTATGATAATTTTAAATTTATATTTAAAACTTATAAATCATGGGATAGATGATTATAATTTTAAATTTATATTGTGTCAATTTTAAATTTAAATTAATAGATTTTTTTTCATATTTAGTGACAATTTAAATTTTAATAAAATAAAATTTAAAAGTTTTAATTAATTAATTTTTGTGTAAACTTGTTGGTCTTTTGACCTAACTGATTAAGCTAAATCATTTTTGGTTTGAATGATTTGCTAATTTAACCATGATTTTAGCAGTTTCACCAAAATATATTGGTTAAATTTGTTTGATTCGAAATAAACTAAAGAACTGAGATTGCTTGATTAGAAATAAACTTCTCGCCCAAACAATTATTAATTTTAATTTTACAATCTCACATCATGAAAAGAAAGAAAAATTGAGTTGTTTCACTGAATCTTATAAGAGGGCTTTGTGAGAGAAGCCTTCTACAAGCTCCAAACATTCATTCTAAAATTATTAAATTTTCTTAATTTTAAACAATTAAGAAAATTTCCATTGGTTAACTTCCATTTACCTTTTATTTTGCAATCCACATTGAGAGGGAAAAAAAAAAAAGTGAATTGTTTCACTTACATAAAGTGAATCTTATGCTCCCATTTATATAAATTATTAAATTTTCTTAATTTTAAACAATTAAGAAAATCCCATTTGGCTAGCTTCTATTTAACTTTTATTTTACAATGTCATACCAGGAAAAGAAAGAAAAAGTGAATTGTTTCACTTACATAAAGTGAATCTTATACTCCCATTTCTATAAGCAAAAGGAGATTTTTAGTGAGAAACCCTATGATCAATATCTCATACCATTTTTTTTTTCTTAATTTCAAAAAATTTAAAAAATCCCCATTGGCTAGCTTCCATTTATTTTTATTTTACAATCCCACATAGGGATTTTTTATTTTAAAAATAATTTTGTATGAGATTTTGAAACTCTCATAATATTTAACTTTAAAATAATTACAATCACACGTCGATAAAAGAAAGAAAAAACGAGTTGTTTTAATTATATAAAACGAATCTTATACTCTCATTTAATATTGTAGCATTGTGCATGTTTCAGTTCAAGATGATTTAAATTTTAAAATAAAATTTAAAAGTTTTAATTAATTAATTTTGTTGTAAATTGGTTGATCATTTGACTTAGCCATTTAGGTTGAATCATTTTTTTTTTTGACTGATTCACTGGTTTAATAGTGGTTATAGTTGTTTTATCAAAATACATTGCCTAGACTTGTTTAATTTGAAATAAACTAAGATTGACCTTATCAAAAATTGAACGACCGAAATTAATTAATTGAAAATGAACTTCCCGTCCAAAAAACTGTTAACTTTTATTTTACAATCCCAGATCAAGAAAATGAGGAAAAAATGAGTTGGTTCACTGTATAAATCTTATGCTCCCATTTAATAGTGTAGCGTTGTGTATGTTTCAGTTCAAGACAGTTTAAATTTTAAAATTAACATAAAATTTAAAAGTTTTAATTAATTAATTTTTGTATAAGTTGATTGGTCCTTTGACCTAATTGATAGGGTGAACAGTTTTCAGTTTGATTGATTCGCTGGTTTAACCGCGATTTTAGCTATTTTCTCAAAATATATATTGGTTATATTTGTTTGATTCAAAGTAAATTAAAGATTAAATAGCTGAGATTGCTTGATTCAAAATAAACTTGCTGCCCAAACAATTGTTAACTTTTATTTTACACAATCCCACATCGGGAAAAGAAGGAAAAAGTGAGTTATTTCACTTATCTATATATTATATAAGGAAAATGGTGTTTTTAGTGAGAAACTTTGTGAGAGTTTCAATATCTCATACTAATTTCTTGATTTTCTTAATTTTAAATAATTAATAAAGTTTCCATTGGCTAGCTTTTATTTGATAATCTCACAACGGGAGAAGAAGAAAAAAAATGAGTTGTTTTACTCATATAAAAGGAATCTTATACTTCCATCCCATTTAGTGAAGAGCCTTGTGAGAGTTTTCATATCCCATACTAATTTTCTTGATTTTCTTAATTTTAAACAATTAAGGAAATCTTCATTGGCTAGCTTTTATTTGATAATCCCACATCGGGAAAAGAATGAAAAAAATTAGTTATTTTGCTCATATAAAGTGAATCTTATACTCTCATCCCATTTAATATTGTAGTGTGGTACATATTTTAACTCAATATAGTTTAAATTTTAATTTTTTTAATTAATTAATTATGACCTAGCCGATTAAGCAAAATCATTTTTGATTCGATTGATTTGTTAGTTTAACCGCGATTTTAGCGGTTTTATAAAAATAATTGTTAACTTTTATTTTATAATTCCACATCAGAAAAAGGAAAAGAAAAGAAAAGTGAGTTGTTTCACATATGTAAAGTGAATTTTAATAGCGTAGTATTGTGTATACTTCAATTCAAGACAGTTTAAATTTTAAAATTAAAATAACATTTAAAAGTTTTAATTAATTAATTTTTGTATAAGTTGGTTGGTCATTTGACCAAACCGATTAGGCTGAACCATTTTGTGTTTGACCGATTCGTCGGTTTAATCACGATTTCTCATGCTGATTTTATTAATTTTAAACAATTAAAAAAAAATCATTGGCTAACTTCCATTTAACCATATAAAAATAAAACTCTAATTAGTTTATGATTTATTTTATAATCCTACATTGAGAGAAGAAGGAAAAGCGGCTCAAACATAACTTCCTTCGCTTGAGTGGGCGCTTGGAACAAAATGTCACAATCTTACTCTTTAGGGAATTTCATCCTCGAAATGGCATTCACTCCCAATCTAATAACAAAGTATGGCAACAAAACATATTTATCAATCTTTCGCAACTCCCAATCAAACGATACGTCAATTTAGAATCAAAACAAAGACAAGAGAGGCTTGGAAAAATAATAGTCCATTTTCAATTCATCATATACAAGGAAGAGTAAAGATGCAATTAAATCACAAATTTCAAAACAAGTCTAGATACTTCTCACGGACCTTAGCTTCACGCTCCCACGTAGTTTCCTGTACACCATGATGATGCCATAACACCTTAACCAACGGAATTGTTTTACCTCTTAAAACTTGCTCTCTAGTATCTAAAATTTGGATTGGTCTCTCTTCATAAGACACATCTTCATCTATTTCAAGCCCCGTCCAATCTAACACATGAGAGGGATCGGGTTTGTATTTACGAAGCATAGATACATGAAACACATCATGGACTCTGGAGAGTTGTGGCGGCAATGCAAGGCAATATACAACTTCTCCAATTCGTTCAATGATATAAAAGGGGCAGATGAATCTAGGTGCTAGCTTTCCACTCCGGCCAAATCTCATCAACCATTTTCTAGGAGATATCTTCAAAATGACATGGTCACTGACTTCAAAAGATAAGGGTCGTCTTCATTTATCTACATAACTCTTTTACCGGCTTTGAGTTGTGACCAATCTTTTCCGAATAAGGGCTACCTTCTTTGTAGTCTCATGAGCTAAATCTAGGCCTAGTAAGGGTGAATCTCCTACCTCGGTCCAACACACCAGTGATCTACATGGATGCCCATATAAAGCTTTAAAGGTGCCATCTTTATACTAGCTTGATAGTTATTATTATAAGCAAATTCAACTAAGGGTAGGTGCTTCTCTCAAGACCCCTTAAAATCTAGCACACATGCCCTCAACATGTCTTTCAAAATTTGAATAGTATATTCAGATTGCCTGTCAGTTTGTGGATGGTAAGCAGTACTAAAATTCAACTGGGTACCCAAGGCATTCTGAAGACTCTGCCATAGTCTGGCTATAAAGCGAGGGTCTTTGTTAGACACTATACTCACTGGAACCCCATGGAGGCGAACAATCTCCCAAATATAAAGTTCAGCTAAAAAATCTATAGAATCCCCCATACTCATGGCAAAAAAGTGGGCTAATTTGATAGCCTGTTGATGATTAACCATATGGCGTCATTACTTCTTTGTGTTCTAGGAGGGCCTACAACAAAATCCATGTTGACATGCTTCCATTTCCATTCAACAACTAAAGATGTTGGAGTAGTTTTGTAGGCCTTTGGTGTTCGGCTTTGACTTGTTGACAGGTTAGACACTTTTCACACCCCTCCACCAAAATTGTCGACTGAGGTCATGATACATTTTGGTGCCTCCCGGATGCACAGCTAGATGAGAGTGATGGAATTCCAGCAAAACTTCATCCCTTAAAGAAGTGGGCACAAAAAAATGGTTGTGGTGACGAATACTAGAGTCCTTATAAATATTCAGACTCTTTTCCTCCTTCCTTTAGGAGATTCTTTCTCTAATCACATCCACTTCTGGATCACCTAGCTGTGCTTCTAGTACTTGCACAACAAGAGTGGGTTGTGCAATGATGATGAATAGGGTAGCTTGTCTCGAGGACTCACGAAGCTTCAAGTCAATTTCATTGGCATCTCTCATCATCTTACATTCCCTCATAGCTAAATTAGCCATAGTACTTATGGATTTCTTGCTCAAGGCATCCGTTACAACATTAGCCTTACCGGGGTGGTAATGTATTTCAAAGTCATAATCTTCCGAAAATTCCATCCACCTTTGTTGACGTAGATTCAAATCTTTTTGGGAGAATAGATAATTAAGGCTCTAATGATCGAAGAAGACTTCAAAATTTTCACCATACAAATAATGTCTCCACAGTTTCAAAGCAAAAACAATGTCAACAAGCTCTAAATCGTGTGTTGGGTATCGTGAGTTTTCAATTGGCGTGAACCCTAAGCCACCACCTTACCCTCTTGCATTAAAACACATCCTAACCCCTCTCTAGAGGCATCACAATAGACAGTATATCCCAGGCCGCATTTTGGAATGGTAAGAATAGGAGCGGTGGTCAATCTAAGCTTTAGTTCTTGCAAAGAATTCTTGCAAGCTTCACTCCAAATGAATTTCATTCCCTGGTGGATCAATCTAGTCAATGGTGATGCTAAGGAAGACAAGTTCTTTACAAATCGGTGATAGCAACCGGCTAAGCCCAAAAAACTACAAATTTCTAAAGCATTTTTAGGTTGTTCACAATTCTGAACAACTTCTATCTTTGAAGAATCCACCATAACTATCTTCGGAGACTACATGGCCTAAAAACTTCATTTCTGAAAGCCAAAACTCACACTTCTCATATTTTGCATACAAATGATGCTCTCTAAGAAGTTGTAAGATGGCGTGAAGATGCTTGTCATGCTCCTCCTCAGAGGGTGAATAGATAAGAATATCGTCTTCAAAGATGACCACAAATTTGTCAAGAAACTCTCGAAAGATTCTATCCATTAGGTCCATGAATGTGGCTGGAGCGTTAGTCAAACCAAATGGCATAACCAATAACTCATAATGACCATATCAAGTGTGAAAAGTGGTCTTTGGAATATCTTCCTCCCTAACTTGGATTTGGTGATAGCTCGACCATATCTCAATTTACCATGAAAAATATATGAAAAAAATATTTGTCAAATAAAGGTAAATATCACCATTCAAATAATTGGGCTATTATGGAGACACAATCTTTATATTTCTAACAAAAATCTCAAAAGCTTTTAATTTCACGAGTCTCAAATCAAAATACATCTCAATCTCATAATTCAATCATAAATTTAAAGAATTGAAAGTTAATTCCATTTGAGCATATCATTGTTCAATTTCAAGAATTAGGGTTTTTATTAAATTTGGGCTTTCGTCCCCTCCAAAATGTAAAATGCTATTTTTCAACTAAGGTTTTTGTAATCCACAACATTAATATAAGTTTTAAGAAAACATAGGAGAAATTCCATTTTAAGATCAAAAACCAATTTTTGTAAACTCAAACATCAATCATAAAACCAATGTCACAATAATACCAAATAATCATCCTCAAAGTAAAGAGATATAAAGTTAAAAGCAATCCTATCTCCAAGATGTGAGTAGAGATGCTAGATCAAGAGGATTCTTTAAAAAATCCAAAAATTCAATGGGTTAAAAATGTTGATCTTCACATGTTCTTCATCTTTGATACAAGATCCATGGTGTATTGTTGGTGAAAAATAATGAAATCAAGGTTTTACTACAAAAATAGTTAAAGATCACACTTTGACAAAAAAAAAAAGATCTCACTTTTATTGGAAGTGTGATAAAAAAAATTATATTGATATTTTAATCACACTTAATTTGATTGAGTGTGATAATATTTATTTTTTATGTCACTTTTCAATTAAGTGTGATTATATATATATTTTTTAATCACACTTTCTAATTAAAAGTGTGATTATATATATACTACTACTTTTTAATCACACTTTTTAAACAAGTGTGATTATTTATATATTTTTTAATCACATATTCTAATTAAAGTGTGATTGTTTATATAATTTTTAATCACACCTTTTAATTAAAGTGTGATTATATATACACTACTACTTTTTAATCACACTTTTTAAACAAGTGTGATTATATATATATATTTTAATCACACATTCTAATTAAAGTGTGATTATTTATATATTTTTTAATCACACCTTTTTAATTAAAGTGTGATTGTATATACACTACTACTTTTTAATCACACTTTTTAAGTAAGTGTGATTATATATATATTTTTTAATCACACATTCTAATTAAAGTGTGATTATTTATATATATTTTTAATCACACATTTTAATTAAAGTGTGATTATATATGCACTACTACTTTTTAATCACACTTTTTAAACAAGTGTGATTATTTATATATTTTTTAATCACACCTTTTTAATTAAAGTGTAATTGTATATACACTACTACTTTTTAATCACACTTTTTAAGTAAGTGTGATTATATATATATATTTCTGTCTCTATCTCTGTCTCTCTTCTCTTTCTCTCTCTCACTCATTACTCTTCTCTGTCTGTCTGTCTGTCTCTCTCTTTCTCTCTGTGTCTCTGTCTCTCTTCTCTTTCTCTCTCTTATGCATCACTCTTCTCCAAATGCATGCATTCTGTCTTTCTTTGTTTATGTCTCTAGCTCTCTTCTCTTTCTCTCTCTCACTCATCACTCTTCTCTGTCTATCTGTCTCTCTTTCTCTCTGTGTCTCTCGCTCATCTCTCTTCTCTCTGTGTCTCTCTCTCGTTTATCTCTTTTCGCTATTTTTTTTTCTCTCTCTCTCTTTGTCTATCTCTTGAACATCTTTTGTTTCTCTCTTTTTTTTTTGTCTCTATCTCTCTCTCTCTCTCTCTATTTTTTCTATGTCTCTCTCTCGTTAATCTCTTTTCTCTTTCTTTCTCTCTCTTTTTGTTTATCTCTTGCTCATCTCTTGTTTCTCTCTCTTTTTCTGTCTCACTCTCTCTCTATCTCTTTCTCTCTTTGTCTATCTTTATCTCTTTCTCTCTCTGTCTCTCACTCATCACTTTTCTCTTTCTCTGCTCACCGTCTGCTTGTCTCTCTCTCTCTCTCCTCACCGTGTTCGCCTTTACTAATTCTCTCCATCATCTCTTCTCTATTTATTGAGCTCCCTCTTGATTTATCGATCCAACCATATTGGGGACCCCGGCGGTGATTCTCAAAGACCCCCACCTCCACGTAAATGAGAGCAAGAGTGAAAAAAAAAAATAAATAAATTTTTTTGAACCAATCAGAAAACAGTGAGGGTGGTGGGGGTCACTCCCACTGGGGGTCTAGGGCATTTTTCTTATCGATCCACTACAAGAAAATGCACTTTTAGCGACCACTTTGTCTCTTTCTCGCTCATCACTTTGTCTCTATCTCTCTATCTCTCTTCTCTATCTATCTCTCACTCATCTCTACCTCTCACCACCCATCTCCTCTACCACATTTACCGCTATTGCAAATGCCATTTCACTACCACCACTACTACCACTGTTGTCACTCCACCTCTACGATTACCATTACTACCATCATCGCCACCATTCCACTGCCACCACTACCACTACTACCACTACTATTACCATTACCTCTCCTCCACCACTGCCACTCTATCTTCTCTGTCTGTCTCTCCCTTTCTCTATGTGTCTCTGTCTCTCTTCTCTCTCTCACTCATCACTCTTCTCTGTCTGTCCGACTCTCTCATTCTCTCTGTGTCTCTGTGTCTCTTCTCTTTCTCTTTCTCACTCATTACTTTTCTTTGTCTGTCTGTCTGCCTCTCTATTTTTCTCTGTGTCTCTCGTCCATCTCTCTTCTCTCTATCTCTTTCATCTATCTTCTTTCTCTGTCTCTTTTATCTCTCGCTCTCTCGCTCATCTCTTTCTGTCTCTCTCTCGTTTATCTCTTTTCGCTTTTTCTCTCTATCTCTCTATATATCTTTTCACCTATTTTTCATCTTCCTTTCTTTTCTTTTCTTTCTCTCACTCATTACTCTTCTCTCCCTGTCTGTCTATTTGTCTTTCTCTCTCTCTCCCACCATGTTCGCGTTGCTCATTATTTTCCTTCGGTCTTCTCTGTTTACTGAGCTCCCTTTCGATTTATCGATCCACTACAAGAAAATACACTTTTAACACCACTTTGTCTCTCTCTCGCTCACCACTCTTTCTCTCTCTCTTCTCTATCTGTCTCCCACTTATCTCTCTCTTTCACCACCCATCTCCTCTACCACATTCACTACTACTGCAAACGCCATTTCACTACCACCACTATTACCACGGTCGCCACTTCACCACTACGACTACCATTACAATATTTTTCATAAAATATTACCCCTACTTCTACCAAATAAAAAATAATAATAATTTTTTTTTCATTAAAAAAAAAATGAAACAAATAAAATTTCAAGCTTAGTAACTAAAATAAAATATTTTTTTTTAAAAAAAATTTATTTTAATAAAAAATAATTTTTTTTATGACGATAACCGCTATCGCAAAAAATAAATAAATTAAACAGTGTTATTTTATTATTTATTTTCTTTTTTAAAAAAAAGAAGATTTTGATTCTTTCTTCCCCCTTCCCCTCTTTTTCCATTCCCCCCCCCTTTTTTTTCCCATTCCCGCTCTGTTCCCCGCCGCCCGCCCAAAACCAAAAAACCCTAGTCTCTTCTTACCCCTCCCTCTCTATCGATCGATCGAGCGGCAGCAGACGACGGAGAGCGGAGAGAGAGAGAGAGGCGGAGAGATGGTATGCGGCAACACATTTCCGAAGACCATCTGCTCAATCTGCTACGAAGATCTCAAACCCATCGTTGAAGACCTTCAATCCATCTCCATTTACGGTCACGTCTTCCACGAGCTCTGGTCAGTCATCACTCATTCTTATTTCATATATATATATATATACACACACACTCATTCACATTAATCAATTGAAAATTCTGTTATTTACCTTCGTAAAAACCCTAGCATTCAACAATGGTTCGAGTACTGTTCAAATGGGAAGAAGAGAATTTGATGTTTGAAATTGTTGATTTTAATTAACATCTTCCATATTACTCATTCAAAGATTACATCTTCCATATATTTGAAATTGTTGATTTTGGTTTAGTATTTGATGTTTCTTCGGATTTGGATAACGACTATAGAAGAATACTGCTCTAACCTTAATTAACCATACCTAAACTGGAGTTTCTAAATTTGAAGGACCTAATATTATCTTTGCTACAACTGTAAATGCCCATAATACAAATGACCTTTGCCTTCTCCTTGTTTATTGACTGGTCTCACATGTGGCTCTTAAAACGAATACAACTGGCCACTAATCGTGGTCGTTAAATTTTGCTGTGATAATAGGCAAAATCATTGTCAATTTCATCACGTCATGACATGTCAAAACTGAGATAATTGCCTTAGTAGTTACCACCTGAAAGTATCTATGTTTGTCCCCTAAATGTTTAAGCATTTGGTTCTCAATTGTTTTCTTTATAACAAGATAAGGTTTTAATTTTTTACACCAAAATCAGATGTGACCCAAACCAATTGTCGACAAAATGAAACAGGGACCTACTTGAATGAGGAGGGTACTAGATTTTATCATCACATCATGACTTATTGTTCTTGAATCCTCTATAAATATTATACTACATTATTCATGAATAGAGCACAAGAATTACACAAGCCCAAACAGGAATGTTAATCTGAAAGCTAGCTTTACAAATCTATTATGTGTGAGTTACACTATACAAATTGAATTTAATCTGAAAGCTAGCTTTAGAAAAACATCATATGTGAATTGAATTTATTATGTGTGAGTTACACTATACAAATTTAAATCTATACAAATTTGAAAGGCATGTTGGGCTTTTCTGCATTTTTTTGTTTTAATTATTTCTGCAGCAGTTGAAAAATCTTTGATATTGCTTTTGCTAGGAAAATTATCTACTAATTAGTTAGGAATTGCGTTCAAATGTTCAATTTGAATTTTATTTGTTGTGGATTCATATGAATCATGAATTTGAATGCTTCCATTTGTTTTTTTGTTTTTTTTTTGTGTCCTGCAGGTTATATGGAGAAGTCAAACCTTTGACCTGAAATTTTTGGTGTTAGGATCACTATCTCTTGTTCACTCTCTTGCTAGCAGTGCTCACATCAGTTTTGGTTTTACTCTTAGATGGCTACTGTTCGCTAAGGTAAGCTCTTTTATAAAATGTTGAGAAATGAGAATTTGCTGAGAAATGAAGAAGAAATGGTTGAGTAGTGGAATGTGTATATATGAGCAGATCAAGTGAAGAAAAAGAAAGAAAATAGAGCTTCAAAGAAGAAGATGAGAAATAATTCTTATTTTCTGCAGATTCAATACATCACAACTTCACATAATATATTTCTTGAGTTTCTCATCTCTCTCACACCCCTTTTTATAGCAGATTTTGTCTCACATAACAATTCATAGCTAATTAACTGCCAGTTGGTTATACTACTAGTAGGGTTTTTTCTTTTTCTTTTTTCGGTTGATAAATACCTCTAGTTTGTCTTCTCTTCATTTGCCATGTCATGTAACAACCCAACAACTAAGAATAGTTCTATCAATTTGTCATGTCATGAAACGATTCTATTAATTGAGTTAAGCCTAATACTGAAACCTGGAAGCAAAAAAAAAGTTTTATTTGGCAAAGAGTTCTGTCTACTCCATTGTCACCAGGAGTGGGTTAACTAAGACCATTTTGAGCAGTTAATATCATTGAATAATGAGTCTATTCATCATCATAAGGTATATTACATGATATTTTTTGTGTATCTATTGTTAATAGGGCAACAAAAAATCTTTGCGTGTTAATGAGCCATAGTTTCAAAAGCATTGGAAGCTTTAACTTGTTTTGAAGAAATATAATTTTTAATATGATCATCAAGGTGGAATTAACTTACATATCATCTTCTTAAATGATACTTGGCAATATTATTAAGGTCGGACTCTTGGCCTCATGGTGACTTGGGCTTGTAAAGGTGTCGTACAATGTGTTTAAACACCATTGGATGCATTACCTATGTGCTCCTTTTTGTTTATTACGTCTTTTCTTTTCTATCATTTATATGAATTGAATGTTGTTTGTAAGTTTGTAGTTTCTGCCTTGTAGGTTGAGCAGTTGCATAAAATTTTTAAGCTTTGTGGCTCACCCTCTGAGGAATACTGGAGAAAGTCAAAGTTGCCTCATGCTACCATTTTCAAGCCCCAACAAATTTTATAGACGCTGTGTTACAGATACATTTAAGGACTTCCCTGCACAAGCCTTAGAGCTTATGGAGACCCTACTTTCCATAGATCCTGCTGATCGTGGTTCTGCAGCTTCTGCTCTACATAGTGAGGTATGAACTATGAATTTTCTTAAAAGTTGAATTTTCTGGAATGCTCTTGGTTCTCTTGAAGATTTACCCTTTTATATGGCTGACTTTAGGAGCACTAAGTTAAAATGATGTGAACAATAGGCATGTCGCTTGGACATGGACACACACCCACACCCGAATTAGTAACTTCAAAAGTGTAAAAATTTTCATCTTATTTTCCATTGACCATGAAAAATGTTTTCCATTACTTTTGTTTTCAGTTGTATCACATGCCATACAATGTTTTCTTCCCAAATAAACAGAGTGCTAAAGTCACCATTTAGAGAGGCTTCATATTTTTTAGCATTTTTTTGAAATTCTAAAAAAGAGAGTACTAAAGTCACCATTTAGAGAGGCTTCATATTTTCTAGCTCCCTTTCTTTTCTTGGTGATACGACTTCCACTAGGATCCTTACTAATGAGAACAATAATAAGAAGTAGACGAATTCTAAAGGATAGAGAAGCAAGAATAAAAAGAAAGAAAGTAGTAGAGATGCACTACTAAATAAGCCAAAGAGGCATGTCATGTTATTTTATGTTCCTCAACTCAATCTGTTGATTGTTATGATCACATGCTCCTTTTACCAAGATGCATCACCAGGCTAATGTTTATGACATTCTATATAAAGCTCAAGTCCCGGGAACAAATCAGGACCATTTGCAAATATTCAACATTGAATTGAAGACAAAAGTCAAATCACATCAGATGCCAGAGCAAGTGATAATTTTGTCATGTCAATTCTTTGTCGAACGTTGATCGTGACTGCTTTACCCTTTGATTTGGTTTATCTTGAGTTATCAAGATGGCCTTAATCCTTGGATATTGCTCTTCTTATAGATTGTATTTTGGAAGTGGATCACCCCAAAGATGCTTGGCCTAGTCTCACAGACATCTGTCTATCATTGGTCAATTGAAGGCAAACACCTCTACTTTTCCCTGGATTAATACTCGTTACTTTGTTCTTACTAAATTTTATTTTTAATTGCTTTATGTATCAGTTATTTTTTGTCATTTAGTTTTTTCTTTTTCAAATTTTAAATGCAATTTTCTCACCTTTTATCATAATCTCGGTTCATAAGAAGGTGATTCTGTACCTATGAAGATGTTTGGTGAGCAATGAATTTGGTGAATAATCAAATAATCAACTATCGTTGTGATCCTCTTTGAAAAGTGGTTGGTCTTGATTGGAATTGCTCTGGTTCACCGAGGTTTCTTGGCTCGATGTTTTCTGAACTTTTACCTACCCGATTTGTTCATACTAAATCGTTTCTATAGATTGGATGTAGGTCCATCCTTTATAATTGATTTCTATTTTTTTTTTTTGTCATTGTCATGGCTTCCAAAGAGTTATAATAAATGATATAATTTTGGCCATGTAATATCTGTGGACCGACCTGTGTTATGTGCCCATATGTTGAACGTGACCTCAATGATTCCCCTGTCTAGTAGTCTTGTGGAAACATTGACAATGGATATTTAGGTGTTGTAGTATTGTATGAATACGTGTGTGTTTCTTAATCTTCTTATTTTTTATTTTTACAATTTGTTTTCTCAGCACCACACATCAAAAGCTTGCAAATGTCTATTTATTGAAAAACGTGGGAATTGTGTGACCTAAGTTGTACTGTTAATCAAATTTGTTGTTGAACAAGTAATGTTTTCGGGTACATATTTCTATTCTAATGGTGATGTAGTCGGTTTGAAAGCATACTCGCATAAACTTGGATCAAAGGCCAATAGATGCAAAAATCAGATTTTATTTAGAAATCAAATTTAAATTCCTCCTCTGATTCATCTTCTGCTTTCCTTGTAGAGGCCACAACTTGTAAAGGAGTATCGACTTTTTTTTGTGGATCGAACGAGTCAAGCTCTTGAAGCACATCGCATCATTTGCCTCATTTAAAGTGGAAACATGCCGTTCTCTAATATTTTTCTTTCCCATGGACTTTAATTTTGACTAATTGTTTTTATTTTTGTGTTGCTTTCTGACAGTTTTTTTTCCTTGGTCTCAATTTCCTTCTTTCGTTTTTTTCTTTCCTTCCCCCCTTTCATCTATACAGGTTGCAGGGAATGAGAAACCTTCAGTTCTTATATGTTTTGCTTCAAAGACCTCTAATGCTGGACAAATTACATCCAAGTTGCATGCTATAGAACTCGGTGCCCAGCTAGGTTCTGTAATGATCTATTAGCGTCTCCCCTTTTTTCCAGATGTCATGTTGCTTATTTCTCACTGTCGTAAATCTACTTTCCATATTTTCTATACATACACACGTGTTTCCTTTCCGAGCATTTTTTTTTAAAAAAAAGTCTGATGCTTCTTTCATTCATTTCATGTTATGCTTTCTTGGTCAAGTAAATGATACTAACAATGTAGAATTTGTCATCAGGAAAACCTGCATTTTCTAAGAAGCAAGCAGATTTATTCTTTCCCCCAGACTTTGTTGATGACTTTCCAGTGGCAATGCAGGTAGAGTGTAGCTATCTTTGTAACAAGCCTTGGATGTTCATTGGTTCTGATCAATTAAGATGCTTACTTCTTTTTGTGTGAGATATCACACATGTATAGTTTGATTTATGTGATCACAAAGCTTGGACTTCTATTCGTGTATGACCTAGAGACAGCTGCTGCCATTTATAGGAATCGGATTAGTCCAGATCCTATATTTTTGACAACAGACATTATTGTTTAATATTGCTTTTAAGATTTGATTGATGTCTAATATTTGCATTTTTTGTTTGTATATTTTGTGGTTGTCTTTGGGTATGATGCATCTAATATTGTAGAATTTGTTTCTGACTTAGAATTCTTCCTTTCCTGTAATATTAACCTTAAGTTTTTGTTCAAGCGAAATGATTCATTTGATGAGAGAGGCGTTTTCTGCGCTTTTAAGTGTTACCATAACTTTCACAAAATTAGTTACGTATCTAGTGACAACTTTGTTCTTCAAAATGGTCATCCATGTTCAGTAGCGATTCAAAGATTTCGGCCTATCGAGAAAGAGAGATGAGGTCCTATTTAAAACTTAAGCTTGTAATGTAGTGATTTATCTGGTACTTTGGTCGACGTATATTATGGTCTATGTTATTCCTTGTCATTTTTTTGTTATGCATGTTCCTTGAATTTTGTGATTGAAAAACCTTTGGTATGTTTTAGGAACAAACCAGGATTGTGGCCTCTATATCGAGGTAACTGTCTTTCTTTTTGATCTTGTTTTAGTTCCTATTTAAAAGTTTAAATTTTACAACCCAAAGAATTTGTCCCTTCTGGATGGCCTAAAGGACATTTATTTACCCCAACCACCTCAAAGGAAGATATTTAACGTTCGACCATAGCTGAATGTTGTCTGCCACATATTCTCCATGTCCATATGGCTAATTCTGTAATCAAATTACTTCAACAGGGTTGAGCACTTGCTGAGGGATGTGAAGGATACAACCGTTAGCACCCTTGCAACAGAGGTATTCTTTCTTTACTATTCTGGTTTCCTTTTCAATTGGACTATTTTTAAATTTTTTCCTTTTAACTTTTCCTCCAGGATGCTGAGGGTTTAATTGTGCTCAACATAGGCAGCTATATGGGTGGAGTTGATCTTTGGCAAAATGATTATGAGCAAAATGTCTTGTTTTTGTACATAGATTATGAGCAAAATTGCAGCTATAAGACTCACCTTGTTTTTGTCTCATTGTTAAATTGTGAACAAATAATATTTTTATGTACTCAGCCTCAATTCATCATATTTACAAGTAGAAAGAGAACTTGTAATTTAAGTTGCCAATGATTGAGGAAAACATTGTTGGTAGAGCTAGCTATCTTCTGCTCTTCATATTTATGCAATCTATAATTATTCTGTTTGTCAGGTATTTGTGCTAAATTTAATTGAATTACTTGATGCAGGTTTTGATTGTAGGTGGTGGTGATGGTGGAGTTCTTAGGGAAATCTCTCGCCACAATACTGTTATATAATTCCGAACGTCATAATTAAGTGATCCCATAGTTAAGTTTGAAGTTGCTCTTAAGGTAATTGAAACTCTTGTTGCAAATCACTGATCTGCCATAGAGATAAGTCACGGACATAGTTTTATTTTGATTATTTTAAGCTAAACTAACACATTTAAGTGCATTAAATTTTCAAGTCAAGTTTGATATATGTTTTTGCAGATTTTGTTGAGGGAATAGTTGATATGATCGAGCAGTTGATGTTGAGAGCCAAAGATTATGTTGCTTTTCTTTCTTTTTTTTTTGAAGACTTGAATTTTTTAGTACAGTGTATTCAAAGATGGTTAATGGATAATGTCTATTATAAATTTAATTAATTTGTTAATTTTGTTATTTTTCATTTACAAAAAATTGTTTGGTGCTTGTAATTGATTTTTTTGTTGTAGCAAACACATATATGATTTTTTTTTAATAAATAATTATTTGTGACAAGAAACAATGGTCGCTAAAAGTGTTTATTATTATTTTTTTTTTTTTTTGCGTCGATAAAATAGTATGTAAAAAGTCTTTTTGACCCCATGCGGTCGCATAGGCCGTCGCAAAAAGTCTTTCTTGATCAGTATTTTATTATTTGCAACGGTATGTGACGGTCGCAAAAAGTATTTTTTTTAGTAGTGAATGTTATTAATCACACTTAAAAGATGTGATGTAAATATTTTTAATCACACTTAAAAGGTGTGATCTAAATGTTATTAATCACACTTAAAAAGTGTGATTAAAAACGACCCTTTTTAATCACACTTCTAAAGATCACACTTAAAAGGTGTGATCTAAATATTATTAATCACACTTAAAAAGTGTGATTAAAAATGACCCTTTTTAATCACACTTCTAAAGATCACACTTAAAAGGTGTGATCAAAATATTTTTAATCACACTTAAAAGGTGTGATCTAAATATTTTTAATCACACTTAAAAAGTGTGATTAAAAATGACCACTTTTAATCACACTCCCAAAGATCACACTTTAATAAAACTTAAAAGGTGTGATTAAATAACATACATCACACCAAAAAAGTGTGATCTTTATCTGTTTTTTGTAGTAGTTCGGGTATAAAGGAGAGGGAGAGAAGGGACGAAGAAATAATGAAAAATTTAGGCTAAAAACTCACTTTAAAGTGCCTAATATGAACTAGGCCACTCGAGCGGTCAAAGCTTGGCTCAAGTGGTGAAAAGAAGCTCCTGAAATCTTTGAAATTTGCGTAGACCGCTCGAGCAGTCAAAAGTTCGCTCGAGCGGGACTTGCTTCCAACACAAGTTTTCAAATTTCAAATGGGCATAACTCCCTCGTCTAGACTTCTTTTTAGGTCATTCTTGTGTCTAAATCGAAGCCCCGGAAACAAGATTTCCAATGGTTCTAGCCTCGCATCCAAATTCAAAGTGTAGACAGAGAAAAGGGCAAAAGAGTGAAGACTACTCAAGGGATAATTATCCGAATCAATGTTTTTGGTTAAATCTTTCTTTACCATTATGATACCTCCTCAATCAATATTCCAAAATGAACCAAAGAGGCTTCAAGTACAATAATAAGAGTGTTAATAGCAATTCCACTAGTCCAAGAAGTACAAAGTGTTACAGTTTATGTGAATGAGATCTAGTAAATGACATAAACATTTCTATTTCATAGGCAGTTTATGACGGAATGACCTTGGGTCCAACAGATAATAGAACGACCTCAGGTCCTATAGCGATCCCGGTTTTGACCCGACTCTTGTGGTGTTTTGAACTCAAGTTTAATACTTTCATGTTGTCGTTTTCTTGTTTCTTCCCTTGTATACCCTTGAAATTGGCATTTGGGTTGTTATGATTCTGTTTGGAACAGGTTGCTTGCTTGTTTGTCAAAAACCTTGTTGCCTAGAATTTTGGCTTTCCGCTCGAGCGGGCCTTCTTGCACTTGAGCGGGATTTACAAACCCTCAGTACTTTGCATGTCTGCAAAAGTGTTGGTGGAGTGTTTTTCACGTTCGAGTGGTGTTTCTTGCGCTCGAGCGGGTGGGCGCTCGAGCGGCCTTTCTTACGCTCGAGCGGTTTGTATGTTGTCTGCAGAAATACTGGAAGTATGTATTTTGTGCTTGAATGGGTATTTTCTTGTGCTCGAGCGGGTAGAATTCGTTGTGTCTTGGCGCTCAAGCAACTTTTATTGCGCTGGAGTAGATCAACATTTTTGTGTCTGACGCTTGAGCATCAAACTCTCCGCTCGAACGGACTACGCGTATATCAGATCGCGAAAAGCACTTTTTACATCACTTTTTCATAAATTTTCATCCAAAACCCTAAAGTTGAGAGCCTCTCTCTCTAAAATACTCTCTCTCTCTCTCTACATTGTGGCCTAGATCTATTGATTTCTCCACCCTACTCCCTTTGATAAAAAGTTAGAACTTCTCAAGATCTTCCATTTGACCCAATTAAAGTTGGATTTCAGCATCTTTGGGGTTACATCCTTGCTTGGCTCATCTTCTCTCTTTAAGGTAGGGATTTTCTACACTTTGTTATGGTTTTTAACTTAGATATTTTGTGGTAGTGTAACAATGGTGGGTTTGGGGATATTTGAAAAATATAAAAGAGGGGTTTTTGGTAGAAATGACATAGAAGAACATGGGGTTTGAGAATGATGTCTTGTAGTGTCAAAATAGTTGATTTTGGTACTTGGTTGAGATTTAGGAAAAATGGGAAATTTGCCCTAGAATGAGTATTATATTTATTTTGTATAAACAAATGAAATTGATGTCGTAAATATGGAATTGGACAAGTATTGAAATGGATGGTGAAATGAAATAGATGATGTGTCTTATCTTTGGAAAGTTTGAATAAATTATCTGTCTTGAGAATATATATATCTATTTAGAAATATCTGTATTGGGCTATCGGTGGAGGATATCTTTGATTGTTGTAGAAATTGCATGTGGATTAGGTGAATTAAAACTATCCCATGGTTGATTGTCATTGAATAAGATCATGTTGTAAATACATTGTATATGTATGTTTATTTGGGAGTGGAAATGGGATGTCCTCCATGTGTGATTATGTTTTTATATACATTGCATATGTATGAATGATTGTTTGGGAGGAGAAAGGGGATGGACTCCACTATAATTAAGTTGGCCGGAGTGTCTTGGGTGAAAGTCCCGAAATTATACATAGGTGCCGATCCTGCGGACGAAATATCCGTAAAATGGCAATTTGAAATTATACATGGGTGTCGATCCTGCGGACGAAATATCCATAAAATGACAATTGGAAGTGTTGATGTGTTAATTGTGAAATTCTTAAACTGTTGAGTTGTAGTCTCACTCGAGTTATTGAAAAATCATGAAATTGGCTCATGTATTAAAATGAACTAAGGGTGAATGAAATGAGATATGAACTTGGTATTTTGTGATCACTAGAAATAGTGAATGTTTTAGCCCTAACATTGTTTATACTTACTGCTCCTATATCTTTGTTAGATCTCATATATTGTATTAGATTATTCCTATTGGGCTGTGGCTCACCCTATTTGGGGAAAATCATATTCAGGTAATGATGGGATGCCTCCACCAAGGCAATAGCATTGAAGGGATATTTGAGAAGCAAGAGCTTCTTGTTTTGTTTCATTTTTATATAGCTTAGGGCTTTAATTGTAAGGGCTAGTCCCACTTTTGTTGTATCCAAGTCAAGACTTGGAAAGGTGTAAGCCCGAATGGCACTTATTAATGTTAAACTCTTTTGTATTATTAAATTCATGTAATGAAAGAATGGTTTACTCTAATGTATGTTGTCATTTATGTATGTTTATGGGTTATATCTATAGTTATATTTTGAGGGTGTTACAGGTCCAACGTATAACAGATGTACAGAATGGAATTGATCATATCGTAATAGAAAGACCTCGGGTCCAATCATTTACAACTGTATAGTGACCATTCAGTTAACTCATAACCAATAATAAGACGTATTAGATGTTTAGAATGACCTTGGGTCCATCTTATCAATTGTACAGAACAACCTTCGGTCCAATTCAGATGTACAGAATGACCTTAGATCCATCATACACATTCGTGTCACATCGATCAGACATATAGAAACTCATTCACTTTTACAAATTTATGGTTTCAGAAAGTTTACCATAATAGGATAGATAGAAAATAGAGTAATTAAGAAAATATATTTACTAAGATATTACTCACAGTGTTTGAAGTGTTGTCATGCCTCCGTGATCTAACCTACATTACACATAATACGTAACACACATTGGATTACATTGTTCGAACCAATAATTCGTCTTCTTTTTCTAATTCAATCATTTATGTTGGTTTCTCACTTATTGCTTCCTTAATGAGTCACAATTCATGTCTAGAAATACTCTAGAGAAGATGAGAACGAAGATATGAACATAGAAGGACTTGTCAAAATATGCTAAAAATGGCTTAACCGCTTGAGCCATATTTTGGTCGCTCGAATGGACTATATGGACTGCAAAAATACTAGGAAGGTCTGATCTACGCTTGAGCCAACACTTGGTCACTTGGGCTATCCAACATTATGCAGAGGGTTCGCTCAAGCCACATATTGGTCGCTCGAGCGGTCTGTGAATACTGCATAAGTACCGGATGGTCCGAATCTAGGATCGATGTTTGCTTGAGCCAAGGTGCAAATAAAAGGTGGTCGCTCGAGCCAACTGCAAATGCCTATAAAAATACTGGATGCGTGCAATGTGCGCTTGAACGGCGGATTGTTTGCTTGAGCGAAACGATAGAATTCTGGAATTTCCAAAATAGAATTGAGCTTCAAAGCTGGCTTTTTCAAATCAATTTCTTGCATGGCTTAACAAAACTTTGAAAACACTTAGAAAATTTTCCAAAAACATGAATACATAGCCAAATCTCAAAAATCAAAGCTCAAGATTTCAAGAATCCTTCAACATGAAACCCAATTCTTCATGCATGTTGATTTTGATTTCAAATTCTATCTCCAAGCTTCAAAACCTTGCAATTCATTTGCAAAACTTTGTAGTTCATGCATACATGTATACTTCATATTCCAAAAAGAAATGCAACAAAACTATGCATGCATGTACAAATTGACTTTAAATTCAACAATCTTAGCTCAATTATCTCCTTTAATCACATAATCCCTTGAATTCACTTATTTGATGTTTCAAACTCATGATTTAGGGTTCAAAAGCTCACCTAGGGTCTTCAATTGGGTTCAATTTAGCAAGTTCTTGAATTATCTTCCTTGATTCTTCAAATCCAAGCTCTTTCTCTCTCTACAATTGAACTCTCTCTCTCTCTAAAGCTCTCTACTTCAGAATTTTTTAGCTCAAAATTATGATTAAGGCTTAAAGCTCCTAATTATAACCTATTTGTAAACACCCCATTTTTGACCGTCCTCAAGACTTGGACGTCATCGTTTGTACACTCGATGATTATCTTCGTTTGTGTTTGTTTTGAGCGCCCGAAGTCCTCGACGGAACACCTAGTCTTTGAGCGTCTAAACCTATCTGTTTTGTGCTTGGTTGTGCACCAAGAGTTTGTTGTTTCAAACCTGGAGGAGAGGGTGGCCTGTCGGGTAGCCCCATAGCCTATCGGCTATCAGTGGTGGCCGGTAGGCTATGTTGGTGGTCGGTCGGCTACTAATGATGGCCGACGACCATTTTTCTCCTTTTTCAGCTATTTGTTTGCCAGCTGTGCCAGCTGTTGCTCACTGAGCTGCATCTTTATACACGTGTATGGTAGAATGTATTGAAGCTCAAACCTTGATTTTCTATATATAGGGGGTGTTCTCCTCTATTTTTAAGGGTTAGACAATTTAGAACAAAAATTCTCTCTCTCTCTAGAATTCTCTCTCTCTCTCTTCTTATTTTGTGCTTTGTAGTTAGCTTTCTCTACACTTTTGCACGTAGACCCTTGATCAAACACTCTCACCTTTGAGATGAGGTCCATTGGAGCTTTGTTTGAGCCTTGGAAGGAGATTTGAGCTTGAATTTGTGATTGAATTGCTCTTTGCTTCAAAGGTATTGAACTTACCTTGTTTAAGCTTATTGTGCATGCTTACTTTTCCATCCTTTTCAACTGTTTTGAGGCTATTTTTGAGGTATAAAAAACTCTATTTTTGAGGCATAAAAATAGTAGTTTAAGTCTTTGTGAGTTTGGGGGGTTGTTCCTTAGCTTGTGAAGCTTTTTGTGCCACATTTTCTTACATTTAAATCAAAATTTTTGGGCCTTTTAACCACTGAAAATCAGAGGCTTTTTAGTGGCAAAAACCTTCTTTTGAAGTCCAAAATTGGAGGGGTTAGCCTCCCCTCCTTGTTGTCTTGCTTACATGCCTAGTTGCCTTGCATATGAGCATGTTTTTCTAGCATTTTGTAGCCTAATCTCAGCATATTTTTGCTACTGTGTTGACTGGTTTTAGCTCTGTTTGGGGCTGGTTAAGTCCCTTTGGCTTTGTATTGCATGGTTATGGTGCAATTTCCTCCACTAGCGTAGTGTTTTTGGGCTTTGAGCATCATTTGTGAGTCTTGGTTGCATATTTTTTGATTTTTCATGCCTAATTCCAGCACTTATAATATTTACAGCCTCTCTCATTTCATCACTTTTTCATTTGATTTACGGGTTGGTTAACCTTTGGGTTGTGTTTATGCTTGAGATCGAGGTCCATGTTTAATGGTTTTAATCCTCTTTTGAGGGTTTCTACTAACCAAAGGCATGATCTCTATCTTGCCTTCAATCATCCTTGGATGACACCTCTTCCATTAGAGGACACTCACGTTGGACTTAATCAATTAAAGAATGGATTGGTAAGCTAAAATGAGTAAACAAAAATGAATAAGTAAAAGAGGCAAGATAAAGCATCTTTCGTGATGCATTGCGTGTGTTCGGATCGGACGTTAATTTGAACATGAGGAAAATGGGACGTTTCATACTCAAAGTGATGAAACGTGCCACTTTCCTTGGTCACCATCACCCTGATCATGTATGATAGGGTAGTGATTTTGTTGAGTTTTGTTGTGCACTCATTAAACTTGTAGAAGCTTGGTTCCTTAGCCATCATGCATAGAAAATGCTTGGCTGATGGTTTGAGGGCCAAGAGTTACACTCCTTTGAACTTGTGTAATGATAAGGAGAGTAACAATACACACAAATCTTGAGAATACACTGCGTTGCCTCTGTTTGCTCTATGTTTCAGCAAAAAAAAGAAGTTCAGAGAAGGGGTGGCCGACCGGCCACCAGAAGTAGCCGACCGGCCATCAGTGAAAAAGTTGCTTAGTGTGTTCCTGAAGAGGAGTAGAGGTGTTCTGGAAGTTGGCACAATTTTTAGTGGTCAAGAGATGTGCAAACAGAGGCTGCAATGGCAAGGCGGTGAATTTTCGGGAGGAAACCAACCAAGCATGCATGCGTCCCTCGTCCTCGAGGCCATTTAACTGCTTTATTTAGTTAATTAGTGGTAGCTAATTTACTTGCTTCGTAATTAGCTAGTTAAAGTGTTTAGCTAGTTAGTCCATTTTGTAATATTTAATTAGCTTAGAATAAGTTAGTTAATTTATTTCAATTGTTGTAATAATTAACTTAGAATAGTTATTTATTTCAATTATGTTGTAATAGTTAGCTTAATTAGCGTAGCTAGTTAGCTTAGCTTATTCATTTAGACCCTCCTTCGTGAGGGCGTAATGTTGTAATAAGTGTGCGTGCCTGTGTGCATGTCTTCCAACTCCACGTCTTTCTCCTTTTTATTTAATAACTTTTGATGATTAGATTAGAGACATTTTCAATTAGCATATCTTATGCTTGCATGTTTGCATTCATTCATTTGTTTTGCATGCACCGAGGCTCGGCGCATCATTCAAACTGCATTGTCAATTCAATACTTATTTGAATACGTGTTTCAAAGCATGTTATCAAATTAAATCATATGCCATATTAGTAGCCGAGCCTATTAATTGCATTATTGCACATGTTGCATTAGGCATCTTAACATAGTTAGGATCATGCATTTTTCTAACTAGTTTTTGTTTTGGCTTGGAGTACTCGGTAAGTCTTTATGGTTTAGCATACTTGCATGAGTGTGATTGCCATGTTGCCATGTTTCGCATGCTTGCCATGAGGCTATGTGGTTATTTGCTAAAACTGCATGAATGCCAGTGGATGGAGGCTTTGTTGTTTGAATTCGAACAATTCAATGATTGTGAGTTTTAAGCCCACTTTGTTGTGGCAAAAATCATGTTTTAAGCCCACTTGAGGTGGGAAATCCGCACTTTTAAGCCTACCTGCGAGTGGTAAATTCAAACCATTTTTGCAAACAAACATGAGTTGAGTTGTTCCAATTCTTGCAATTTTAGTCTATACTTGCTTGTGTGCGTCACATAGTAATGTTAGTGAATAATCGAAATAAGAACACATAAGGTTTATAAAAGAACATATCATGATTAGTAGAGGCCGATCATTGATCGAGCGAGCAGGGGTGCTCAATTCATGACCTTCCCCTTTCGTACCTAAGTTCCCGAGCCGAAGCAACTTTGGTAATGACGGACACGTGGCCTTTGGCACGTGTCAGGGTTTCCTAAATTTCTCCAAAAACAAAATATTTAGGTGGCGACTCTGTAATCTGGCAAAGCAGTCCAATTTTGGCATTATTTGATTTAAAATCGATTTTCCAAAAAGATTTTCCGTATTGGACTCTTTGGTGTTTATTAGTTTCACATTGCACTTGTGAGACTAGATTCAGAACCGCTGGAGTCTGAACTGTAGGGCTTTCTTTCGAACCTTCCGAAAGGGGGTGCAAAAAAGCCGAGCTACACTATTTATACTTGAGGATTAGATTAGGGTGTTAAACTAGACTTAAGGTTAACTAATTACCATTAGTTCTAATTAGTTTAATCTAATTAATTTAGACTGAATCAAATTTAAATCAAACTTTCTAATAGGCTCTAAAAATTATGTTGATCACAATAAATTAACCAATTTCGGTTTCTAACACAATTAAGGCCTTCAATTTTCAGATCAAAGTAGAATTCTTAATAGATTTTCCTGCGATCAACAGATATAAAGTCAAAATCATATTAATGATATATTAATCACTCAAATTCACACTTAACACATAAGTACATGCACAATTAAGGAATTAAAAACATAATACAAAATGAGCTTGTCACATATAGGGATTGAATTGATTTTTGAGTGATAATTTAAAGAGCAAAATGATATTTTCTCTTAAATTTATGAAATACTTGACGAATTGGGCTCATACTTAATTAATTCTTAACCAACTCAACTTGAACATTCTAAATTCGGTTAAGATTCAAACTTTTGCAAATGTATTTATGTTTTATATATATTTTAGGATTAAAAAAGAAATTGCAATTTCTATTTGCTAACAAGTTATTTTTTGCATTCCATTTGTCGTTCGGTTGTTATCCTTTACAAATTTCTATGGCAAAATATCCGGTAATTAAAAAATTATTGACAAAATTAATTGAACCCAAACAACCAACCAGTAACAAACATTGCTAATGTTCAAGAACTCTCTCCCCTTTTTCTGCTTACGGGAAATATGAAAAAAAAAAAAAAAGCACACGATAATCATTTTTTGTGTGTGTTGGTGTTTTGACTTGGGTTTGAAACTCATGTACTTACTAGTAGTCTTCACAAATATGAATTACCGCGTCTAGGAACTCATTGCTTTGTTCTGTCTCTTTTCTCCTTTGAAAGGTTTTTGTTTTTTGGTAAATCAATCGATAAGTTTTGTTTTTTTGTTTTTAGTGTTTTAATCAAAAAGTTTTTTTTTGTACTTTTTTAGATTCGAAACTGAAATCTTACTCATTTTGATATCTAAATGCCATCTCTATGAGCAATTGGAAAATTGCCTTGGGTCAATCTAGATTAACATAAAAAGTAAAATAGTTGGTTCGGATGCTTAGCTTCTTCTGGGCCTTTCTTTAGTATTCCTGTCTTCAGGCTTGTTGTAGGCCGTCCAAAACCCAGGGTCAATCTTTTTTTGTGTGTGTTGGTGTTTTGACCTGGGTTTGTAGTCACTTGAAGAAAATTTGTACAACTCTGGGATGGTTTGAAACAGATGAGATCCTCTCCTATTTATAGGCAAGCTTGGTCTTATAGAAAGTTTCTAGAATATACATGAAATGAGGTTTTTAGAAGCTTTATGGAAGCTTTTTGCAACCAACAATGTCCTATCATACTCTCTAAAACTATCTACACAATTATCTACCCATTTTCTAAAATCATGTACAAGTCCTTTACTTTCTCAATTTCTCAATTTTTCGAAGACTATTTAAGAATCTTTTATTGACTTCCACTCCTCCAATCTTCATTTTAATGGGGTCTTTGCAGTAGGAAATTCAGTAGAATGTGACACTTTCTCCTACCTATGTTAGCGACGACCTTGTCACATCCTTCTCTCAAAATTTTCGTATTTGCTCTTGGAACTGTCACAAGCTAGAGATAGCTTGAGGTGGTAAATGAGTAGTGGGTGGTGGTCGGAGTTAAGGATGTTCACGGGTTGGGTTTGTAGCGAGTTTATAGTAATCCGTCTCACGTTGTATCATATCAGAAAGGATAGTGGCAGCAGGGCAGGTGTGGGGCAAGAAACGGGTTAATTTTGTAAGTTGAAGAATGAAAATATTAATAAAAATTATAGAAAATATAGTATATTACAAATAGCAATTTACATTCAATGACAATTTAAGGTATAAAATAAAAAATAAATCAATAAAAATTAATATTTTAATGATTAATTTTATTTTAGTGGCAAATAAATAAATATACTTATTATACACATATAAATATGTTTAATAAATATAATCGGGCGGTGGTCAAGTATAACGGGGCGAGGGAAGTAAAATGGGGTAGGGAAAACTAGAGCGAGAAGATGTGGGAGCGAAGCGAGACGGGAGCAAATGACCATCCCTAGTTGGAGGGGGTGTGAGAATGAGAAAATAATGATTTTTAAAATAAAAAAAAAATTATTTATACAAGTGAACCTAATTTTTTGTGATTACAAAATTAAAACTAATAGACTGATTACAATTTTTTAAAAATAAAAATAGATACCAAAATAGTATTTATTTATGGTTTTTTAATAATTTTTAAAAGAAAACTATTTTATCCACACAATTTCCTCCTCCACAATTCCCACAAATGAGGTGGCAAGACATAATGCAAGTTATACCAATTGAAGTATGGGTCAACTTTTAAAATTTTGGTTGTCACCTCATTTGTGGAAATTGTAGGGGAGGAAATTGTGTGGATGTAACACTGCTATTTTTATAAATATAAGCATAAGGAGGTGGATTCCTTCTAATCTATAATGTGGAAGAGAGGGCGTTGTGTCCTGGGCCATGGGGCATATCACGGGTCTCATTTTGATAATTCGAACCTTAATTTTGTCAGGCATTTTGTGTGTATCATCTACACAAAATTATAAGTCAATATGATAATCGTAACTGTTAGGTCCCTTTATTGTCAAATCTGGGTACAAAACTTTGAGTTGATAAAGTTGTAAATTTTCCTGTATTTTTGTCTTTCCCGCTCGAGCGGGGTCTTGTGCGCTCGAGTGGAGTTTGTGGTATCTCAGTTGTTTGACAGGTCTGTAAAAGTACTGGGGTGTGAGATTTCGCGCTCGAGCGGGATCTCAAGCGCTCGAGCGGAACACTGTTTTGTCATGCGCATATTTTGCTGAAGCCGCTCGAGTGGGATGTTGGGCGCTCGAGCAGAGATCACGGACTCAGATTTTCTATTTATACCTGTTTAGGTTATTTTTAGGATTACTTTTCCTAGATCCTATTCAAGAGTCCTAGGGTTTTATTTGAAGTTTTCTTCTGAGTGTTTTGATAGTTTTCCTTGATGTTCTTGAGAGAGTTCTAAACTTATGAATTGAGATTCATACATCAAGGAGTTTGATTCTTTATATTCAAGAGAGTTCTCTTCGGTGGCTTCCGAAGATCAAAGACGTAGAGTTTCAAAAGGCTTTTGATTCTATACGTAGTCGTTAATTCTACAAGTGAAGTTGTGGAATCAACTTCAGAATTGATCAGTTCTGTGACGAAGGCGTGGTGAAAGAGTTACAGAAGATTCGAGGACAAATTGACTGGGTTGGGTAATTTGTGTACTATCTTTGTAATCTTTCGTTCTTCAGTAGTGGATTGATTAGTGGCGGTTCGCCCGTAGTTTTTGATTACAATTGAAGGTTCTTCAATTGTGGTTTTTCCACATAAAAATCATTTGTCTCGATTTATTATTTATTCCTAAAAACAAACAAACTAAAATCACTCTCGTAAGTGCTTGTTGATTTTAGATTGAGTGTTTGGAATAGTTGCGATTTGGAATATTTTAATCTTGATCTAATCACGAATCACTTAGGATTTTCAATTGGTATCAGAGCAGGTCACTCTTTGTTTTATCAAAACTATAGGAGTGTGATTTTGTGTGACTAGTATTATGGATTCTATTCGTGAAGGTAACTCGACTCATAGACCTCCTTTACTCGACGGTACAAACTATTCTTATTGGAAAGCTCGTATGAGAGCATTTTTAAAATCCATCGATGAGAAAGTTTGGCACTGCGTGGTCTTTGGGTGGAGTGAACCTATTGTCACCATCGATGGCATTGATATTCCTAAACCGCTTGATAAATGGGACACAAGTGATTACCAGAACTCGAGTTGGAACAGCAAGGCTCTCAACTTCCTCTTTTGCTCCGTCACACTTGAAGAATTTCATCGAATTTGCACGTGTGAGGTAGTAAAAGAGGCATGGGATATTCTTGAAACGATTCACGAAGGTACTACCTCTGTCAAAAGGTCAAAACTTTAACGTCTCACCTCCGCCTTTGAAACCCTTTTTATGCGCGACGATGAGACGTTTGATGATTTCTATGCAAAACTCAGTGATATCGTGAATTCCTATTTCACTCTCGGTGAAAAAATCCCTGAAGCTAAAGTTGTTGGAAAAATTTTGAGGTCCCTTCCCGAGAGGTTCCAATCAAAGGTGACAGCCATTGAGGAGGCTCAGAATGTTGATACCCTCAAGCTCGATCAATTGGTTGGAAATTTGCAGACTTGTGAAGCCCACCAAATTTCAAAGAAAAAACAAAAAGAAAGTGTGGCTTTCATGAGTGCTCATGAGACTGCAAAACCTCTGGAGACTGAATTTGATTTAGAGTCTGAGATGACAGCTATGCTCACAAAACAGTTTAAAATTTTTTTGAAAAATAAGCCTAATTTCAGAGACCCTATTTCAAAAGATAAGAGTACCGATAAACCCAAAACGTTTCCACCAAAATTTGCTCAAAAAACTAAAAAGAAGATTGTAAGGGGGCAAAGGGTCAAGTGCTATGAATGTCAAGGGTTTAGCCATATGTCCCTTGAATGCCCTTCAAAAAAGAATCGAAAGAAAGTCTACACTGTGACTTGGGGTGATGAAAGCGGGTCGGAGCAAGAACCCGAAGAACCTGAATCCGGTGAAGATGGGGATAGTGCTTTCATGGCATTTTGGACTACTTTTACTCAACCTCTTCCGAAGCCTTTGGAAGTAGATCGTGGCCAGAACTTGCATCATGCTCCCACCTTTGATGGGACTAACTACCTGTATTGGAAAATCAGAATGAGGGCTTTTCTGAGAGCTTTTGAACCAGAAGGTTGGCAAGCCATTGAAGAAGATACATAAAGTGCAGATAATCTGGGCAATCAGAGAGCCCTGATCACTATTCGTGGTGCAATTTCCAATGAAGAACAGCAGCGGGTTGTTCACTGCACAAAGGCTAAAGATGCATGGGAAATTCTGAGCCAATTCCATGAAAGAAGAGATTCACCTCCACCACCATCCAGCAACTTATCTGCCTTGGTTGCTAGATTAGATGAGGTCAAGGAGAATGAAGAGCAAAAAGAGGATGATGAAACATCTGAAGACAATGATGAGATCAATATCGATGAACTACAACAAGCTTAAAAGTCAGACGAGGAATCTCTGAATTTGTCCAAAACCAACGACAAACTCTCTCTCAAACTCAAAACATGTGAGAGCGAGAATATCCGGCTAAAAGGAGAACTTGTAACAGCAAAACAGAATGTCATCAAGATCTCAAGTGACAGGCAAGACTTATGTGGAAAACTTCTATCTTGTGAAACTGAAAGGAATGAACTTCTGAAGGTGTATTCCACATATGAAGAAAAGCTTGAAAGTCTTGAGTTGTCACAAGCTGCATTAGAAGAGAGAGTTAGTCAGAAAGATGAAGAACTCCGTATCGCCAGAGCAACAATTGCCATATGGAACAAAGGTTCCAAATCTCTAAAAGACATCCTCGGGTCTCAACAAATGGGTTGTGACAAAAGTGGGCTAGGCTATGGTGCAACAGCTCACAAGGGACAGGCTTCTTCCTCACATAACCTGAAGACTCAAGCAAAAGGAAAGCTGAAGATAGACCAGGATGATCCTTCTCTTCATCTACCGAAAGTGGGTAAGATCAACAAAAAGGAGGTAAAACCTGTGTTTATTTGTCATCATTGTGGTAGGTATGGCCACATTCATCCTTATTGCTATGAACTGTTTGGTAAGGTGTCTCAAAAGGGTAGAAATTCGAATACTTTTTGGGTTAGGAGACAACCTTACATGTCTAGGCGGAATACCAAGATTCATGAGGGTGTTCACAACGCTAAGACATTGACCAAAACCAAAAGGATTTGGGTAAGGAAAGATGATTTGACTTGTTTAGTTGTTCACACTGTCTTAAAAGCACGTGACTCACACATGTGGTATCTTGATAGTGGCTGCTCTCGTCACATGTCCGGTAACAAATCCTACTTCACCTCTCTTGAAAAATATGAAGGAGGAATTGTTACCTTTGGAGATGGTGGCACTTCTAAAGTCATTGGTAAGGGCTCTATAAGTGTTGCTGGTCTTCCCAAATTGGATAATGCTCTACTTGTTGATGGTGTTAAAGCAAATCTTTTAAGCATTAGTCAAATGTGTGATTCCCATTATGAAGTATTGTTTTCAAAAAATAAATGTGAAATTCTGGATAAAAAGGGAAATACTGTCTTACATGGGGTTCGTACATCTGATAATTGCTATGGGATTGTTACAACTGATGATATCACTTGTCACTCTGCCATCATAAGTAACATTGATTTGTGGCATCAAAGATTAGGTCACATGAATTTCAAAGACCTAACTAAGATAGCCAACAAAGAGCTTGTGAGAGGAGTACCTAAACTGGGTAAGAATTTGAGCCATGTGTGTGGACCATGTCAACTTGGAAAGCAAACCCGTGCCCCTCATAAAAAGGTGAACAGCTTTACAACCAAACGTCCCCTTGAATTGGTTCACATGGATTTAATGGGTCCTACTCGTGCCGAAAGCATTGGAGGTAAAAGATACATTTTTCTAACTATTGATGATTTTGCTCGGTTTTCTTGGGTAAATTTTTTAAGGGAAAAATCTGATATGTTTGATGCTTTCCAGGCTTTAGTCCTTAAAATCCAAAATGAACAGGGTGTTTCCATTGGGCGTATCATAAGAATCCGAACTGACCATGGTCGTGAATTTGAAAACAGTTCGTTTTCGGATTTTTGTGATATGCATGGAATTAAGCATGAATTTTCTGCACCTATTACGCCATAACAAAATGGAGTGGTTGAGAGGAAGAATAGAGTTGTTCAAGAAATGGCTAGGGTCATGCTCCTTAGTAAGAAACTTCCTCCTAAGTTTTGGGCTGAAGCCCTAAATACTGCGGTTTATGTTATAAATCGCGTGTATTTAAGGCCTGGCACTTTACAAACTCCATATGAATTGTGGAAGGGATTGAAACCTAACGTAAAATACTTCAAAACTTTTAGGAGTAAATGTTACATCTTCAAAGATAGGGAGCCCTTGGGAAAATTTGACTCCCGAAGTGATGAAGGTATTTTTCTAGGGTATTCAACCAACAGTAGGGCTTTTCGTGTCTATAACCTGTGAACTTTATCTTTAATGGAATCTATCAATGAGGTTATAGATGACACAGGTGCACCTACTCCAGCAACAAATGAGGATGACTATGGTGAGGCTCCAATCTTGGATACTGAACCACAAAATCAAGGAGAAGCTGCAGTCCAATCACAAGAAATTGATACAGCACCATCCTCACAGGTAAGTTCAAGTCCAAAGAGTGCTCAAAGGGACATCACTCCTGTTGCTTCTGTCACCACAAGTCCTGAGCTTAAACCATCAGCAAGGGTGAAACTGAATCATCCAGCTCAACAGGTGATTGGAAATGTTTCGGATCGAATGAAAACCCGAAGACAGATTCGGGATGAGGTATCACATATGTGTTATGTTTCTTTAATTGAACCTAAGAATTTTAAAGAGGCCTTGCTAGATAATAGTTGGGTCAATGCTATGCATGAAGAATTAGGTCAATTTGAACGTAACAAAGTTTGGACTCTTGTTCCAAGACCTAGAGACATGAATGTGATAGGTACCAAGTGGATCTTTAAAAATAAATCTGATGAGAATGGTACTGTTGTTAGGAATAAAGCTAGGTTGGTTGCACAAAGCTACACACAAGTAGAGGGTGTTGACTATGATGGGACGTTTGCCCCAGTTGCACGTCTCGAATCTATTCATATTTTGCTTGGTGTTGCTTGTTTTCTTGGCTTTAAATTGTTTCAAATGGATGTGAAAAGTGCCTTTCTGAATGGGTACTTGAAAGAAGAGGCATATGTTGAGCAACCAAAAGGGTTTGAGGACCCTAAATGTCCTCGTCATGTCTACAAGTTAGACAAGGCTTTGTATGGGTTGAAACAAGCACCTCGGGCTTGGTATGATAGACTTACTACCTTTCTTCTTGATAATGATTTTCAAAGGGGTAGTGTGGATAAGACTTTATTTGTAAAACATACTAAGTCTCATATTCTTGTTGCTCAGATATATGTTGATGATATTGTGTTTGGTTCCACTGCTGATCATCTTATGAAATATTTTTCGGATTGCATGACACATGAGTTTGAAATGAGCATGATGGGAGAGCTGTCTTATTTTTTGGGTCCTCAAATTAAACAGTCTCCTTCGGGTATATTTGTTTCCCAGTCTAAGTATGCAAAAAATCTTGTGTCAAAGTTTGGTCTTGAGTCTGCCAAACATGCACGTACTCCCATGAGCACCAGTCTTCACCTTTCCAAAGATTCCTCTGGTATTAATGTTGATCTTACCCTTTATAGGAGTATGATAGGGAGTCTTTTGTGTCTCACAGCCAGTCGTCCTGATATTTCCTTTAGTGTCGGTGTTTGTGCCCGTTACCAGGCCAGTCCTAAAGAGTCTCACCTTCTTGCGGTAAAACGTATCATTAAATATGTTAATGGGACCTTGTAGACGCGCCCTCGGGGGGGACCTTGCTACAGTTCGGACTCTTCGTTTTGTTTGTTGCGGTTCTAAATCTGAACCAAAGAGTCCAAATCCGGCAAATCGTTTGAGAAAATAGATTTTTGAAAAGTAGTGCCAAACATGGACTGCTTTGCCAGATTACAGAGTCACCACCTAAATATTTTTAAAATGGGGAAATTTAGGAAACCCTGACTCGGTGCCGAAGGCCACATGTCCGTCATCACCAAAGTGGTCTTGGCTCGGGAGCTTGGGTACGAGCGGGGAAGGTCAGCTATGAGCACCCTTTACTTGGGTCCAAGACCTCTACTAACCGTGATATCCTTTTTTGAAAACCTCATGTGTTCTTATACCAGTTATTAGCCTAGAATTACTATGTAATGCGCGCAACAAACAAGTATAGACCAAATCGCCTAAATTGGAAATAATCATTGCATATCCGTTTGTTTGGAAAACAGTTTGAAATTGCTACTCGCAAGTAGGCTAAAATACGGATTTCAATGAGTATTCCCAACTTAAGTAATTCAACCTCCACCCACAGGCATTCAAACAATAATATCACACAAGCATTTAGCCGCATGGCAATCATACTGTTATGGCAAACATTCACACGCATGCGACATGCTGAAGTGTAAAAACTTACATCGTACACCGTGCCAAAACAAGAAACCAGTTAGCAAAAACATGCATGACCTAGTTTATGTTAAGTGACTAATGCATCGCATACGAAATGTAATCTAGACAGGCTCGGCTATCCTAAGCATGGCACATGAAATGCAACAACTATCACGTATTCAATTCGGAATTGAAAGTACGATGCAGTTTGTATGATGTGCCGAGCCCGATGCATGTAAACAAATGCATGGATGCACGCATGCATTGCATAAGGTATGCTAAAATAAGTATGCCCTAATCTACCATCGAAAGCAGGTAAATAAAAGGGATATAAAGAAATGAGGGTTGGAAGACATACATCCACTCACGCACACTTATTACAATTTTGCCCTCACTCGGAGGGACCAAATAATAATACAGTCCGAAGAATAAATGAATAAATTATTACAAAATTTTAATTACTAAAGGCAAATCAAGTAAATAAAAGAAAGGGGGCCTCAGCCCTGCCTCGGGATGCGTGAATGATGCATGCTCAAATCCGACTTGCCCGGAAAACCCACACCGCACCACTGCCACCTCTGTTTTTACTGCCCCGCCTCTCCAAAAAAAATACCAAAGTCCCAGGAAACCTTCCTTATGTTCTGCTCAGTGCCACCGGCTGGAGGAAACTACCACCGGCTGCTTGTGGTGGCCACCGGCTGCAAAATAGTCTATCGGCCAGCAGTACAGTGCCGGTCGGCACTCTTTTCCTGCCGGTCGGCACAAAATCCCTGCAGAAGACAGTTTGACAGCAACAGCAGGCAGCAGTGCATGGTATTGGATTTTTGAGCATATTTATGCATGGCCAATGCTTTCTATCATGAATGGGACTCAAGGAAACATGGCTCTTGGTTCTAGGGCTATCAATTGTGTACCTTGGTGCATGATAGCCTAAGATACCAAGGTTGCATTTCAATGTAGAAATGCATGTAACACAACAATGATAACTAAGTCCCTATCATGCCAAAGTCAAGGGCCTTAGTGACATGGGAATTGAGGTGTGTTTTGTCACTTGGAGTACAAACACCCCTCATTTCCCACACTTGGTTTGACACCCCAAACCAAGTAATGAAATGCAATCCATGCAAACATGCATCAACAATGCAACATGACACAAAAGTGTAAGGCATGCCAAATGCTATGTAACACATCATGGGAAGTATACAATACTAAGCATGCACAATGCAAAGTGTGATACAAACATGAACACCTAAGGCAATAGGATTGTCTTATTTCAAGACCATGTTGATTAAGCATGCAACACGCATATACTAAACATGCAATGGTAGATTAAGCTACAATGGGACAGCCCTCAAACCTCCCTAAAACAGTGGCAAAACATGCCCAAAATGATGAGCAAAACTCATGCAAGCATGCAAGGCAATAGGCCCAAAACCAAAGGCACCAAAGAGAGCAACTTACCACCATTATCAAGGCCACTCATGACATGTATCTAACAACCAAAAACAGACTTCTATTATGCAAAATGACACCCAAGTCCCCTTGATGACAACCTCAAAAAGCACTAAACAAACAAGCATGTATGAAGTCTATTCCTAGACACAAAAGGGCACACCCTTGGAGCATGAAAATGGTCACATATGTAAACATTCACACATGATTTATAAACTGAAATAAGGTCACAAATGATGCCAAATCATGGGGATGATCAATGTTGAACATGCTAGGAGGCAAAATACATAAGGCTTACAAGCCTAAAATACAAAACAACCATGTCAAGCACACTATACATGACAAAATCAGTGGCTCACAACCCTCATACATGGCAATATGATGCTAATACCCTCATGAAACCAAGCTAAGACATGCAAAGAACATGGCCTAGATGCATGACATACTTTTAAGCATTAGAGAGCATTTCAAAGCAAGTATGAGAGACATGCTAAGGGCCATAGATCTGACCAAAAACAGAGGTATAACATGTCATGTTAAGCACAAATATGCTCTGAAATGAAGCCAAAACTCACCGTACACACATGCTATTCTTTAGGCCCAAAACAAAGGCAAACAAAGAACCAAGGGGAGAGGGGTGTCCCTCCCCTATATGTGACCTAAAATCATCTTCCCTACCACTGAAAACCCACTGGTTTTTAGTGGTGAGAAGGCCAAAAACACCTAGTAAAGGAGACTTTAGGAAAAGGCACCAAAAATGGTCAAATGGGGCTTAGTAGGATGAGCCTCTGCCCAAACCACCAAATGACCTTAATGAAGGTTCAAGAACAAGTAAAAACAAGAGTTTTTTATGTTAGACACAAATCCAAAAACACAAAGCAAAAGGGGTAGAAACTAGTTGCAAGAATGGGGAATCTAAAGCAAAAGCTCACCCTTGAAGATCCTTTGGAGAACAGGTGGAGCAGCCCTCCTTTAGTGGTCAAAACTAGTCCAAGATCACACAAAACAAACCTCCAAGCCTCTCAATCTCGGATTAGGGTGTAGTAGTGTGTGTAATGGTGCAAAAGTAAGGTAAAATCACACTTTTTGGTCCAAAAACACACACACAAGGATGATAGATATAGAAGTATAGATATATATGGATGTATATCAGAGATATATGTATAAGCTCGGTTTTAGGTCTAAAATGGCTAACCCTTGTAAAGGAGATGAGATGGACTTATATAGGCAACAAAAGGGTCTAAGCTTAATGGCTAAGCAAGAGGAAGGGGTCAAGGGACCAAGGGGTGCAAGGCTTCTTGGAGAAGCCAACAATTGCCAAGCTTCTCCAAGAAGCCAAAGTGGTCAAGCTTCTAGAAGCTTGAGGGTTCAAAGGGCAGGGGTCAATCCCATGCACGGATCAGTGATAGTGCACACCACCGGCATAGCCGAATGCACCATGACCGAGGTGCAAAAGGTCAAACCGCCAGCCAAAACAAATCAAGCACAAAAAACACGCCGGCAACATATAGTGCCGACCGGCCAAGGATTTGGATAAAATAGTGCCAATGGCTGCTAGGGAGTGCCGGTGGAGGTGTAGGGCAGCCGGTGGGCTTTAAGGATGGCTAACAAGCCTTCCCCTACCCTCAAATGCAAAAACACACAAGTACTTGGTGCATAACCAAGCACAAAACAAGCCGGTTGAGAGATCCTGAGGCACGGCGCGCAGCCGGGACCTCCGGGAACTCAAAACGAACACCAACATGGATAATCACCGAGTGTTCAATCAGCGACGTCCAAGTCTTGAGGCCGGTCAAAAATAGGGTGTCTACTTGGGGTATGGGGTTTGGTTTTCCACTGATACTACAGCTGAAATTACTGGTTTTTCTGATGCTGACTGGGCAGGGTGTGCTGATGATAGGAAAAGTACATCCAGGGGGTGTTTTTACCTTGGGAATAATCTGGTTTCTTGGCATAGTAAAAAGCAAAATGCCATCTCTCTTTCAACTGCTGAGGCTGAGTACATTGCTGCAGGGAGTTGTTGTGCTCAAATGCTGTGGATGAAGCAAATGCTTCATGATTATGGAATAGAACAGAACACTCTCACTCTTTTTTGTGATAACACAAGTGCCATAAACATTTCAAAAAATCCTGTCCAACACTCTCGCACCATACATATTGACATCTGTCATCATTTTATTCGAGAGTTAGTGGATGAAGGCCTAGTTGTTTTGGAACATGTACCTACTGAGCATCAAAAAGCTGATATTTTTACTAAACCCCTTGATTTTCTTCGATTTGAGTTTCTTAGAAAGACCTTGGGTGTAATGCTCAGTAACTAGGTTGTTTCTTGTTTTTATATGAGGTGAGTGTGAGTGGTTGGCTTACTGTTCTTGGATGATTTAATCTCATTGTGATTGAGTCCTGATATATTTGCATCAAAATTTCTTATGAACACTGCTCATGTTTCTTACAAGATCTCATTCTTCTTTGTTCATAGCTCATTCTGAATGCCCATACTCATTTACTTCATGATCTCATTCTGTACACATCCTTGAGATAAATCAAGGCAGGGTTTCCGCACAAGTGATCAAAGTTCTCTATGGACCACTGACAGTGTTTCTTGTACTTTTTCAGAGGAATTGACCCATACTAGTATATCATGGGTGATGTTAAGTCTCTTAACTATCTACCATCTTATTTCACTTTAATGGTTTCTCCCTCAGTTCATGACATCCAGGCATTAGGAAAAGGCTACCTCAGTGGCACCAACCAGGCCATCCTTTTGATTTCATTCTTCTCTGGTTTGGTCTTGTAACACGTCCGCGGGGGACCTCGCGCTACAGTTCGGACTCGATTTGTGTCACGGTTCTAAATCTGAACCAAAGAGTCCAAATCCGGCAAATCGTTTGAGAAAACAGATTTTTTGAAAAGTAGTGCCAAACATGGACTGCTTTGCCAGATTACAGAGTCGCCACCTAAATATTTTAAAACGGGAAATTTAGGAAACCCTGACTCGGTGCCGAAGGCCACATGTCCGTCATCACCAAAGTGGTCTTGGCTCGGGAGCTTGGGTACGATCGGGGAAGGTCAGCTATGAGCACCCCTTTCGTCCGAAAGACCGGCCTCTACTAACCGTGATATCCGTTTTTGAAAACTTTATGCGTTCTTATTCCGGTTATTAGCCTAGAATTACTATGTTGTGCGCACGGCAAACAAGTATAGACTAGATCACCTAATTTGGAAATAAGCATTGTATATCTGTCTTGTTTGGAAAACAGTTTGAAATTGCTACTCGCGAGTAGGCTAAAACACGGATTTCAATGAGTATTCCCAACTCAAGTAATCCAACCTCCACCCACAGGCATTCAAGCAGTTTATCACATAAGCACTTAGCCGCATGGCAGGCATACTGTCATGTTAACATTCACACGCATGCGACATGCTAAAGCATAAAGCTTACATCGTACTCCGTGTCAAAACAAGAAACCAGTTAGCAAAACATGCATGACCTAGTTTATGTTAAGTGACTAATGCATCGCATACGGAATGTAATCTAGACGGGCTCGGCTATCCTAAGCATGGCACATGAAATGCAACAACTATGACGTATTCAATTTGGAATTGAAAGTACGATGCAGTTTGCGTGATGTGCCGAGCCCGGTGCATGTAAACAAATGCATGAATGCACGCATGCATTACATGAGGTATGCTAAAATAGACATGCCCTAATCTACCAACATAAGCGGGTAAATAAAAGGGTTAGAAAGAAGTGGGGGTTGGAAGACATACATCCACTCACGCACACTTATTACATTTTTGCCCTCGCTCGGAGGGACCAAAACAATAATACAGACCAAATAAATAATTAACTATCCTAGCTAATTAAATATTACAAATTGACTAAATTAATTAATCTAATTAATTAATCTAATTAAAGCAATAAAATGCCTCGGGATGAGGGATCGTGTGGCAGCAGGATCGATCTCGGAACCGCCGCCATGCCTAGCTTGCCTCTGTTTTCCCTGCTTTCCATCTCAGAAGATTGCCAAAACTTCAGGAATACTTCTAGGGACACTGGGGGCCACCACCGGCTGGGATAGAACACCACCGGCTGAAGGAGTTGGCCGCCGGCACAAAATGAAGCTATCGGCTACCAATTGGTCACGGTCGGCACTAAAGGCTTGGTCGGCACAAAATTCTCTACGTAACCTGCAGACCCGCAAGAAGAGAGGACAACAAAATGCATGGCAGTGTGATTCAAGGTATTTATGCACTACACACACCTCTTATCACGTTATTGGTTCAAAGGGTCATGTGCCTCGATTCCCGGACCACCAATCGCGCATTTCCATGCGTGATGGCCCTAAGAACCATGGATGCAACTTTACTTTCAAATGCATGCAAATCACATAGGCACAAAAGGGGTACCAAACCTCTATCAAACCCACTTCAAGAGGCTTGGCATACATGTCAATGTGGTGCAATCCTAAGCATGTTATCTAGGATGCAAGATGGACAATGTGATACACTTATGCAATCATTCAAACAAGCACACAAGTCAAGCATGCGAACCACATGAGGAATGGACTTATACATGATCTAGGCAACCCAAATAGGCCTAAATCAGTAACCAAAATGCCTACAATTGGGGACTAAACACACACACACATGCACATGTTAAGGTACCAAATCTAAGGCATAACAAACAACATTCAAGCACACTTGAAATGAGTTAAACATGGACGATTGATGCGCACATAAAGTTCTGAAAATCATACAAAATGTGATGCCAAAACATGCAACAAAGCAAGCCAAACAAAGCATGCCGATGGTCCAAGTCTTGGAACAAGCCAATGAGGCATTGAACTACACTTATGCAAAGCAATTATGGCATGCATTAAACAACCCAAAACAGAGTTTTAGCATATCAAATTAGGCCCAAAGGACCACTTAGATGGCATCTAAGAAGCTTGAAATCAAGAGCATGCAACATGACCAAAACATGGAGCATTTAACATTAGCTTAAGAAGTCACAAAGAGGCATGCAATGTAAACGTACAAGCACTTCTAGGGGACTGAAATAGCATGCTAGGTGGTTCCAAACCATCAAAACAAGGGAAGCAAAGCATGCTACACACTCGTGCTCTTAAGGCCAACAAGCCAAATACAAAGAGGCTACAAAATACATGCTAAGATTGACCAAAGCAAACATGGACAGAGCTAAAGCATGGTAAAATAAGCTTACAAGTTTCATGGATCTAAGCCTAAAACATGCTAGAAATGAAGGCACACTACCTAGACATATTAAGGCATCAAAAGGCATTACAAGGCAACCATGCTAAGCATGCATGAGGGACCTAAACCAACTTGAAATCATGTTATAACATGGCAATATAAGCATGGAAAACAAGTCAAAGATGCTCAACACACACTCAAGCATAGATTCACTTAAGAGACCAAAACATGCCCTTTTCAAGGACATCAAGGAGAGGGGGTGACCCTCCCCTTTCTAGGACTTTGAGGCACCATCTCCACCACTGAAATCCCTCAAGATTTCAGTGGTGGAGAGGTCCAAGCATGACAGTCCCGGATCTCCACAAAATAGCACAAAAAGTTCCCTTTTCAAGGCCTAAGGGTGGTCAAACCTACCCAAACCACTAAACACTCTTAATATACAATAAAGAGGGTTAAAAATCAGAACTTTTTTGTGCCAAACACTAAGCTCAAAAACTGTTTTAAAGCAAGCAAAAATAGATTGCAAGAATGGGGTAAATAAAGTAAGTTTCTTACCCTTGAAGCTTTTCTTTACAAATGTTGAAGTTGTTGGTTCCTTGAGCTTCAAACCAGTCAAGAACAACAAAAACCAGCCCTTAGAACCTTAGTTGCAAGGAGAAGGTGAGACACTAGGTGTTTGTGTGCAATAGTAAGGCACAAAACACCTAGACACACAAGAGAATGATAGAGATAGAAGGTGTATACAACTCAAACCCTAGAAAAACCAGAGCTTCTCTCTCTATTTTCCTCTCTAACTCTCTAAATTTTGCTAACCCTTGAGCCAAGAGAAGAGCCTTCTCTTTATAGGCAATAAAGACTTACAAACTAAGTCATTCAAGGGTTCATCCCTCCATACACGTGTATGGAGGGGAAACAAGAGCTAAACAGCTGTCTAAAAATATCTCAGAAAGCAGCTGTAAAGTGGTCGGCTGGGCAAAATGGTCATTTTGCCAAAAAGGGTGCCGACCGGCACAAAAGAGTGCCGACCGGCACAATATAGTGCCGGTGGCAACTACAGCCAGCCGGTGGCCTCTAGCCACAGCCGGTGGTGTGTGGGGATGCCTTAAAAAGCATTCCCTGCCCCTCCAAGGCAAAACACAAGTGTTTGGTGCAAAACCAAACACAAACGGTCGAGTTCGGAGGTCCTGAGGCAAGGCGCGCGAGCCGAGAACTCCGGGAACTCCAAACGAACACACACATGATCACCGAGTGTTCAAACGGTGACGTCCGAGTCTTGAGGACGGTCAAAATTGGGGTGTCTACAGGTCTCCATACTCTTGAACGTGTATGCCACCAGTGAGTGCCCACAAGAAAGAAAAGTTAAAAAAAAAAAGAAGAAATCATTGCTTGAGGGGGAGCCTCCGCATTTACTTGACAAATACCCCATGGTTCCTAGTGGTTTGACTTTTCTCTGTGATGGTCAGTTACTCGTGTCGGAGGTCTAGCCATCCAATCACTACGAGGATTAACTTTAGCTTTGTGGCTCTCAAGGATTGCACACACACACATTATTTATGTGAGCTCTCATGTGTGTTTTTGAGTTATGCATTCTTATGATGCTTATGGCTTTGATTTAATACTATCTGGTTTATTCATGATCTGGTGCGTCAACTCTTTTCTCTAATTTTCAGGACTCATGATTGATGGATTCTTTTGTCTTTTTGGTATAGTCTTTCACTTGGTCACCTTGCTTGTTACAGGACATCCTAGGCGTTTTTATTTTAATATTAAAAAAAAAAGGTTTTCCGCTCAAGCGGCCTGTTTACGCTCTAACATATTTTTCACCATTGCAGCATTTTCTTCTTGGTCTTACAGTTCTGAGAGAGGGGTTTTTGTGCTCGAGCGTCCTTATGCGCGCTCGAGCTGGCTTCAGCTTGCATTGACTTACGCTCAAGCGGTACTAAGTACGCTCGAGCGGACCAAATTTGTATTTAATTCGCTCCCTCGACTCTTCAGGTCATTTTTTTCCCCTCTTTTCATATCTCTCAGACCTAGGGTTTGGAGTGTGCAAGTGTTGGGCTCGATTCCACCCTTCTTTTTCGTCTTCCTCGCCGATTTGATCCTTGGTAAGTTTTTCCCTCTCTTCTTCTCTGTTTTGTTTTGTAATTTCAGCATTTTTGGGGGTGGTATTTCGAGGTTTTTGGGTGTTTTGGGCTTCATTTTTTTTTTTCACTTCTTCTCACACACCTTCACTAAGTCGTATTGTTCTTGTTCTTGGTGGATTTCATTTTTTTTATGTTTTGTTGTGTCTATGGCACTAGGGTTTCTCTTTGGGCGGTTTTATATGTGCTTGCTTGTGGCTCTACATTTTGGGTCTGTTTTGCAATGTTTTGGTTTATATCATGTTTAATCCTCATGCCTTGCAATTCATCTATCATGTTGAGTATTGTGTTATGAATTTCATCAATACCATGCCCATCTTTGTCCATGCTTACCCTATTTCCTGTCCTCATTCTTATGCATTGTGGTTGTTGGTTTGCTACCTCTGATATATCCTTGATTGTTTTTTGGGTTTGGATTCGAAGTGTTCTCTTGGGTATAACATAGTGTGGCTTTGAGGGTATTGGTTTTGTCTCCTGCTTGATGTTTAGCATTGCACATTGAGGATTTCATTCTTTCTACATCTATTGCATTATGTGTTTGGAATGTTTTGTTAGAGTTTAACAATTGGGAATTTCATTTTCATAACCATATATTGCCATAGTGCTTTTGTCTTTTGTTTTCTCTATATAGTTCCATACCTTGATGTTTTTATGTACCTATCCTGGGTCTTTGTGCCTTGTTTTTATTCATGAACTGTTTAATGGACTAATGGTTTGATTTGGTTTCTGTTTGGTTTGGTTTTTGGCTTTTGTGGGTTGTTGGGTTATAGTCATGTCTGCCCCTAAGCGCCAAAAGGCTGCAGTGTCTCGCCCTGCCAATAATTCTGTTAGGTTTTAGTCAGCTAAACAATCCAAGTCCTTCCATAAATCTTTTGAGGCACGAACAGTTCACTTAGAACGGAATGTTCAACCTAATACTTTTGAGTCCTTACACATTCGTCCTTTGTTCGACCCTCTAGGTGGTGACTTAGTTTTATTTTTTTTTTGGGCGTTAGAATCTCGATTGGGTTCGAGAATTCTACTGTAATATGGTGGGTATTCGTGATTTTGAGCCTTCTTTCACGACCTGGGTTAGGTCCAAATCTATTTCTGTCACCCCTAACCTCATACGCTAGCTCCTTAAGATTGAGCAAATCTTTCCCAAGCACTATCCTTTTCCCGTTTCCGACCAACCTACCTATAATTTTGATACTGTGGCTAAGGAGTTGTGTGGTGTTTCCCGCCATTGGCTGAAAGGTGATTTGATTAAACAGTTTGAACTTCTTCCGGAGTTCAGACGACTTAATCTTATTGTCTGTTCCAACATCATTGTGACCACCCACTCCTCAGAGATTAAACAAGACCAAGGATTCATTTTATACTGTATTGCCCGTCACATGTCTTTTGACCTAGCCACCCTTATTATCAAAAAGATGATCGGTGTTCATGGGAATAAACAGCTTGGCCTTCCGTATGGTTGTTTGATAAACCGTCTTCTGTCTGATCTTAAGGTCCCGGTCTTAGAAGATGACGAATTTGGCTTTCCTTCTCGCCCTTTTACTAAAAAAACTATGTCACAAAGTAGGGCTCATGTTAAGGGGGAGTCGTCTCGGGCTGGTCCTTCTGCAGGTGTTGCTGTTGGCCTCGCTGAAGAGGCGGAGTTTGATGCCGCTGCAGCAGGTGGTGAGGATACTGTTCCTCCTCCAGATCTTCATGTTCAGCTTCAGCAGTTTCAGGAGGTCATGACCCGGCGCTTGGATTTTTTGGATGCACGCTTTGATGCGTTTGATGGTCGTCTTGGTTAGATGGAGCAGACTCTCACTCAGCTAGCCCATATCATTCAGTCTCAACAGCCACAGCCTCCTCCTGATGCATGATTTGTTTTTGCTTCCCGGACAAAAAGGGGGAGAGTCACTTTGGATCACTATAGCGATCCCGGGTTTACCCCTTGTTGTACAGTGATCCAAACATATGTCTGTGGATGTTACTAGTTGATTATTATCTGGTTTACATCCTTTCCTACTTTGTATCTGAGTTATAGGTTGTGCTGGGCAGATTTGTTACAGGTTGGTTGAGCTTAGGAACCAAAACTAGTTGCCCAGATTTTGGCTTGTCCGCTCGAGCGGAGCTTTTGACGCTCGAGCGGGGACCTTGTTGTTGCTTGTCCGCTCGAGCAGGAGTCTGTGAGTGGCCCTCGAGCGGGGGTTTCCACCCTCGAGCGGGGCGACTCTTATTTAAATCCGGAATCCGACTTTTTGATCACTTTTCAAAATCTTTTCTCTCTCTTACTTTTCCAAAAAGCCATTTTCAGAGCTTCTCACTCTAAAACCGGCCCTTCTCTCTTAGATTTAATCTATTAGGAGTTGTTTGCTCCCTTTTGGCCTTTACAAAAGTTGTATTGATCGTCGAGGGCTACATTTTAATTTGAAAATTTCGGGATTTGGAGCACTTTGGTTTTGGTCTTCATCTCCGTTGAAGCTCAAACTATGAGGTAGGGATAACCTACTCCTCTTTATGAGCTTTGTCTTTAAATTTTGGTATTTTGAGATGTTGGGGGTTTTTGTGTAATTTTGGGAAGGTTTGGGGTTTTTGTGTAATTTTACAAAAGTTGGGGTTTTATTTATAATGAACCTAGAGGCATGTTTGGTATAGAGACATGGAATAAATGTTGAAACATTGATAAAAATGGAACCTAAGGGTTGTAATGTTAATTATGGAAGATGCCCTAATTACATTGATTAATTAATTAGGATAATTAATTGTAAGAAATGAGGAATTGAAGTGGAAATGTTGAGATTGGGAGTGTATGGGATTAAAGGGTGTAGTTGAATTACGTATCACTCACCGAATTGAAATGTTAATTATATATCCATTTGTTGCATTTATATTCTGTATAGAAATAACTGCTTTGGGCTATCGGTGGAGGATAGTCTTGATTGTTGTAGACAATGCATGATGATTAGGCAAACTAAAACTGATCATTGAAATGTGTCATTGAGTCTGACAGTTGAAAGAATACATTAATTTTGTGTATTGATTGATGATGTATATACTAGTTGTTTATATGCATTGTGTTGTGTTGGAGGAGATAGGGGATGTACTCCACGGTTTAGGGGATGATAGGGGATGGACCTCTAAACCGGGTGTTGTTTGGGAGAAGATAGGGGATGGACTCCATGGATATAGCTCATATGCTTATCTAGTAATGTGTTGACACAGCTCATACGCTTGTCTTTGGAAGTGTGATATTGCTCTTAGGCATATCTATGGAAGTGTTGATATAGCTCATATGCTTATCTGTTAATGTGTTGATATAGCTAGTATGCTTATCTTTTATTTAAATGGGAAGATGTTTAATATGAGTTATAGTCTCATACGAGTTGTTTGGCCAGGTTCTGAGCCATGGTTATGAATTGAGAATTGAAAAGAAATGGAAAATGAATTGTAACATGGACTTGTATGTCATGAGACTGCAAGATGATATAAGTAGATGTATCAGTGTTGGCCATCTATCAACTGCTAATCTTTTAGTCATTGTTCATAGTTAGTTTAGTGTATTTCTACTGGGCTGTGGCTCACCCTATATAGGAACATCGTTTTCAGGTACAGGTAGCATGCCACCTCCAAGGACATAGCTTGGGAGGCTTGAGGCGGACGGACTTTTTGTTGTCTATCTTCTTTTGATGTATTACATGTAAATTCAAGCCAAGGGCTTAAGGTGTAGATGAGTTGGTACTCTCCTTTTTCTAACCAAGTGTTAACTTGGAAAGCTGTAAGCCCTTAGGGCATTTGCTTTTGTTGTTAACATGTAATACCTTTTGTAATGAAACTCTGATGAATAGAAGAATGTGAATCTTTTATATATCAATGCATGTCTATATTGATGGGTTTAATGTTGTTTTTTTTGAGGGCGTGACAATCACTTTGGATAGTTTTGGCACTTTGGATTGTTTTGGACATTTGGGTACATTTTTTGGTTATTGTTGGTGGTACACATCTTTTTGTCATTTTTGGATATTTTGATATTGATACATTTGTACATGACTTTGGATATTGGTACATCTTTTGTTCATAACAGATATGTTGCTTGGCATGATACTTTGGCATGATACATTGGTCTTTTGGATGTTTGATTCCCGTGGTATCTTTTTATCACTTCTTATGCTATTCCACAAGTTTTGTTTTGTTTTGGTGTGTTGTTTTTTTTCACAGGTGAATGTTGGATGAAGTGGGATGGGTGGATTGTTCATGAGACAAGATTGTTTTAAGTTGTTTAGAAACTTTTTTCTTTGTTTTTAATCTTGTCTAGTGCGTGTGTTTAAGGAAAAATGTTTAGAAAGGTTTTGTTTGGGAATTGACAAAGGGCGAGATTGTTAGGTCCCTTTATTGTCAAATTCGGGTACAAAACTTTGAGTTGATAAAGTTGTAAATTTTCCTGTATTTTTGTCTTTCCCGCTCGAGCGGGGTCTTGTGCGCTCGAGCGGAGTTTGTGGTATCTCAGTTGTTTGACAGGTCTGTAAAAGTACTGGGGTGTGAGATTTCGTGCTCGAGCGGAACAATGTTTTGTCACGCGCATATTTTGCTGAAGCCGCTCGAGCGGGATGTTGGGCGCTCAAGCGGAGATCGCGGACTCAGATTTTCTATTTATACCTGTTTAGGTTATTTTTAGGATTACTTTTCCTAGATCCTATTCAAGAGTCCTAGGGTTTTGTTTGAAGTTTTCTTCTGAGTGTTTTGATAGTTTTCCTTGATGTTCTTGAGAGAGTTCTAAACTTATGAATTGAGATTCATACATCAAGGAGTTTGATTCTTTATATTCAAGAGAGTTCTCTTCGGTGGCTTCCGAAGATCAAAGACGTAGAGTTTCAAAAGGCGTTTGATTCTATACGTAGTCGTTCATTCAACAAGTGAAGTTGTGGAATCAACTTCAGAATTGATCAGTTCTGTGACGAAGGCGTGGTGAAAGAGTTACAGAAGATTCGAGGACAAATTGACTGGGTTGGGTAATTTGTGTACTATCTTTATAATATTTCGTTCTTCAATAGTGGATTGATTAGTGGCGGTTTGCCCGTGGTTTTTGATTACAATTGAAGGTTCTTCAATTGTGGTTTTTCCACGTAAAAATCGTTTGTGTCGATTTATTATTTATTCCTAAAAACAAACAAACTAAAATCACTCTCGTAAGTGCTTCTTGATTTTAGATTGAGTGTTTGGAATAGTTGGGATTTAGAATATTTTAATCTTGATCTAATCACGAATCACTTAGGATTTTCAGTAACCTATTCAGTTTATTGCATTTGTCACAAAAAAAAGGTATATTTTAAAAAGCGCACATATAGTTTACTTTTTTAGACTGAAATGAAACAAATTAAATAAGTTATGATCATCTTGACGACTTAATTTCTCTTAATATGATATACACAAGGGGCCTTACAAGAAAAACGGTTCACATCATCAAAAGGGAACCCTTGATAAGCCCTGGGGGTCCGATATACATAAATTATCCCACAAAATCTCATAAGTTCTCACAAATATACGTAGGTTGTGGTTTCTCAAATTTTTATGGGTTAACTTACGTATGTGTGTGAAAACTTATGCAATTTTGTAAGGTAATTTACGTATATTTGTGAGAACTTACGCAAGTTCATATGGTATGCACTTGCATACTTAAGAATTGCACTAATTCTATATCACTACTAATTCATGTTTCAAAAACTTATGTTTGACCAAAAAAATTCTACGTTGGCATTAAGGAAAAGGTTATTTTCCAATCCAAAATACACAATTTCCTGTGACTCAAATAATGTGACATTGTAATTCACCTTCTTAGAACGACTTTTGTACCTACTCTAGATTTTGAACTGGAAGGAATCCACATTTTTTACATTCAACAATGCTTTGTAACTTGAATTTGAGCTTGCCTCAAATGGATCGAATTTCATCTTGCTGGTCTTCCAGTAAGAGAAGGCTGATAGCCACGATCGACAAGGTGACAACTGTGGTAGAGAAGTGTTTCACCGGTCGTCTGGGTAATTGTCCAACAAGCATACATTCGGGCCATTCGGGAAAGCTCAATTTGAGCTACTAATCTTTATTCTTTTACATTATTGTTTTCCAAAGAGAAATTTCAATGAGTCTATAGTCACTCAAGGTAATAGTTGCTCTTTTTTATTATTTTTTTAACTCCTCCCGAGTTGCGGTTGAAATTTTACCTCTTTAAAAAGGAAAATCTAACCAAGTGATGACACAACTTATTGAATATAAGATTTGGAATGAGATTTTACAAACTATTTGAGACAAAATCAAATTTTTTTTTTCCTTTTCTGAAAGAAATGTATAGTTACATTGTTTTTTTTAAAAAAATTTGTTATTTGTTTTTTATAGCGACCCCGGTCTTTTCCCAGTCGATGTTTATATCCGGACTTAGGTTCCGTAGATTCTATCTTTGTGTAATGGTTGTTGACATCCTTTAATTCTATTTGGTCGAGTTTTAGGATGTGTTGGGCGTGTTTCGAACGGTTGGGTTGAGCCTTAGCCTAGATGTTGATTGCCCAGTTTTTAGCCTTTCCGCCGGCGACATTCTGCGCTTCGGCGGGTTTACACTCTTCCAAAGATTTTTGGTCCTGCAAAACTTGCGGTGAGAATTCTACGCCGGCGAAGTTTTTATGCGCTCGAGGGGGTTGAGCCCGAGCGTTATTGTGGGCGCTCGAGCGGGTAGTGTGTTCTCCGCGTGGTTCGGAATGGGGAATCCACGCCGAGCGTTATCATTGCGCCGGCGGACCTTGTTTTGTTTCTTACGCTCGAAGCGGTGTTGTGCGCCGAGCGGCCTCGGAGTTTAAATACGCAGCGTGTTTTAAAACGATTTTTCAAATTCTTCAGTTTATAAAACCCTAGGTTACGAGTTCTCTCTCTCCCAACTCATCTTCTCTCCTAGGTTTCATCTATTTAGAGTGAGTATCTAACCTAGTTCCTTCATTAAAAAGGTAGAGTGGGTCGAGGGCTTCCATTTAATCTGAACGGTTGTTGATTTGGAGCACTTTGGAATTTGGGCTATCATCTCCATCTTCTTCTTTTCGGGTTCTTGCTTCGAGGTAGGGATTTCCTACTCCATTTATACGCTTTAATCCTAAGTGTTGGTATTTTGGTATGTGGGGGTAGTTTGGTAATTTTGGGAGAAACCTTAGGGTTTTGGCTTAGATTAATTTGTATAATTAATTTAAGGGAAAAATGTGGAATTGGGTTTAATTCATGAAGTTGGGGAAATTATGAGATTAATGATATAGTTGGGTAGTTTAATACTTGCCTATGAGAATGTTGATTTTACATTCATTGTTGTATTTATTTCTTGTTTAGAAATAACTATTTTGGGCTATCGGTGGAGGATAGTCGTGATTGTTGTAGACCTTGCATGTGGCTTAGGTATAACTGGAATTAAGTCACTTCTGTTGACTGTTGCATTAATACAGAACATTACTTGTATTGATTATGTGTTGTATATGGCAATTGTGTGTTTCATTGCATATGCATGTTGTTTGGAGGAGATAGGGGATGAACTCCATGGTTTAGGGGAAGATAGGGGATGTACCTCTAAACCGGATTTGTTGGGAGGAGATAGGGGATGGACTCCAGTAGCATCACTCATATGTGTGCTTATTGATAATAGCAATATTGCTATTTGTTGTTGATATGATACATCATTATAGTGTGTATCAGTTGGAAGTATGGAAGTGTTGTGGTTTGAGCTTTAGTCTCATTTATTTTTTGTGACATCTGGATCACTATTATAGTTGGCCAGGTTCTGAGCCATAATGTTATAATTGGAAAGTTGAATAAATATCGGAAAGTGAAAGGTGTCATAGACAATATGTCATAGACAATGTAGACATTCGTGTCATGAAATTGGAAATTGATTATCTGGTGTTAACCATGTATCGAATGCTAATGCTTTAATTAATTCTTATGTTTGGTTTAGTATTTTTCTACTGGGCTGTGGCTCACCCTATATGGGAACTTCATTTTCAGGTTCAGGTGGTTCACTACCTCTAAGGACTTAGCTTGTGAGGATCTGGACTCTAAGACTTGCCTTATTTTATTTGTTTATTTGAACAACTTGTAAACTTTCAAGCCTAGGGCTTTATTTGTTTTGAGTTAGAACTCATGGAATTGTGTCCAAGTGTTGGCTTGGCAAGATGTAAGCCCATAGGGCATTTATTATGATGTTTTTATTTTATGGTACTTTGATGAATGAAATAAGATACTTTATTTCCTTATAATTCCGCATGTTAATATTATGTATTATGGGTTTATTTTGAGGGCGTGACATTTTTCATTTTCTTTTTGTTTTTAGTAAATATTTTTAATATCTTATGTAAATTTTTTATTTTTAAGATACACCTAACCTAGATATACTCTTCTTTTTTTTTTTTTTTTTTTTTTTTTTTTTTTTTTTTTTTAATAGTGTGTAATTTAGATACACTTAAAAAGTATAATATTTGTAAAACAATCACCAAATAAAAAAATGAAAATAAAAAGTCAATATATTTTTATATTTTGTTATATTTAATAAACATTTTAAATATTATTATATAAATTTTATACTTTTTAATATATCAAGATTTAAGTAGATCTAAAAAAAAAATGATTAAAATATTTTTAAAAAATTACTAAAAATATAAAAATAAGAATTGAAAAATCAAAAAATTATTTTTGAAAACTGTAAACTAAATAGAGTGAGTTATATTTCAACCATTTTTTTTAAGAAAAAATTACTCATAAATTCTATATGGAGGAAAGTTAAATCATTTAGTCCTGAGAGTTTTCTTATGGACCAATTAGTCCTATTTTTTTGGTAAGTTTTATTTAGTTGATTTTGGTTCCATTTGAGTTTACATGAATACTCTTTGTGTGATTTATTTTCATAAATGGGTGATTTGGTTTTGGCTTGGAAAGGCAATATTATCGTGTAAGGGTTTTGATTGTGTAACATTGATTGGATTGTTTGGGGGAGAGACTGTTGGGTTATTGATTGTGTTATGTTCCCTTTTCTGGTGGTGACCATATTCTAGTTGCATGACCCTTCATTAAACGGTGGTCGCTAGGTTTGCTCCGGTGTTGCCTACGCCGATCGTATTGTAACACGGTGTTTCGGTTGTTTGTTTTTTATGTTTGCATGTTTATTTGTGCGTGGTATTGGTGATGGATTCACAAAATAGGGGATTTGTATTTCTAGGGTTTGGGTGAACCAAATGTCAAATTTGGCAACACAAAGAGAGGGATTTAACATTGCTAAAACTAAATAAATAACAAACACATAAATCTGCATCCATTAATATTGCGAATCTACAAAATTTCCATCTTCGTCTCTTCCATTTTGATTGGGATGGACAGAAAACAGAAAAGCCTACAGTAAGCTTTTTAGGCACAAACGTAATTTCCACATCACCGAATCCCTAATTTACCCGTAAAATTTGGGACAACACGCGCTAACATTGGGGTCATCAATGTCATTATCACTCAAATGGGACTTATTAGTGCGGGAAATTCTATTTCCACACTCTTTTATCTCTGTGTAAACAATTTCTCAATGCACACCCTTATGAAATTGGTTTTATGTTTTTGTCCTTATTCCACACCTCACATGTTCTAATTATACCCTAAACTAACATCCTTGTACACACACCACTTAAACCATTTGTTCCACAAAGAATCATTGATGAAGACCCATTTTTTTATTCCACCCACCTTGAAAACACAGCAACATCTTTCACAAGAAATCCCTCAGCAAATCGCTCTATGAATCTTCAAATTATACAACAAACTACCTCCTTTGATTTCCAGTTACATCGTCAAACTGATTCCTTCAATCAACAATGTAGTCAACATAGATCTTGAAACAACATTGTTTTGTATCGAACTCTATTGAAGACATACAACTCCAACTATCTCTTATTTTTCATCAACTCTCGTTTTTTTTTTCTAGAAGCAATTCGATTTTGCTTATTTGGTACTGGCTATCCGAATGAAAAAGGTTTATTCGATTTTTAACTTCCGAAACATGTAGAAAAATTCAGAACTTGGTTTTTTAAATAAATTCTTAAATTCAAAATTTGAGTTCTGAATAGAATTAATAATTTCGACAGTTGATATCTGAAAAAAGTAACATGTTTCGACACTGATTTACCGAATTAAAATTGTGAAATTTTTTTTTGCACAAAAATACTTACAATTTCATAACTGCTTTTGTTGTAACCAGACATATTGTTATTTGAATTTGAATTTTCATTGATTTGCAACTCTTCCATCACAAAAATCAAGAATTATGGTGGATTCTAATGACAAAATGTTATCATCAACAGAGTATAACCCGGCATATTGTTATCATCAATGGATTCTTTTGTTGTAACCAGGCATTTCGTTATTTGAATTTGAATTTTCATTGATTTTCCACTCTTCTATCACAAAAATCAAGAATTATGGTGGATTCTAATGACAAAACGTTATCATCAATGGAGTATAAACTTAGAGAGTAAAGCAAACAATGGAAAAACTAGGGTTTATTTTTTTTTAAACTCAAAAGATGTATATTGAGATTTTTTTTTTATTTTAAAAAATGTGTACAGAAAATTTTTCTACATAATATAATGGATGTTGTCGGATGTCTATTATGATCATTTTTATTTAGGATATAATTATCATTAAATTAATATTTCATTAAGTGTGTGCCCTGAGTTAATTAGGTGTGTGGAAATAGAATTTTACTGTTAGTGCATAAGATAAATGGCAGGACTAAATGGTTCAAAACTTTATGATTTGGGATTTATTGTTGCATTCCCTCCCCCCCCCCCCTCTTTTTCTTTTTTGTGTCTATCTGGTTTGATTTTTAAAAATTTATTTTTAAATTTTATTAAATTTTTTATATTTTAATTAATTTTTTTTATACTTTTAAATGTATCTAATCAAGACATATCTAAAAATTAAAACAAATTGACTAAAAATAAAAAATATTAAAAACAAATAAAAATTAAAAACCCTAAATCTTAAAGTTTAAAAACTTAAACCCTAAACTTGTGTATATTAGTGGTGCTTATTGTTAGAACCTTTTGTTGTCAAATTCCATGGATCAAAACCAAGGTTGTAACAAGAGTTCTTTAAGAAGTTGGTTTCCTTCAAAAACATGATTACTTTGGAGTTCTGCAAGAAGTTGATTTTTTACAAGAAGTTGGTTTTCTTTCCCAACTAGAATTGCTTTGGTTTTCTATAAATAGTTGGGTTTCTCCCAAATCTAGGCTATTCATTGATTGATTGATTGAAGTCCTTCAGATCTTCTTTTTGGTTCTTAAAGGTTTATATCTGGGGATATTTTGTTATTTTTTCTTTGATGTTTTATTGAGTATTCAACTCATAGTTTAAAGAGAGTACATCAAAGGTTTGTTTGTTATACACAAAAGAGAGAGTTGTTCTTCAGTTGTGAATTCTGAAGAATTCGAGCCTGAAGCTTTGGAGGGAATCCGGAGTGGCTCATCAGAAAGACAATTTCGTGCTGAAGATGGGATTGGAAGAGGCACATAGAGGTTGGTTCAATTAGGCGTTGTGAATTCGCTAGATAATTGAGAGTGATACCTGTGTAATTCCTTTATATCTTCTTAGTGGATTGTTCTTGTGGCTGTTGCCCGTGGTTTTTTAATCACAATTGGAAGGTGTCCAATTGTGGTTTTTCCACGTAAAATCTTTGTGTCTCTTTCTTTTGATTGTTTGATTGGGATTGTTATTTTTTTTTTTTCTTAAAATTGGTACATAATCACAAATCAACATCTAGGAGGTTTTCTAGATTTTTCACTTATAACCCGCATTTTTGAAAAAACGTGGCATTGCAAATAATTTGAACGTTTTCAAACACTAATAAGTTTATTATGAAATAACAATAAACTAGCAGTTGACCTGTGCAATGCTCGTGTTATTTGTTTTTTCAAATATAATTGATGGTACAATGTTTGTTATAAGAAAATAATTTAAATAATTTTTTCAAATAATGATTTTATACGATATATATATATATATATATAAAATTATAATATTGTTAAAAAAAAAAACACCCTTAATTAAATTAAAATGTTAACTATCTAAAAAATTCAAAAACGACTAACCACAAAAGAATCACATAATAACATCTAAACCCAAAAGGAAAAAATAATGCAAGTATCTGAATGATAAATATATCACGTTGTGTCAGGTGATTAATCATCTATAATATGATATAAAAAAAACTTATTGTTCAACAATTGAAAAAATAACTCAAGCAATCAAAAGTTTAGAGGTTTCTCAAGAGTATCATTGGTGAGCAGATTTTTTCTCTTGTGAGTTGTGATTATATAAAATAATGTAGGAAAACGGTATAATTTCATATATGGAATTACTATAAAATTTAAAAGATAAATCTATAATATAGAATTGATATTGAGTATAGAATAGTGCACCAGAAAGTAAGAAGAAGAAGAAGAAGAAAAAAGGACAATTTAGTATTAAAAAAAAAAAATATATCCTAATACCCTTGAAAGAATTAAGAAGAAAAACATGAAACTTAAAATTGGTATTGGGTTTATGCATGAAAAATATATGAAAAAAATATTTATCAAATAAAGTCCATATAAAATAGGTAAAATTAGTATAATTTAAATTAGGTTTAAGTTTGTACAGAACTCTATATGTAATAAAGAAAATATAAACTCATACAAAATGGAAAAAGTTATTTTATAAACTCTATATAAAATTAGTAAAATTAGTAAAACTTACATGAAGTTTGAGTTTGTATAAAATACTATTTTATAAACTTCATATAAAATAAGTAAGATTAGTAAAATTTACAAAAAATTTAAGTTTGTATACATCTCTATATGTAATAAAGGAAATATAAATCTATGAAAATACTAATTAGTAAAATATACATGAAATTTGAGTTTGTACAAAACTGTAATAAAAGAAATATAAATCCATAAAAATACTACTAATAATATATATATAGGGAGAGGATTGAAACAACCTACGTGAGCTCACTCCTCTGTTCTCGAAAGGGTTTTTTAATTTTGGGTAAATCAATCGATGGGAATGAGTATGGCAGTAATGGAGGCCTGGAAGAAGAAGTTGGAAGCCGTGGATGATATATTCACCGTGATTGATTCAGCCATCAACGTCGCAGCGTGGTATCGACCCAATGATTTTTTGAGCGAAGAGATAGAATCGCTGAGAAACTCTATGTAAGGCAGCCCATTAGAGGAGGTTACTGCGGTACCCATGATGATGATGATTCTTTGGATATGGATTTGAATGATGGAGATGTTGATTGGTTGAATGAGATTGTATCAGAGCTGGAAAAAGACTCTGCTTTGGATACAGCAGAAGAGCTAGAAGGAGATCATGTTTCTGTTTCTGTTTCTGAGATCGATCATCATCATCACTGTCATGATCATGATCTCCCAATCCCCACACACGGCAAAGGAAAGCAATTGTCTCTCGTTCAGAGCGCATGATTACAATCACCCAAGAGAAAGAGAAGCACCAAGTCTGAGAACAAGAAAGAGGAGCAATGTTCTGTCCCTCAGGAGATTGCAAAGTGTCCGGGGCAAAGCACCGAGATCAGCAAAATCAGCGCATTATTACAATCACCCAAGAGAAAGAGAAGCACCGAGTCTGAGAACAAGAAAGATGAGCACTGTTCTGTCCCTCAGGCGATTGCAAAGTGTCCGAGGCAAAGCACCGAGATCAGCAAAATCAGTGCATTATTACAATCACCGAAGAGAAAGAGAAGCTCCGAGTCTGAGAACAAGACAGATGAGCAATGTTCTGTCCTTCAGGTGATTGCAAAGTGTCCGAGGCAAAGCATCGAGATCAGCAAAATCAGTGCATTATTACAATCACCCAAGAGAAAGAGAAGCACCGAGTCTGAGAACAAGGAAGATGAGCAATGTTCTGTCCCTCAGGCGATTGCAAAGTGTCCTAGGCAAAGCACCGAGATCAGCAAAATCAGTGAACCGGCCAAAGCGAAAGGGAAAGAACACAAGTCTACGTGCTTCAATGATGCAGAAGCTTATGAACTGAAGATGGAAGCCACGAAGAGGAAACTCCAACAAAGGTACAAGCAAATTGAGAGGGCGAAGAAGAAGATACGGGTGGTACAGGCTTGAAAGACAGCAATTTTTTGTATTAACACATCTGAGAACCTCTTTCCCTCTCTGCAAAACTTCTCTAAAGATAGGCAACATTTTTTTGTACCTTTTTTAAATTCATATCCAAAATTTAATGAATTAATTTAAAAGAGACAAGAATAATTAATCACTAAAACCTCAATTAGAGAATATGATCGGATCACGTATTCAATTACTACCATACAAGAGGCTTCATCCTTAACCTTAGCTAATAATTTTGCTACTCATAATTATTTTAACATACACACTGAATTCAAACATGAAAATAAAACTTACAACTAAAAGGAGAAAATTACATCAAAATACAAGACCGAGCTCCACTTCTTTTCTAGAAACTCCCCCATTTATAGAGCTCACTACACACTCCTGAAACTGTCTAATCTTTAGAAGCTGGTATTATTGAGATTTTGAGGCTGAAATTGTTGAAATTTGATGCATCGATTTCCGTTAACAGATCGCACGACTTCATCTGCATGTGCGTTCAGTCTTCAATTCAGAGATTATGTTCATGAGCCTGAGGAAATGATTTTGTTGCACCTGCATAATTGCGCAGCTAAGTCAATAGAGTGGTTAGAAGCTTTCTCTTTTCTTTCTTGTTTTTTTAATATATTATAATATATATATATACACTATATATATTTATATAGAAACAAACAAACAAACAAACGGGTGGCTTTCATTTTTTTATTATATTTTCTTTATGTTATATTATAATACTAGAGTATGCTCGTGCCTGAAACCACGGTGTAAATAATATTGGTATACATACTTTACAAAAATCAATTAACATAAATTATTAATATTGGTATCACATCTATTACAAAAAAAAAATCAATTCAAAATGATAATAATTTCACTGCTATAGAAATCAATTATAATAAGTCAGTTCAAGATGACAATAATTTCACTACAATATAAAACTCCACACATAAGACTTTTGCCACCATCTACGGCAGCACCACCGTCGGCCGTGACTTTAGCAAGTATCGTACGATGGCGGTTCATTTAAGTTAAAATATAATTTATCAAATTCATTGCTAAAAGTCAAAATGTTTGAGGTGACATTTTTTCTCAAATTCTCATATAATTCTCATATATATATATATATAATGTATTTAAACAATGTCACCTCAAACAGTTTTTTGAGTCGTATGTATTTAAATATTTTTTTTGATTAAAATAATATTAAAAGACAAAATGAGTTAATATAATATCAAATTCATAATTATTTTACATTTTTTTTTCTCAGATACATCATATCTAATTATAAATTTTTTTTAACAATCTTGCTAAACATAATTATTTCCTTCTCAAATGTCAAGTGTCAATGGTGGTGGACAGTCACGAAGCAGAGGCGGCAATGAATCCGTTCTTTCGTTCATGCTTTCTCTATATTTTTTTTCACTTTATTTTATCTTAAATTTGTGATTTGATTTTGTTAAATCATAAGAAATCAACACCCATTTCAAAAGATTTTTTCAAAATCATAAAAAATCAACACTCATTTTCCATTAAGAAATTAAATCCATTCCCGAAATCAAACTGAAAATAAAAATATATTTCTAAAATCAAAACCCATTTTATAAAGATCAACTATTATTTTAGACCTAAAATTTTTTAAAAAATAAAATCCAAGTCCATAAGCTGCAAAAAAAAAAAAAAAAAAAAAAAAAAAAATCTATATAAATAAAAAACAAACAAAACACACAAACAACAAGATAACACAAAATTTTAACTAATTCCTTAAAACAACCCTGTAATTATTGAAACTTGTCAAATAAAATTAAATCCACTTATTTTTATGTGTAAACTTTAACGTAATTAGTCATTGGAGGTGCATTAAAAAATTAAGAGAAGAAGATGACAAAGAATATGCTTTGGATATATCTCTCTATACATGGAAAACATGGATGAGTCAATTCTCAAAAGAGGAAGATAAACATTGGTCAGTGGGGACAAATAAAAAAAAAATTAGTTTCACATTCCAATTAGTCCTTATCCAAACAACCCTCATCTACTAAAGCCAAACTTAGCCAGACGCGGCGCCCCACCACACCACATCCCTTCTCTCTCCTCTCTCTCTAGATCTCATCCATGGCTGCCTTTCTTCACATTTTCCTTCTATTTTCTTTCACTTTCCTCTCACACACACACTCTCTCTCTCTCTTAGAAACCTAGTTCACAAAACATTGGTATAGTCCTTCTAGTGATCAAAGATGTCTCAACACTCCAATATGTGACCCATATGCATCAAACAATCACACAAAATAGTGGATGTGATTTCTCTCTCTCCAAGTCAGCGTGACAGTGTGTAGGGAAAGAAGGGAGAGTTAAAAAAGCAGGGAGGAGAGTGGGGAGCTCTCCGGAAACGTTGGCAGTAGCCTAATGTTGATCCATCCATGGCAACGGTGATGATGAGCGGTGGCAGTTGTCACGCCCCAATTTTTATTACTCGAAGTCATTACCAAGTTCCTTAACTTAATTCAATTTCAGAGATAACATGCGGAAATAAACTCAAATGTTCAATTAAAAGTGATGAACAACAATTCTCTCATTCGAATGAAAGTTAAATACAACATGAGCATTCTAAATAAATTGCCCTCAGGCTTACAACATTAAATAATCAAATGAAGGGTGCAACCCTTTTACATATATGGCATTCCGCCTACAACAAAGAGGCCCCGTGGCCAACAAATAAGAAGATCCAAATCTTGTAGCACACCCTGCTAAACACCTGAAAAAGATTCAACAACGTGGGATGAACATATAGTCCAGTAGAGATCTCAACATGATCCTCAATAATAACAACTTCCAGATAGCTATGATCATGAACAGTCATTCTCGTACTAGAATAATAATGTGACAGTTTATACAAAATATATATATAAACTTTTCTCGAAAACAATTATTTCATTCAACGCTATTAGCAATTCATCTTTCCTTTTTCCTTTCATTACCCATTTTTCCAAACTTTCATGACTATAACAGTTTTAGAAAAAAAAACAATTTCACCAAGCCCATTACTCTTCCCTCATTTTCCGTACTTACAACAAAATGACCTTTTTTGAAAACATGTTCACAAATACCCCATTTTCCTTCACACTTTCCAAAATCTCAAAATGGCATTTTGGTTTGTTCCCAATACATTCATATCAATACATGCATGCCTTAAATAAAAGGGAAAAAACAAATCATCAATCATGTATATAATCCACAAATGAGGAAGCTCGGCCTTTCAAAACTGTAACCATCGCAACCCATAACATACTCAGATACACTGACGATAACAATTAAAACTCTGCTCTACCGGCTATATGCACAGTAAGCTAAGGATATGCCAAAGCGATAAGCGAGATAATAACTCATTTTAAACATTTCATACCTCATAATCGATACACATTTTAGTACTGTATCAATCTCAGACAAAAACACTTCCATACTTCACAAATGATACACATTTTAGTGTTGTATCAATATCAAACAAAAACACTTCTATACTTCAATAAGCACACATAATAGTGATGCTAATGGAGTCTATCCCCTATCTTCTCCCAAACAATATCTGGTTTAGAGGTCCATCCCCTATCTTCCCCTAAACCATGGAGTACATCCCCTATCTCCTCCCACACAACGCAATGTATATAAACAATTTCATATACATAATCAATCAATACAACAAAGCATAAATAACAAGTGTAATACATACACATAAACTATTCAATAATGTTTAACCAACACAAGTGTAACGCATACATCACAATTCAACACAACAATGTCATCCTCCACCGATGACCAAGGACAAAACCTCTAGATGCATGTATTCAGTACACCTAATAAAAGAGACTCAATTCTCAAGCAAACCTTAAACCCAACAACGACACTAGTACGATAGGTAAGGATAAAACCCCCAAATGTGTGTATTCAACACTCATGATACAATAGTTTAATTCTCAAATTTATTTTCCGAGACTCACATAGAGTTAACATTTCATTTACCATTTTCAAGATCAACTTTCATAATTTTCTTAAGTCAACATATTCCATCACTTATTCCAAAAAAACATTTTTCCCTTTTCACAAAACCAATTACATTCTCTTCATTTTACAAAATCAATTCCATGAATAATAAGCCATAACCCAACTTGATTCAATACGTTCATTTCAAAATAACCTCAATACCATAATTATTCCCTTAACTGTTAACACCTTCTATACAACTCGTATTAACAATAGACATTTACCAACATTGTTCAACCATAAACCCTTTTTATTTTACCAAATCAAAATATAATTTAGGGCTTTCTCTTCTTTCAACAATAACATGCTAATTTTACTCTCTAATTAGTCCAAACCAGAGTCAATGATAACAAAACCATTCTCAAACAACCAACCCTAGGTTCCCCTCATGATTTTCAAACAAATCCAGCACGGATATGATTTTCATGCAATACAAAACTACCACATGTCTATCTATAGATGGAGTATTGAAAAAGAACAAGGAAATCCCTACCTCAAATGGAGAGACCAAATGGAGAAGATGAAGGCCAAAAACCAAAGTGCTCCAAATCGCCAAACTTTCAGATTAAAATGAAGCCCTCAACCCACTCTACCTTTCTTACAAAGGACTTAGTATAGATTTACACTAGAGGGAGATGAAAACCAAGAGAGAAGGTGTGTAGGGAGAGAGAAACTCTCAAGTTATTCATTCAATGAACTTCATTAAATTGATTAATGTATATCATACATTCATGATACATAATGCATCCTCTATACTAATGAATTCATTATATAAATTAATGTATCTTACATATTCATAATAGATACATAATGCATCTCTAAGATTCATTCATAATAAATCCATCACATTCAATGTATTAGCATTAGTTTTCTATACATTGTATATATACAAAGAGTAAAGGATGGAAACGGGAATAAGACAACAATACATCTACGGAACCGAGTTTGGAATACAATTAAAAAAAAATGAAGGGAAAACCGGGATTGCTATAGCAGTGGTGATGAGCAACAGCGGTGGAGATGACTGGAGAAAGTGACGTTGTGCGGTGGAGATGACTGGAGGAGGTGATGAGCAGTACAATGGCTAGGTCGCGAGAGAGTCGTCGAAAAGAGATGTATCACCGTTGGAGAGGGAAGTAAGGCAGAGAGAGAGAGAGAAAGATAGAGAGAGAGTGTGTGTGTGGGTGGGTGTTTTGAAATTTGAAAATTGGGAGTGAGACTAAAAGATAAAGAGAGGAGAGTTTATAGAGAGTTTGATGAGCGTGGGTGTTTTGAAACTTGAAAATTGGGAGTGAAACTGAAAGAAAAAAGGAGGAGAGTTTATAGAGAGAGTTCCATGAGCGCGGGTCTCTCTTCCGTAGGGAGTGGATGGGTGTGTTTTGAAATTTAAAATGTGAAAGGATGAGGTGCGACAGATGAGAATGGGTGGTTGCAAAGTTTGTGGCTTTTGGGCGGGAAGTTCTGGTAGAGTGAGAGAGAAGGTTTTAATCTCAACTGTCCATCTAAATACAGAAATGAATCATGACCATTAAAATGTCCTAGTAGGACAATTGTCTTGAGGATAAATTTGAAAACACTCTTCCCTTGTTATATAGATTATAATATATATATATATATATGAAAATATATCATTTATAATAATTTGTATACAACACTCAAAATATATAAAAACACTCAAAATCACACAAAATTATAAAATAATACTCATTATTAGACTAATAAAGTGTATATTAGCGGGCTAAATATGTAACGTTATGGCACTTATCATCTTCCATTTTTTTCATTTTACAATGCTTCAATGGTGTTGTGATTGAAATTGGGTGCATGCTTTGTTGAGAGTCCTCACTAACTCTCCTCACTCTCTAGAATCTTCTCTCTAGAATATTCTAGAAGTTTCCACACGAATCTAGAATACTTCGGAAAGATCTAGAAAATTCTGGAAAGACTTGGAGAAATCCGGAAGATTCTATAATATCCTAGAAGGTTATAGAATATTTTGGAGAAAACTAGAGAAATCTAGAAAGTTTCGGAAGGTTATAGAATATTTTAGAGAAGAATAGAAAGCTCTAATATGTACTAAAGTAATCTAGATTGTTCTAGATTGTAGGGAAAATATGAGTGTATTCTATAAATAAAGTTCTTCAACTAGTATAAATATGAGATGAGTGCATATACTAAGCAATTGGACAATTGGACAATTGAGTGAAAGAAGAGTGAGTCCAAAGTGAGTTGTCAAACACTATCTAGTGTAAGGTGTCTCAAGGTTTTGTGTGAGGAAGACACAAAGTGTGAGTGCTTGAATGCACATGTGAGTGGATAAGTGAAGTGTATTAGTGTGTGATTGTGTACAAATGTTTTGTGTACTAGAGTGTTACCAATAAAAGTTGTATTTTTGGGTCCACTAGTGTCTTAAACTCAACATACTTCACTTAATCATCCATTCTTTGCTGTCGTAGAGGATATGAACTCTGTGGTGAGGAGTTGCCATGACTTATATAGATTAAAAGACAATTCGTTTTGCTATCCTAGGTGTGATACTTTATAATTAACTTGCATTTAAAATCTTGTTCCCCAACAACTTCTTATAGAACATTGAGTCACATATATTCAGGGACTCAATCATATATGGTGGTGAGATCATTAAAGTTGATGCTAATTCATTAATGGCAGCAGTGTCAATCAACGCAAATTCTTGACTTATGAGATTGGCAAGTGAGGGTCCTATTGGCCACTCTTGAAAAATTTGACTCTATCTCTGCCTCTGTCTTTGACTCTCTTCTTCCAAAAGTGGCGCTTCAGGAAGCAAGCGCAACAACTTCAACATCATTTAAAGAACCATTCTACGATGAAAACTTATATTTTTCTCTAGAGGACTTGAATTTATTACTGTCAAATGGTGACAAGACTCTTCCTTGATAGAAACATGGTGGTTATTGTTTGGAATGTTGGTAATAGTTATGGTGTGTATATCTACCACTGGGATTCAAAATGTTTTTTTTTTTTTTTAGAGAAATGCTACTTATCAATAAAGCACTCTTCTTTTTTTATCTTGTTGGGTCTTGTTGTTTAGCTTTGTTGATTTTTTTGTTTTTATTTTTAATTTTGATTTTAATTTTTTTTCTTTTTGTGAGTTGGTAGGTATCAACTTGTCTAAGGTAGGGATTAGGTTTTTCTTTTTTGTACCTCTTTTTAAAAATAAAAAAAAAATTATTAGCAAAGTAAAAGAGTAATTTTATTGATGGATAGCAATGAAATGCATTACAATCAACAAAAACAATAGGGAAAATAAGAAAACATAGCAAGATCACCTGTAAAAACAAACACACATACAAAAAGGGTTGCCGCCCTTCAAGTTTGCACGCATTTGTGTTTGTTTTTTCCATTAAATAAATTTGGAGTTACGAAAGTTTAGACTCTTTACAAGTAATTTGTGGTTGGAGAATGAATTATAGTCCTCATGACCATATAGACCAAATTGAATGTCTTGCCGTAATTTGATAATTTTAAGGGATGAAAAATACACTATTCTCAATTTTATACAAATATGAATAATTAGATAAACATGTCATTTTGAATCTATGGTTTGTTGGGTATTTTCTTCTTACTAAAAGGGTTTTTGTTTTTTTATGAGATGTGAAAGATTTGAGAAAGGGATAAAGGTGGAATCAGAAAAATCTCTTAGAAACAACTCTGATGCTAACAGAGACAATATTAATGCCCACCCTAGACCCCCAAAACTCTATTTTACAATTTTGAATTCCTAACCGCCTTCAATTCATGTATAACAAAAGTCATTCACAAAATAATCTCTAAGGCTGTGTTTGGATGATCGATTTGAGTAAGGATTTTGAAAAGAAAAGGAAAAAGATGAGAGATGCGAATGAAACATAAACAGAATTTTTTCTCCATTTCTCTTTTCTTTTTTAAACCCCTATATCAAAATTCATAAATCCAAACATAGCGTATTTGAAGTAGTGACTCTCTGTCAACTATTTTGCATCTTCATTAGTTGTGAACACTATGATATTTATAACTCATATGATAATTTTTTTATGGATGGAGAGTCCAAGAAAAAGAAAAAAGAAAAAGAAAAAGAAAAACATGGTGAAATTACTGTTCAATTGTAAATTTAAAAAAATTATTACACATTAATAAAAAAATGAATATAACTATTCTCAATCCCTTCTGTTTTAAGTTGAATTAGAAAATTTGAATCATAAAAACAAAATTGTTCTTTGTTTTTAGTCATGCTTTTTCACGTATCCAATCTTCATCAATATATATATAAATGGTTTGAGAGAGAGAGAGAGAGAGAGAGACCAATCCCTTTTTTCATTTACTGAAACTCAAATAACATAAATGTGTTTAAGAATTCTTCTATAACACAAACTACATGAGAATTTCTCATAACAAGTACAAAGCAATAACACCCGACAGGCAAAAATAACACCCAACAGGCACTCATCTGCAACATTTTTACACCATGTTAAATGTCTCTAATAAAATTGAAGAGAAGATTTATAGGATCAGGCATGCCCTTCCCACTTTTGGCGTCATATGTCTTTTCCAACGCCAGATCCATTGGAGTATCCTTGGGGCCAACTGAAAAAACAAACAAAAACAAGCCACCACATCACATTAGACCTTCAATGAAAATTAGATTTGAACAAATGACATCAAGGGCTACTTTTAAATTCAAGTGTCAAACAATTATATTCTCAAAAAAAAGTCTAGCAATTATTTTGTACTATAACAAGAAACTGTAATTTAAGAACGATTTCTAAATAAGCAGCTTCTGGGGGCCTTCCAGAAGTTAGCAAGGACCATACAAAAGGTTTCCAATTGAGTGGAAGCTATTTAGAGACAATATCAAAGTCGAATTCCATCCAAAAGTTACTCATTTTCCAAATATTCTCTTAAGTTTCAGACATGCCTAACAGAAACTATGGCCTTTTTATTTTCCAACTAAATTAAATATGATAAACAGAGAGAATGTTTTGAATGCTCTCATAACTGAGAGAACAGTTTGAACTATACATGTGAGCCCTGGCAATATGCAGTCAAGAAATCACAACATACACAATGGCTGCAAAATCAACACAAAAACCCATGTTGACAGGTTACTACCTTAGAAAGGCAAAAAAATTATGGAAAGTGAAAGTACTAGAAAGTAAAATCAATGAAAGAAAAATGAAAAGAGAAGTAACTTTTCAATATGCATTTGGTTGGGTAGCTAGTTTGTCCAAGATGTTATTTGAATATAATGAAATTTAAAATTTTATTGTGCATATATTAACCTCATCCATATGTCTACAAGACAAAAGTTAAATATAATCAAGCAGCTTAGGAAGGTGCCACTCACCTGATTTTCCCCCTCAACAATCAAACGATTTTGAGAGTGAATGACATGCTTAACAACTCCAATCCCACCTCTATCTTTACCCCTGGTTACCATCACCTGCAAATTAAGAGAGGGAAACATTCATTTAAGATTAGAACAAGGCGAAGAATAGAGCCATACAGGCACAAAGAGGAAAATAATCCTCTCTCTTTTTCTTACATTATCTCCTCTGAGAATCTTCCAGTGGTGTATGAGTTTCTGAGCTGCTCTCCAACACATTTCAAATTAAAGTTATAATCAAGGATTAACCAAGTAGTATTAGCATTTAGCAGTATTAGCATGACATGGCTAATAATTATTTTAACCAGTAGATGGTCAAAATTAAATAATAAAATTGAAAAGAACATGTCAATTTACGAAGCATATGAGATTGCAAGTCTAATTCCAATGGAAGCCACTCTTTGCAAATCATATAAAGGTAAGAGCTAAACCTAGTCTACCCCCCATCCTATCACACCCCAGTGTAATGGGATCGTTCCGGGTAATGCTTTTAAGATCATAGTTTAAAACCCACATTATGTAACATTCTGCACTAAAAATGGTATAAAAATTCAAACTTTGTTGGGTTATATTCCAAATCTCCCATAGCTACGTGATTGTGATGCTAAATGTCATGGAACATAAAGCTGGTAATCAATTTCTCTTTGCAGTGGTGGAAGCTAGAACAACTGAAGAATGTATACTTTAACAATAAAGGAAAATTCAAGTACAAATTGAAAACATCTGAACACACCATCATCATAACCACACACACAAACATTATTCAACACAATAATTAGTAATTTACTTTGAACATCAATGTGAGCCGCAATAATTAAAGGTTGAATTGGGAAACAAGCAAAATTAAGATTTACTGACATAAAAACCAAGACTTTTTACTGATTTTTTTTTTTTTTTTTATATAAATTCAAAAATTTTTAAATTTCTAGATTTGGCTTGACAAAACAAATTGAAAATAACCTTAATCTTTATTTTTCTAAAATACAATTTTTGTTTTACTAAAAAGTGGTCACCTGCCGTCTATCTTTCTTTTCATTTTTTGTTTTTTTTTTGGGAACTAATAAGAGAAACCTCATAATGGGTAATGGGCAATAATCCGCAGCAAATAAATCTTTTACAGCTAGGTTTTAAGATTCTGTTGTCGAAGTTATTTATTTAAGAGTAGAATTTCTTTTAAGCAATGAAATTCTATGATTTATAGTAATTTTGTAAAAATAATTAACTGTTTTATCAATAAAAATCAAATTAACAACACCACAATATCCTGTCCAAGAAATCTTTAATAATTCTTCATAGCAATTCTCATTCTAAAAAAAAAAAGACAAATTTTAAATAACTGGTTGTTAAAAACATGACCAAAATGAAGGGTATTGAGAGGACAATGAGAGACATAATTGAAGACAAAATGGGACCAAAAATGATGAATGAATATCACGCATCCCCAATCAATATATTATTGGGTGACACATATAATGTGTATATAATTTAAATATATATATAAATAAAAAAAAAATTACTATCACAATATGTGTGTTGTACTGTTCAAAGTGTAATTTTTTAAAAAAAAAAATTAAAATTAAAGATTTTAGGGCATCAAATATATATAAATAATTTTACAAATTCAAATCCATTTTCCTTAAATTAAGGCCTTGTTTGGGATAAATTAAAAAAGTCAAAAAGTCACAAAGTTACTAAAAAAAGCTAAAAAGTCTATACTATTCAAAGGTAGCTTGTAGGGAAGCCACTAGGGCAAAATTATTATTTTGTCTTTTGAATTCAACTACCCAAAAAGTCAAAAAGTTAAAAGTCAAAAAGTCATAAGGGTAAAATGGTCATTTTGATTTTACTATAATATTTTATGATACATTTTTTCGTAAAAAGTCAAAAAGTTATCCTAAACATACATCCTTTTTCTCTACTTTTTTAATCAAAAAATCAAAAGCGCACTCATATAGGACATCCCCAACAACTACTAAGTGCGCCGGAAAAGTAGATTTACGGCCACCACTCTTAACTAGGCAATGTCATCAGAGAAATTATGAGGTCGGCAAAAGTACCAAGGATGAAGTTGTAGGAAAATTATAAGCTTCCACAATTTAGGATGGTAATAATACAAACACACTAATTTTTTTAGGACAAATTATAAACACAACCCTTGAGATTTACTTAAATTATAAATTACTCTCTGTGAGTTTCGAATTACATTATGCCCCCTAAGGTTTCTAATTTCATAACAAATAGGTCCTTTTATTAATAAAACATCAAGTTAATTAATAGTTTTTAATGATGTTAAAATTGTATTTCAATTAATAATTTAGATAATTTTATTATTGTTGTTGGCTATATATTTTGTATAGACCAATCACAGCTTAACACGTGGCTTGTAATGGGTGATTTGGAATTAGGAATTAGGAATAGACACGTGGCAATTCATATTGGTAATGGTGGGTTTGCGTTACCTAAAAGCAATTAGAAGGTGCGGCATAACATGGCCCAACGGTTACTTAAAAGTTTGAATTCAAATACATGAGGGAAGCCTAACTGAAGGAATGGCGTAGTGGAAGCTGACTGCGCGAAGCCATGACCAGAAATCGTGGAAGTGCATTTCGGCGGTTAGAAGCCCATTTCGACAATTACCTTTGTGAAGTATAAATAGAGAAGAAGGCCCCAGAATGATGGACCTAGACTCAGTTCCAGAAACCAGTTTATTTACTTCATATTTCTTTCTAATTTTACATTTCTAGTTCTTTACATTTCCGCACTTCAATTCCTGTACTACACCTCATTTCCTAGGAGTAGTTTCAAGTAGTCGTTACTGTAAACTTTTTCAAGGCTAGGTCATTTCATTGTAAGTTTCTATTTAGTTAATGAAATTCAATTTTTGAATTGTATTTGTTATTTTTTTTTATAAATTTCTCCTAAAACAAGCCACCAATAAAAGTCCTCTTCAATGAGGCTGAAAGAACTTCAACACAATCATCTGATAATTGGTTGACAATTAACATTCTGTAAGGACTAATTGATCCTTGCTGGCACGCTTAAATTACACTATTACCTCCAACTGCAACCAGTACAACAAGGATGGCCAGTTTTGAATGTACCTATATATGGACCAAGAGGCCCTCAAGCAAAACCCTGTGTTTGTTCCTCCAGTACTGGTTCAACTAGTACAAATTATGGTTCCTAGGGACAAAATTGCTGATATAGTTAGAGAAATGTGTGGACCTATGGCTCGGGGGTTCCAGACACCAGTGTACAAAAAACCTTACCCAAAGTGGGTAGATAGGGTACATGAATATCCAACGGGGTTTAGAATACTAGGTTTTGCCCTATTTCATGGGAATGGAAACCAGTCAACGGTGGAACACATTGCTTGGTTTATAGGCTAGTGTGGTGAGTTCGCCAATAATGACTACATGAAATTGAGACTTTTTCCAAATTCTTTAAATAGAACAGCCTTCGTATGGTATATAAACTTTACACCTATCTCTATCCAAACTTGCCAGCAAATGGAGGAGGTTTTTCATGCCCAACTTTTCCAAACAGAGCCTGAGGTTTCCATGGCAGACTTGGCAAGATTGAGCCAAAGGCCTGATGAGAAGGCTGCTCAGTTTATTGTCAGATTTAAAAGGGCACAAAACAAATGTAGGGTCATGCTACCCGAGCCTGAATTTGTGAGATTGGCTCAAAATGGGTTGGAGTTTAGGTTTTGAAAGAAGTTTGATTCAATTGAGTTTCGAGACTTTAGTGGAATTAACCTATAAGGTGTCCAGATGTGAAACTTTACTCGAGGAGGAAAAAGATCAAAGTAATGCGTCATATAAGACCTACTATAGGGACCCTAACTATGAAAATGATGCAGCAGAGATCGTAGGAAAAGAACATATGACCTGTGAAGTATTAATTCAAGAAGACAGTACAATAGACCAACAGTTTAAAAAGAAAGGCCTTTATAGGAAGTATTCTTTTGATTTAACAAAAGCAGATGACATTTTTAATCATTTGCTTGCAGCAAATTTCCTAGAGTTACTAAAGGGAGTTAAGATCCCTACCCTTGAAGAACTAAAAGGAAAATTGTACTGTAAATAGCATAATTCTTGGTTTCATTCAATTAAAAACTATATTGTTTTTCGAGACAAGATCCAAGAATGGATTCGGAATGTGAGGCTAAAGTTTCCAGCCAAGACTGAGAAAGCTATGGGAATTGACACCAATCTGTTTCCAGAGATTGGGGAGGTTGCAACCAATGTTGGAATGCCAGATTTCCAAAACTTATTCTTGAAGGAATTGGAGGAAGTCACTCTGCAAATACATGTGGCTAGCCAGGCTACTTTCAAGAAGGACACCTGAAGTTCACCAGCAAGTGGACAAAACTCTGCAGGCCAAATGGATGCCTCTAGTGAAGAGATACTGGATGATGACTCCCTCGATGCAGTTATAGTATAGAGGATGTGTCCTAGATACAGGATGAGTTATAAATGGTTGAAGGGGCTCCCAGTTGATGGGAAGTAGTATTATAAAGATGTACAGAAATATCGAAAACCAGCTAGCACCTACAACAGAAGGCCATATCTAACTGTTCCTAGACAGTATTCATCTTTGGCTGGTGTACCAGACACCAGGATGTAATCAAAGGGTAAGAGGCCTCTGTATGAAACTAGGCCACCCAATTATTATAGGGTAGACAACTAGCCTGAAAGGAAGCATGGATTCAGTGCAAGGCATGGGACCAGGACTGATGATTGGTTCCCAAGGATTGCTTCAAAGACTGCTTTAAAGAGTGGGACATCAGATCTAGTAGCCAAACCAGTGGGCCCATGGGTCCAAGAGTTCCAGATTGGTTTGACATGCAAAACAAAGCAAAGCAATGCCTACCCAAAGAAAGGCTTTTAGAGACCAGGGAAGAATGATCAAACCTCCCTTGGTGGCTCCTAATAATTGGGTGTTATTAAAGAACCAAAAAACAACGGAGGCAGATGTGGTTCTGATGATTTCTAGGTCTCAAAGAAGGAACATCCAACTAAGATACACCCAATATCAGAGGGATTTGAAAGAAAGTGGAGAGAGCACTTCCATGACACAAGTAAAAGACCAGACAGATGAGGGGATAGGTTTGAAGCCTATTCCTAAGATCAAGAGGAGTGCTAGCATGGAGCAATTGGCTAAAGTTCATGCTAAATTGAGAGCCAAAGAAAAATCCAGTTTAGCAGGCCTCGAGAAGGCCTTAATGGAAAGTGATGATGAGACAGATGAAGGGATTGAGCTAGGCCAAGAGGGAACATTGGCTGAAGATGAAATATTTGAGGCCTTTATGGCTGAACTGACCTTTTTGGTTGACAAGCCAATAAAGATAGATCACCAACAGGCTGCTTCGAAGGAACCTGCTAGCACAAAGGTACCAGAATGCAGCATGGAAAATGCTTTTGAGGCAGTAGAACAAGCTAATTTGGAAGGGAAACAAGTACAGCTAGTAGTTTAGTTTGGCTCATTCCCTCCAGTGCCAGTAAATGTGGCATATGTGCTGCCACATGAATTCCAAGTTGACGAGGGAAATCAAGGCTTGGAAGATGACCCCATTCTAGTTTCTAGTGAAGATTCATAGGCTAGCATGGTTCAAGATGAGTCAGAAGAGGCCAAGCCAAAGGAAACTGATGAAGAAAGTGAAGAGGTGAGCATTAACCTCTCATACCCCTTCGAGTACCCCCACAATATCTATGACCTAGCACTTTAAGCCCCTGTACATCAAGGCTTACTTCGATGGGATAGAAATGAACAGGGTGCTAGTGGATAATGGTGCAGCAATAAACCTGCTTCCGAGGTCCTTGTTGAAGAAGTTGGGAAAAAGAAACCCTAGGTTGATCCCAACCAGCACAACCATTGAAGATTTTACTGGGGATAAGCAAATGACTCAGGGCATTTTGCCCATCAACCTAAGTGTGGGAACCAGAGATTACATGACAGCATTCTTTGTTATAGACAGTAATGCCAAGTATAATGCTTTGCTTGGCAGGGATTGGATCCACACCAACAAGTGTGTGCCATTCTCTCTATATCAGAAAATGATGATAGCTCTGTGCAATGGGGTAATAGAGGAAATCAATGCGGATCTGCAGCCTTTTATTGCTTGTGTTGATTTTGCTAAGGCTAAGCTATACACTAAAGGGGTTGTACCACTCAGTGTGCTGAGGAAGCGTGATGGAATAGCTGAAGTGACGGCTGATGAGGAAGTAGCACATATAAAGCACTCAATGCAGGAGAGTGCTAATGAGTTTGTCACCAAAGATGACAATGATACTTGGTTATAGGCAAAAAGATCAGGAACAAGAAGCCAGACCCTTGGCCTTAATCAAGTTTTCAGCATTGGACGTAAGTCAACAGTCTAGAAGGTGCAGGAACAAGCTAGGAAAGCCATGGTGATTGGCTAGGAGCAACAAAAGGCCAGGCCTTTGGCCCTTGATAAGTACTGTGCATTGGACATTGATACAAAAGTCTAGGAAATATAGGAAGAAGAAGCCTTATGGATAGATTTTGTCTTTGAGGAAAAAAGTAAAGATGTTGAACCAGAGAATGTGGGATCAAAACAAAATGAAGAGGTTACTTCGAAGGTAAAAGAAGTCAAAGGGGGAGCATCAGTAAGTGCTCAAGTATAGGACCCTTTGGAAGAAGTCAACGTAGGGGAAGGTTTTGCACAACAGCCCACTTACATCAGTGCCTGGCTAAGTCCCATTGACAAGAACCAGTTGTTGGTAGTCCTAAAGCAATATAAGGATTGTTTTGCGTGGTCTTATAATGAACTGCCTAGACTGGACATGTGATTAGTGGAACATAGGCTCCCTATGAAGCCTAATTTCAAGCCACACAAGTAGAAACCAAGACAGATGAGCCCATAAGTGGTTTAAAAAGTGAAAAAGGAGATTCTTAGGCTCCTTAAGGCAAGCTTCATTAGAACAACTAGGTATGTTGAATGGTTGTCTAATATTGTACATGTGGTTAAAAAGAATGGCAAGATGAGGGTATGCATCGATTTTAGAAATCTAAATTTGGCAACTCTAAAAGATGAATACCCTATGCCTATAGCTAATCTATTGGTGGAGGGCATAGGATTTTGTCTATGACGGATGGGCATTCTGGTTACAACCAGATCTGCATTGCATATGAGGATGTCCACAAGACAACATTTAGGTGTTCTAGGAATATTAGCACCTTTGAATGGGTTAAAATGCCATTTGGTTTAAAAAATGTTGGGGCAACATATCAGAGGGCAATGAATACTATCTTTCATGATCTCATTGGAGGATACCTAGAGTGTTACATTGATGATATTGTTGTAAAGTCCAGTCTATAGAGGAACACCTGGTTCACTTGACAGTAGCTTTCGAAAAAATGAGAAAGTTCAAGTTGAAACTTAATTCTCTCAAATGTGCTTTTGGTGTATCAGCTGGAAACTTCTTGGGGTATGTAGTGCATAAAAAGGGAATACAGATTGATCAGAATAAAGCCAAAGCCATCATTGAGGCCAAACCTCCATCAAGTAAGAAAGAATTACAAAAATTCCTTAGTCAGGTTAATTTTCTTCGAAGATTTATTTCTAATAATATAGAGAAAACTAAAGTATTTTCTTCTTTGTCAAAGATAAAAAAATGAAGAAGAGTTTGTGTGGATAGCTGAGCATCAAACAGCTTTCGAAGGAATTAAAACCTACTTGGCCAAGCCTCCCATGTTGATGCCACCAATGAGGGATAAACCCTTGAAGTTATATATTGCTGCAACAGAAGATTCACTGGGAGCTTTTCTAGCTCAGAATAATGAAGAAGGCAAGGAACAAGCAGTTTATTACCTTAGTAGGTTTTTAAATTCTTGTGAATGTAAATACTTAGTTATAGAAAAGTTGTGCCTAGCTGTAACAACGCCCGCGGGGGACCTCGCCACAGCTCGGACTCGATTTTTGTTGCGGTTCCAAATCTGAACCAAAGAGTCCAAATCCGGCAAATCGTTTTGAAGAAAAACAGATTTTTTTGAAAGAAGTGCCAAACATGGACTGCTTTGCCAGATAACAGAGTCGCCACCTAAATATTTTTAAAATGGGAAATTTAGGAAACCCTGACTCGGTGCCAAAAGGCCACGTGTCCGTCATCACCAAAGTTGGCTCGGGAACTTGGGTACGATTAGGGAAGGTCACATCGTGAGCACCCCCTCTCGCCCGGTCAAAGACCGGCCTCTACTAACCATGATATCTGATTTTGAAAACTTTGTGGGTTCTTATTCCGATTATTAGCCTAGGTTACTATGTGATGCTCGCAGCAAACAAGTATAGACTGGGCCGTCTGAATTGGAACTAAACATCTCATGTTCGTTTGTGAAAGGTGGTTTGCTACCCGCAGGTAGGCTTAAAATACAGATTTTGCCACAATCTAGTGGGCTTAACAAACAATCGATGAATTGCTCCAATTCAAATAACCCAACCTCCACCCACAGGCATTCAAGGCAGTTATATCACATAAGCATTTAGCCTCATGGCAAGCATGCTATCATGGCAACACTCACACGCATGCAAGGATGCTAAAGCATAACCACTTACCGAGTACTCCAAGCCAAAACAGAAAGCTTATTAGAAATCATGCATGATCCTAAAATATCTGTAATGCCTAATGCATCACATGCAAAAATGCAACTATAGCAAGCTCAGCTATTCTAGAGATGGCATATGAAATGCAACGGCTAACATGTATACAACTTAGAATTGAAATCTGAATGCGGTTTGTATGATGCCGAGCCCGATGCATGCAATCTGAGATGAATGATGCAAACATCTTTGTCATCTTGTATGCTAATCGAAATATGCCCTATATCTAACCATTCAAAGCGGTAAATAAAAGGGAGAAAGAAATGGGGTTGGAAGACATACATCACACTCACACACCCTTATTACATTTATGCCCTCATGCAGAGGGTCCGAATAAATAATATCTGAGACCGAATAAAAGAATATCTGACGGTCGAAATATCTGATTCTAATTAATTAACAAATTAATTACAAAATAATGAGAGGCGTGCAAGCCGAGGCCGCCTCGCTTCGTGGATAGTATATCTTTGCTGCTCGGCGCAGAATCCAATCCGATGCCCCGATTAGCCTCGCTTGCGCTTTTTCTCGAATGCGTGCGATTAGGAAAGTCGCTAAACTCAATTTTGCCGCAACAGAGAGCAGAAAGGCACAGGTGTATTTCACAAATATATGCATGTCTCGATCTCGCGCCACCAATCACGCATATCGATGCATGATGGCCGAGGAGCGATTTGCACAACTCAATATTGGGATGAATACACATGAATGCTACGAAAATGGGATGCCTCGTCTGGCGTGCCACGGCACGCAAAGCGAGCGATCCGAAGATGAAAATCGGATAAAAGTGCCTCGAAGTGCGTGCCTGTAGCGCAAAACGGAAACGAAACAAAAATGGAGATCAGATAAAATTGGAGTGCCTCGAAATGCGTGCACACGGGCACGCAAACCGAGGCGATGATGTACGATGCAAAATCGGATAAAACCGAAGTGCCTTGAAATGCGTGCACACGGACACGCAAACCGAGGCGATGATGAAAGAATGAAAATCGGATAAAACCGAAGTGCCTCGAAGTGCGTGCCCACAGGCGCGCAAATCGAGGCGATGATGAAAGAATGAAAATCGGATAAAACCGAAGTGCCTCGAAGTGCGTGCCTGGTAGCGCCGCAAATCGAGCGATGATGAAAATCGGATAAAACCGAAGTGCCTCGAAGTGCGTGCCTGGTAGCGCAAATCGAGGCGATGATGAAAGAATGAAAATCGGATAAACCGGCAGTGCGCGTGCCCACAGCGCCGCAAATTGAGGCGATGATGAAAGAATGAAAATCGGATAAAACCGAAGCCTCGGCGCGTGCCTCACAGCGCCGCAAATCGAGGCGATGATGGAAGGATGAAAATCGGATAAAACTGAAGTGCCTCGAAATGCATGCCCACAGGCGCGCAAATCGAGGCGATGATGAAAGAATGAAAATCGGATAAAACCGAAGTGCCTCGGTAGCGCCGCAAATCGAGGCGATGATGAATGCAATGAAATGGCATACGGAATGCCGGATGGACTTACACCAACATGGGAGAGCCTCGGCTCACTCACATAGGAGGCCGTCGGGTAAAAATAAAGTCGCTCGAAACGCTACCATGACACGCAAATGGAGGCAATGGCATACAAGCATGAAAATGCGAATTGGGCTTACGCCAACATGAGAGGGCCTCAACCACACTCACATAGGCTGCCGGAATGATAAAAAAGAGGTGCCTCGAAATGCGTGCCCATTGGCACGAAAACCGAGGCAATGCACAAATGATCTGAATGGCCGGAAATGATATGCAAGCATGGTAATGGAATTTCAGCACCTAAATAAAGGGGAAAACAGCCCCGAAACAAATCGAAACGACACCCGAAGCATGCATTCATCCCGAAAGTACGAAATTAAGCCCCGAAATGGCCTATAGCCATCCTATACATGCAAAATATGATCATGGCAGCAAGAACAGTAGCAAGGCAGTCCCAAATATGGCATTTTTTCAGTAATAAACATGGCCAAAATGCAAGCATAGATATGGCAACAAAAGCTCGCAAGAATACGGTAAAAGAGAGGATTTTCAAAGCAAGTAGTATATAGAAAATTCAAATAGAAACATTTTCTTCTAAAACATGAAAGAGGGCCCAAAAATAAGCATATATGCAGAAGATGTCAGCCTCTAAATCATAAGACAAATATGCTAGAAATAGAAGGCAAAAATGAAGCCACAAGAGGGTATAACCTAAGACATGCAATCTATACACCAAATGACCAAACCTTCTTCATGAAACATGTAAAGGGGGTCAAAATAAGACTAAAACCAGTAGGGGTCGAAGTCCTAAAACCAAACACAAATAGGTCAAAAATTGCATACAAAAAGTGGCACACTTGATGAAATTTGAAGGAGGTGGTAGATACAAAGGCCAAACGAAGTTGAGCCTATCTACAATGTTGTAGAGAGGCTCATTTTAAGCACAAAATCAGTAGGGGTCGGACCCCCAAAAACCCACACAAATAGGTCAATTTTAGCATGCAAAAATGTTACCAACTTGAAGAATATTGAAGGAACTAGTGTATACAAACACCAAATGAGGTTGAGCCCTTCTACAAAGTTGTAGAGGGCTCATTTTAAGCAAAAGCAGTATGGGTCGGAGCCCCAATTCTCAACCAATTAAAGTATAGAAAAGGATCAAGAAAATGCCCTAAAAGTTGGTTTTGAGGACTTACCCTTGAAGACTTGTCTTTCTTTGATTCTTGGCTCTGATTTGTAGCTTCTCAACCTCTGAAATTCACCTCCTTGCTGCTGAAGTGATGGTAGGGATGGTGAGGCTAGGTGTTGATGAAGGAATGGCCTTGACACTTGAAGCTTTTTTGGAGTTTAAAGCTATGAAAATGAGGGAATTTGGTTAAGTGTTCTTGAGACCAAAATTTCTAACCTTGAAGAAGGAGGGGGAGAGGCCTTCAAATAGGCAAGAAGATGGGGTGTAAAAGGGGAGGGAAAGCATCCAATCTTTCCCTCCTGAAATGTCCCCCGGATGAGGGAGACACTTTGAAAAGCAACCGACAAATTTGGAGCAGTGGAAGTCTGGGCCGGCCAGGTAGTTTTGCCCAAGGTGGCCGCCCACCCACCCACCATGGCCGGCCAGCCACCTCCTATGGCCGGCCAGCCACCTCAAAAAATCAACTTCAAAATTTCTGGCCGACCACCATACAAGAGTGTCCTCCCATGTGTGTAGAATAAGGCCCCAGGGTCTGAATTTGGCAACACTGAACCAGGAGTCACAACATAGAGCTTGAAGGAGAGGCCCAAAAATGAACGGCACAATTTTCGGCTGACCATCATACCAAAGTGTCCTCCTAGACGTGTGCAACAAGGTACCACGGCCGGAAATTGGCAACACCGGCAGAGTCACAACATAGAGCTTGAGGAGAGGCCCAAAATGAAACTCACGGTTTCGGCCGACCCGATGGTTGGTAGGGTCCTCCGGTCCCTCATCACAGATATGTAACTTTGGTTGGAAGAAAATACCCCAATGTGTTCAACATTAGCCCTAGTGAGCAAAACGGGCTCGGAGGAGCGAACCGTTATCTGGGATAATTGCTGGCCTCCCACCCCGGTGATCTTCCCGATGTTGAAACAGAGGTACCGCCAAGTTTGAACAAAAACTAATGAGAAATGAACGTTCGGGCCAAACCGAGCAAATCGGGATCCCGAAAATGGGTCATGGTCCGGAAGTGGTGTTCGGCAGCGAAGTGGGTATCCGCGACCCAAGGTCCTCTGGAATGACAAAACAGGTACCGCCAAAACCGGAGAAGATGGATGCGAAATGAATGCTCGGGACCAAAACCGCTCGGTTTGGGGTCCCAAACCGCTATGAGCACCGAAGTGGCATACGACCACGGCGGGCATCGGGGCCCAGGGTTCTCGAAATATTAAACAGGGTCTCCGCCAAAACCGGAGAAGGCCGATGCAATGAATGCTCGGGACCAAAACCGCTCGGTTTGGGGTCCCGAAAATGGGTCGCCGGGCACCGGAAGTGGTGTTCGGCTGCGAAGTGGGCATCAGGGGCCCCAGTGTCCCTCGGAACACTAAAACAGAGGCACATGCCAAAAACCGGAGAAGTCGGAGATGGTTGGGCGGTCCCGAGCCGAGGCACACAGCCTAACGGCCTCGAAAACCGGGAACCGGGCCCCGAAACGGGCAAAATGGCCTACGGCCACGAAAAGTAGCCCACGGCCACCGGGAGATAGTCTACAAGACCACTCCCTTCCCTCGGGAAAGAAAACAGAGAAAACCAAGCCTGGTTCGCAAACCGAGACAAGGTAGAGAAAAGGGTTCGGGAGTCCGGAGGCAGGGCGCACGGCCGCGACTCTGAAACCCTTGAGCAAGCACATGATGCAACATCACCGAGCACTCAACCGGTGACGTCTGAGTCTTAAGGTCGGTCAAAAATGGGGTGTCTACACTAGCATTGTATTTGCAACAATAAAATTAAGATATTATCTCTTGCCTACTATTGTCTTGGTAATTGCAACCACAGACTTGGTTAAATACATGTTATCTAGACCTATGCTAAGAGGAAGAATTGGCAAATGGATATTAGCTATATAAGAATTTCATTTAGAATATGTCCCCCCAAAAGGCAGTAATAGGACAAGTTTTGGTTAACTTTTTGGCAGATCATCTATGTCAAACAGAAAGCCAAGAGATAATGGACCTTGGTATGGTCAATGTTGAGCCATGGCAAATGTGTTTCGATGGATCAAAAGCCAACGGTTTGGTTAGAATTGGTGTTGTAATTAAATCACCACATGGGGTAGAAACCACACATGGTTTCAGAGTTGATAAAACTACGTGTTCCAATAACCAAGCTGAGTATAAAGCTTTAATAATAGGACTTGAGATACTTATTGGATTACATGCTCATGGAGTTGATATATTTGGGGATTCTCAATTGGTAATCAACCAAGTAAAGGGAATTTTCAAATGTCAAAGTGCAAGCATGTTACTATATTATGTTGCTGTATTGCATTTGCTTTCTTAGTTCTAGATAGCCAATTTGACTTATATCCGAAGATTTAGGAATTACAAGGCCAATGATGTAGCCCAGAAGGCCTCAAATTTCAGAAGAAATGGTGACACCTAAGTGGACATAAGTCAAGCAACATACCAAAAGTTAATACCACCTTTGGCTAAAAGGGGTATCATGGTAGAAGTTAACTAAAATAACTTAGAAGAGCATGATTGGAGACATCCAATCATTCAATATTTAACTGGCCCTTCTTCGAAGGCCAGCAGAAAAATTAAATTATAGTCCATGCAATATATAGTATATGGCAATGCTCTTTACAAAAGAGGAGCAGATGGATTGTTGTTGGAATGTTTAGGGCCAAAAGAAGCATTGACTGCTATGGCTGAGGTGCATGAAGGTATTTGTGGTGCCCATCAACCTGGTATGAAGATGAGATGTTTGCTTCGAAAGCATTCTTACTATTGGCCAACCATCCTTAAGGATTGAATAGAGTATACAAAAGGATGTCAGGCATGCCAAAAGCATGGCATGATAAGACATGTGCCAATAGTTGATTTGCATGTAGTAGTGAAGCCATGGCCATTTAGAGGATGGGCAATGGATATGATAGAAAAAATATATCCACCCTCTTCGAAGCATCATTGTTTCATTCTAGTGGCCACAAGTTACTTCACTAAATGGGTCGGAGCTAAGCCTTAAAAGGCTATGGATCAGACTAAGGTTATTGGATTTATCAGAGAATTAATCCATAGGTTTAGCATTCCTCAAACCATAACTGTAGATAATGAGACTGTGCTTGATGGAAAGATGGTGAAGTCTTTCGTAGCAGAATTTGGAATTAGTTTTATTAATTCCACCCCCTATTATGCACAAGCAAATGGTTAAGCTGAATCATCTAACAAGTCCTTGAAAAAAGGAATACAAAGAGTTATGGAAGATAATCACAGGGATTGGCATAACTTGTTGTTAGATGTGCCAGGACTTCTCCAAGGTCAAGCACAGGGATTACTCCTTACGCCTTAGTATATGGACATGATGTAGTGTTGCTTGCAGAAATTAACATTAAATCCTTGGGGGTAAAATGTCAAGACCAGTTACCTACCAAGCAATATCATCAAAGAATGTTCTTGGAGATAGAATAAGTGGATGAGGCCAGAATTTTGGCATTAAACAATATCCTCTTCTAAAAGAAAAAGGCAGCTAGAAGCTATAACAGGAAAGTCAAGCACATCAGCTTTAATGAAGGAGATTTGGTATAGAAGACAATACTGCCAATAGGAATCAAGAGCCATAAATTTGGCAAATTGTCACCTAATTGGGAAGAACCATATCAAGTTCATAGAGTCTTGCTAAGGGGAGCATACCATCTGAGAAATCTAAATGGATATGTGCATCCCAAGAAAATCAATGGCACTATTTGAAACATTATTATCCAACTGTATGGGAAACACAAGAAGTGCAAGAAATGCTAAGTAAGAGTAAACAAAAGAGCATAAAACACTCAAGTAATAAATAAGGATTTCATTTCATAACGAACTAAGTGCATGCAGCCACAAATTGGCCCAAAAATCAGTACAATGTTTCAGTTGTTTCCTTATAATTGATTCTTTACTCCTAAGGGATGGAAACAACTAAATGGTTGTAGCCATATCCTACCTTTTGTTAACCAGTCCTTGGTTAGTAATTTGAAGCTTTTTAGCATTTCAACCAAGGCTAGATTGACTGCTGCTAGCTCCTTTTCTAGTTGGGCTTTCTTCTCCAAGAGTTGGGTTCGAAACTAAGAGGCATATGAATGTTGTCCCTTCAATTCAAACACTTCAGCATGTATATTAGAAACAAACTCCTTGTCTCTCAGCAGCTTCTCTTCTGCAGCCTTGGCCATATGGTTGATGTTGATGTAAAAATCTATAGTAGCTGTTGCTTGAGAGAAATGGCTAGAGACGGCCATGTTGGACTGCTCAAAAACTTTGGAGCATTGGAGGAAACCATTCTTAATGATGGGTCTTTGTAAGGCTTCAAATGGGATCCTTGAGAATAATGTCAGTAATTCCAAGTAGGTGCCCAAGTCCATTGGAGGCAAAGAGACTCTTTTGGTAGTAGAGGAACTCTAAAAAATTTCCAAAAAGGAGTCAGCAAGGACTAATGGTTCAGCCTCACTGTTGGTTGTTTGAGCTGTGTAAGGTATATCAAGTAGGCTAGCCAATCGGGCTTCAAAAATGTCTATCTCTTCCTCTAACATTGGAAATGAAGAAGAATCACTATTTGAATGAAGAGATGGCTGCATGAGGATAGGAGAGGGAGTGGAGGATTCCCCAGCAGTGTCCATAGTCCTGGCTATCAGCAAGTCTAGAGAAAATGGACTGGAGCTAGACGGTATAGATGGAATGAGTGAGCTACCTGTGTCTTCTGTGGGAGTAACAGCTACTACCAAAGATGAAGTGGCAACTGGGGCTCTATCAAGTGATAAAGGGACGGCTAGGGCTATAGGAGGAGTATAATGAGATGAGGACAAGGTTAGAGGGGGCAGATATGGAGTTAGGCCCAGGCATAAAGAAATTGGGATGCTTGGCCTTAAAAAAGGAAGAGAAAAAGGCATGTGAAGTGTAGAGCTGGGAAGTGAAAGTACAATTTGGATTGGCTCTACACTTATGGGCACCACAGTGTTACTCTTCTTTCTCCTTTCTGAGGTTGCCGCTAATGGCCTTTCCTCTATATGCAAAACAGAGGAAGCTAGTGTCGAAGGAGAATAAGTTGGAGTGACTACTGTTGCATGTCAAGAAAGAAAGAAAAGTGTTAATTCTATGATAAAATCCTTGAAAGGGAAATCATTATCCTGGAAAGGAAAGTTATCAAAACGGATTGAAGGAAATTACCAGCTTCAAAGGTGGTAGTGGTGTTATGTAGAGAATTGCGAAGGGAATAATACTTAGCAGTTTGCTTCTTCCGTGCAGTCTCTTTCTGCTATGCATCAGCATCAGTAGCAGCAGCTTCATCCTTTAGCATCTGCTAGTGCCTCCTCTTTTTGGACCTTTGGAAAACAATGATTTCTTTCGGGTGCTCATTCTCCACTACTTTGGCAACTGCCTCATGGATAAGGTCCTCAGTAAAGTCAAAAGGGGAAATTGTTATTTTCTTCCTCCTTTTAAGTGGAGTTTCTTTTCCTTTTCTGCTTCCTCCTTTTCTGTAGGAGTTCCAGGTGCCTCTTCTTCAGGATCAAACGAGAGTTTTCTTTTCCTCTATTGTTGATGCTTGCCCTTAAGAATGCTCAAAGCTTGAGCTCTCTGAGGAGAGCCTTCCTGTGGAGCTCTTGCACCAAGAGCATAAGCTATAAGTAAATAAGCGAGGCATCAAAAAAGAAAGAGAGAGGGAAAATAGAAATGCATACCTTTCTTTGAAATAGCCCTGGTGATTCTTGGAGGAGGAGGAGGAGATGAGAAAACAGGAGCAGACACTGAGACAGCAGGAGTAAGAGCTGGGATGACAGGAGCAGTGGAGGCAATTATAGTGGTCTCAGTCTCTTTGGACTTAGCTTGAGAGGTTACATCTAGCCTTACCAATAGATCTTGGGAAGAGATAGCTAGGAGCACCTCCATATTGGTTGTCCACCAATTCTAGTACCTCCTCAATGAAGTGTCGTGTGGGATGAAGGGAATGAAACTGAATTCGACCAAGTCTTGTATCAATTTGGAAGTTGCCTCATCCAACTTGGTTCTTGGTGCTTTTAGCTCTCTGGCTGCAAGATTGGGGTTTGTTTGGCTGTAGAGAGGGACAAGAATTCCTTGAGTAAGCCCAAATTGCCTAGCAAATTGGGCAGGGCAGTAGGGTTCAGTAATACACTTAGAAGCTCGAAAGTTCAAGGTACCAATGTAGAACTCCCTCGGAATCAAAATTGAGGCCCACATGTCTTTGTGAATGGGGTTGGAGCATGTGTTGTCAGCTAGGAAAGTCCTTAACCATGTTGGCCCTCTGTTAGCCGCAAAGGGGCCGAAAAAAATGGAAAGGAGGGAAGTTGGGAGTTGATGGAAGAAAGTAAGGTAATAAGCAAAGCTAGAAGGGTAGAGTGAAACTTTGGCATACTTCATTCCATAGGTGGTAGAGTCTTGCACCAAGAATCTCAAGTACCTAGAATGCAAGTCAGTAAAGTAACCAAAAAGGCAGAGTTGCAGCACCCAAAGTGGTCCCCTTTGGTTGGCATCTAGAGGTTTCTCACAAAACTGAGAGCAAGCTCTATATACATGACCCAGTACATAAGGAGCTAAGGCTATCTTCTTAGATTTTAATAAATCAGGTTTCTCCCGATCGGTTACAGGACCTTCCATTTTATTCTCATATTTTAATAGATCACTAAAGGAAGAGGTCAGTGGGGAAATAGAGAAGGGAACATTAAGATCAGGATAATCAGGACCGAAGGGAGTACTAGCGAGTGATAACCCTAGAAGATGGCACATGTCAAGGACAGTGGGGGCCATCATGCCACACCAAATTGGAAAAAATTGAAAGTTGGGTCTCAAAAACAAAGTGCAACAAGTATGAGAAAAGGGTTTTCAAGAATCGAAAACCTAGCTAATCGAAGGGCATTGAGGAGATAGAGTTCTTGGAGGTCCAGCGCCTTGGCAGGAACAACTCAGTCATACCATTCCTTCTATTATGGCCTCAATGTGGGTCAGCAGAGATGGGGACAGTTCATCTTCCAACTTCCCCGATTAAGGCCACCCTCGTAAATGAGGCATTGATCCTCTAAGCGCAGATACAGAGCAGGGAGTTAGGTGGGAGCTTCTTTGAAAATGGGTCCAAGAACAAACTCCCTTTGAGCAAGGTGATGGGGAATAAAGATCCACCAATTGATAGCACATCATTCATCGGCCTTGTATTTGTCACATTCTTCGTTGATGATTCTCCTCAAAGCCACAAATGGGCTCACACGCTCGACAATTGGTATTTTGGAAGAAGAAGCCATTAGCGGGGGATTGAAAGAAGAAAGTGGACAGAAGGGCAAGGAGCTGTAGATAGGAGCAACATGAGTGAAAGGAAGACTCTAGACAAGCGTGTAGATAAAGCGCGAGAAGAGGTGGTTTTAAACCTTGTTGTCCAAAGTTACCCATTTAATATAACGGGTTAAATGGACTCAGGTTCCAACCCATGTGTGATCCTTGAGAACACAAGGAAGAAAACTATCTTCGAACCATTATGTAGATACATTATGAAGGTGGGAAACACATTTCAAACACCTAGCTTGGCTTCAAAAATTGTTAGTTGGCTTCGAAGCCAGTTTTCAAATACTTGCTTACCTTTGAAAATAGGAAGTTGGCTTCGAAGCCAGTCTTATACCTTAAATTCAACCATAGTTGAGATTTGTTCACTTCAGGAATCCTGGAGGTATGCTGTTAGACTTTCGAACAAAGGAAGTTTCCTTTGAAGGGATCTTTGTAGTGACCTATGATTAGAATATGGTTCTTGCATATTCTTTCAGCATACATAAGCACTATGGAACCAGTTCTTGGTTAAGCAATATAGAAAGGCCAAAGGCCAAAGGACTTATCTTACACTTTTGCTTATATAAGACCCTTCGAAGGCAAATATGGCCATTCTTAAGAGAAATTTCATGCTTTGAAACACCTGAGCCAGGCCTTGAAACAAGATTGGTTAGTTCAAAGCTGTTATTTACACATATTATATTAACCAAATGATTAGAATGTCAAAACCTAAGACAAATACTATCACTCCTATGAGGAATTTTATGATTCGAAGCATTTGAAACCAAGCATCAAAGCAAATTGGTTGCTTCGAAGTTGTTATTCACATATTACATAGACAGAGTAAGGAATAAATTCATATTCGCCACGTATTCGATCATTCAATTGGAAGATAAAACTAGATCATGACAGATGAGATTAGAAGAACCTAGTTTTATTGATATGTAATATTTACATTGCAAAAACCTACTTGGTTTACTTCTCAATTTCATAAAAATAAGGAATGGACAAAGTCACAAGATCATGAAACTTTGTATACATACTCTCTTCCTAACCTATCTTCTATCCTATTTAAGTTTGGTTTATCTAACTGATGAGCCCTTAGTTGGAAAAAGAGTTGTTGGGCCTTTATTTCAAATTCTATTTGGTTAAAAGCTTTCTTTGTTTCATCCATTCCTTATTCCCTATGGGCATCGTCCATAATGGAATCTTCTCTATACTCTGAATCTTGGTTCTTAAAGTCTTCATATTCTTCAATAAGAGTCTCTATTTCATACTAAATTTGAATATGAGTAGCAGAGTTGTTCTCCAACAACTCACTAGTAATAGAGGCATTTGTGTGCTAGTTGAGTAGAAGAGGAAATTGATCTAAGAAAGTATGAAGTTTTGCCTGAGCTATAGGGTTAAGGATGTGGCTTCGAGAGATAATATCACAGGACCACGACAAGTTCTTGTGAGAAATGTCATCTCAAAGGACCTCAAAGGATAAATGAAAGAAAACAACAAGTAGAGTTTGGGCTCTATACTGTTGATAAGCAGTAGGAAGAACTGGAGCTTGGTAGGGAGCAAAATGCTGGCTCTCGAAGAGGGTGAGTTTCAATTCTTCAACGCAGTTAGGATTGAAGGGTAGGGAAAGAGCAGTTGGGTCCTCTCCAAATGAAGGTGGGAACCTAGGCTTGTTCACACATTCTAGCCAATCAGAGGAGCAGATTTTGCTTTTTTGGCTAGGAGTGCAGGACTGATTACCAAGGCCTCAATAGGGTGTGGAGTCCTTCGCACTATTCTGGATGGCAAGGTGGAAGTATACCATGCCGAAAGCAAGTTGTCTTCAAGGCTGGGAAGATGGTCGAGGGGGACGTATGGATATATTACAGAATAACGCATGCAGGGATGAATTGCAATGGGATCATCAAATTTGGGAAATCGATGGTGGATTCGTTTCCTTGTTTGAGGTTTAGTGGGTATGGGCCAAGAATCCCAGCTAGTATTTCCAGAGGACGATGAAGCAACTTCATCCCATGCAGAGAGTTTTGGAGCAGATAAAGAGCTTCCAAGATCCATTTATGCAAATGCTTGGTCTAGAGGTTCATATGGTGCAAAAGCTTCCATGACTTGTATAAATGGGGGTGGATAAATGTGGCCAACAAATGCTTGACGGTTCTTCCGAGGTCAGTCATCATTGTCAAATACCTCTTCATATGCTCGGTCAATATAAGAGACGGCTTGATTGGCCATTGGAGATGTATCAGTCTCTTCGTATTCACAGATAATGGAGGGAATGTTCAAAACGTACGGAAGGATTTAATGAAGTTCAGTGCTTTATTTCTGAGAAGGCGATTACACTTCAGCCAAGTCCATGTACGTCCTAGGACGCGGATAAAGCGCACTAATCCACTAATATCACCAAGTGTTGGGTATATTAGTGTAGGGGGTAAATGTTGGCTATATATTTTGTACAGGCCAATCATAGCTTAACACATGGCTTGTGAAGGGTGATTTGGGGAATTAATGCAAGTCTCCAATCAGCAATAGACACGTGACAGTTCATATTGATAATGGTGGGTCTGCGTTACATGGAAACTGTTAGAAGGTGCGGTGTAACATGGCCCAATGGTTACTCAAAAGTTTGAATTCAAATACAAGAGGGAAGCCTAACTGAAGGAATGGTGTAGTGGAAGCTGATTGTGCGAAGCCATGACCAGAGATCGTGGAAGTGCATTTCGACGGTTGGAAGCCCATTTCGACGGTTACCTTTGAGAAGTATAAATAGAGGAGAAGGCCCTAGAATGCAGGACCCAGAATCAGATCTAAAAACCAATTTATTTACTTCATATTTCTTTCTAGTTTTACGTTTCTAGTTCTTTACATTTCCACACTTCAATTCTTATACTGCACCTCATTTCCTAGAAGTAGTTTCAAGTAGTCATTGTTGTAACCTTTTCAAAGCTGAGTCATTTCATTATACGTTCTTATTTACCTAATGAAATTCAGTTTTTGAATTGTACTTGTTATTTCTTATAAATTTCTCCTAAAACAAGCCATCAGTAAAAGTCCTCTTCATTGAGGCTAAAAGAACTTCAACACAATCGTTTGATAATTGGTTGGCAATTAACATTCTGTAAGGACTAATTGATCCTTGCTGGCATGCTTAAATTACACTATTAACCCTCGAAAGCCAAAAAAGCCAACAATTGTATAGGTGAATAGTTAGAAATTTCATTTTTTCAAGTTATTCTGTTAAATAAAAAATTCTGATAAGGAGGTATTTGTAATTTTCCAAACCACAGAGGACAATTCGTATTTTGAACAAACCTCAAGGGGTATATTTGTAATTTATACTTTATATATATATATATATATATTTTTTTTCAAGTTATGATCTAAATTGTTATTGGTTACAAACTATTATAAGTAGAATTTTGTAATATATATTTATTACCATATGTATATGTAGTTATGTCATTTTTTTTAGTTATGACATTATTTTGATATGTTTGGTTATGTCTCATATAGTATTTGATTAAAATTTTTTGTAATTATGACTCAAAAATATAAAATTATGTCATTTTCTTTTTTAATTATAAAATACATATGATATACACCTTTGAAAAATATGTATCATAATCTTTCACTTATCATAATCCATTTACAAAGATCAATTGTAGTGTTTGATTACGTGTCAAAATTATATGAGTTGCAAATCTATTATGATGACTTGTCACCAAAATGAATTTCAACCATACTTTTCAAATGATGTTCCTTATGATTCAATGTTAAACATACACAAATTTTTATTCACCCGAAAAGACTTACACAATTTTTATATATAAAATTCATAAAAAATAATTTAGTTAGGCTTACAATTTAGATTTTTAAATTTATTCACAATGATATAGTAAGAAAGATAGGCACTATACAATTAAATGAGTGACAAATCAAATATTAACACTTATCATACATTCATGATTTTTTTTTTCTTTTTTTGTGTATTAAATATTTTTAGTTGTTTAATAGACTAACTGCTGGACAGATTTTTTAAAATGGTGATTGGGCAAAATCTTCAGAGTAGATAATATTTGGGATTTGAGGTCTCGCTTTTAAGTAAAAGAATAGTTATTTCCAATAAAAACACAAGCTCAGTAGAATCTTTATTTTGTCTATTACTGTCAACCCAGCGGTTTAATGGATGGGCTTTTAAGCGGGTTGTCGGTTTAGCCGGCGATTCAATTGGTCCAAACCAAATTTTCTATACAAACGGTTATGTGAGATAATCTGGACTGGAAATTGGGCCGGTCGATGGGTCAACAAATCGGACTGGCCAATTTGGTCCAATTTTCAAAATCATGATTTTGTCCCTTTTTTTTCAAATTGAATTTTCAATACAAATGGTTATGTGAGATAATCTGGACTAGAAATTGGGCTGGTCGACGGGTCAACGGATCGGATCGGTCGGTTTGGTCCGGTTTTCAAAATCATGATTTTGTCCTTTTTTTTCTTTTTCTTTTTTTTTTTTGGCTCTAATTTATAATATAAAATTTTCCACTGGATCAGAAATTGTTTTACATGTTAATTGTTGATTCTTATTTTCTATTGGATTAGCTATGTAGTAACTTGTTTGTCCAAAAAAAAAAAAAAAACTTGTGTGTCAGAATTCTATTATAGGGGCATCCTATGTGTTCATATGAAAACACATTGAATCATAACCATATTACATCATATTCTTTTTTCGAACCAGTGTTACATCATATTCAATCAACCATATTGATGATCTTTTGCTATAATGGTAAATAGAGAAATACTGAGAGAGCTAGGACCCCATTGACAAAGGTCTAAAAACTCCACACCATGTGTGTACACAAAATTTGATGAAGGATAAACAAAAAATTTTAAAACAATCAATTATAAATTATAATGAAAGTTGACATATAATACTAAATAAAGACAAGCACAAGTCATTGTAAAAGATAAGTAAGAAAATACTATAGATAATTATCCTTATCCTGATTAAAAAAAATTTACCATAAGAACTTACTCCCATTTTTCAAAGATAAAATAAAAATTTTAAGTGTATTTAAAATAAAATTTTAATTAGATAGGATCTTTTACTAATGTATAATACTTATGATTTTATATTTTATTTTTGAGTAAATTGGTGATAAATCCAATCTAAGTAGTGTATAAGGTATTAGGTCCAGTGGATATTTTTTTATTAGCACAAATCCACACTTTATGAAATAGTTTAGTGATAACAACAATGCTACAAACTTCCAAAAAGCACAATCTCCACTCACTTGTGATTGGTCCAGGAAGGAAAGAAAAAAAAATAAAAACACATGATTGGTCCACATCATTTTGGGAGTCATGAGGGTCCACAACTTTGAGGGTCCTAAGCATTTTTGTTATTGATAAATCCTTTTATTTGTTTTGAAGGATTTTTTGTTTCTAATTTTGCCTCTTAATTTATCTGTTGACTTTCGTTGACCATCTATTTAAATTTTTTTCCTATCTGTTCAAAATTGTTTCCCTATCTGTTCAAATTTTTTTTCTATCTATTCAATTTTTTTCCTATCTGTTCGATTTTTTTTTTATTTGTTCAAACTTTTTACCGTATCTATTCAATTTTTTTACCTATCTATTCAAAATTTTCCCTATCTGTTTAATTTTTTAATCTTTCAATTCAAATTTCCCTTATTTGATTAAATATTTGTCCAAATACTTTTCTGTCTATCCAAATTTTTTGACTATCTATTCAAATCCTTTTTTAATGTATAAGTTTTCCTATTTGTTCAAATCCTATCAGTTGTTCATTAACAACTACATGACCAAATCCTATCTGTTCATCATCACTATCTTCATCATTAACAAAAAAAAAAAAAAAAAAAGAAGATTCAAAGCTACCTTGGGCAGATGTAGACAGATACAAAAAACAAAAACAAAAAAATAGATTCAAAAAAAAAAAAAAAGAACAGATCAAATCAGGTCGAATATTTTTCTTACAAATAAATCAGATCATATTAACTTCAACCGAAGATCCACGGTAACGGGGGAGACCGACTTCTCAAATGCAAAACATGTATTGGATATAAATAAGCATATACATATCTGTGTGTAATGTGTATATGTAATGTAAAAATAAATAAATAAAATAAGAAATTGTGATTGCAATGAAATTAAACTCACCCAGACAAACAAGAGAGTCCTATCCAAGAGAAGAATACAGGTTCAAATCTATGAAAACACTAATTATTTAGGTTTTTCTTTTTTCATATGTAACCCAAAATTTTTATTTATGTTATTTTTTTTATCTTGGTTTTGCATTTGATTATTTGTTATGTTTCTCATTCTCCAAGAAAATGATTTCAACTGAGAAATGAAGAAAATGAGATCCTACAATTCTGTAATTTAAATTAAGTTTGAGTTTGTATAGAATTCTATATGAAATAAATATATACTAAATAAAGTCCATATAAAATAGGTAAAGTTAGTATAACTAAAATCAAATTTGAGTTTGTATAGAACTCTATATGTAATAAAGAAATACAAACCCTTATAAAATAGAAAACCCTATATATATATATATATATGATTGAAACAACCTAAAAATAAAATCACTCTGTTTGGTTTTGAGTTTTCAATCGATATGTTTTGTTTTTTGTTTTTTGTGTTTTAATCAAATATTTTTTTGTACTTTTTTAGATTCGAAACTGAAATCTCACTTATTTTGATACCTAAATGCCATCTCTATGAGTAATTGGACAATTGCCCTGCGTCAATCTAGATTCACATAAAAAGTAAAATAGTTGGTTCGGATGCTTTGCTTTTCCTGGGCCTTTCTTCAGTCTTCCTTTCTTTAGGCTTGTTGTAGGCTGTCCAAAACCCAGGGTCAATTTTGTGTGTGTGTGTGTGTGTGTGTGTATGTGTGTTGGTGTTTTGACCTAGGTTTGTATTCACTTGAAGAAAATTTGTACAACTCTGGGAAGGTTTGAAACAAATAAGTTCCTCCCCTATTTATAGTCAAGCTTGACCTTATAGAAAGTTTCTAGAATATACAGGAAATGAGGTTTGTAGACACTTTATGGAAGCTTTTTGCAACCAACATTGTTCTATCATACTCTCTAAAATTATCTACACAATTATCTACACATTTTCTAAAATCATGTACAAGTCCTTTACTTTCTCAATTTCTTAATTTTTTGAAGACTATTTAAGAATCTTTTATTGACTTCCACTCCTCCAATCTTCATTTTAATTGGGTCTTTGCACTAGGAAATTCAGTAGAATGTGACACTTTCTTCTACCTATGCTGGCAACGACCTTCTCGTATCCTCCTGTCAAAATTTTCATATTTGCTTTTGGAACTGTCACAAAGCTAGATATAGCGACCTCGGTCTTTTCCCGTTTGGTGGTTGTATCCGGACTTACGTTCCGTAGATTCTGTTGTTATATATTTGTTGTTGTCGTCCTTTAATTCCTTATTCTTAAGTTATAGGATGTATTGGGCAGGTTTGTTACAGGTTGGTTGGGTTTAGAAACCAAGTGCAGCTGTCCAGAATTTTGGACCTTCGCTCGAGCGAGCCTTATGTTTTTGGTCCTTCGCTCGAGCCAGGGTTTCTTCGCTCGAGCGAGAGATTGCATCTAGTATAGACCTGAGAGCTGTATTTGTTGGCTCGAGCGAGCTTTCCTTCGCTCGAGCGAGTTTCGAGTCCTTCGCTCGAGCGAGCATTCTGTCGCTCGAGCGTGCTTCTGGGTTGCAGACCTGAAGCATTGCATTCTTGGCTCGAGCGAGACTTTCTTCGCTCGAGCGAGTCATTCTTGTGTCTGGTCGCTCGAGCGACCAATCCTTCGCTCGAGCGAGCCTGTCGGGTATAAATACGCAGCAGCGGTTTTTAAAACACTTTTTCACCCTCTTTTTGACTTCAAAACCCTAGTTCCGTCTTTTCTCTCCCTCCACTCACCTTCTCTCTTAGATTTCATCTCTTTTTAGGGTGTTTCCACCCTAGGTTCTTTATTAAAAAGGTAGAGTGGGTTGAGGGCTTCGTTTTAATCTGAATGTTTAGCGGTTTGGACCACTTTGGATTTTGGGTCGTCATCTCCATCTTCTCCGTTCGGGTTAATTACTTCGAGGTAGGGATTTCCTACTCCATATTATAGGTTTTGTTCTAAGTTCTAGCATTTTGATATGTTGGGAGTTGTTTGGTAATTTTGGGAAAAACCCTTGTGGTTGAAATAAATTAATTTGTATAATTAATTTAGGGAAAAATGTGGAATTGAGTTTAATTCATGGAATTGGGGAATTTTGTGATTTAATGGTGTAGTTGGTTAGTTTAATTACTCACCTATGAAAATGTTAAATTTACATTTGTTGGTACATTTATTTCCTGTGTAGAAATAACTGTTTTGGGCTATCGGTGGAGGATAGTCGTGATTGTTGTAGACATTGCATGTGGATTAGGGAAAACTGAAACTAATCACATTGGTTAAGTCATTGATTTTGACTATTGAATTAATACAGAAAATACATGTATTGATTGTGTGTTGCATATGCATTTTGTTTGGGAGGAGATAGGGGATGTACTTCACGGTTTAGGGGAAGATAGGGAATAGACCTCTAAACCGGATTTTGTTTGGGAGAATATAGGGGATGGACTCCATTAACATCACTATATGTGTGCTTATTGATTGAAGTGTTTTTACATGTTGTTGATACAGCACTAAAATGTGTATCAATCGGAAAGTATGGAAGTGTTTTGGTATGAGCCTTAGTCTCATTTGTTTTGTTGATATTGGAAGAAATGTTAATGTGATATTTAGTTCACTGTTATATTTTGGCTAGGTTCTGAGCCATATTGATATAAATGGGAATAATGGAAAGTGAAATGTGTCATAGACATTAAGGTCATGAAACTGTATGTTGGTTAAATGAATAGTTGTGTTAACCATCTATTGAATGCTATTGCTTTATTCAATGCTTATATTTGGTTTAGTATATTTCTACTGGGTTGTGGCTCACCCTATACGGGAACATCATTTTTCAGGTCCAGGTGATATGCTACCTCCAAGGATTTAGCTTGGAAGGATTTGGACTTTGAAGAATTGCCTTTAGTTAGTTGTTTTTATTTGAGATTACATGTAAACATTCAAGCCAAGGGCTTAATTTGTAATTGAGTTAGTACTCATTCTTTTGTGTCCAAGGATTGGCTTGGGAAGATGTAAGCCCTTAGGGCATTGACTTTTGATGTTACATGTGATGTCTTTCAATAAAAGTACTCTGATGGATAATTTGATGATTTGTTTTATTTTATTAATGCATGTTAATGTTATATATTATGGGTTTATTTTGAGGGCGTTACACTAGAGATAGCCTGTGGTGGTAAATGAGTAGTGGGTGGTGGTTGGAGTTAAGGATGTTCACAGGTTGGGTTTGTAGCGAGTTTGTAGTAATCTGCCTCACTCTATATCATATCAAAAAGGGTGGTGGTGGTTGGGCAAGTGTGGGGTGAGAGACGGGTTAATTTTATAAGTTGAAGAATGAAAATATTAATAAAAATTATAGAAAATATAGTATATTACGAATAACAATTTACATTTAATGACAATTTAAGATATAAAATAAAAAATAAATGAATAAAAATTAATATTTTAATTGTTAGTGAAAAATAAATAGATATACTTATTATACACATATAAATATGTTTAATAAATATAATCGGGCGGTGGTCGGGTATAACGAGGCGAGGGAAGTAAAATCCATTCTTGCCTAACGGGGCATGGAAAACCTGAGCGGGAAGATGCGGGAGCGGAGCGAGGCGAGAGAAAATAACCATCCCTAGTTGGAGGGGATGTGAGAATGAGAAAATAATGATTTTTTTTTATTTTTTTATTTTTTTTATACAAGTGAACCTAATTTATTGTGATTACAAAATTAAAATTAATAGATTGGTTACAATTTTTTGAAAATAAAAATAGATACCAAAATAGTATTTATTTATATTTTTTAAATAATTTTTATAAGAAAAGTATTTTATCCACACAATTTCCTCCCCCCACAATTCCCACAAATGAGGTGGCAAGACATAATGCAAGTTATACCAATTGAAGTGTGGGTCAACTTTTAAAATTTTGGTTGTCACCTCATTTGTGGAGATTGTAGGGGAGGAAATTGTGTGGATGTAACACTGCTATTTTTATAAATACAAGCATAAGGAGGTGAATTCCTTCTAATCTATAATATGGAAGAGAGGGCGTTGTGTCCGAGGCCATATGGCATATCATGTGTCTCATTTTGATAATTTGAACCTTAATTTTGTCAGGCATTTCGTGTATATCATCTACACAAAATTATAGGTCAATCTGATAATCGTAACCTATTTAGTTTATTGCATTTGTCACAAAAAGATGGTATATTTTAAAAAGTGCACGTATTGTTTACTTTTTTAGACTGAAATGAAATAAATTAAACAAGTTACGATCATCTTAATGACTTAATTTCTCTTAATATGATATATACAAGGGGCCTTACAAGAAAAATGGTTCACATCATCAAAAGGGAACCCTTGATAAGCCCTGGGGTTCAAAGCAACACTCTGAAAAGAATCCAACTCTTAATTCTATGGGAAGTGTTTGGACAAGGTGCATACCATATACACTTACGTAAGTTCTCACAAATATACATAAATTATCTCACAAAATCTCATAAGTTCTCATAAATATGCGTAAGTTGTGATTTCTCAAATTTTCATGGGTTAACTTACGTATGTTTGTGAAAACTTATGCAATTTTGTGAGGTAACTTACATATATTTGTGAGAACTTACGCAAGTGCATATGGTATGCACTTGCATACTTAAGAATTTCCCTAATTCTATATCACTACTAATTCCTATTTTAAAAACTTATGTTTGGCCAAAAAAATTCTACGTTGACATTGAGGAAAAGGTTATTCTCTAATCCAAAAATACACAATTTCTTACAACTCAAATAATGTGACATCGTAATTCACCTTCTTAGAATGATTTCTGTGCCTACTCTAGATTTTGCACTGGAAGGAATCCACATTTTTTACATTCAACAATCCTTTGTAACTTGAATTTGAGTTTGCCTCGAATGGCTCGAATTTCATCTTGTTGGTCTTCTGGTAAGAAAGCTGATAACCACAGTCGACAAGGTGACAACCGTGGTAGACAAGTGTTTCACCGGTCGTTCGGGTAATTGTCCAGCACGCATATATTCAGGCCATTCGAGAAAGCTCAATTCGAGCTACCAATCTTTATTTTTTTACATTATTGTTTTCCAAAGAGAAATTCCAATGAGTCAGTCAAGGTAATGGTTGCTTTTTTTTTTTATTACTTTTTTAACTCCTCCCGAGTTGCATTTGATATTTTACCTCTTCAAAAAGGCAAATCTAACCAAGTGATGACACAACTTATTAAATATAAGATTTGGAATGAGATTTTACAAACTGTTTGAGACAAAATCAATTTTTTTTTTTTTTTGAAAAGAAATGTATGGTTACATTGTTTTTTTCAAAATTTTGTTTTTTGTTTTTCATTTTTTTTTTTTTGGTTTTTAGTAAATATTTTTAATATCTTATGTTGATTTTTTTATTTTTTAGATACACCTAATCTAGATATACTCTTTTTTTTTTTTTAGAGTGTAATTTAGATATTCTTAAAAAGTATAATATTTGTAAAACAATCACCAAATACAAAAAAATAAAAAGTCAGTATATTTTTGTCAGGCCCTCAAAATAATAACATTAAACCCACATTATTGACATGCATTGATATATAAAAGATCAACATCCTTCTATTCATCAGAGTAGTTCATTACGAAAAGTATTACATGTTAACAACAAATAAATGTCCTACGGGCTTACAACTTTCCAAGTTAACACTTGGTTACAAAAAGAGAGTACTAACTCAATTACACATTAAGCCCATGGCTTGAATCCACATGTAATACATCAAAAGAAAGAAAGACAATAAAGTCTGCCCGCCTTAAGCCTCCCAAGCTATACCCTTGGAGGTGGCATGCTACCTGTACCTGAAAATGATATTCCCGTATACGGTGAGCTAACAGCCCAGTAGAAATACACTAAACCAGCTATGAACAATGACTAAAAGATTAACAGTTTGATAGATGGTTAACACTTTTACATTCTTTCATAACACATTACAGTTTCATTTTTCATTCCTTTTCAATTCTCAATTCATAACCATGGTTCAGAACCTGACCAAATAACCGATATGAGACAGTAACTCATATTAAACATTTCCTCATTTCACAATAGATAAGCATACTAGCTATATTAACACATCAACAGATAAGCATATGAGCTATATCAACATAACATAGAATTACTTCTATACTTCACAATTGATAACGATATACATTTTAGTGCTATATCAAATCAATTTAAACACTTCCATAATCAACACTTGATACACATTGTAGTGCTGTATCAATGTCACACAAAATCCGGTTTAAGAGTTCATCCCCTATCTTCCCTTAAACCGTGGAGTACATCCCCTGTCTCCTCCCACACAACACCCGGTTTAGAGGTCCATCCCCTATCTTCCCCTAAACCGTGGAGTACATCCCCTATCTCTTCCAACACAACACAATGCATATAAACAATTATTATACACATCATCAATCAATACATAAAGTTAATGTATTCTTTCAATCGTCATACTCAATGACACATTCCAGTGATTAGTTTTAATTTGCCTAGTCATCATGCATTGTCTACAACAATCAAGACTATCCTCCACTGATAGCCCAAAGCAGTTATTTCTAAACAGAAAATAAATGCACAAAATGGATAATATATCAACATTTCAATTAGGTGAGCGATAAATAAATTCAACTACACCCTTTAATCCCATACATTCCCAATTCTAGCATTTCTCTATGCTAAACATGCATATAGGGTTATTATAAATAAAACCCCAACTTTTGTAAAATTGCACAAAAGCCCTAAACTTTTCCAAAATTGCACAACAACCCCTAACATATCAAAATGCTAAAATTTGAAGACAAAGCTCATAAAGAGGAGTAGGTTATCCCTACCTAAAATTCGAAGCTCAAACGGAGAAGATGAAAAGAGTTGAAACTCGATCTCCACCACACACCACAAAGCCCTCGAGAAATAACACAACTTTGGTGAAGGAACTATGGCCGAAATCCCAATGGAATTGTGGCCAAAATCCAGCTCGGCACAACTAAAATTTATAACTCAAGCTCGGTTCGTAATGGCTTATTAAACCAAGAAAGAACCATAGAAGTTGATAAGCTAACCCTATGCATTTGCACCTATATATAGAAGTTTGTCCACCTTAAAATGTGTCTTGTAACCGATGTGGGACTTCCAACAAACATATAGAAGTTTGTCCACCTAAAAATGTATCTTGTAACCGATGTGAGACTTCCAACAAACACACCAAAGGTTCCCAAAATAGAATGAAAGGTCCAAATACATTTACCAAAAGCCTTAAAAGGCACAAGTGCTACAATTTTTATATTTTGCTATATTTAATAAACATTTTAAAGATTTTTATTTAAATTTTATGCTTTTTAATATATCAAGATTTAAGTAGATCTAAAAAGTAAAAAAAAAAAATTGATTAAAATATTTTGAAAAAATTACTAAAAATATAAAAATAAGAATTGAAAAATCAAAAAATTATTTTTGAAAACTCTAAACTAAATAGAGTGAGTTATATTTCACTCTTTTTTTTAAAGAAAAAATTACCCATAAATCCTGTGTGGAGGAAAGTTAAACCATTTAATTCTAAGAGTTTTCTTATGGACCAATTAGTTCTATTTTTTTTTTTTTTTTGATAAGTTTTATTTAGTTGATTTTGGTTCCATTTGAGTTTACATGAATACCTTTTGTGTGATATATTTTCCTAAATGGGTGATTTGGTTTTGGCTGGGAAAGGCAATGTTATCGTGTAAGGGGTTTTGATTGTTTAACATTGATTGGATTGTTTAGAGGATAGAGTGTTGGGTTATTAATTGTGCTATGTTCCCTTTTCTGGTGGTGACCGTATTTCAGTTGTGTGACCCTTCATTAAACGGTGGTTGGTAGGTTTGCTCCGATGTTGCCTGCGCTGATCGTATTATAACAAGGTGTTTTGGTTGTTTGTTGTTTACATTTGTATGTTTATTTGTGCGTTGTATTGGTGTTGTGTCGTTGATTTATGTTCTTACTATGATGCTCTCTTTTTTTTTGTGTGTGTGTTAACTGTTGGTGTGATATGGTGTTTGTGTGTTGTACGCTCTTAACATCACTTATGCACAATTGGTTTTCTGATTGGCATGTCAAATGTTATTTGTTTTTTCGTTTCATTTCCATATATGTTGGCGTTGTAATGGGAGCCTTACTACATCACAATGATGCTATACTTATCAAAACCATTGGGACATTAACATTTAACGCACACGTCGATCCCACCAATTTCACATCAGTACGACACCACCAACTCAATAACTAACACCACCATTCCACACCTCTAACAAGGATTACAACAACATCAACATGACTGCACCACACCAAAACGACACCATCGGAAACAAAATCATAACAAAATGAACTCCACACAACCGTACCCCCCATGGAATTTGCAACCCGTCAATCATTACGTAACATGAGAACTAAATTACATTACAATAGGACACTACATTTTTGTGTACTCAACAAACATAGAGATTTAAGATTCACTTAACAAATTGACTTTAACTTGCTTACACCACCACCACAACCACAACACCACTTCAAACAATTACACCTGTCTTACCCAGTTACAACATTCACATCTTTAACATCCAACGGACTCCAAAACACCAACTTACACTACGATATCTCCAATAGCGATAAGAATATCAAGAAACAAGAGCACCATTAACGTGTATATTACACATGTCAATACAAACATTCCACATCATGATGACAAAATGTAGCCAACAAACAACAAAGTTACACAACATAATAATTTGTTTCGCAACACAAAGTTACAACAATGTACTAACTGGCATATACAAATATAGAACCTACAACTGAATAATGACCACACGACCAAAACCCCAATGTATTCCAAACCCACATTACCACACATACAACAACAGTACGATGCAAACATATAACATTACCGACCCAACATTACATATAAGAATAGACAACGATGTTGACAACACAATCGGGTTTGGGTTATCAAGCAACATCAAAATTAATAACTGACGCCATTACCCACCAACACAATTGCTGCCGCTGACGCAATGAGGAGTGCACACACGCCAGTTACATGTCGGTAACGTCAACCCAAATGATGGAATGATGTAGTTCTCGCTCCTAATCGCGCGACTAAGATGTATTCACAAAATAGGGAATTTGTATTTCTAGGGTTTTGGATGAACCAAACGTCAAATTTGGCAACACAAAGAGAGGGATTTAACATTGCTAAAACTAAATAAATAACAAACACAACAATCTGCATCCATTAACATTGCGAATCTACAAAATTTCCATCTTCGTCTCTTCCATTTTGATTGGGATGGATGGAAAATAGAAAAGACTATAGTAAGCTTTTTAGGCACAAACGTAATTTCCACATCACTGAATCCCTAATTTACCCATAAAATTTGGGACAACACGCGCTAACATTGGGGACATCAATGTCATTATCACTCAAATGGGACTTATTAGTGCGGGAAATTCTATTTCCACACTCTTTTATCCCTGTGTAAATAATTTCTCAATGCACACCCTTATGAAATTGGTTTTATGTTTTTGTCCTTAGTCCACACCTCACATGTTCTAATTATACCCTAAACTAACATCCTTGTACACACACCACTTAAACCATTTGTTCCACAAAGAATCATTGGTGAATACCCATTTTTTATTCCACCCACCTTGAAAACACAGCAACATCTTTCACAAGAAATCCCTCAACAAATCGCTCTATGAATCTTCAGATTATACAACAAGCTACCTCCTTTGATTTCCAGTTACATCATCAAATTGATTCCTTCAACCAACAATGTAGTCAACATCGAAAAACTCATTAATTGGCATTGACTTGTATCAACATAGATCTTGAAACAATATTGTTTTGTATCGAACTCCATTGAAGACGTATAACTCCAACTATCTCTTATTTTTCATTAACTCTTGTTTTTTTTCTGGAAGCAACTCGATTTTGCGTATTCGGTACTAGGTATCCGAATGAAAAAGGTTTATTCAATTTTGAACTTCCGAAACATGTAAAAAAATTCGCAACTTGGTTTTTGAAATAAATTCTTAAATTCAAAATTTGAGTTCCGAATAGAATTAATAGTTTCGACAGTTGATATCTGAAAAAGTAACATGTTTCGACACTGGTTTACTGAATTAAAATTGTGAAAAAAAATGTTGCACAAAAAAACTTACGTTTTCATAACTGCTTTTGTTGTAACCGGACATATTGTTATTTGAATTTGAATTTTCATTGATTTGCAACTCTTCCATCACAAAAATCAAGAATTATGGTGGATTCTAATGACAAAACATTATCATCAATGGAGTATAACCAGGCATATTGTTATCATCAATGGATTCTTTTGTTGTAACCAGGCATTTTGTTATTTGAATTTGAATTTTCATTGATTTGCAACTCTTCGATCACAAAAATCAAGAATTATGGTGGATTCTAATGACAAAACGTTATCATCAATGGAGTATAAACTTAGAGAGTAAAGAAAAAAATGGAAAAACTAGGGTTTATTTATTTTTAACTCAAAAGATATATATTGAGATTTTTTTTTTAAAATTTTAAAAGATGTGTACAGAAATTTTTTTTACATAATATAATGGATGTTGTTGGATGTCTATTATGATCATTTTTATTTGGAATATAATTGTCATTAAATTAATATTTCATTAAGTGTGTGTCTTGAGTTAATTAGGTGTGTGAAAATAAAATTTCCATATTAGTGCATAAGATAAAAGGCAGGAGTAAATGGTTCAAAAGTTTATGATTTAGGATTTATTGTTGCATTCCCCCTTCCCCTCCCTTTTTCTTTTTTGTGTCTATCTGGTTTGATTTTTAAAAATTTATTTTTAGATTTTATTGAATTTTTTAATATTTTAATTAATTAATTTTTTTATTCTTTTAAATGTATCTAATCAAGATATATCTAAAAATTAAAACAAATTGACCAAAAATAAAAAAATATTAAAAACAAATAAAGATTCAAAACCCTAAATCTTAAAGTCTAAAAACTTAAACCTAAACTTGTGTATATTAGCAGTGCTTATAACCCACATTTTTGAAAAAACGTCGCATTGCAAATAGTTTGAACATTTTCAAACACTAATAAGTTTATTCTGAAATAACAATAAACTAGCAGTTGACCTGTGCAATGCACGTGTTATTTGTTTTTTCAAATATATTTGTTGGTACAATGTGTGTTATAAGAAAATAATATTAATAATTTTTTCAAATAATGATTTTATATGATACATATATTAAATTATAATATTGTAAAAAAACATTCTTAATTAAATTAAAATATCAACTATATAAAAAAAAATTCAAAAACGAATAACCACAAAAGAATCACATAATAACATCTAAACCCAAAAAGAAAAAATAATGAAAGTATCTGAATGATAAATATATCACAGTGTGTGCGGTGATTAATTATCTATAATATGATATAAAAAAACTTATTGTTTAACAATTGAAAAAGTAACTCAAGTAATCCAAAGTTTAGAGGTTCCTCAAGAGTATCACTGGTGTGCAGATTTTTTCTTTTGAAAATTGTGATTATATAAAATAATGTAAGAAATACAGTATAATTTCATATATGGAATTACTATAAAATTTAAAAGATAAATCCATAATATAGAATAATATAGAATTGATATTGAATATAGAATAGTGTACGGGAAAATAAGATGAAGAAGAAAAAAAAAAGAAGGCAATTTAGTATTAAAAAAAAAATCCTGATGCCCTTGAAAGAATTAAGAAGAAAAACATGAAATTTAAAATTGGTATTTGTAATGCCCTCAAAAAAAAAAAAAAAAAAAAAAAAAAAAAAAAAAAAAACATATAGCCCATCACTTAAGACATGCATTGATATAAAAGAAATCAACAATTTCTATTCATCAGAGTAGTTCTTACAATAGTATTACATGTTAACAACAAAAGCAAATGTCCTATGGGCTTACAGCTTTCCAAGTTAACACTTGGTTACACAAAAGAAGGGTACTAACTCTAAAAAAAATAAGCCCTTGGCTTGATGTACATGTAATACAAACAAAATAAACAAGAGAGTCTTCAACTCTCATCATCCTCCAAGCTATGTCCTTGGTGGTGGTATGCTACCTGTACCTGAAAATAATGTCCCATATAGGGTGAGCCAATGCCCAGTAGAGATATGCTAAACACAGTATGATTAATGACTAAGACCTTAGCAATTGATAAATGGTAAATTCCCATAATTCAATTTATAACCCATTCCCATTTCATGACCACTATGTTCATGTTTCGTTTCATTTTCCATTTCTTATCAACTTCACAATTTACATCAGCGGCTCAGAACCTAGCCAACCACTTACAAGTGACAGTGACTCATATCAAGCGTTTCTCATTTTACAAAAGATAAACATACTAGTTGTATCAACACCTCAACAGATAAGCGTACAAGCTGTATCCACATTTCAACAGATAAGCATATAAGCTATATCGACACTTCCAAAGATAAGCATATGAGCTGTATCAATACTTCCATAGATAAGCATATAAGCTATATCAACACGTTAACTGACAAGCATATGGGCTGTATCAGTGGAGTCCATCCCCTATCTTCTCCCAAACAACATCCGGTTTAGAGGTCCATCCCCTATCTTTCCCAAAACCGTGGAGTACATCCCCTATCGTCTCCCACACACACAATGTATATACATATAAGTCATATACCCAATCAAGCAATACATATCGTTAATGTCTTCTATCAACCATCATACTCTATGACATAACCAATTGATTAGTTTTAGTTTGCCTAATCATCATGCATTGTCTATAACAATCAAAACTGCCCTCCACCGGTAGCCCGAGCAATTATTTCTAAACAGATAATAAAAGCTCCAACAGATAACATATCGATGTTTTCAAAAGTGAACAATTAACAAATCAAACTCCACCGTTTCGCAATATAATGAGTCAATTTCATCATTCCCAACTAAATTCCCAATATCAACACATTACCCAGATTAATTATACCAATTAATCTATACAACAAATTAGGGTTTTCTACCCCATTTCCCAATATTGACCCAATGGTCTATATATCAATCAACCAATAACAATCTCATTATTTTGAAACCGAAATTACACATCTTAGAGTCAAAATTAACAAAACCCCCTTTTAACATTTTGAAACCCTAAGTCTCAAAATTATCCAACTTCAACACTTTATCAAAACAACCAAAAATCTATGTCAAAGACCATAAGAGTGAGTAGGAATTCCTACCTCAAATTTCGGAGCCCAAGGAAGAAGATGACAAAAACGAAAATGCTCCAAATCACAACTTTTTCGGATCAAAAGATAGCCCTCAACGATCAACGACTTTTTTGTAAAGGCCAAAGATGAGCAAACAACTCCTACTAGATCAATACCTAGAGAGAAGGCAAGGTTCTAGAGAGAGAGGCTCAACAATGGAGTTTTGGAAAAGTAACAGAGAGAAAAGGATGTGAAAAAGTGGTTCAAAAACCCGGATCTCGGCTTTATATAAAAGTCGCCCCGCTCAAGCGTGGAAACCCCCGGTCGAACGTCACTCACAGACCCCCGCTCGAGCGTCCAATCCGCAGCTTGAGCGGCGAATACGCACTTCCAGTACTTTTGCCAGAACCAGAGCGTTCAACTCCCCGCTCGAGCGACACACACAAATTCCCGCTCGAGCGTCCAAACCGCCGCTCGAGCGTACAACACTACAGAGGAGATACTGAATGGTTGATTTTCCCGCTCAAGCGTCAAAACCCCCGCTCGAGCGTCAAAAGCTCCGCTCGAGCGGATAGGCCAAAAACTAGGCATCTAGTCTTGGTTCCTAAGCTCAACCAACCTGTTTCAATCCTGCCCAACACAACCCAAGACTCAAACAAATGGAATTTATGGACTACGACAATATAGACACAACTACCAACTCCACGGAACCAAGTCTAGAGTACAACTGAACAGCAAAGGGGATACCAGGATCGCTATAACCTCCCTCCCTTAAAGAATTTCATCCCCGAAATTAAGCACAAGTTTTCAAAACAAGTTTTTCTCCGTTTAAAACAATGTTCCATATCAACATTAAACAACTTGACCCATTACCGGTCATTCCATCCCTTATCAAGAGGCATTTCACAACATATACATTACAATATGCATATTCTTTCCATTTCAACAGTTTTCAATAAACATGATGATATAACTCCATCTCTATAATATAGCTAACATATGCAATATTATAATCAACTTCCATTTCAAGGCACGTCTCCACAATACATCCATAAACCAAAACATTCATAATGTTTTACAACTTAAGACATATGTATAATGTTCTTAAAGTTTATTTTAATTACAAAATCTCAATACATGATCACACATCAACAAACAAGTCCGGATATTTCTCGCAGACTTCCAACTCACGTTCCCAAGTGGCCTCCACCACTCCGTGATGTTTCCACAAAACCTTCACCAAAGGAATGGTCTTGCCACGCAGGACTTGATACCGCCTATCCAAGACCTGAACCGGTCTCTCCTCATACGAGGCATCCTCATCTACCTCTAAGTCGGTCCAATCTAACACATGGAACGTATCCAGCTCATATTTCCGAAGCATACTAACATGAAAGACGTCATGAACCCCGGACAACTGCGGTGGCAAAGCCAAACGGTAAGCAACTTCCCCAATCCTCTCAAGGATCTCAAAGGGACCGATAAACCGAGGGGATAGTTTCCCACTCTTCCCAAACCTCATCAAACCTCACCTAGGTGATATCTCCAGAAAGACATGATCACCTACCTCAAACGCCAAAGGTCTCCTCCTACGGTCGGCATAACTCTTTTGGTGACTCTGGGCTGTAACAAGCCTCTTACGAATAAGCTCAACCTTCTCCGTCGTCTCCCTAACCAACTCCGGACCCAACAAAGGTGCGTCACCTACCTCGGCCGAACACACTGGAGACCTACATAGTCGGCCATACAAAGCCTCAAACGGTGCCACACCGATGCTAGACTGAAAACTATTGTCGTAGGCAAACTCCACCAATGGTAAGTGCCTCTCCCACGTCCCACTAAAGTCAAGGACACAACCTCGAAGCATATCCTCAAGGATTTGAATAGTACGCTCGGACTGCCCGTCAGTCTGCGGATGATAAGCCGTACTAAAAGTCAACTTAGTGCCCAAGGCACTCTGCAAACTCTGCCACAACCTAGCAGTAAAACGAGGATCTCTATCTGAGACGACCGTCACTGGGACCTCGTGCAACCTCACTACGTCCCGAATATACAAGTCGGCGAGATGATCTACCGAATCTCTCACGCGCATAGGGATAAAGTGCGCCAACTTAGTCAACCGGTCTACAACCACCCAAATAGCATCACTACCCCGCTGAGTCCTCGGAAGACCTACAACGAAGTCCATAGTGACATGCTCCCACTTCCACTCGGCAATAGGCAAGGGTTGCAACAAACCCGCTTGCCTCTGATGCTCAGCCTTCACTTGCTGACAAGTAAGGCACTTCGATACGAAAACAGCCACATCTCTCTTCATACCCTGCCACCAAAACTGGTGACCCAAATCCCGATACATCTTAGTACCTCCCGGATGCACCGTAAGGTGAGAATGGTGAAACCCTCGAAGTACTTCCTCTCGGCAAGACTTCGGCACAAATAAACGGTCTCAGTATCTCACACTTAGGTCGGGATACACCGCCAAACCCTTGTCAACCTTCCCGCTGGAGATCTTCTCTCGGAGGGATTCTACCTCAAGGTCACCTCTCTGTGCCTCTAGCACTCTAGTCACAAGTGTAGGCTGTGCAACAACAGAAAATAAAGTCGCAGCCTCAACAGATTCGCCTAGAAGCAAATCAAACTCGCCAAGTGCCCCCAACATCTCCCATTCCCGGATGGCTATACAAGCTACATCACTAATGGATTTCCTACTAAGGGCATCGGCCACGACATTGGCCTTTCCCGGGTGATAGTGCAATTCAAAATCATAGTCCTCAATGAACTCCATCCACCTTCTCTGCATCAAATTTAGGTCTCTCTAAGTAAACAGATACTTCAAACTCTTTTGATCTGAGAACACCTCGAATCTCTCACCATAAAGGTAGTGCCTCCAAATCTTCAAGGCAAAGATTACTGCTGCTAACTCTAGGTCATGGGTAGGGTAATTCTTCTCGTGTATTTTCAACTGACGTGAGCCATAAGCTACCACTTTTGCCTCTTGCATCAACACACAACCCAAACCCTCTCGTGAGGCATCACAATAAACCGCATAACCCAACCCTCTCTCCAGAATAATCAGCACCAGAGCGGTGGTCAATCTAACTTTCAATTCCTAGAACGACTTTTCACAAGTCTCACTCCATACAAATTTGACCCCTTTCCGCGTCAACTTGGTCAACGATGAAGCTAACCTGGAGAAATCTTTCACAAACCGGCAGTAATACCCAGCTAATCCCAGGAAACTGCGGATCTCAAACACACTCTTAGGCTGTGCCCAATCCTGCACTGCCTCTATCTTGGATGTATCAACAGACACCCCTTCCCCGGATACCGCATGGCCTAAGAACTTGACTTCTCCTAGCCAGAACTCACACTTTCCAAATTTGGCATAAAGCTTATGGACTCTAAGCAATTCGAGCACCACTCTCAAGTGTTCCTCGTGCTCCTCCTCAGAAGACGAATAGATGAGAATCTCGTCCACGAAAACGACTACAAAACGATCTAAGAATTCTCGGAAGATCCGGTTCATCAAATCCATAAAGACTGCCGGTGCATTGGTAAGCCCAAATGGCATCACCAGAAACTCATAATGGCCATACCGCGTACAGAATGCCGTCTTTGGAATATCCTCCTCCCTAACCCTCAACTGGTGGTAACCCGATCTCAAATCTATCTTAGAGAAACAACGGGAACCCTTCAACTGGTCAAACATATCATCTATACGGGGCATGGGGTACTTATTCTTGACCGTAGCCTGATTCAACTTTCGGTAGTCGATACACAGTCTCAAGGCACCATCCTTCTTCTTAGCAAAGAGGGCCGGTGCTCCCCACGGCGAGACACTAGGGCGAAGAAATCCCTTATCTAACAATTCCTGGAGCTGAATCTTCAACTCACTCATCTCGGCCGGGGCAAAACGATAAGGTGCCATAGAAATCGGCGTCGTGCCGGGCACTAAATCAATGGAGAACTCTATCTCACGATGAGGTGGCAAACCAATGAGATCCTCGGGAAAAACATTTGAATACTCACAAACTACCCTCGGCAATACTATCTGGGTCTCCTCACACTCACCACTCATAAAGCTAGCAAGTAGACCACTAAGCTCATTTCGCCCTCGCGGATCATACCCCGATGGCAAAACACTACTAACCCGGTCCCCCAAGAAATGGACACACTCCCCGCTCACGGTACAACAAGTGACCCTCTGGCGGTAGCAATCAATAACTGCCCGGTATGACGATAGCCAGTCCATACCCAAAATAACATCAAAACCCTTCATGGGCATAACAACAAAGGGAAAAGGAAGCCTATGGTCGGCGACCTCTATATCACAACCTCTACATCCATGTTTCAAAATCAATTCACCCCCGATAGGTGATACAACACATATAGGGGATGCTAATAGTGCCAACTCCAACTGCAATACAGATGCAAATGCAGCAGACACAAAAGAATGGGATGCACCCATATCAATCAATACACTAGCAATCGAAAGGTTGCAAAATGAAAAGGTACCTCTCTGGCCCAATCGACGGAACCCACTGTGTCCTGCGTAATAAAGATACACGCTACCAGAGGCCCTCGATCCACTGCCGCCTCTAGGAGCAAAGGATCGCCTGTTGGGATGACAAAGCTCCCGGATTGGCCCTCGAGGCTGCCTGGCTGGTGGTGATAATCGTCTGCCTAGAACCAGACACCCTTGAAGTGGCACTCAACTGTGGGCAAAACCTCTTCAGGTGCCCAAGCTATCCACACTGATAACAAGACAAAGGCCCCCCTCGACTCACGGCCTGAGGTCTGGTGAAGAAGAAGCACTCGTGACCCCCTTCGCCTGCACATCAAGACTTGTGACCCAGCTGGCCACATGTGAAACAAGTCAAGCCTTCCTGACTACCTCTTCCAGAGCCTGCACTTGACACTGGAAAGGTAGATCTAGCCAAACCGCCCTGAGACTGCTGAGGGTTGAAACCCCTCTGTCTCCTGCCATCACCCTGGCCCTCTTGGCTCCTCTTGGAGCCGCCATGCTTCTCCTCATCCTCTTCCTGCATCATAAGCTCCATGTGAGCTGCAGCATCAACCAAACGTCTATATTCCTGGATAAACGACCCTCCAACCCTCAACTTGAGCCCACGCCTCAACTTCCGCTCAAACTCAAAGCAACGGTGTTCCTCAGACGCCACTAGTTCAGGTGCAAACCTGGACAGACTAGTAAAAGTAGCCTCAAACTCGGCCACTGACAAACCCTACTGCTTAAACCGGCAAAACTGATCCCTCAGCTTCTCCCTAGCAGCTGAAGACAAAAACTTCTCCTGGAAGGCAGTCACAAAAGCCTCCTATGCACCACCCACATTGCCCTTCTCGTACTTCCACCATTAACCCGCATGTCCCTTCAATTGGAAGGATGCCAAGGTCACCTTCAGACCCCCGTCCTCAATGCCAAGCATCTCGAACTTCTTCTCCATCTGTTCCAGCCACTCGTCAGCCTTAAGTGGCTCTTTCGGATCTCCAACAAATTCATCCGGATTAGACCGGAAAAATTCCCTCTTTAAGAAAGAAGGCCCTGCCTCTGCAACCTGATGCTCAGCTCTGAGAATACCCAAAGCTCCCGCTATTTCTCGGGCCAAGGCATCCATAGCCTGCTGACCCACTGGCTCGGCCACATTGGCCTGACCAAGTCCCTCCTGCACTGCCGGAACGTCATCCAGTAAAGGCACCTCCTTTCTCCTAGGCCTACCACGCCTACCACATCGTCCTGACATCCTATTAAAGATAACAAAGATGTTAGCACATTCATAAATGTGCTGAAACTAAACACCCACGTCCTAATGCATGGACAACTGTAATTCACTCCACGTAAGCACATAAACACATAAGCACTTATGAATTTCACTCCCGGATAATGACAATCCCATGGCGTTACTAGAGTTCAGTTAGAAACAGCATTGATCAAGTGCTTTTCCAACAAGACTCACAGACACCCAAAGATCCAATCAATATCCTAGAAATCAAATCCCATACCCAAATAGTCACATAAGCATGTTATCTATTAAACACAAGACACTACATCTAAGTCTCTAACCAAGCGAGACAAACCCATTGTGATCCTAATCACTTCCCACGTACCAATAGTATTCGAACCTGGTACGCCCTGATACCAAGTTGTAACGCCCTCAAAAAAAAAAAAAAAAACATATAACCCATCACTTAAGACATGCATTGATATAAAAGAAATCAACCATTTCTATTCATCAGAGTAGTTCTTACAATAGTATTACATGTTAACAACAAAAGCAAATGCCCTATGGGCTTACAACTTTCCAAGTTAACACTTGGTTACACAAAAGAAGGGTACTAACTCTAAAAAAAATAAGCCATTGGCTTGATGTACATGTAATACAAACAAAATAAACAAGAGAGTCTTCAACTCTCATCATCCTCCAAGCTGTGTCCCTGGTGGTGGCATGCTACCTGTACCTGAAAATAATGTCCCATATAGGGTGAGCCAACGCCCAGTAGAGATATGCTAAACACAGTATGATTAATGACTAAGACCTTAGCAATTGATAAATGGTAAATTCCCATAATTCAATTTATAACCCATTCCCATTTCATGACCACTATGTTCATGTTTCGTTTCATTTTCCATTTCTTATCAACTTCACAATTTACATCAGCGGCTCAAAACCTAGCCAACCACTTACAAGCGATAGTGACTCATATCAAGCGTTTCCCATTTTACAAAAGATAAACATACTAGTTGTATCAACGCCTCAACAGATAAGCGTACAAGCTGTATCCACATTTCAACAGATAAGCATATAAGCTATATCGACACTTCCAAAAATAAGCATATGAGCTGTATCAATACTTCCATAGATAAGCATATAAGCTATATCAACACATTAATTGACAAGCATATGAGCTGTATCAGTGGAGTCCATCCCCTATCTTCTCTCAAACAACATCCGGTTTAGAGGTCCATCCCCTATCTTTCCCAAAACCGTGGAGTACATCCCCTATCGTCTCCCACACACGCAATGTATATACATATAAGTCATATACCCAATCAAGCAATACATATCGTTAATGTCTTCTATCAACCGTCATACTCTATGACATAACCAATTGATTAGTTTTAGTTTGCCTAATCATCATGCATTATCTACAACAATCAAAACTACCCTCCACCGGTAGCCCAAGCAATTATTTCTAAACAGATAATAAAAGCTCCAACAGATAACATATCGATGTTTTCAAAAGTGAACAATTAACAAATCAAACTCCACCGTTTCGCAATATAATGAGTCAATTTCATCATTCCCAACTAAATTCCCAATATCAACACATTACCCAGATTAATTATACCAATTAATCTATACAACAAATTAGGGTTTTCTATCCCATTTCCCAATATTGACCCAATGGTCTATATATCAATCAACCAATAACAATCTCATTATTTTGAAACCCAAATTACACATCTTAGAGTCAAAATTAACAAAACCCCCTTTTAACATTTTGAAACCCTAAGTCTCAAAATCATCCAACTTCAACACTTTATCAAAACAACCAAAAATCTATGTCAAAGACCATAAGAGTGAGTAGGAATTCCTACCTCAAATTTCGGAGCCCAAGGAAGAAGATGACAAAAACGAAAATGCTCCAAATCACAACTTTTTCGGATCAAAAGATAGCCCTCAACGATCAACGACTTTTTTGTAAAGGCCAAAGATGAGCAAACAACTCCTACTAGATCAATACCTAGAGAGAAGGCAAGGTTCTAGAGAGAGGGGCTCAACAATGGAGTTTTGGAAAAATGCAGAGAAAAGGATGTGAAAAAGTGGTTCAAAAACCCGGATCTCGGCTTTATATAAAAAGTCGCCCGCTCAGCGTGAAACCCCCGGTCGAACGTCACTCCGCAGACCCGCTCGGCGTCAATCCGCGCTTGGCGGCGAATACGCACTTCCAGTACTTTTGCCAGAACCAGAGCGTTCATCTCCCCGCTCAAGCGACACACACAAATTCCGCTCGGCGTCAAACCGCCGCCGGCGTACACTCTGAGAGATATCTTGAATGGTTGATTTTCCGCCGGCGTCAAAACCCCTTTCGGCGTCAAAAGCTCGCCGGCGGATAGGCCAAAAACTGGGCATCTAGTCTTGGTTCCTAAGCTCAACCAACCTGTTTCAATCCTACCCAACACAACCCAAGACTCAAACAAATGCAATTTAAGGACTACGACAACGTGGACACAACTACCAACTCCACAGAACCAAGTCCGGAGTACAACTGAACAGCAAAGGAGATACCAGGATCACTATAGTATTGGGTTTATAGATTATCTCAATTTATCATGAAAAAAATATTTGTCAATTAAAGTTCATATAAAATAGGTAAAATTAGTATAATTTAAATAGAGAAAATATAAACCCTTATAAAATCGAAAACTCTACTTTATAAACTCCATATAAAATAAGTAAAATTTACATGAAATTTGAGTTCGTATAAAATACTATTTTATAAACTTCATATAAAATAAGTAAAATTAGTAAAATTTACAAAAAATTTAAGTTTGTATACAACACTATATGTAATAAAGGAAATATAAATCTATGAATACACTAATTAGCAAAATTTACAGGAAATTTGAGTTTGCATAAAATTGTAATAAAGAAATATAAATCCATAAAAACACTACTTCTAATAATATATATATATATAGAGGATTGAAACAACCTACGTGAACTCACTGTTCTGTTCTCAAAAGGATTTTTTAATTTTTGGGTAAATCAATCGATGGGAATGAGTAAGGCAGCAATGGAGGCCTGGAAGAAGAAGTTGGAAGCCGTAGATGATATATTCACCATGATTGATTCAGCCATCAACGTCGCAGCGTGGTATCGACCCAATGATTTTTTTGAGTGAAGAGATAGAATCGCTGAGAAACTCTATATAAGGCAGCCCATTAGAGGAGGTTACTGCGGTACCCAAAATGATGATGATGATGATGACGATGATGATAATTCTTTGGATATGGATTTGAATGATGGAGATGTTGATTGGTTGAATGAGATTGTATCAGAGCTTGAGAAAGACTCTGCTTTGGATACAGAAGAAGAGCTAGGAGGAGATCATGTTTCTGTTTCTGAGATCGATCATCATCATCACCATCATGATCATGATCTCCCAATCCCCACACACGGCAAAGGAAAGCAATTGTCTCTCGTTCAGAGCACATTATTACAATCACCCAAGAGAAAGAGAAGCACCGAGTCTGAGAACAAGAAAAAGGAGCAATGTTCTGTCCCTCAGGAGATTGCAAAGTGTCCGAGGCAAAGCACCGAGATCAGCAAAATCAGTGCATTATTACAATCACCCAAGAGAAAGAGAAGCACCGAGTTTGAGAACAAGAAAGATGAGCAATGTTCTATTCCTCAGGCGATTGCAAAGTGTCCGAGGCAAAGCATCGTGATCAGCAAAATCAGTGCATTATTACAATCACCGAAGAGAAAGAGAAGCTCTGAGTCTGAGAACAAGACAGATGAGCAATGTTCTGTCCCTCAGGTGATTGCAAAGTGTCTGAGACAAAGCACCGAGATTAGCAAAATCAGTGCATTATTACAATCACCCAAGAGAAAGAGATGCACCGAGTCTGAGAACAAGAAAGATGAGCAATGTTCTGTCCCTCAGGTGATTGCAAAGTGTCCGAGGCAAAGCACCGGGATCAGCAAAATCAGTGCATTATTACAATCACCGAAGAAAAAGAGAAGCTCCGAGTCTGAGAAAAAGATAGATAAGCAATGTTCTATCCCTCAGGTGATTGCAAAGTGTCCGAGGTAAAGCACTGAGATCAGCAAAATCAGTGCATTATTATAATCACCCAAGAGAAAGAGAAGCACCGAGTCTGATAACAAGAAAGATGAGCAATGTTCTGTCCCTCCAGCGATTGCAAAGTGTCCTAGGCAAAGCACCAAGATCAGCAAAATCAGTGAACCGGCCAAAGCGAAAGGGAAAGAACACAAGTCTACGTGCTTCAATGATGCAGAAGCTTTTGAACTAAAGATGGAAGCCATGAAGAGGAAACTCCAACAAAGGTACAAGCAAATTGAGAGGGCGAAGAAGAAGATACGGGTGGTACAGGCTTGAAAGACAACAATTTTTTGTATTAATACATCTGAGAACCTCTTTCCCTCTCTGCAAAACTTCTCTATAGATAGGCAACATTTTTTGTACCTCTTTTAAATTCATATCCAAAATTTAATGAATTAATTTAGAAGAGACAAGAACAATTAATCACTAAAACCTCAATTAGGGAATATGATCGGATCATGTATTCAATTACTACCATACAAGAGGCTTCATTCTTAACCTTAGCTAATAATTTTGCTACTCATAATTATTTTAACATACACACTGAATTCAAACATGAAAATAAAACTTAAAACTAAAAGGAGAAAATTACATCAAAATACAAGACCGAGCTCCACTTCTTTTCCAAAAACTCCCCCTTTCTCACATTCAGTTCATCCCATTTATAGAGCTCACTACACACTCCTGAAACTGTCTAATCTTTAGAAGCCGGTATTATTAAGATTTTGAGGCTGAAATTATTGAAATTTGATGCATCGATTTCCATTAACAGATCGCACGACTTCATCTGCATGTGCGTTCAGTCTTCAATTCAGAGATTATGTTCATGAGCCTGAGGAAATGATTTTATTGCACCTGCATAATTGCGCAGCTAAGTCAATAGAGTGGTTAGAAACTTTCTCTTTTCTTTCTTGTTTTTTTAATATATTATAATATATATATATATACATATATACTATATATATTTATATAGAAACAAACAAACAAGCGGGTGGCTTTCATTTTTTTATTATATTTTCTTTGTGTTATGTTATAATACTAGAGTATGCTCGTGTCTGAAGGCACGGTGTAAATAATATTGGTATACATACTTTACAAAATTCAATTAACATAAATTATTAATATTGGTATCACATCTATTACAAAAAAAAAAGAAAAGAAAAATCAATTCAAAATGATAACTGAAAAATCTAGAAATCCGCTAGATATTGATTTGTGATTATGTATCAATTTAAAGCAATAAAACAATCCCAATCAAACAATCAAGATAAATCGACACAACGATTTTAACGTGCAAAAACCACAATTGGAGCACCTCTAATTGTGATAAAAAACCACGGGCAACAGCCATAAAACAATCCACTAAGAAGATATAAAGGAATTACACAGGTATACTCTCAATTACCTAGCGAATCCACGCTCGAATTGAACCAACCCCTATGTGTCTCTTCCAACCCCATCTTCACCTCGGAATTGCCTTGACGATGAGCCATTTCAGAATCTACCAAAGCTTCAGGCTCGAATTCTTCAGAATGCACCGAAGAATGACTCTCTCTTTTGTATAGAATAAACAAACAAACATTTGATGTATGCCTCTTAAACCATGAGTTGAATACTCAATGAAACATTAAAGAAAACTAGCAAAATATCCCAAGATATAAACCCTAGAACCCAAGAAAAAGATCTGGAGAAGTAATTCTAGATTTGGACTAAAACACGTATTTATAGAAAACTGTCCCACGATCTCCGCTCGAGCATCAGATTGGCCGCTCGAGCGGACCTACGCTCGAGCGCCGAAAGTTCCGCTCCAGCGGGAAAAAACAACATCTAGTATTTTTGCAGGCGAATAAACTTATGGAACTCAGCATTCTCCGCTCGAGCGGACAGGCAACTTTGAATGCATTTTTGCATTTTGCTTCGGGGGCACTGCCCCTTGACCCCGCCGTGGCGCTGCCCCGGACCCGCTACGGGGCGCTGCTCCCTGGATCCCCTCGAGCTAACCGGGCAGCTCGATCCCCGTCATAATCAGCGAAGTGGCAATCTTGAAAGAATTAACATCACAAACTTCTCTGCACGGCACAATTCGGGTTGGATTCGCATCTAAAAACTCATAGCCTTACTGAAATAAAAAGTGCGAAAACAAATACAACTGAAAAGAGTTTTGTCAAATGGGGTTGCCAAGATTAAAAACCTAACAATCTTCCCCTTTGGCAATGCCGTGACAAAACACACCTAACAAATAAAATCCTAAACACCCTATCCCATTACAGCCAACAAATGCAAACTTCTTTCTGACGGTCAAGATCTGCAAAACAACTATTAATGCCACAATCTCCAAAACAACTATTAGTCCTACAAGAGTATATGAAAAAAACAATAAACATATGGAAAGATTATCTTGAAGCATGAGAGAGAAAACATGAATAAATGCGACTTGGAGATTTTAAAAACATGTAGCATGAATAGATGAAAACTAAAACACATGCTCCCGACACATGCACCCGTTATATGACTTGAATACATGAAAAACAACTATCTCCCCCCCCCCCTTTTTGTCACAAATTGACAAAGGAAGCTCAATCAACTAAAGCAAGATCATAAAACACACAAGCAAGGACATGATAACGATTAACCGAACTCCCCATCACTAAAAACAATGAACAAGAAGAAAAACGTCAAAAAATAATATGGTGGAGCAAGCAAGGAATTTCATATTTGTACCTTGAAACACACAAGATTATCCAAGAAGCACAATTACTTGAAAACACAATGTGCACAGCCTCTAGAAGATTCCTTATAAAAGAAAGTGACGCATTATGTGAAAAGCATAGATCCCATGATAAAAGTGTGCGTGTGGCTCTTGGAGTTCGACAAACACAAGATTCAAATCCTAGTAGTGATATGAAAGCTGGACCTCGGACTAGAGAATCTAAGCACAACACAGGAAAGTCAAACCACTAGGAATCAAGGGGTATTTGGTGAGTAAAAGTGGAGGCTCCCCCTCAATCAATGAATCCTTTATTTTTTTTCTTTTTTTTTTTTTTCTTTTTTCACATCTTTTTCTTTTCTTTCTTTTGCACATCCTTTTTTTGGTTTCTTTCTTTTGCACATTTTTTTTCTTTCTTTTGCACATTCATTGGCAGCTGACACGCTCAAGAGTATGGAAACCGAACCAAAGAAGCATGGATATAATAAGGAAGGCCTGGTTGGTGACTCTAAGGTAGCCTTTTCCTCAAGGCTGGACTGCAAAGAATTGAGGGGAAAGCCGTGGAGATGCAAAAAGACAGAAGGTGGTTAAGAGACTCAACATCACCCATGAAATGCTAGTATAGGTCAATTCCTCTAGAAACGCAAAAGATGTAATGCCAAAAGTCCATGAAAAAAAAAATACTAAGGCGGAAGACTCCGATATTTGCTAATCCATGAGTGTGTATAGAATGAGACATACTAATCAAAGAATACACACTCCAAAATGAGTAATGACCACAGAAAGCACACACATATTAACATGTAATGGATATTCTTATCAATTCCAATATGCACCAAGGACCACTCAAAAATTTCAAGCTTGCAGAACCATACTAAGAAAATCTTTTTGGATTTTTTTTTTCAATTTTTTTTTTTAAAAAAAAACAAAACATGTTAGAAAACGAACAAGCACACAATTTTTTTTTTCATTAAAAAAAAAACACACAGAAACCCTAAAACAAAAACAAATAAACAAATTAACACAAGTCAAGTTTTCGCACCCAAATCGCTTTAGTATGAAGAAAGTTGTGAGAATTGCGGTTCTTGGATGGTGTCTTGACGTTGTGGATCCCTTTGCTTTCAATGGGAACCTGTCTCGACTTGGTTTCCAACTTCCTATTTCTAGGTCTAGGCAAATCAAAATAATGAGGTCTAATATGACCCTTAACCTCATTACCACCAATGAAGTGTCTCCTGCCCCACAAGATGTTGGAATTTCTTCCATCTGTATGAGACACTCTCCTATGCAACTTATAACAATAAGGTGAATATGACCATGCATACCACAATGATGACAAATAAAAACAGGGTGTACAGGGTGTACCTTCTTTTCTTTGACCTTACCAACTGTAGGAAGATTGAGAAGTCTTTCCTCTCGTTGAATCTTGTGCTCCCCTTGCCCTTGAGTTCTTGCATCATGAGACGTGGATGCATTCTATTTTTGCTCTTTGTTATCACCAAAACCAATGCCACTCTTGTCACAACACATTTGTTGAGACCCAATGATATCCTCCAAAGTCTTTGATCCTTTGTTCCAAAGACCAATGGTAGCCATAGCACACTTGAGCTCTTCCTCTTTCTTGATCATTAGTTCTTCCAAAGGAACTTGAGACATCTCGAGAGATTCAATCTTTTCTTCATACGTTGCATAGATTTGTTGTAGCTCATTCCTCTTTGTCTCACAAGTCAAGAGTTTTGCACAAAGAGCTTGTCGATTATTAGAAATCTTAAGGGCATCATTCCTAGCCTCGGAAATCTCTTTCTTTAATTTGACATTCTCACTTTCACATACTTTGAGTTTCGTAGTGAGTTTGTCATTCAATTTGGATAAGTTAAGAGATTCCTTATACAACTTTTGATATGCTTGTTGAAGCTCTTCATTTTCACTCCCCGAGGATTCATCATCAGTGGCATTCATAATCGAGCTCTTCAGATACTCTATTCGTCCATCAGTTTCAGAACCTGCCATGAAAGCAAGGAATTGTTTATGTCCCTCTTCACCTTGATCTTCATTCTCACTTTCATCTTCATCAGAATCTGATTCATCATCCCAAGTGATGGCGAGGGCTTTCTTCTTCTTCAAACGAGTGGGGCATTCTGAAGCAAAGTGGCCAAATCCTTGGCATTCATAGCATTGGACTCTTTCAGAATTCCCTTGTATCTTTCCTTTCTTCTTCTTGGCTATAGAATTAATTTTGAGTTTATCTTTGCCTTTAGATTTATGAGTATGAGTAGATTCCAAAAGATTAGGATTCTTTTTCAAAAAAAGATTTTTTAAATTGTTTAACAAAAGTAGCCGTAATTTTGGAATCTATCTCACAATCCTCATCAGAATCCTCTCTAACTCTATGAGTACTACTAAAAGCAATAGCATTTTTTTGTTTCTTTTTGAAATTCCTATGTGCCTTATAAGTTTGGAGATTTCCAACCAAGTGATCCAGCTTGAGATTGTCAACATCTTGAGCCTCCTCAATAGCTGTAACTTTTGGTTGGAATTGATCGGGCAAGGATCTCAAAATTTTTCCCACAACTTTGGATTCTAGTATTTTTTTCACCTAAATTGAAGCTGGAATTTACAATGTCACTCAACTTCACATAAAATTCATCAAAGGTCTCACTATCTTTCATTGAAAGGTTTTCGAAACTAGACATGAGCCTTTGAAGTTTTGAGCGTTCAACAAAAGGAGTGCCCTCATGAATAGTTTATAAGATATCCCAAGCCTCTTTTGTAACTTCACAATTGCAAATTCGACTAAACTCTTTAGGTGTGACAGCACAAAAGAGAGAATTGATAGCTTTAATATTCCAACTACTATTTTGGTAATCAATTGTGTCCCACTTATCAATTGGTTTGGGGAAAGTTACTCTATCAACTGTAATCGTCGGTTCAGTCCACTCATACATGATAGATTGCCAAACTTTTTCATCAATAGATTTTAAAAATGATCTCATTCGAGCTTTCCAAAACGAATAATTGTATCCGTCAAGTAGGGGTGGTCGAACCATAAAATTTCCCTCACGAATTGAATCCATTATCACAAATCAAACAAGATCTCGTTCTAAAAGATTTTTTTTTAAAAAAAATAGAACGACCTACTTTGATACCAATTGAAAAATCTAGAAACTCGCTAGATATTGATTTGTGATTATGTATCAATTTAAAGCAATAAAACAATCCCAATCAAACAATCAAGACAAATCGACACAACGATTTTAACGGGAAAAAACCACAATTGGAGCACCTCCAATTGTGATAAAAAATCACGGGCACCAGCCACAAAACAATCCAGTAAAAAGATATAAAGGAATTACACAGGTATACTCTCAATTACCTAGCGAATCCACGCCCGAATTAAACCAACCCCTATGTGTCTCTTCCAACCTCGTCTTCACCTCAGAATTGTCTTGACGACGAGCCACTTCAGAATCCACCAAAGCTTCAGGCTCGAATTCTTTAGAATCCACCGAAGAATGACTCTTTCTTTTGTATAGAATAAAGAAGCAAACCTTTGATGTATGCCTCTTAAACCATGAGTTGAATACTCAATGAAACATCAAAGAAAACTAGCAAAATATCCCCAGATATAAACCCTAGAACCCAAGAAGAAGATCTGGAGAAGTAATCCTAGATTTGGAGTGAAACACGTATTTATAGAAAACTGTCCCGCGATCTCCGCTCGAGCGTCAGATTGGCCGGCGAGACCCTCGCCTTCAGCGGAAAGTTCCGCTTGAGCGGGAAAAAACAACATCTAGTATTTTTGCAGGCGAATAAACTTCTGGAACTCAGCATTCTCCGCTCGAGCAGGGGAATGCCCGCTCGAGCGGATAGGCAACTTTGAATGCTTTTTTGCATTTTGGTTCGAGGGCGCTCCCCCTTGACCCCGCCGTGGCGCTGCCCTAGACTCGCCAAGGGGCGCTGCCCCCCGGACCCCCGCGAGCTGACCGGGCAGCTCGGTCACGGTCATAATCAGTGAAGTGGCAATCTTGAAAGAATTAACATCACAAACTTCTCTGCACAGTGCAATTCGAGTTGGATTCGCATCTAAAAATTCATAGCCTTACTGAAATAAAAAGTGGGAAAACAAATACAACTAAAAGGAGTTTTGTCAAACGGGGTTGCCAAGAATAAAAACCTAACAATAATAATTTCACTGCTATAGAAATCAATTATAATAAATCAGTTCAAGATGACAATAATTTCACTGCAATATAAAACTGCACACATAAGACTTCTGCTACCATCTACGGCAACACCACCGACGGCTATGATTTCAGCAAGTACCGTATGATGGCGGTTCGCTTAAGTTAAAATATAATTTATCAAATTCATTGCTAAACATCAAAATGTTTAAGGTGACATTTTTTCTTATTTTTTTCTCAAATTCTCATATAATTCTCATATATATATATAATGTATTTAAACAATGTCACCTCAAACATTTTTTTGATTCATATGTATTTAAATATTTTTTTTTGATTAAAATAATATTGAAAGACAAAATGAGTTAAAATAATATCAAATTCATAATTATTTTACATTTTTTTTTTCTTATATACATCATATCTAATTATAAAAAAATTTAACAGTCTTGCTAAACATAATTATTTCCTTTTCAAATGTCAAGTGTCAATGGTGTTGGATAGTCACGAAGCGGAAGCGGCGACGGCAGCGACGGCGACAGCGGCAGCAATGAATCCCTTCTTTCGTTCATGCTTTCTCTATATTTTTTTTCACTCTATTTTATCTTAAATTTATGATTTGATTTTGTTAAATCATAAGAAATCAACACCCATTTCAAAAGATTTTTTCAAAGCCATAAAAAATCAACACTCATTTTCCATTAAGAAATTAAATCCATTCCAGAAATCAAACTGAAAATAAAAATATATTTCTAAAATCAAAACCCATTTTATAAATATTATTTCAGACCTAAAACTTTTTAAAAAATAAAGTCCAAATCCATAAGCTGCATAAAAAAAAATCTATATAAATAAAAAACAAACAGAACACACAAACAGCAAGATAACACAAAAATTTAACTAATTCCTTAAAACAACCCTATAATTATTGAAACTTGTCAAATAAAATTAAATCCCACTTATTTTTATGTGTAAAGTTTAACATAATTAGTCATTGGAGGTGCATTAAAAAATAAAAAGAAGAAGATGACAAAGAATATGCTTCGGATATATCTCTCTATACATGGAAAACATGGATGAGTCAATTCTCAAAAGATAAAGATAAACATTGGTCAGTGGGGACAAATCAAAAAAAAAATAAAAAAATAAAAATAAAATGAGTTTCACATTCCAATTAGTCCTTATCCAAACAACCCTCATCTACTAAAGCTAATCTTAGCCAGACGTGGCGCACCACCACACCACATCCTTTCTCTCTCCTCTCTCTCTCTCTAGATCTCATCCGTGGTTGCCTCTCGTCCCATTTTCCTTCTATTTTCTTTCACTTTCCTTCTCACTTTCTCTCTCTCTCTCTCTCTCAGAAACCCAGTTCACAAAACATTGGTATAGTCCTTCCAGCGATCAAAGATGTCTCAACACTCCAATATGTGACCCATATGCATCAAACAGTCACATAACACAGTGGATGTGATTTTTCTCTCTCTCCAAGTCAGCGTGACAGTGTGTAGGGAAAGAAGGGAGAGTTAAAAAGGCAGGGAGGAGAGTGGGCAGCTCTCTAGAAACGCTGGCAGTAGCTTGATGTTGATCTATCCATGGCAACGACAATGATGAGCACTGCCAGTGGTGATGAGTAGCAGCGGTGAAGATGACTAGAGGAAGTGGCATTGTGCGGTGGCGATGATTGGAGGAGGTGATGAGCAGCACCATGCCTGGGTCACGAGAGAGTCGTCGGAAAGAGATGTGTCACCATCGGAGAGGGAAGTAAGGCAGAGAGAGAGAGAGAGAGAGAGAGAGGGTGGGTGTTTTGAAATTTGAAAATTAGGAGTGAGACTGAAAGATAAAGAGAGGAGAGTTTATAGAGAGTTTGATGAGCGTGGGTGTTTTGAAACTTGAAAATTGGGAGTGAAACTGAAAGGAAAAAAAGGGAAGAGCTTATAGAGAGAGTTCCATGAGCGTGGGTCTCTCTTCCGTAGGGAGTGGATGGGTGTGTTTTGAAATTTAAAATGTGAAAAGGTGAGGTGCGATAGATGAGAATGGGTGGTTGCAAAGTTTGTGGCTCTTAGGCGGGAAGTTCAGGTAGAGTGAGAGAGAAGGTTTTCATCTCGACTGTCCATCTAAATACTGAAATGAATCATGACCATTAAAATGTCCTAGTAGAACAATTGCCTCTAGGATAAATTCAAAAACACTCTACCCTTATTATATAGATTATAATATATATATATATGAAAATATATCATTTATAATAATTTTTATACAACACTCAAAATCTATAAAAACACTCAAAATCACACAAAATTATAAAATAATACTTGTTATCAGACTAATAAAGTGTATATTAGCGGACTAAATATGTAACGTTATGGCACTTATCATCTTCCATTTTTTTCATTTTACAATGCTTCAATGGTGTTGTGATTGAAATTGGGTGCATGCTTTGTTGAGAGCATCACGAACTGTCCTCACTCTCTAGAATCTTCTCTCTAGAATATTCTAGAAGTTTCCACATGAATCTAGAGTACTCCTGAAAGATCCAGATAATTCTGGAAAGACCTAGAGAAATCCAGTAGACTCTATAATATCCTAGAAGGTTTCGGAACATCAAAGAAGTTTGGAAAAAACTAGAGAAATCTAGAAAGTTTCGGAAGGTTATAGAATATTTTAGAGAAGAATAGAAAGCTCTAATATGTACTAAAGTAATCTAGATTGTTCTAGAAAGTTTTGGGTCCACTAGTGTCTCAAACTCAACATACTTCACTTAATCATCCATTCTTTGCTGTCGTAGAGGATATGAACTCTGTGGTGAAGAGTTGCCATGACTTATATAGATTAAAAGGCAATTTGTTTTGCTATCCTAGGTGTGATACTTTATAATTAACTTGCGTTTAAAATCTTGTTCCCCAACAACTTCTTATAGAACATTGAGTCATATATATTCAGGGACTCGATCATATATGGTGGTGAGATCATTAAAAGTTGGTGCTAATTCATTAATGTCAATAGTGTCAATCAACTCAAGTTCTTGACTTATGAGATTGGCAAGTGAGGGTCCTATTGGCCACTCTTGAAAAATTTGACTCTATCTCTGCCTCTGTCTCTGACTCTTTTTTTCCAAAAGTGGCGCTTCAGGTAGCAAGTGCAACAACTACAACATCATTTGAAGAACCATTCTACATTGAAGAACCATTCTATGATGAAAACTTACATTTTTCTCTAGAGGACTTGAATTTATTACTGCCAAATGGTGACAAGACTCTTCCTTGATAGAAACATGGTGGTTATTGTTTGGAATGTTGGTAATAGTTGTGGTGTGTATATCTACCACTGGGATTCAAAGTGTATTTTTTTTTAGAGAAATGTTACTTATCAGTAAAGCACCTTCTTTTTATCTTGTTGGGTCTTGTTGTTTAGCTTTGTTGATTTTTTTGTTTTTATTTTTAATTTTGATTTTAAATTTTTTCTTTTTGTGAGTTGGCATGTATCAACTTGTCTAAGATAGGGATTAGGTTTTTCTTTTTTGTACCTCTTTTTTTTTGTAAAAAAAAAAATTATTAGCAAAGTAAAAGAGCAATTTTATTGATGGATATCAATGAAATGCATTACAATCAACAAAAGCAATAGGGAAAATAAGAAAACATAGCAAGATCACCTGTAAAAACAAACACACACAAAAAGGGTTGCCGCCCTTCAAGTTTGCATGCATTTGTGTTTGTTTTTTCCATTAAATAAATTTGGAGTTACGAAAGTTTAGACTCTTTACAAGTAATTTGTGGTTGGAGAATGAATTATAGTCCTCATGACCATATAGACCAAAATGAATGTCCTGCTGTAATTTGATAATTTTAAGGGATGAAAAATACACTATTCTCAATTTTATACAAATATGAATAATTAGATAAGCATGTCATTCTGAATCTATGGTTTGTTGGGTATTTTCTTCTTACTAAAAGGGTTTTTGTTTTTTTATGAGATGTGAAAGATTTGAGAAAGGGATAAAAGTGGAATCAGAAAAATCTCTTAGAAACAACTCTCATGCTAACAGAGACAATATTAATGCCCACCCTAGACCCCCAAAACTCTATTTTACAATTTTGAATTCCTAACCCCCTTCAATTCATGTATAACAAAAGTCATTCACAAAATAATCTCTAAGGCTGTGTTTGGATGATCAATTTGAGTAAGGATTTTGAAAAGAAAACGAAAAAGATGAGGGAGATGAGGGAGATGCAAATGAAACATAAGCTAAATTTTTTCTCCATTTCTCTTTTCTGTTTTAAATCCCTATATCAAAATCCATAAATCCAAAAATAGCGTATTTGAAGTAGTGACTCTTTGTCAACTGTTTTGCATCTTCATTAGTTGTGAACACTATAGCGATCCCGGTTTCTAACTCGACCTTTATGGTGTTTCGGACTCGGGTCTTGTGTTTTAATGTTGTTATTATTGTCTTTCCCTCTTTTTACCATTTGAATTTGAATTTTTAAATGTCTTGGGCGTGTTCAGAGCTGGATGGTTGGTTGTTGGTTTAGAACCTTGTTGCTCAGAATTTTAGTCTTCCATTCCAGCGAGCCTCCTTGCGCTCGAGCAGGGTTTGCAATCTTTCAGTACTCGGTGTGTCTGCAAAAAATACTGCATGAGTGTTTTTCACCCTCGAGCGGAGTTTCTTATGCTCAAGCGGCCCCTTTGGCGCTGGAATTGCTTAGAGCCCATAAGCTATATGCTAAGTTTGGAAAGCGTGAGTTCTGGCTAAGAGAGGTTAAATTCTTAGGCCATGTGGTATCCGAGGAAAGGGTGACTGTAGATTCATCCAAGATAGAGGTGGTGCAGGATTGGGCACAACCTAAGAACGTTTTCAAAATCTATAGTTTCTTGGGGTTGGCTGGGTATTACCGTCGGTTTGTGAAAGATTTCTCCAAGCTAGCTTCGCCTTTGACTAGATTGACGCGGAAATGGGTCAAATTTGTATGGAGTGAGACTTGTGAAAAGTCATCCCAAGAGCTTAAGGTTAGACTTACCATCGCTCCAGTCTTAATTATTCCAGAGAGGGGTTTGGGTTATGCAGTATATTGTGATGCCTCACAAGAGGGTCTGGGTTGTGTATTGATGCAAGAGAGGAAAGTAGTAGCCTACGACTCACGCCAATTGAAGACACACAAGAGGAATTACCCCACTCACGACTTAGAGTTGGCAGCTGTGATTTTTGCCTTAAGGATTTGGAGGCACTATCTGTATGGTGAAAGATTCGAGGTGTTCTCGGATCATAAGAGTCTAAAGTGTCAGTTTACACAAAAGGACTTGAATTTGAGGCAGAGAAGGTGGATGGAGTTCATAAAAGATTATGACTTCGAGTTGCATTATTATCCGGGAAAGGCCAATGTGGTGGCCGATGCCCTAAGCAGGGAGTCCATCAGTAGCGTAGCTTGTATTGCTATCCGAGAGTGGGAGATGTTGGGTGCTCTTGGGGAGTTTGACTTGCATCTGGGTGAGTCTGTTGAATCTGCAGCCTTGTTTTCTGTAGTTACACAACCTACACTTGTGAACCGAGTGTTAGAAGCGCAGAAGGGTGGCTTTGAGGTAGAATCCCTCCGGGAGAAGATCTCCAGTGGAAAGGTAGAGAAGGGTTTGACTGTGTATCACAACCTAAGTGTGAGGTACCGAGACCTCCTATTTGTGCCGGAGTCTTGCCGAGAGGAAGTACTCCGAGAGTTTCACCTTTCACTCCTTGCGGTGCATCTGAGAGGCACAAAGATGTATCATGATTTGAGTCGCCAGTTTTGGTGGAGAGGGATGAAGAAGGATGTGGCAGTGTTTGTGTTAAAGTGTCTTACTTGTCAGCAAGTAAAGGTCGAACACCAAAGGCCAGCGGGTTTGTTGCAACCATTGCCTATAGCAGAGTGGAAATGGGAGCACGTTACGATGGATTTTGTGGTGGGTCTTCCGAGGACTCAATAGGGTAGTGATGCCATTTGGGTGGTAGTTGACCGGTTGACTAAGTCGGCGCACTTTATTCCGATGCACGTGAGAGATTCGGTAGAGTACCTTGTTGATTTGTATATTCGGGACATAGTGAGGTTGCACGGGGTCCCAGTGTCGATTGTCTCTGATAGAGATCTGCGTTTCACTGCCCGGTTATGGCAGAGTTTGCAGAGTGCCTTGGGCACTAGGTTGACTTTTAGCAAGGCTTACCCTCCTCAGACTGACGGGCAGTCTGAGCGCACTATTCAGATCCTTGAGGATATGCTACGAGACTGTGTCCTTGACTTTAAATGGTCGTGGGAGAGACACTTGCCCTTAGTGGAGTTTTCCTATAACAACAGTTTCCAATCGAGTACAGGCATGGCACTGTTTGAGGCTTTGTCTAGCCGACTGCGTAGATCTCCGGTGTGTTGGGCCGAGGTGGGTGATGCACCTCTGTTAGGTCCAGAGTTGGTTCGGGAAACGACGGAGAAAGTGGCACTTATCCGTAAGAGGCTTGTTACAGCCTAGAGTCGCCAAAAGAGTTATGCCGACCGTAGGAGGAGACTTTTGTCATTTGAGGTGGGTGATCACGTCTTTTTGAAAATATCACCTAGACGGGGTTTGATGAGATTTGGGAAGAGTGGGAAGTTGTCCCCTCTTTTTATTGGCCCTTTTGAGATCTTTGAGCTGATCAGGGAGGTTGCCTACCGTTTAGCGTTGCCGCTGCAATTGTCTGGAGTGCATGATGTGTTTCATGTTAGTATGCTCCGGAAATATGAGCCGGATCCATCATATGTATTGCATTGGACTGACTTAGAAGTAGATGAGGATACTTCGTATGAGGAGAGACCGGTGAGGGTCTTGGATAGACGGGACCGAGTTTTACGAGGCAAGACGATTCCTTTGATCAAAGTATTGTGGAAACATCACGGGGTTGAGGAAGCCACTTGGGACTGTGAATTAGAGGTCCAAGAAAAATATCCAGATCTGTTTGTTAATGTTTGAGTATATGTTGGAAATTTTGTTTTGTTGATAAACTCTAAGAACATTGAATATGTTTTGGGTTGTGAAACATTATATATTGTAGACACCCCATTTTTGACTGTCCTCAAGACTTGGACGTCACCGCTTGAACACTTGGTGATCATCCTTGTTTGTGTTTGTCTTGAGTTCGCAGAGGTCTTGGTGACGCGCCTTGCCTCAGGATCTCTCAGCTCGACTGTTTTGTGTCTGGTTTTGCACCAAACACTTGTGCTTTGCCTTTGAGGGGCAGGGAATGGCTTGTTAACCATCCCCACACATCACCGACCATGGCTTGAGGCCACCGACCACTGGTTTGTTGCCACCGGCCAAATGTTTGGCCGACTGGCACTCTTTGTAGTCGACCGGCCATCTATTTTGGTCAAATTGCATTTTTGGCCGGCTAAGCACTGTGCATCTGCTTTTGCAGATATTTTTATGCCAGCTATGCTAGCTAGCATACACCTTTGCTCCCCTCCATACACGTGTATGGAGGGATCTCCTTCTTGACTAGCTTACTTGAGAAGCTTTGCAAGAGTGAGCTCTATAAGAGGGAGCCTCTTCTCCCTCCATTAGGGTTACAAAATTTTCAAAGGAGCTCTGATATTAGGGTTGGAGTTTGTATCTATTCCATCTCTATATCTCTCTCTCTTTTTGCCTTGTGTGTGTGTTTAGTCTTACTATTGCACACAAACACCTAGTCCTACACCTTCTCTTGGTTCTTTGAGGACGGAAGGCATTCTTGGTGTTTTTGGGTGGTTTTGAGCTTGAAGAAGCTGCTGGAGCATCATTCTTGAAGAGGGTCAACAAGGGTAAGAACTTACTCCTTTTGTTCCCCATTCTTGTTTAGCTTTTTTTTCCTACCTTGCACCTGTTTTCGAGCTTAGTATATAACATATAAAAGTTTTGTTTTTACTTGCTTAAAATAGTTGTTTAAGAGTGTTTTGTTGTTTGGGGTTGTTTCACCCCTCTTAGGGCTTGTTTAGCCCCATTTTGTGCTATTTTGGTTGAGCTCCGAGACTGCCTTGTTTGGGCCTCCTCACCACTAAAATCTTGAGGGATTTCAGTGGTGAGGATGGTGCCTTAAGGTCCTAAGAAGGAGAGGGCCACCCCCTCTCCTTGTTCTCTTCAATAATGGCCATTTAAGCCTCATTAGTGAGCACCTTGTTTAAGTGTATGTTGGCCATGCCTTAACTATTTTTTATGCTTATCTTGCCATGATATAGCATTGTTGTGAGTTGGTTTAGGTACACCATGCTTGCTTAGCATACATGTCTTGTAATGCCATGAATTGCCTTAACATGCCTTGTGCTTTGAGCCTTGTTTCTAGCATATTTTTGGCTTAGCTTTGTGAAGCTTTTATGCTTGTTTTAGCATGCTAAAGGTCTATTTTGGGTCATTTGGGTCGTCCATGATTTGCTTTGTATAGCTACCATGCAACCTCTCTTGTATGCCTTAAGCATTGACCCCTCTAGCATGCCATCCTTGCATCATTTCAGTGGTTTGGAACCACTTGTCATGTCATTTCAGTCCTCATGATATGCTTGTATGCTTGCATTTGATGCCCTTCATGCTTTAAAAGGTTGGTGTTTCTTGCTCCATGTTTGTGCCATTGTTTATGCCTCTAGGATTAGATCATTTAGATGCCATCTAAGTGGTTTTTGGGGCTTACGTTTGCATGATTTAGGATTGTTTTAGTTCATTTTGGTCATTTGCTTCATATGACATATGGCCATGGTTTAAGTCCTTGGGCTTGGTGGCATGCCTAGCTTGCATTGTAGATTGGTTTGGCACCTTCTCTAACATGATTTTCAGAGCTTATAATGCATGCCATTTGTCCATGTTTGCATCCTCTTAAGTGTGCTTGAGAGTTGTTTCTATATGCCTAAGTGTTGGTCCTTGTGTGCATGCATGTTTGCATGTCATTTTGCCTTCATTCTTGAGCATGTTGGCCACTGTTTTGGGCTCAGTATAGAGCTGCCCAAATTAGTTTAAGTCCATAGTTTGCATGTTGTTGCATGCTCACCTTGTGTGTTGTTACATACTTGTGTGTTGTTACATGTTTAGGTTGTTTAACATGTTTGCTCCATGTGTTGTGGCATGATTGAATGAGGTCACATGCTTGCTTGCATGCTTGAACATCCCCATTGTATTTGGCATACTTATTAGTTAGCATGATTGTCACATGCCTTGTATGCTTGTTCGCATTGCTCATGTTGCATACTAGCTCATATGTCTAGGTTGCATTGCATTGACATGCATGCTTAGCCTCTTGAATTGAGTATGATAGAGGTTGAGCTTCTTGTTTGTTTATGTGCATTTCATTAATCAAAGTGCATAACTTGGTTTCTTGGGCCATCATGCATCAAAATGCGCGATTGGTGGTCCGAGAACCGAGAACCATGTCCCTTTGAGTCATAAACATGATAAGGGATGTGTTGGTGCACACATTTTCTTGGAATGCATTGCCATACCTTGTTTTGCCCTCTGCTGCTGTCAAAACAAGATTATGCAGGAAGATTTGGCCGGCCGGCCATCTTTAGTGCTGATTGACCAACAATTGGTGGCCGATAGCTTAACCAGTGGCCAGTGACCATTTCCCTTGGCCGGTGGTATCCCACAGGGTTCATAGAGTGCACCTTGGGAATTTTGCAATGATCAGAGAAGGAAAACAGTGTGGACAAAGGCAACTTGTGCATGGCAGTGGACTTCCGAGCGGAGCCAAGCACGCATCGCATTGGGCCCTCTTCCTGAGGCTGTTTACTGTTTTATTAGATTAGTTAATTTGCTTAACTAGTTTAATTGGTCTGTAACATTTAATTAGCTTGTAGGTTAGTCAAATTTGTATTATTCTTTCGGTCCCTCCGAGCGAGGGCAAATTTGTAATAAGTGTGGGTGCGTGTGTGCATGTCTTCCAACCTCCACTTCTTTCTCCCTTTTACTTACCTACTTTTGATGGTTAGTATTAGGACATGTTTAATTTAGCATCCTTATGCTATGCATGCGAGCATCATTCATCAGTATTGCATGCACCGGGCTCGGCGCATCATGCTAATAGCATAGTATTCCAAATCTATCTTGAATACGTGCTACTTGTTGCATCCCACATGCCATCCTAAGATTAGCCAAGCCTATTCTAGTGACATTCTGTATGCGTTGCATTAGCCACTTAACATGGACTTGGATAATGCATGATTGCTAACATGTTCTTTGTTTTGGCTCGGAGTACGATGTAAGTATTCATGCTTTAGCATCTTGCATGAGTGTGAATGTTAACATGACAACATGCTTACCATGTGGCTAAATGCTTATTTGATTAACTGCCTAAATGCCTGTGGGTGAAGGTTGGATTGTTTAAGTTGGGACAACTGATTGAAATCCGTATTTTAGCCTACTTGCGAGTAGCAAATTTCAAATCGCTTTTTTTAAACAAACGGATATGCAATGTTTCGTTCCAAATTAGTCGATCTAGTCTATACTTTTGTGTTGTGCGCATCACATAGTAAGATTAGCTAATTAATCGGAATAAGAACACATAACGTTTTCAAAATCGGATATCATGGTTAGTAGAGGCCGATCTTCGGATCGGGCGAGAGGGGGTGCTCATAGCTGACGTTCCCCAATCGTACCCAAGTTCCCGAGCCGAAGCAACTTTGGTGATGACGGACACGTGGCCTTAGGCAAACGAGTCAAGGTTTCCTAAATTCTCCCATTAAAAAATATTTAGGTGGCGACTCTGTATCTGGCAAAGTAGTCCATGTTTGGCACTTCTTTTCTAAAAATCTGTTTTCTCAAAACGATTTGCCGGATTTGGACTCTTTGGTTCAGATTAAGAACCGTGACAATTTGAGTCCGAACTGTAGCACTAAGGCCCTCACACGAGGCGTGTCTACATATATGTTATGGATTATGGAAGTGTTGTAATTGCTAAATATGTCATTTAAGCATTGTATATGTTGAATGTGTTCTAGAAATGCAAACATGTTATTAACATTGAATATGCTATGGAGATATGGAATATGTATATTGAGATTAGTTGAATTTCGAAGGGATGCATGTTGATAATGTATATTGAGCTGTATTTGTACAATTGTTCTCTTGAGAAGAGATGAAATGACCAGTGGATGGGTCATGATGGTAAAAGTTGAATTATAATCTTGTTGAGAATTGACTAATCACCATTTTGAAACTTGTATAAAATTTCGAGGACGAAATTCTTTAAAGGGGGGAGGTTATAGCGATCCCAGTTTTTAACTCGACCTTTATGGTGTTTCGGATTCAGGTCTTGTGGTTTAATGTTGTTGTTATTGTCTTTCCCTTTTCTTACCCTTTGAATTTGAATTTTTAAATGTCTTGGGCGTGTTTAGAGCAGGATGGTTGGTTGTTGGTTTAGAACCTTGTTGCCCAGAATTTTAGTCTTTCGTTCGAGCGGGCGTCCTTGCGCTCGAGCGGGGTTTGTAATCTTTCAGTACTTGGTGCGTCTGCAAAAAATACTGCATGTGTTTTTCACGCTCGAGCAGAGTTTCTTACACTCGAGTGAGTCTGAGTTTCAGCGGCCCTTCACTCGAGCGAATGTCTGAAGTCTGTAAAATAGTGGACAAGTGTATTCTACGCTCGAGCGGGTCTCTTTATGCTCGAGCGGGTAGTGCCTTGCTATTGTGTCTTGGCGCTCGAGCAGGTCAAATTCTTGTGTCTGACGCTTAAGTGTCAAACTCTCTGCTCGAGCGGACTGTACGTATATCAGATCGCGAAAGTGACTTTTTAAATCACTTTTTCTGTCATCTCTCTCTCTCTAAAACTTTCCAAAACCCTAAGTTGAGAGCCTCTCTCTCTAAAATACCCTCTCTCTCTACATTTTGACCTAGATCTAGTGATCTCCTCACACTCCTTCCTTGGATAAAAAGATCGAGCTCTTCAAGATCTCCATTTCCATCCGAATAGAAGTTGATTTCGTCATCTTTGGAGTTCATCTCTTGCTTGGCTCATCTTATCTTCTTGAGGTAGGGATAATCTACTCATTTCTACGAGCTTTAACATAAATATTGGTCATTTTGTATAAATGGTTGGTTTGGGTAAAGTTAAGGTTTGAGTTTGACATTGTGAAAGAGGGGTTTTCTTATTTGGGTTCCATATGTGTATGTAAGACCTTGAAAATGGGGTTAATGGTGTATAATTGTCGAAATGGTGAGATTTGGACCTTGGGGCAACATTTTTTTTTGGAATTTGGAGGAAAATGCCCTAGTTTGGAATTTAATAACTATTTTGTATAAATAGTAAATTCGTTGTGCAATTAATGAAATTGGCTTGGAAATTATGGAATTGAAGGAACATGTGATTTAAGGGTGTAATTGGAGTAATAAATCACTTACCTATGGAGGAGTTGGTAAATTATCTGTTGATATGTTTATTTATCTGCTTAGAAATAACTGTTTTGGGCTATCGGTGGAGGATAGCCATGATTGTTGTAGAAACTGCATGATGATTAGGTAAATTGAAACTAATCAATTAGAATATGTCATTGAATATGACGGTTGGATATAAACATTGTATATGTGATTGAATTGGTCATTGTATATGACAACATGTCAAATACGTTGTATATGTATCTTGTTTGGGAGGAGATAGGGGATGTACTCCATTGTTTGAGAGGACAAAGGGGATGGATTCCATTGATAATTAAGTTGGCCAGAGTATCCAGGGTGAAAGTCCCGAAATCTTATTTATACTTGGGTGCCAGTTCCCTCGGAGGTAGTTCTGTAAAATGGCAAGATATGGAAGTGTATGAATGATGGTTATTGTTGAAATGTTAATGAGTGAGTTGTAGTCTCATTTTGAATTGTTTATATGATGATGAATTATGTCAATGAATTGACTTGTGTATTAATTGGAAGTGAATTGAAATATGGGTACCAGTGTTGATAGATTATGGGAAAAGTTTTAGATGGTTTATAAGTGTTAAACATTTAACAAATGCTAATGTTTTAGTTACTTCTCATATACTGTTTAGCATATCTCTACTGGGCTTTGGCTCACCCTACTTAGGACACCATTTTTTAGGTACAGGGGACATGCTGCCTCCAAGGTCTTAGCTTGGGAGGCTTAGGAGTTGAAGTCTCCTTTTGATTTTTTTTGTGTTAAATGTATATTCAAGCCAAGGGCTTTCTATGTATAGAGCTAGGTGTAGCACCCGACTTTCTTCGCGCGCCCCCCTTTCGAAGGAGGGCACGAATTGGTCGTCCTACAGTTTAGACTCCTGTCACGGTTCTGAATCTAATCTCACAAAGTGCAATGCAAGATTGATAAACACCAAAGAGTCCAAATCTGGCAATTGGTTTTGCAAAATCAATTTTGAATCAAAAAGCGCCAAACATGGACTGCTTTGCCAGATTATAAAGTCGCCACCTAAATATTTTGTTTTTGGGAAATTGAGGAAACCCTGACTCGTGCCAAAGGCTACGTGTCCGTCATCACCAAAGTTGCCTCAGCTCGGGAACTTGGGTACGAGAGGGGAAGGTCCTGAAATAAGCACCCCCGCTCGTCCGATCAAAGATCGGCCTCTACTAAGTATGATATGTTGTTTTATAAACACATGTGTTCTTATTTCGATTATTAGCTAACTTACTATGTGATGCGCACAACATACAAGTATAGACTAAAATCGCAAGAATTGGAATAAAGCAATTCATGTTTGTTTTTCAAAAATGGTTTGAAAATGCCACCCTCAAGTGGGCTAAAACGCGGATTCATCAACCCCAAGTGGGCTTAAAACATGATGATTTTGCCACTTCGCGAAGTGGGCTTAAAACTCACAATCATCGAGTTGTCCCAATTCAAGCAACAAAGCCTTCATCCACAGGCATTCATACAGTTAATCACTTAAGTAAATGGCCTCATGGCAAGCATGCTAAACATGGCAACACTTACACTCATGCAAGTATGCTAAAGCGTAAACACTTACAATGTACTCCAAGCCAAAACAGAAAACTAGTTAGAAACAATGCATGACCCTAACTATGTTAAGATGCCTAATGCAACATATGTAATAATGCAACTAAATAGGCTCGGCTATCTAAGAAAGCATATGAATGCAACACTTGATAACATGCTTTGAAACATGTATTCAAGTAAGTGTATTGAAATACAATGTAGTTTGAATGATGCGCTGAGCCTGGTGCATGCAAGACAAATGAATGATGCACGCATGCAAAGCATAAGGTATGCTAACCAAAACATGCCCTAATCTAAGCATCGTAAGTGGTTAAATAAAAGGAAGAAAGAAGTGAGGTTGGAAGACATGCACACACACACGCACCCTTATTACAACATTGTGCCCTCTCGACGGAGGGTCCGAATGAATAAGCTAAGCTAAGCTAAGCAAACTAATCTAATTAAACTAATTAGACTAATTATTACAAACCAATAAAGAAATAGCTAAAGCAAGCTACTTAATTATTACAACACTTTAACTAATTAACGAATTAATTAATTAAATTACAAAACCAAGCTAACTATCAAGTAAAGCTTTAAACCAAGCTGCCTCAGCAAGTTGAAGAAGTTGAACATGCATGCTTCGGTTTCCGCCTCGAAACACCTTCCGGTTTGCTCTTGGGAGGCTCTATTTGCAGGCTGTCTCCAAGAGATTTCTGTTGAACCATACCAAAACAATCTTTGGGGAATTCACGGTGGCCCTCTTGACCATCTGCCAAGCCCAGGATTTGCTTGGCCAATGATGAAGCGATCTTGGCCATCTGTGAAACCATCGTCGGCTTGCATCACCATTCCTGTGAGCTCAAACCAGAGGAAAATGGAGGGTCTCCCAAGGGTATGTGTGTACTATGCCACTCCTTATCATCTGAAAACATCAAACGAGAGATACTATTGGATCCAAAACCACCAACCAAGCATTCACAATGCATGATGGCCAAAGATCCAACTTGTACACATTCAATAAATGCAAGATAAACAAGACTCTAGGACCATTACCTTATCATGGATAATCAAAGGCAATGGAGACAAAGGAGATTGGCTCATTTTCATCACTTCAAGTATGAAATGGACCAATCTACCTTGTGTTCAATATAACGTCCAATTGAACACAATGCAATGCAAATGCAACATGCTTATCTTGGCATGTTTTACTTGATTCAATTCTTGTTTACACATTTTAAGTTATCAAACCATTCTTTAATTGATTTGTCCAATGTGAAAGTCCTCTAATGAAAGGAAGAGGTCAATCAAAAGATGACTTAAGACATGAGAGAAACCATGCCTTTGACTAGTAGAAACCCTCAAAAGAGGGTTAAAGCCATTTAAGCAAAAGCCTCAGTCCCATGGCTTAAGCACAACTTTAAGACTAACCAAGCCTCAAAGCAAATCAAAAGATGAAAAAGTGAGGGAGGTGGCAGAATTTCAGTGCTGAAATGACATGAAATACAAGACTCTAACATGCAAACTACTCATGTACAAAATGTTAGGAGACTTAAGCATTAAAACTAGTGAAGCACACAACACTAGGACCATGCAATACAATGCTCAAATGATCACACCAGCTATGGACAGACCTTAAACATGCCAAAATAGTGACCAAAATGTGCTGAGATGGTAGCATGAAAAGCAAGAAAGACATGCTTATGTATTGGCTCATAAACAAGGCATAAGGCACAACTCTCAAACACAATGAAAGAGTGATATGTGTGAGTGTGTGACAGAGTTATATGCTCTGAAATCACATGCTAAATGATGCTATATCATGCAAACATCACAAGCAAAGCATGCTAGAGGCTTCAAGACACAAGGCTAGTAAGGGCCTTTGCACTACAAGCATGCATAACAAGTCTATGACCAAAACCACTTAACATAGAGTTAAAGCATGCTAAATCAGTGGTAAAAACATGCTGAAGTGGGGGGAACACATGCTAGAACAATAGGTTAAAACATTAAGCATGCACGGCTAGTGAGCAAGATTACACTACAAGTGTAAGAAGCAAACGAGGGGTGACTCACCCAACCAAAATCAGAGCTAAAACATGTTAAAATAAGGCCAAAAGCATGCTGAGATCAAGTCAAGAGATGGTAGAAAAACATACTCAACTATTGGGCCATCTACACATGCAACCAAGATACAAGGAGGGGAGGCCACCCTCTCCTATTTTGAGCCTCAAAAACAAGTTTCTACCACTGAAATTCCTTTGATTTTTAGTGGTTAAAATGCCCAAAAAGGTTGTTTTAGAAAGCTTTGAAAGATGGCACAAAAGCTTAACAAGCAAAGAGACAAGAAGGGTGGACCACCCACAAACTCAAAAGGGGCTTAAACCACCATTTTTAGGGCTAAAAAATAGAGTTTTTTTTTTAGTTTAAAGCCAAGCCAAAAATAGTTTGCAAAGGTGGCAAAACAAGTGTGCAAGACAAGCTTAAAGGGTGATAGTTATACCTCTTGAAGCACAACACACTTTTAGGCAACAAAACCAAGCAAAATGACCTTCAAGAGCTCCAAGGAGGCTCCAAGAGAGCTTCAAGCAACCTCAGCCCAAAGATGAACCACTCTTGTTTAGGGTTGATAGCTAAAAAATTGATGTATGCAAGCTTCTAGCACAAAAGCTTTAGAGAGAGAGAGAAAAATCTAGAGAGAGAATTGTAAAGAGAGAGGCTCCCAAAATTCTTCCTAAATTGTTCTCACCTTAAAAATCATAGAGAAGCCTCTCTATATATAGCAAAATACAAGCTTTGGTCGAAAATATCCCAAAAGGGATAGCTATAACAACTGGAACAAAAATATCTGCCAAAAACTGACTTTCTACACCAATGGCTGGCACTTCATCATTGTTGGCCGGCATGGGTCACCCTTGGATGGCAGGGGACCGGCATAGGCCATTCATGGCCTGCACATGGCCAAAAAATCCCATTTATGACCAGCATCCTCCACCTCTGGTTGGCCAGAAAAATTTGCTTTTTGTGCCTGACTTCAACCGGACATAACTCCTTCATTTGGACTCATTTGCAGGTCATTCTTGAGCCTAAACTGTAGCCCTGGAAGTCTTCTTTCCAATGGTGGAAGCCTCACTTAAAAATTCCAAGTATGTAAAAAGTTATGCCTCTTTTAGTGAAGATTGCTCAATTTTGATCCTACCCGAATTCATGCCGAACTTCTCCCAAACTAGTTTTCTTCTCTCCTCTCCCATTTTATTCAACCTCAAACCCCTAAGTAAGGTTTTTTGAATTTTTTTTCAAAATATCTCACCTCTCTTTCATTCATTTCCACTTTGTCCTTGTTCGATTTATCGAAAAGTGCAACATTTAACAAAATGCGAGCGTCGGAACATCGTAGGAACTTTTTCAAAAATATTTGGTCAAAAGGTTAAGGTCTAAAATCTTTTTGGTCAAAAGGTTTTGGTCCAAAAGGGGGTGTGGGGTTGGGATTTGATTCTCTCCTTGTCGATGAAATCGAGCCTTTGCACTGCATAACTTTCACCACCAAGTAAACCATTAGCGGCGCCCAAGTCTTTAGGGTGGTCAAAAATGGGGTGTCTACACTAGGACTCTTGTTTTGTTGTAACCAAGTGACAACTTGGAAAGATGTAAGCTTGTAGGGCACTTATTCTATTGTAAACTTTGGACTTTATATGCAATACCCATTTGTAATATTAACTCTGATGAATGGAAATATAATTTACTTTTACTTATCATGTCTATAAATCTTTTAAATGATTGGTTTATGTCTTATTTTGAGGGCGTTACAAACACTATGATATTTCTAACTCATATGATAATTTTTTATGGATGGAGAGTCCAAGAAAAAAGAAAACAGAAAAAGAAAAAGAAAAATATGGTGAAATTACTGTTCAATTGTAAATTAAAAAAGAATTATTACACATTAATGAAAAAAATGAATATAACTATTCTCAATCCCTTCTGTTTTCAGTTGAATTAGAAATTTTGAATCATAAAAACAAAATTGATCTTTGTTTTTAGTCATGCTTTTTCACGTATGCAATCTTCATGAATACATGTAAATGGAGAGAGAGAGAGAGAGAGAGAGAGAGAGAGAGACCAATCCCTTTTTTCATTTACTGAAACTCAAATAACATAAATATGTTTAAGAATTCTTCTATAACACAAACTACATGAGAATTTCTCATAACAAGTACAAAAAAATAACACCCGATAGGCACTCATCTGCAACATTTTTACACCATGTTAAATGTCTCCAATAAAATTGAAGAGAAGATTTATAGGATCAGGCATGCTCTTCCCAGTTTTGGCGTCATATGTCTTTTCCAACACCAAATCCATTGGAGTATCCTTGGGGCCAACTGAAAAAACAAACAAAAACAAGCCACCACATCACATTAGACCTTTAATGAAAATTAGATTTGAACAAATGACATCAAGGGCTACTTTTAAATTCAAGTGTCAAACAACTGTATTCTCAAAAAAAAAAATCTAGCAATTATTTTGTACTCTAACAAGAAACTATAATTTAAGAACGATTTCTGAATAAGCAGCTATCGGGGGCCTTCAAGAAGTTAGCAAGGACCATACTAAAGGTTGCCAATTGAGTGGAAGCTATTCAGAGACAGTATCAAAGTTGAATTCTATCCAAAAGTTACTCATCTTCCAAATATTCTCTTAAGTTTCAGACATGCCTAACAGAAACTATGGCCTTTTCATTTTCCTACTGAACTAAATATGATAAGCATAGAGAATGTTTTGAATGCTCTCATAACTGAGAGAACTATTTGAATTATACATGTGATCCCTAGCAATATGCAGTCAAGAAATCACAACATACACAACGGTTACAAAATTAACACAAAAGCCCATGTTGACAGGTTACTGCCTTAGAAAGGCAAAAAAATTATGGAAACTGAAAGTACTAGAAAGCAAAATCAATGAAAGAAAAATGAAAAGAGAAGCAACTTTTCAATATGCATTTGGTTGGGTAACAAGTTTGTCCAAGATGTTATTTGAATATAATGAAATTTAAAATTTTATTGTGCGTATATTAACCTCATCCATATGTCTACAAGACAACAGTTAAATATAATCGAGCAGCTTAGGAAGGTGCCACGCACTTGATTTTTCCCCTCAACAATCAAATGATTTTGAGAGAAAATGACATGCTTAAAAACTCCAATCCCCCATCTATCTTTACCCCTGGTTACCATCACCTGCAAATTAAGAGAAGGAAACATTCATTTAAGATGAGAACAAGGCGGAGAATAGAGCCAGACAGGTACAAAGAGGAAAATAATCCTCTCTCTTTTTCTTATGTTATCTCCTCTGAGAATCTTCCAGTGGTGTATGAGTTTCTGAGCTGCTCTCCAACACATTTCAAATTAAAGTTATAATCAAGGATTAACCAAGTAGTATTAGCATTTAGCAGTATTAGCATGACATGGCTAATAATTATTTTAACCAGTAGATGGTCAAAATTAAATAATAAAATTGAAAAGAACATGTTTACCAAGCATATGAGATTGCAAGTCTAATTCCAATGGAAGCCACTCTTTGTAAATCATATAAAGGTAAGAGCTAAACCTAGTCTACCCCCATCCCAGCACACCCCAATGTAATGGGATCATTTCGGGTAATGCTTTTAAGATCATAGTTTAGAACCCACATTACGTAACATTTTGCACAAAAAATGGTATAAAAATTTGGACTTTGTTGGGTTACATTCCAAATCTCCCATAGCTGCGTGATTGTGATGCTAAATGTCATGGAACATAAAGCTGATAATCAATTTCTCTTTATAGTGGTGGAAGCTAGAACAACTGAAGAATGTATACTTTAACAATAAAGGAAAATTCAAGTATAAATTGAAAACATCTGAACACACCATCATCATAACCACACACACAAACTTTATTCAACACAATAATTAGTAATTTACTTTGAACATCAATGTGAGCCGCAATAATTAAAGGTTGAATTGGGAAACAAGCAAAATTAAGATTTATTGACATAAAAACCAAGTCTTTTTGCTGATTTTTTCTTTTAAATTCAAAAAATTTTAAATTCATGGCTTGGCTTGACAAAATGAATCCAAAATGAAAAAAAAAATTATAAAAAATCTAAAAATGAAAAAGATAAATAAAAAATAGTAAACTATTTTTAAATTTTTTTTTACTTTATAAATTCATCTACAGAAGACAGATTAGAAAAAAAAAATCAATATAGAAAAAAAATCAAAAAAAATAAAATTGACTTATTTTGTTTAATCCAAACAACCCTTTAAAAAATCAAATCAATCGATGGGTTAATTATTAGAAGAACATGTATACCATTAAATCTCACAAGTGTTTGTATAGATCAAAAAATCGTAAAAAAAAGTGACATTTAGTGACAATTTTCATAATATGTCACTAAAATCAAGTAGGGTGTTATGTTGTTATCTAAATTAATTTAATATCTGTATAGGATAGTTGGATAGTGATTCATGTGACTATCTCTTGAGATTACAAGAAATTCAGTGGTTTAAAATTTGGGTCAATAGAGTAACTGTGACTTTACTAACCTAAGATTGAGTTATCTCAAGGATTAACAATCCAACAAACTCCTCAATCCCTAAACAAGCATAATCTTAATCTTTATTTTTCTAAAATACAATTTCCGTTTTACTAAAAAGTGTTCACTTGCCGTCTATCTTTCTTTTCTTTTCATTTTTTTTTTTTTTTTGGGAACTAATAAGAGAAACCTCATAATGGGTAATGGGCAATAATCCACAGCAAATAAATCTTTTACAGCTAGGTTTTAAGATTTTGTTGTCGAGTTATTTATTTAAGAGTAAAATTTCTTTTAATCAAAGAAATTATATGATTCATAGTAATTTTGTAAAAATAATTAACTATTTTATCAATAAAAATCAAATTAACAACACCACAATATCTCGTCCAAGAAAACTTTAATAATTCTTCATAGAAATTCTCATTCTAAAAAAAGACAAGTTTTAAATAATTGGTTGTTAAAAAAATGACCAGAATGGAGGGTATTGAAAGGACAATGCGAGACATAATTGAAAACAAAATGGGACCAAAAATGATGAATGAATATCACGCATCCCCAATCTATATATTATTGGGTGACACATATAATGAGTATATAATTTAAATAAATATATAAAAAAATAATAAAATAATTACTATCACAATATGTGTGTTGTACTATTCAAAGTGTAATTTTTTTTAAAAAAAATTAAAATTAAAGATTTTAGGGCATCAAATATATATAAATAATTTTACAAATTCAAATCCATTTTCCTTAAATTAAGGCGTTGTTTGGGATAAATTAAAAAATTCAAAAAGTCACAAAGTTGCTAAAAAAAAGCTAAAAAGTCTATACTATTCAAGGGTAGCTTGTGGGGAAGTCACTAGGGCAAAATTATTATTTTATCTTTTGAATTCAACTACCCAAAAAGTCAAAAATTCAAAAGGGTAAAATGGTCATTTTGATTTTACTATAATATTTTATTATACACCTTTCTGTAAAAAGTCAAAAAGTTATCCTAAACATACATCTTCTTTCTCTACTTTTTTAATCAAAAAATCAAAAGCGCACTCATATAGGACATCCCAAACAACTACTATGTGCGTCGGCAAAAGTACCAAGGATGAAATTATGGCCACCACTCTTAACTAGGCGATGTCATTAGAGAAATTATGAGGTCGGCAAAAGTACCAAGAATGAACTTGTAGGAAAATTATAAGCTTCCACAATTTAGGATGGTAATAATACAAATACACTAATTTTTTTAGGATAAATTATAAACGCACCCCTTGAGATTTACTTAAATTACAAATTACTCTTTGTGATTTTAGAAGTACTTTATGCCCCCTAAGGTTTCTAATTTCATAACAAATAGGTCCTTTTATTAATAAATCATCAAGTTAATTAACAGTTTTTAATGATGTTAAAATTGTATTTCAATTAATAATTCAGATAATTTTATTATTGTTGTTGGCTATATATTTTGTACAGACCAATCACAGCGTAACACGTGGCTCATGAAGGTTGATTTGGGGAATTAATGCAAGTCTCCAATCAACAATAGACACGTGGCAGCTTATATTGGTAATGGCAGGTCTACATTACATGGAAGCAGTTAGAAGGCGGGGCGTAACATGGCCCAACGGTTACTCAAAAGTTCGAATTCAAATATAGGAGGGAAGCCTAACTAAAGGAATGGCGTAGTGGAAGTTGATTGTGCAAAGCCATGACCAGAGATCATGGAAGTGCATTTTGATGGTTAGAAGCCCATTTCGACGGTTACCTTTGGGAAGTATAAATAGAGGAGAAGGCCCCAGAATGATGGACCCAGACTTAGTTCCAGAAACCAGTTTATTTACTTCATATTTCTTTTCAATTTTATATTTCCAGTTCTTTACATTTCCATACTTCAATTCCTGTACTACATCTCATTTCCTAGGAGTAGTTTCAAGTAGTCGTTACTGTAAACCTTTTCAAGGCTGGATCATTTCATTGTAAGTTTCTATTTACTTAATGAAATTCAGTTTCTGAATTGTACTTGTTATTTCTTATAAATTTCTCCTAAAACAAGCCGCTAGTAAAATTCCTCTTCATTGAAGCTGAAAGAACTTCAACACAATCGTCTGATAATTGGTTGACAATTAAGATTCTGTAAGGACATGCTAATTGATCCTTGCTGGTATGCTTAAATTACACTATTAACCCTCAAAAGCCAAAAAAGCCAACATATATTTTTGGCACGCCCAGTAGGACTATTAAAAATGGCTAGACATAGAGCAAGAAGAGAAAACGAATGCCTGGAAGAGGGTGTAGAAGGAGATGTAAAAATACCTGACCCAGAGGATAATGTAATGGATGCACCTATCCCATCAGATCCTCCGTAAATGGTCGAATAGACTAGCACTTCAGAATATACAACACATGTCCAACATACTAGACAGGGCCATGAAATTAGGCCTTCAACTATCCCTTCTACCCAACCAATAAATCCATGGGAAGGTTTAGTAGATGCTATGGGACAACAACTAATGTATACAATGGAAAGATGGGCAACATCCTTTTTGGATTGAATGAATTCTCATCAACAAACTGTTGCAAGAAAAGCTGAAGAGAACAAGAATTCCCTTCAGCGTAGATTGGCTCCAGACAAACAACATATGCAAAATAATGGGCAAACTAATGGCCAGACTAGTAATCAAAACCATGAGAGAATGTCACATGTGCCTCAGTCATGGTACGAAGCTCCTTTGAGACCACTAGCAAACCAAAATGTACCATTGGCCACCAGCGAAACCACACAATTGGTGGATTTGGGCCAGCACAAGGGAATGGTATGAGGATTTTTCCAAATCCTTTGTTTGAAGCCATACCTGGCACACGGGGTTTCACTAATTCTATGTTTGAATTTATACCTGGGGGGTTGGAAGGATTTTCTGCGGCTGGAAGAGAAACAACACTTGTTCATCCTTCTGTAGCACCTTTTGTAAGGCCTTTCCCAGGATAGATTCCAAGATGTCAGACATACCTCCAACTGCAACCAATACAACAAGGATAACTAGTTTTGAATGTACCTATATATGGACCGAGTGGCCCTCAAGCAAAACCCTATATTTGTTCCTCCAGTAGTGGTTCAACTAGTACAAAATATGGTTCCAAGGGACCAAATTGCTGATATAGTTAGAGAAATGTGTGGACCTATGGCTCGAGGGTTTCAAACACCAGTGTACAAAAAACCTTACCCAGAGTGGGTGGATAGGGTACATGAATATCCAAAAGGGTTTAGAATACCAGGTTTTGCCCTCTTTTATGGGAATGGAAACCAGTCAACAGTGGAACACATTGCTAGGTTTATAGGCCAGTGTAGTGAGTTCGTCAATAATGACTACATGAAACTGAGACTTTTTCCAAATTCTTTAAATGGAGCAACCTTCGTATGGTATATAAACTTTACACTTGGCTCTATCCAAACTTAGCAGCAAACGGAGGAGGTTTTTCATGCCCAACTTTTCCAAACAGAGCCTAAGGTTTCCATGGCAGACTTGGCAAGATTGAGCCAAACGCCTGATGAAAAGGCTGCTCAGTTTATTGCTAGATTTAAAAGGGCAAGAAACAAATGTAGGGTCATGCTACCCGAGCTTGAATTTGTGAGATTGGCTCAAAATGAGTTGCAGTTTAGGCTTTGAAAGAAGTTTGATTCAACTAAGTTTCGAGACTTAGTGGAATTAACCTATAAGGAGTCCAGATATGAAACTTTACTTGAGGAGGAACAAGATCAAAGTAATACGTCATATAAGGCCTACAATAGGGACCCTAACTATGAAATTGATGCAACAGAGATCGTAGGAAAAGAACCCATGACCTGTGAAGCATTAATTCAGGAAGATAGTACAATAGACCAACAGTTTAAAAAGAATGACCTTCATAGGAAGTATTTTTTTGATTTAACAAAAGCATATGACATTTTTTATCATTTTCTTGTAGCAAATTTCCTAAAGTTACCACAAGGAGTTAAGGTCCCTACCCTTGAAGAACTTAAAGGAAAATTGTACTGTAAATGGCACAATTCTTGGTTTCATTCAACTAAAAACTGTATTGTTTTTCGAGACAATATCCAAGAATAGATTTGGAAGGGGAGGCTAAAGTTTCCAACCAAGACTGAGAAAACTATGAGAATGACACCAATCCATTTCTGGAGATTGGGGAGGATGCAGCAAATGTTAGCATGCCAGATTTCCAAAACCTATCCTTGAAGGAATTGGAGGAAGTCACTCTGCAAATGCGTGTGGCTAGCCAGGCTGCCTTCAAGAAGAACACCAGAAGTTCACCAGCAAGTGGACAAAACTCTGTAGGCCAAAGGGATGCCTCTAGTGAAGAGATACTGGATGATGACTCCCTCGATGCCGTTATAGTGCAGAGGATGTGTCCTAGATGCAAGATGAGTTACAAATGGTTGAAAAGGCTCCCAGTTGATGGGAAGTTGTATTATAAAGATGTACAGACACTACAACAAAAAGTAGAATTAATAACATTTGTTTATAGCATTTTTTAATAAATGTTATAAAATAAAAGGTATACATAACATTTTTTAATAAAATGCTGTAGAAGAATTTTAAATAATAACATTTAATCTTTTATAGCAATTTTTTATATTTTAATAACAATTGAAAACCATTATTAAAAGTTAGATAATGCGGAGCTTTCTTCTACAGGCTATAGCAAAGAGAGAATGCTATTGAAACCTTAAAAAAAAAAAAAAAATAAATAAAAATAATGGCGCTCAAAATTTGCCGCGGTTTTTGCCATTCAGTTTCCATCTCTTGCACGTCCCATTTCTTGCGTTGTATTTCTTCCAAGTAAATCACAAATCGAGCATACAAAAAAAACCCTAGAAATAAGCTCCTCGTTGTATTTTTTGCCATTTGTTTTAAGTTTTTGCGTTTGATTTGGCAAGTTCTTCTCTCCGATTGGACGAGTTGGTCGATTAAGTGGATCAAAGCTGTAGGGAGTTGATTTTGCTTGGGAAGAGATTGTAAGTATTATTTCTCTAATTTTTTTTATATTGATTGATACACGCATGTTGTTTTTGTGTATAATTTTTGGGCTGGATTGATTTTGTTTGTGCGTGTATATATATATATATGTGTGTGTGTGTGCGTGTGTGTGTGTGTGGATTGGGTTTTGATTTTGCTGATTGTATGAATTGGGTTTTGATTTGGTTGATTTTGTTGATCGCAACGATGCTTGTGGAGACCCCAAAGTGTAATCACGATCCCCAAAACCATTCACCACCATTGTTAAGAATATATATATATATATATATCTCTTCTAAAACAGAGATGAGTTACAAATCTATATGACCCAATAACCATTTGGTTAAGTTTCTGAGGTAAAAAAGACCGATCATAAATTGGGTTATCAAAATATTATCATATTAGGACTTCTCTTTGTTCATAGAAACTTGATTTTATTCTTTCATGGAAACTTGGTTAGGTGGATGAGGTAGATTTGCGAAATGCAGTCAAGGTGTTCGAAGAAAAGACGGATTAGAATTTGGGTTCTCAAAATCTTGTCATATTAGGATTTTTCACTTATTGTTAATGGAGAGTATGAAATTGATTCAATATGAGTAGTAGTCATGTTTCAACAAAGCCATGTGGTGCCCTGCCCATATCTTTCCATAAATACATAAACCAAGAAGAGAAGTGAAGAGAAAGATAGAGAAATAGAACTCTTGTTAATAAGGGTTGCCAATTTTTGCAGTTAGTAGGTGTTTGCTATAGTTTTGCCTCTGTTTTTGCAGTTAGTATGTGTTTGCTATAGTTTTGTACCGTAGTTTATAAGCTTTAATGCTAGTTGGGGTATGTAAGTTGTTTTGTGCTCCACTTCCTATTCAGCCAATGTTAGTTGTATTCAGATTTAGTAACCAATGGTACCTATTGATCTGTGGATAATTCCTCTGCTTTGTTGATAGACCTGTGATTTGTTCGATGTGTCTTTGTTGATCGTTTGGTGATTCAATTCACTTGAAGTTTACGTGGTGCTAAGGTTTCTTTGTTGGTTAGGCTGACTTTGTTTGATTTTGATGGTCTGCAACTTTCTTTGGGTTTGTATAACCAAAAAAAAAAAAAAAAAAAAGAGGTGGTGGGTGTAACACAGGTGTGCAACTTAGGTGTGAAACTTCTTTGGGTGTGCAACTTCTTTGTTTTGTTCTTTGCTTGGTTGCTCTGTTCTGTATATTATTCTGGGGTTTGGAGAAATATATAATATGTAAAGATTAAATTCGAATCCAAAGATAGGAGTAGTTAATCTTGTGAATACACGAGATTCGGTGATATACCATGTAGGCGTCGGTAGATCATATCCTTGGGTTCTCCCAAGTCTGTCTCTGTGGATGTTTCATGGGCTAAGTGCAACTTAAGGAAAAAGGCTGACCCTCCTTTTGTGGCTTCTTGGCTCATCACCAACGCATTTCCAATGAAAGGTCACATCAATCTCTCACCTCAAACTCCCAAGTGCATCGTAGTGGATGTTTCATGGGCTAAGTCCAACTTTTCGTCATGATCATCATCATGACGATAATGATTATGAACCTTGTGCTTTGGTGAACTTGACAACCTAAGACATTAGTTTAGTGGGCTTTACATGGACACTTTATTCATTGGGTTTTTAATGGACCCAAAATGGCCCAATGTACCTTTTAATTGGGTTTTAATGGACCCAAAATGGCCCATTGGGTCTTTGAGTGTGGCATCACTGTACATTCCACAAACTAAAAAGGCAGAGAAATGACATCTCTAATTGCATTTAAATCAACAACCAAAAAATTAAATTGCATTGCTCCTCCATTATAATTAGTTTAGTACTCTAAGAGCACCACCAACTCAGCATGTTAGATATGGTGCTCTTGGACCAATAATAACAATAGTCATGGATGAGTGGAGCAGACCCAACCCACCTTGGTCGTCTAGGTGACGGACACAGTTGGCCCAATCCATCCTCTTTTACACAACCTCATTGGTTGGGAACACCATGTGTACATGCTATGGTAATGCACCGGGGCTAGAGAATAAATTTTCCTATGTTAACACTAAACAAAGATAAAATATATCTCAATCAACATGGTATGAAAATAAATACCACTCAAGACGAACCATAAATCAATCTGAAATTGAAAACACTATAAGAATCTTCCTACATGGTTACAAGTATAGCATGAGTCCAAGGCAATGAGACTTACAGTAGCCGTGTGGACAGAAATCAACTCCAGTGAAGAAACGAAAGGGGCATCCAGTTCATGCCAAAACTTTAGTTCCTTTCAAAGCCAAACCTCAAATGGGCATGAATTCTGCATTGCGATCAGTAATATATGAACTAAAAGCTATGAATTTATTTATTTATTTTTTCTCATGCAAAAATTGCAACATATGTAAATTAGAGTTCATGGCTGCGTATAGAACACTACGAATCCTGCAAAAAGCTACAAACACACAACCTAAAAACAGCATGGCTATGAATTCGTTATAATGGACCGTAGTGTTCATAGTGTACTCTAGAACACTAATCACAGAATTCGTAGTGTTCTATATCTTGTAGTATTCTCAAGCAAAAAGCTACGAATTCTGCATGGCTGCGTTAGTGTTCTACAAAACCTAAAAACAGATGTTAATGTGATTGATAACAATGTGATTTCAAGATGCTTGAGTACAACAAAGAAACATCAGAATGACAAGCAAACTACCATGAGCAATCAGGCCATACTTATCATACACACAACCTAAGCCGGCACAGCCATGGAAGTCGAAGCCAGTAGGATTTTCAAAAACACAGGCACTACCAATGACTAGATGATTGCTAGGGAGCACATGTACACAATTTTGGAGGCATTGCAACCTTCCAAACCAGTGGCCATATTTAGGTTTGACTTACTTATACAAAGACTCTATTAGGGTTTAGGTAAACTACTTGATGCTACAATTTTATATTGATTTGAACATTTATATGTTGTGAGGAAGAGTGATATGTGATTTTGGAGGTTGCATGTATAGTTTGGTTTTAAATTTGAGCGATGGATGGTCATTAAATTGGACAGTTAGGCGATTCAAATGAGCAATATCAAATGTATAACTAAAAAATTGTGATATTAGTATATAATATTCACTAATTGCTTATTTCGACATTGTGTAGAAAATTTTCCACTTTTCCTCGGTAGTAGTTGAAAATAATTGATCATAATGAGTTCTTTGGCCCATATCCAGACATCTCTATCAAGGTCCTTTCTTTTGATGTAATTGAATGCTTTCCCAACATTTTACTTTTATTCCAATCACATTCTATATGGGTGTTGCATTATTAGCTGCAATACTGGCACAAAAGTCAAAATGTGATAGATTCATTCTTGATTTTCATAATGGAACTTATTGAAACGCTAAGTGACTTGTGAAATTTTCCTTCTTGTGTAATTGTTCAACACGCAAAAAAGGCCTATCCTATGGTGATAATTATTATCTAGTTGTTGATGTTTTGGTATTTGTAGTTATAACTTATAAGCAATTTCTTGATGGCCTTAAGTTTGATTTCTAGTTTCAAAATTCAAAATGCGTTTAATATTTGAATTTTATAGTAAGCAAGCTAGTTTTATGTATATTCTATTTTCCTCGATTTACGAAAAATGTTTATTGTCGAAATACTTCTATTTTTTTATGTTTGTGGTCATGAGCTCTGAAGAACACTTTCTTTCATCATGACGAGTTGTAATCCTTTCTCTGCTTTCGGATTTGCCACCCAACAGGTTCGGAAAAGTTAGAAGTTTGGAAGATCAATTTTTGTCAACACGAAGTATGTTTCCTCATGTTTTATAGTTTCAGTTTTTACTCTTTTAAGAAGTTTGGAGATTATAAATCGTAACTACTAACTTTTTTCCCCTCAATTGATTGGATGAATTCCTAGTATTCTTATGAGTCTGTTCACTGAAATTGAATTTTTTGTATAAGTGAACTCCACAACTCCACAAATGTCTCGGAAAGTTTCTGTTTCTGTGCTTGCCAAAACAATACACCCGAAAAAAAATTCTAATCCCTGAATACAAGAGGAAATTAACAGTATGAAACAGGGGGATTTGTCCAAAGTAATGTTCCATGGAACCATAAATGCTACATCACAAGGAACTGTCACATAATGCAACTCAATATTATGTTGTCAATGTATATCCATGTCATGTCTCTTTGGCAATTGAATTGCCAACAAGTCTGTGCCTTGTCATACTGTTTCATGCAGATCATAAAAGATCAAGAAAAATAGAGAATTAAAGAAGCAACAAAATATGGAATTGGTTGGTTTCAAATCGAACCCACTTGGGACCAAGCTGAAAAAACTTTGTAATCAAGTTGCCTTCATGGAGTCTTATTTTATACTAATTAGGCTAGGTATTAATATGGTTGTTTTCCTTATAGGATTTCTATTATTTCATAAGTAAGTATTTTGGTAATTTCAAAACACGGGCTGTAAAGGTCACCAATGAGTGCTTGGTTGGCAGGGGTGTATTGCCTTGGTTAATCCTATAGGATGGCTTAGTCTCTTTGGGTTGGTGCAGTAAAAATTTGTTGGGTTGGTGCACTTTCTTTGGTTCTCTCTTTGGGTTGGTCTGGATGGCTCTCTGCTGTGATCTGTGATCTGTATTGCTCTATTGTGATCTGTTCTGTTGGTTCTCTGCTGGGTTGCTCCTGTTGGCTCTCTGCTGGGTTGGGTCTGGATGGCTGGTTGGCTGTGATGTTCTTCTGAGATCTATTGGGTTGTTTCTCTGCTAGGTTGTTTCATTGGTTCTCTCTTTGGGTTGTCTTGGTTAATCATATAGGTTGGCTAGTCTGCTGCTGGGTTGTCTTGGTTAATCATATAGGTTGGCTTAGTCTGCTGGTTGCAAGGTGCTGCTGTGCATCTGTGTGGTTGGGTCTGGTTGTGTCTGTCTGCATGCATATGTGTGGATGTGTCTGTGGTGTTGGGCTCACTACTTGTGGGATAGTGTTTTCACCACTCATCCTACATCACCATGTGTGATCTCTGTCTGTGTTTCTTAGATTTCCAACAAAGTGCATAAATAGTGACTACAACCATATTTTCTCCTTGAATTCCTTCCGCATACATTTTTCCTTTTCAAGTATATCCAAGTCTTCTTTTGTACTAGCTAATGCTAGTTCGAACCATTGCTTAGAGGAATTTTGTTGATGATGTCAATAATGAGACTAAGTCGAAGTCACATGAATGGGAGATCATTTTGAGTATTCCCAAGTCCTTGATGGTAACATCACTAAATGAACAAGTGAGAAGCAAAATATACCGGTAGGGCCATGTTAAAAATTTGAATTTAGAGCGGTGTATGCACTGACGTGATATGAATTATTTTTGCACAAGACATGATTTACTAGTAGCACAATTAAGTGCATGATGTGACCATCAAACTCATGCATTTTGCCTCTAATCCATTAATCTAAAAAGAAAGCCAAACCTATAGAGACAGACTGATACTTCTTAGAACATACAATGATGACAAAGCAGATTTTTAGTCTACATTAAATCTGAAGACCAACTTAGTAACAATTTTATTATAAGGCTACAGATTTTAAATCTAATAAATCTAATTGTTACCTCCTTCACAAGACATTATTTAGGGTGGCTTCCTACTGTAACTCCATGCTAGAATTTCAGCATTTCTTGCTTTTCTAAGTTATGGGATTGCTTAGCTTTCTTCCTTATTTATATGAAGCCAAAGCTATACTTTCTTAATGTCAATCACTGGATAATGATATGAAATTAGTAGTTAAAATTGAGCAATCACATTTCTGTAATTGAAGTTTCTTGCTTACGTGGATTATTAAAGTCTTCGTGTACTGTAAGGATCTCTTGGGGGAGAATAAGGGGTTAATAAAGGAAGGGGCTTGTTTTCAATTTTCACTTCTGCACTTCTTCCAAAGTTTCTACAGACTCTATTCTAACAAAGATGCCATGTGAGATGATGATTACACAAACTATTCATGGAAGGTGGCATTTAGAATCCAAGAAAAGTGGTAAAAATCCTAGCATTTACAAATGGTTGAGGAGGTTAGCTTTTCCTGTTTAGAATTTGTAAAAATTGCCAGTATGCCCTGTAACGTAATTAGTAAATATTCTATGATTGACGATACAACCTACAATAGTTTATATAATTTATAAATCTAGCATGGTTGTTTGGCTTAAGGATGTGGCTTCTCCCTGTAGTAGCCCTGTATTAACTCAAACTCAATACATTATCCTTCCGAGGTTGACATGTAATGCTTACCTGAAGTTACTTCTCTGCTGCTTGAAAATCACCAAATTTTCCTTCCTCAGATTGTTCTTGCTTCTGCTAACACTCTGCTTCCAATTGGCGACCACAATTGAGTAGTTCATTCATCACCTGCATAAACATCCCACAACCTAGTATTACTTGCATTATTTATTATCAGATATCAGTTAGTACCACTTCTAGGGGCAGAGCAAGACTATTTCTTTGGAAGAGCCGAAGTAACAAGTATGAAAAAATTCAACAAAATTTGTGACAATTTCCTTTTGTATTGTGTAACACATTTTGGCATACAGTTACGTGATTGAGCTCTTCACGAGGATTAGCTGGGGTGTGTGTGCATCTGCTCTGCTGTATGCTTCTATGTTGATCTTTGATGCAGGGAGCATTGTTACCTTTGGATTGTGTGGTGAGATTCGCTATGACCCGGCACTGGATTAATTTGTTTGGTTAGTCTCTCTCGATTCATCCCTCGAGTTCGTGAGGTGTGCTTTCTATGTCAAGGGGAGTCTCTCACTGGCATCCATCCAGGGTCAATATTTCTTTGGAGGAGTCTTTCAGTAGCCCAACTGGATGCTGCGGTGGATGTGTGTAATATACATCAAGTAGAAGCCGCTTTGTGTATGTCTGTTTTTATGTCTGTGTTTGATGGTGGATCGATCATTCGCTTTGTTGCTTTGTTGCCTTGTTTCAAATATAGTTCTTTGGAGGAGTCTTTTAGTAGCCCAACTGGATGCTGTACTTCCACCAGATAGAAGATCTGAGACAGTTAATGTTCCTATTGGTAATGAAGTGCTGGGTTTGTTTAAACATTCTTTGGTCTTGATTGGATCTGCAGATTAAATTTCTTGGTTTGGTTCTCGATATACGGTTTTGGCTTCTGCTGGTTCTGGTATTGGATGCTATTGGTTATGGTTCTGGTCTTCAGGTATTGGATGCTATTGAGTTCAATTTGCAGCTCTACTTTGCTTGGATGCTATTGAGTTACAATCTGCAGCTGCTGTTTTTTGCCTTAGCTCATCACCTTGGTGATTTTGGTGTATCTTATATAACATATGGTGTGACTGGGGTTGTATCTTGGAATGTTCTTGGAGACCATCTTTTGGTGTCCTTTGCGGAGTAGTTTCATGGGAGGCTCAGTTTGAGGGTATTGATCGTGAGTTGTCCCAATCAGAGTATGGTGGTGTATTCATGTTGTGACTGTGAGTTGGTCTCCTCTGTCATTTTATTGTTGCTGGTTGATCCGACTGAGGCTTCTCTTTTTTTTTCTTGATATCAGAACTAAATGTAGCTAAATGGTCTATAATAGTAAAGAAGTTCTAATCTCTGCTTTGTTGCTTTGTTGCTTTTTTGCTTTTGTTTTGATATAATTATATTTATATTTTTCCTTTTTAATGATATCTGATTGTTAAACCGATTATACTTATTGTGACGTGTTGATTATTGTTTTACGCTTATTAGGTTTGGAAAGAAGATGGAACCAATAGAAGTCGACTTGGAAGTTTGTGGGTGCGAAAAGGAATTTGAATGTGTTATTGTCTTGTACATACCGACATTATGACTTTAAGTTTTAGTTTTTATTTTTATTTTTTGAACATAGTGATGATTGTGTTTTGGTACTTTATTAAGACAATGTTATGTCGATTTTATTATTTCTTGTAATTTGTGGTGATGAGTTATTTTTCAATGATGATATTGTTTTGTATGTGATGGATGAAAATGTGTTTGTTGCATTTACAGAATTTAGGTTTCCAATATTGGTGTTGGAATGGATTTTTATTATATTTATAAATACTATATGATAGCATTTAAAATTGCTATCATAATGAGGTGTTTGTAGCATTTAAAAAATGTTATCATGCTTTATTATAACATTCTTAGTTAGTTATGATATGGTAAATTGTAACATTACTAGATTGCTATAAAAACAATTTTATAGCATTAACAAAATGTTATCCTTTGGTATTTGTAGTAACTTTTAGCTATTTCATAGCATTCAAAAATTGTTATAATATATTTACGATAACGTTCAACGATAACATTCGATAAATGTTATTAAAAATGATACACTTTTAATAACATGGGCAAACATAGCATTCCAACGAATGCTATTGCTTACTTTTGATAGCATTCATCGAATGCTATAAAATGTGTTTTTTGTTGTAGTGAGAAGAATTGAAAACTAGCTAACACCTACAACAGAAGACCATATCCAACTGGTCCTAGACTGATGATTGGTCCCCAAGAACTCCTTCGAAGACTGTTTTAAAGAGTGGGACAGTAGATCCAGTAGCCAGACCAGTGGGCTCATGGGTCCCAAGAGTTCCATTGGTTTGATATGCAAAACAAAGCAAAAGAAATGCCTACCCAAAGAAAGACTTTTAGAGACCAGGGAAGAATGATCAAACCTCCCTTGGTGGCTCCTAACAATTAGGTGTTATTAAAGAACCCAAAAACAAGGGAGCCAGATATGGTTCTTATGACTTCCAGGTCTCAAAGAAGGAAGATCCAACTAAGATACACGCAATATCAGAGGGATCTGAAAGAAAGTGGAGAGAGCATTTCCATGACACAAGCAAAAGACCAGACAGATGAGGGGATAGGTTCGAAGCATGTTCCTAAGATCAAGAGGAGTGCCAGCATGGAACAATTAGCTAAAGTTCATGCTGAATTGAGAGCCAAGGAAAAATCTGGTTTAGTGGGCCTTGAGAAGGCCTTAATGGAAAGTGATGATGAGACAGATGAAGGGACTAAGCTAGGCCAAGAGAGAACATTGGCTGAAGATGAAATGTTTGAGGTCTTTATGGCTGAACAGACCTTTTAAGTTGACAAGCCAACAGAGATAGATCACCAACAGGCTGCTTCGAAGGAACCTGCTAGCACAAAGGTACCAAAATGCAGCATGGAAGATGCTTCTGAGGCAGCAGAACAAGCTAATTTGGAAGGGAAATAAGTACATCTAGTAGTTCAGTTTGGCTCATTCCCTCCAGTGCTAGTAAATGTGGCATATATGCTACCACAAGAATTCCAGGCTGACGAGAGAAATCAAGAAGGCCAGGAAGATGACCCCATTCTAGTTTCTAGTGAAGATTCACAAGCCAACATGGTTCAAGATGAGTCGAAAGAGGCCAAGCCAAAGGAAACTGATGAAGAAAGTGAAGAGGTGAGAATTAACCTCTCATAACCCTTCGAGTACCTCACAATATCTATGACCCAGCACGTTAAGCCCCTGTACATCAAGGCTTACTTCGATGGGATACAAATGAATAGGGTGTTAGTGGACAATGGTGTAGCAGTAAACCTACTTCCAAGGTCCTCGTTGAAGAAGTTGGGATAGGTTGATCCCTACCAGTACAACCATTGTTGGTTTTGCTGGGGATAAGCAAATGGCTCAAGGCATTTTGCCCATCAACCTAAGTATGGGAACCAGAGATTACATGACAGTATTCTTTGTTATAGACAGTAATGCCAAGTATAATGTTTTGCTTGGCAGAGATTGGATCTACACCAACAAGTGTGTGCCATCATCTCTACATTAGAAGATGATGATAGCTCTGTGCAATGGGGTAACAGAGGAAATCAATGCGGATCTGCAGCCTTTTATTGCTTGTGCTGGTTTTGCTAAGGCCAAGCTATACACTAAGGGGGTTATACCACTCAGTGTACTGAGGAAGCCTGATGGAACAGCCGAAGTGACGGCTGATGAGGAAGTAGCACACCTGAAGCACTTAGTGCAGGAGAGTGCTGATGAAGAGTTTGTTACCAAAGATGACAATGATGACTGGTTATAGGCAAGAAGATCAGGACCAAGGAACCAGATCCTTGGCCTTAATCAAATTTTCAGCATTGGACATAAGTCAATAGTCTAGAAAGTGCAGGAATGAGATAGGAAAGCCATGGTGATTGGCTAGGAGCAACAAAAGGCCAGGCCTTTGGCCCTTAATAAGTACTGTGCATTGGACATTGATGCCACCAAGGAGGGATAAACCCTTGAAGTTATACATTGCTGCAGCCGAAGATTCATTGGGAGTTTTTCTAGCTCAAGACAAGGAACAAGCAGTTTATTACCTTAATAGGTTTTTAAATTCTTGTGAATGTAAATACTTAGCTATAGAAAAGCTGTGCCAAGCATTGTACTTTGCAGCAATGAAATTAAGATGTTATCTTTTGCCTACCATTGTCTTGGTAATTGCAACCACAGACTATGTTAAATACATGTTATCTAAACCTATGCTAAAAGGAAGCATTGGCAAATGGATATTAGATCTATCAGAATTTCATCTAGAATATGTTCCTCCAAAAGGCAGTAAAAGGACAGGTTTTGGCTAACTTTTTGGCAGATCATCCATGTCAAATAGAAAGCCAAGAGATAATAGACCTTGGTATGGTCAATGTTGAGCCATGGAAAATGTGGTTCGATGGATCAAAAAGCCAAAGGTCTAGTTGGAATTGGTGTTGTAATTAAATCATCATAGGGGGTAGAAGCCACACATGGTTTTAGAGTTGATGAAGCTACTTGTTCCAATTACCAAGCTGAGTATGAAGCTTTAATAATAGGACTTGAGATACTTATTAGATTACAGGCTTATGTAATTGATATATTTGGGAATTCTCAATTGGTAATCAACCAAGTAAAGGGAATTTTCAAATGTCAAAGTGCAAGCATGTTACGATATTATGTTATTGCATTGCATTTGCTTTCTCAGTTTCAAATAGCCAATGTGACTTATATCCGAAGATTCATGAATCACAAGGCCAATGATGTAGCCCAGAGGCCTCAAATTTCAAAAGAAATGGTGACACCCAAGTGGACATAAGTCAAGCAACATATCAAAAGTTAATACCACCTTTGGCTAAAAGGGGTATCATGGTAGAAGTTAACCAAAATAACTTCAAAAAGCATGATTGGAGACATCCAATCATTCAATATTTAATTGGCCCTTCTTCAAAGGCCAGCAGAAAAATTAAATTATAGTCCATGCAATATATAGTATATGGCAATGCTCTTTACAAAAAGGGAGCAGATGGATTGCTGTTGGAATGTTTAGGGCCAAAAGAAGCATTGACTGCTATGTTTAGACCACCCGAGAACTTCGCTCCGCATGCGAGGGCCCGAATCGTTTGTTCTTAGCTACTACAGTTCGGACTCGTGTCACGGTTCTGAATCTAATCTCACAAAGTGCAATGTGAGATCGATAAATCACCAAAGAGTCCAAATCCAGCAAATCGTTTTGGAAAATCGATTTTAATAAAGAAGTGCCAAACATGGACTGTTTTTCTAGATACAGAGTCGCCACCTAAATATTTTACTTTGGGAAAATTTAGGAAACCCTGACTCGTGCCTAAGGCCACATGTCCGTCATCACCAAAGTTGCCTCGGCTCAGGAACTTGGGTACGAGAGGGGAAGGTCATGCAATGAGCACCCCCGCTCGCTCGATCAAAGATCGGCCTTTACTAACATGATATGTTGTTTTTGAAAACACGTGTGTTCTTATCCGGGTTTTATTAGCTAGAATTACTAGATGATGCGCACAGCATACAAGTATAGACTAGATCGCCTAAGTTGGAACAAAAACATTTCATGTTCGTTTGTTTGAAAATGGTTTGAAGTTTGCTACTCGCAAGTAGGCTAAGTCGTGGATTTTGCCACCCTCAAGTGGGCTTAAAACACACATTTCGATGAATTGTTCCAATTCAAGTAATCCAACCTTCACCCACAGGCATTCAAGCAGTTAATCACTTAAGCAGTTAGCCTCATGGCAAGCATGCTAACATGGCAACATACACATCTCATGCAGTATGCTAAAGCGTAAACACTCATAGTGTACTTCGAGCCAAAACAGAGAACTAGTTAGAAATCATGCATGATCCTAGTTCATGTTAAGATGGCTAATGCAACACATGCAAAAATGCAACTAAGATAGGCTTGGTTATTCTAAGATGTCATATGAATGCAACTTGATAACATGCTGTTGAACACGTATTCAAGTAAATGTATTGAAATACAGTGCAGTTAGTATGATGCACCGAGCCCGGTGCATGCAATACAGATAAATGGGTGCACGCATGCGAAGCATAAGGATGCTAATTGACATGCCCTAAAACTAACCATCAAAAGCTGGTAAATAAAAGGGAGAAAGAAAGGGAGGTTGGAAGACATGCATCGCACACACGCATGCTTATTACAACAATACGCCCTCTCAACAGAGGGTCCGAATAATAAGCTAACTAGCTAATCTAAGCTAATTAAACCAATTATTACATCACAAAACTAATTAACTAACAAGCTAACTAATTGAGAAGCTAATTAACTAACAAGTTAACTAACTAGTTATTACAACACAAATGAATTGTTAAACGCATTAACTACTTAAGTACAAAACAAAGCATAAGCTAGCTATCTAAGCAAAGCAATAAAACAGGAGCCTCGAGGCGAGAAGTGTATGCATGCTCGGTCGCCTCGTTCGGAAATTCATTGCGATGCCCCAACTTGCCTTTGTTTTCAATTGTTCTCAGAACTCTGCACAAAGCTCCAGATAGTGCCTACTCCACCTTGGGAACCTGTAGGAGCATTGCCGACCAGTTGTTGATGTTGCCAACCACCTGTCGGCCACCTACCATTGCTGCAGACCAAAAAAAGTGGTTGGCCAGCTAGTTTTTCTGGTCGGCCGACCAATTTTGCTGCCACACTTCCAGTTTGCTGCAACAGAGAACAAGAAGGGGCATGGCAATGTATTTGCAATGTTTGTGTGCACAACCACGCTCCCTATCATTTCATGAGCTCAAGGGAGTGTAGTTCTCGACCCTCGGGCCACCAATCACGTATCTCGATGCACGATGGCCGAGAAGCCAAGATTGCATGAATCAATGTGAAATGAATGCATACATAACACATAAGTGCCTTAAACTCTATCATGCATGATCAAGAGCGTCGGCGACCGAGAAATGAGGCACGTTTCATCACTTGAAGTATGAAACGTCCCTCGTTTCCCGTGTTCGGATTAACACCTAACCCAAACAAATGCAATGCAACTCAAGCATGCAAACATGCAATGCAACTCAAGCACGGTAAACACAATGTAATGCATGCATACATGATGTAATGCAACATGAGCAACCTATCAATGCTAATGACATGCATACACAATGCAAGGCAACATGATCAACCTATCAATGCTAGTGGCATGCACAATGCAAATAACAACATTGCATACACAATGCAATGTAACATGGCATACACAATGCAAATAAGAACGTGGCATACACAATGCAAACAATAACATAGCATATACAATGCAATACAATGTAACATGATCAACCTATCAACGCTAATGGCATGCATACACAATGCAATGCAACATAAGCATGCAAACAACATGAAAACAAACATGCTCAATGGACTTAAACCGAATATAGACGGACCTCAGTCATGCTCAAAACAGTGGCCATAATGCTAAGAAATGAAGACATGAAATGCAAGACAGAGCATACTCATGCATTGACCCACCAACTAGGCCTAAGAGCACAACTCTCAAGAGTGCTCAAGAAGTGACAAATGTGGAAGTGTAGCAACACTATATGCACTGAAATCAAGTAAGAAATGATGCTAAATCATTCAAACAACACAAGTATGGCATGCTAGGGTCCTTAAAGCATAAAGCTACCAAAGAGGACTACACAAGAGGGGTATGCAATACATGGCACAAATGCATGAACCAACTATGGACAGAGCTCAAATAAGTCAAAACAAAGACCAAAACATGCTAAGATGGGGGCTCAATTGCCTAGGCATGCATGCATACACACTAGGCCACAAACAAGACAACAATGCACAACCCTTAGAGGCACTCAAAGGGTGAAAGAAATAGCAACATGGCAATGCTACATGCTCTGAAATGTCATGTTAAATGATGCCAAATCATGTACATGTTACAAATGAAGCATGCTATGAAGCTCAAAGCTTGAAACTAGCATAGGCATTTGTACTATAGCTATGCAAAACATGAAGCATATGGCCAAGGCAACCCAAAACTGTCCTAGAACATACCAAAATGAGTCTAAAACATGAATGGAAGGAAGCCAAAATAGGCTAGCATGGTGAGCATGAAGCATGAAATATGCAAGGCCAAAAGGGAGGATTACACTACACCTACTAAGACCAAGCATAAGATGGCTTTGTCAACAAAAATCAGAGTTATGTCATGGAAAAATAACCCCAAAAACACATTGAAATGATAGCTCACAAGCTTAGGCATGAAAGCATACACAATGACTCATGTTTAGGGCATAAAGGACCAACCCCTCAAAGCATTGAAAGAGTGACAAATGCAAGTGTATGACCACACCACATGTACTGAATTTACATTCAAATGATGCCAAATCATGAAAATAGTCCAAGTAATGCATGCTAATGGACTCAATACACAAAGCTAGTGAGTAAGATTGAACCATAGTTATACAAAGCAATGCATGCATGACCAAAACAACACAAATTAGAGCTTAAGCATGCTAAAACATGGACCAAAGCTTCTTAGATTTGAGCCAAAAGCATGCTAGAATGATGATCAAAAGCATGATACACATTAGGCTAGTGAACGAAAATGCACTACAAGTGCAAGGAGCATGCAAGGGGCTATCAAACCAACCCAAAACAGATCTAAGGCATGTTAAAGCAACACCAAAAACCTACTGAGATGGACTCAAAACATGCTAGAAAGACATGCTACTTCATGAGGCACATAAAGCTAGTTTGCAACATTTACACTACAAGTGTATAAGACATGCATGGGGTGACCAAACCAAGTCAAAATAGTGGTATGCCATGTCAAAACAACCCCAAAAACAAGTTAAGAATAAGCCAACACGAGCTTAACAAACATGCTCAAACATGAGGCATACAAGACAAGCATTCAAGATACAAGGAGAGGGGATGACCCTCTCCTATTTGGGACCTCAAAACATAAGTTTTATCACTAAAAATCCACTGGATTTCAGTGGTTAAAAGGCCAAGAGAAAGTGTTCTCAAGGGCCTAAAGTGATGGTGCAAAACAAAGCCAAACAAGGCGTGCAAGGGAGTAGACTACTCCAAACACCAAAGAAGCCTTAAATAAACATTACAAGCATGCAAAATCAGAACTTTTTGTATTAGAAAGTTAGGCCTAAAACAACATGCAAGTAGGGCCAAAAGATTAATAAAAAATAAGAGATTAAGAGGTTAAAAGCTCACCCTTGTAGAAAAACTTTAGAGCAACAACTCCAGCAACTATTTTGGATCAAAACCAGTCCAAAAACTCCAAAACCAACCTCAAAGGGCCTCAGCAACAAAAGGGTGATGTTTCACTATGTGTTTGTGTGCAAAAGTGTGAAGAATAGTCACTTTTGGGCATAAATATGAAGAGCAAGAGCAATATAGAGATAGACGGTATATGTATAGCTCAAGCACCAAAATTCTGAACCTGGAGAAAGGATGGAGGGCCTCCCTCTTATAGAAAATCAAGCAAGAAGCTTGTTGAACACACTTGAGGCTCTAAGCCATCCCTCCATGTGTATGGAGGATGACTTCTGTGCCTTCCAGCTGTCACAGCTGGCAAGAAAAGATCTTCAAAAAGGTGCTGGAAAGTAGCTGACCACTTGAAGTGGTCGGCCAACTACTTGTAGTGGTCAGCCGACCACCACAAGTGGTCTCCCAGAAATAAAACTGATCGGCCAAGGGGAGGAAGGGTCTGCACACTGAAAGCAAGCCAATGATGTGGTAGCCGACCACTTTTGATGGTCCAAAGGTCACAAAGACTAGTTGGCCAACCAGAAAATTGAAAAATGGTCTCTAAGGGGAAGAACTAGTCTCCCACCCTTATTCCACCCTCTAAGCAAGGAAAACAAGGTTTGTGCCAAAAACAAACCAAAAAGGATGCAAGACGAGAGTCCGGGGGTCGAGGCGCGCAGCCGGGAGCTTCGAAAACTAATCTACGGGCACCAAAAGTAGTCTACAAGGGAAAAGTGATCTACGACAACAAAAAGTGGTCTCTGAAACCACAGTATCCCTCTAGGAAAAGGCAACAAGGCATGGTTCAAAAACTAAGCCAAGAGAAGAACGTTAAGCGGTCTCGAGACAAGGTGCGCGGCCGAAGTCTCCGGAAACCGGAAACTAGTCTCCAAAAGGGAAAAGTGGTCTCTAAGACCTCAGTGTCCCTCTAGGCAAGGGAAAACTAGGTTTGGTTCAAAACCAAACCAAAAGGGAAACAAAACAAGGCGCTGGGCCGAAGGCTCTGGAAACCAGAAACTAGCCTACCAGAGGGAAAAGTGGTCTACGGACCTCTCTCTCCCTCCAGGCAAGGTCAACAAGGCTTGGTCCACAAACCAAGCCAAAACACAAAAAGCTCAGAGGCCCAGAGGCAAGGCACTCAGCTAAAAACTCCAAAAACTCAAACGAACACAACATGTACTATCACCGGGCACTCAATCGATGCCGTCTGAGTCTTAAGGTCGGTCAAAAATGGGGTGTCTACACTATGGCTGAGGTGCATGAAGGTATTTGTGGTGCCAATCCACCTAGTGTGAAGATGAAATGATTGCTTCAAAGGCATTCCTATTATTGGCCAACTATCCTTAAGGATTGCATAGAATATGCAAAAGAATGTCAGGCATACCAAAAGCATGACATGATAAGACATGTGCCAATAGTTGATTTGTATGCAGTAGTGAAGCCATGGCCATTTAGAGGATGGGCAATGAATATGATAGGAAAAATATATCCACCCTCTTCGAAGCATCATTGTTTCATTCTAGTGGCCATATATTACTTCACTAAATGGGTCGAAGCTAAGCCTTATAAGGATATGGATCAGACTTAGGTTATTGGATTTATCAGAGAATTAATCCATAGGTTTAGCATCCCTTAGACCATAACTATAGATAAAGGGGCTGTGTTAGATGAAAAAATGGTGAAGTCTTTCGTAGCAGAATTTAGAATTAATTTTATCAATTCCACCCCCTATTATGCACAAGCAAATGGTCAAGCTGAATCATCTAACAAGTCTTTTAAAAAAAGGAATACAAAGAGTTGTGGAAGATAATCCCAGGAATTGGCATAACTTGTTGTTAGATGTGCTATAGGATTATAGGACTTCTCCAAGGTCAAGTACAGGGATCACTCCTTATGCTTTAGTATATGGACATAATGCAGTGTTGCCTGTAGAAATTAATATTAAATCCTTGGGGGTAAAATGTCAAGACCAGTTGCCTACTGAGCAATATCATCAAAGCATGTTCTTGGAGATAAAACATGTGGATGAGGCCAGAATTTTGGCATTAAACAATATCCTCTTCCAAAAGAAAAAGGCAGCCAGAAGCTATGACAAGAAAGTCAAGCACATCAGCTTTGATGAAGGAGATTTGGTATAGAAGACAATATTGCCAATAGGAATCAAGAGCCATAAATTTGGCAAATGGTCACCTAATTGGGAAGGACCATATCAAGTTCATAGAGTCTTGCCAGGGGGAGCATACCATCTGAGAAATCTAAATGGATATGTACATCCCAAGAAAATCAATGGCAAGTATCCAACTGTGTAGGAAACACAAGAAGTGTAAGAAATGCTAAGTAAGAGTAAACAAAAGACCATGAAACACTCAAATAATAAATAAGGATTTCATTTCATAACGAACTAAGTACAGGCAACCACAAACTGGCCCAAGAATCAGTACAATGTTTTAGTTGTTCCCTTATAATTGATTCTCTATGCCTAAGGGATGGGAACAACTAAATGGCTGTAGCCATCTCCTACCTTCTGTTAGCCAATCCTTGGTTAGTAATTTGCTACTTTTTAGCATTTCAATCCAAGGCTAGATTGACTGTTGCTAGCTCCTCTTCTAGTTAAGCTTTCTTCTCCAAGAGTTGGGTTCGAAACTGAGAGGCATAGGAATGTTGTCCCTTCAATTCGAACATTTCAGCATGTATATGAGAAACAAACTCCTTGCCCCTCAGTAGCTACTCTTCTGCAACCTTAGCTATATGGCAAATATTGATATAGAAATCTATAGTAGCTACTATCTGAGATAAATGGCTAGAGAAGGCCATGTTGGACTGCTCAAAAACTTTGCAGCATTAGAGGAAACCATTATTAATGATGGGTCTTTGTAAGGCTTCAAATGGGATCCTTGAGAATGATGTCAATAATTCCAAATAGGTGCCCAAGTCCACTAGAGGCAAAGAGACTCTTTTGGCAGTAGAGAAACTCTCAAAAATTTTCAAAAAGGAGTCAGCAAGGACTAATGGTTCAGCCTCACTGTTGGTTGTTTGAGCTATGGAAGGTATATCAAATAGGCTAGCTAGCTAGCCTTCGAAAATGTCCCATCTCTTCCTCTAACATTGGAAATGAAGAAGAATCACTAGTTGAATGAACAGATGGCTGTATGAGAATAGAAGAGGGAGTGGAGGATTCCCCAGCAATCTGCATAGTCCTGGCTATCAGCAAGTCCAGAGAAGAGGGACTGTAGCTGGATGGTATAGAAGGAATAGGTGAGCTACTAGTGTCTTCTGTGGGAGTACCAGCTACTACTAAAGATGAAGTGGCAATTAGGGCTCTCTCAAGTGATAAAAGGACGGCTAGGACTATAGGGGGAGTATAATGAGATAAGGAAAAGGTTAGATGGGGAAGTTAGGCCCAGGCATAAAGAAATTGGGATGCTTGGCCTTAAAGAAGGAAGGGAAAAAGGCACGGGAAGTGTAGAGCTGGAAGTGGAAGTACCGTTTGGATGGGCTCTACACTTATGGGCACCTCAGTGTTACTCTTCTTTCTTCTTTCTAAGCTTGCCTCTAATGGCCCTTCCTCTATAAGCAAAACAGAGGAAGCTAGTGTCAAAGGAGAATGAGCTGGAGTGACTACTGTTGCATGTCAGGAAAGAAAGAGAAGTGTTAATTCTATGCTAAAATCGTAGAAAAGGGAAATAATTATCCTGGAAAGGAAAGTTATCAAAATAGATTGAAGGAAATTACCAGCTTCAGAGGTGGTAGTGGTGCTGTCTGGAGAGCTGCAAAGGGAATAATGCTCAGCAGTTTGTTTCTTTCGTGCAGTCTTCTTCTGCAATGCATCAGCAGCAGCAACAGCTTCATCCCTTAGCATCTGCTGCTGCCTCCTTTTTTCGGACCTTTGGAAAACAATGATTTCTTTCAAGTGCTCCTTCTCCACTGCTTTGGCAACTGCCTCATGGATAAGGTCCTCAGTAAAGTCAGAAAGAGAAATTGTCATTTTCTTCCTCCTTTTAAGTGGAGTTTCTTTTTTCTTTTCTGCTTCCTCCTCTTCTGCAGGAGTTTCAAGTGCCTCTTCTTCAGGATTAAACAAGATTTTTCTTTTTCTCTGTTGTTGTTGTTTGCCCTTAAGAATGCTCAAAGCTTGAGTTCTTTGAGGAGAGCCTTCATGTGGAGCTCTTGCACCAAAAATAGAAGCTACAAGTAAATAAGCAAGGCATCATAAAAGAAAGAGAAAGGAAAAAAAGAAATGCATAAGTAGCCCTGGTGATTCTTGGAGGAAGATGTGAGGCAACAGGAGCAGACACTGAGATAACAAGAGTAAGAGCTGGGGTGACAAGGGCAATGAAGGCAATAGTAGTGGTTCCAGTCTCTTTGGACTTAGCTTGAGAGGGCACATCTAGTCCTACCAATAGATCCTGGGGAGAGATAGCTAGGAGCTCCTCCATATTGGTTGTCCACCAATTCTGGTACCGCCTCAATAAAGTGTTGTGTGGGATGAAGGGAGTGAAACTGAATTCGACCAAGTCTTGTATCAACTTGGAAGTTGCCTCATCCAGCTTGGTTCTTGGTACTTTCAGCTCTCTGGTTGCAAGATTGGGTTTAGTTTGGCTGCAGAGAGGGACATGAATTCCTTGAGGAAGCCCAAATTGCCTAGCAAATTGGGCAAGGCAGTAGGGTTCAATAATACACTTATAAGCTCGAAAGTTCAAGGTACCAATGTAGAACTCCCTTGGAATCAAAATCGAGGCCCACATATCTCTGTGAATGGGGTTGGAGCCGGTGTTGTCAGCCAAGAAAGTCCCCAGCCATGTTGGCCCTATGTTAGCCGCAAAGGGGCAGAAAAAAGTAGAAAGGGGAGAAGCTGAGAGTTGATGGAAGAAAGTAAGGTAATAAGCAAAGCTAGAAGGGTAGAGTGAAACTCTGGTATACTCCATTCTGTAGGTGGTAGAGCCTTGCACCAAGAATCTCAACCACCTGGAATGCAAGTTAGTGAAGTAAGCAAACAGGCAGAGTTGCAGCACCCAGAGTGGTCCCCTTTGGTTGGCATCTAGAGGTTTCTCACAAAACTAAGAGCAAGGTCTATATACATGACCTAGTACATAAGGAGCTAAGGCTATCTTATTAGCCGAAGCAAGAGCCTTTGCAAGAGGGGCAAACTCAGGCATAATCCTTTGTGAGGAGGTACAAAATAAAAATTAGCAGAGCCAATATAAGAGAAAAGAAAAGAACTCTTGATCGGTCACAAGACCTTCCCTTTTATTCTCAGATTTTAATAAATCACTAAAGGAAGAGGTCAGAGGGGAAATAGAGAAGGGAACATGAAGATCAGGATAATTAGGACCAAAGGGAGTACTAGCGAGTGATAACCCTAGAAGATAGCACATGTCAAGGACAGTGGGGGCCAGCATGCCACACCAAAATTGGAAAAAATTGAAAGCTGGGTTCCAAAAACAAAATGCAGCAGGTATGAGAAAAGGGTTTGCAACCTAGCTAATCGAAGGGCGTCGAGGAGATAGAGTTCTTGGAGGTCCAGCGCCCTAGCAGGAACAACTTGGTCGTACCACTCCTCCTATTTCGGCCTCAATGTGGGCCAGCAGCGATGGGGACAGTTCATCTTCCAGCTTTCCCAATCAAGGCCACCCTCGTAAAAGAGGCATTGATCCTCTAAACGCAGATATAGAGTAGGGAGTTGGGCGGAAGCTTCTTTGAAAATGGGTCGAAGAACAAACTCCTCTTGAGCGTGGTGACGGGGAATAAAGATGCATCCATTGATAGCACACCATTCATTGGCCTTGTATTTGTCACATTCTTCGTTAATGATTCTCCTCAAAGCCACAGATGGGCTCACACACTCGACAAGTGGTATTTTGGAAGAAGAAGCCATTAGCGAGGGATTAAAAGAAGAAAGTGAGTAGAAAGGCAAGGAGCTACAGATAGGAGCAACAAGAGTGAAAGGAAGACTCTGGACAAACGTGTAAATAAAGCGCAAGAAGAGGGGGTTTTAAACCTTTCTGTCCAAAGTTACCCATTTAATATAACGGGTTAAATGGACTCAGGTTCTAACCCATGTGTGATCCTTGAGAACACAAGGAAAAAAACTATCTCCGAACCAATATGTAGATACCTTATAAAGGAGGGAAACACATTTCAAACACTTAGCTTGGCTTCAAAAATTGTTAGTTGGCTTTGAAGCCAGTTTTCAAATACTTAGCTTAGCTTTGGAAGCAGGAAGTTGGCTTCGAAGGGATCTTTGTAGTGACCTATGATTAGAATATGGTTCTTGCCTATTCTTTCAGCATACATAAGCACTATGGAACCAGTTCTTGGTTAAGCAATATAGAAGGTCCAAAGGCCAAAGGACTTATCTTACACTTTTGCTTATATAAGACCCTTCGAAGGCAAATATGGTCGTTCTTAAGAGAAATTTCACGCTTCGAAACACCTGAGCTAGGCCTCGAAGCAAGATTGGTTAGTTCAAAGTTGTTATTTACACAGATTATATTAACCATACGATTAGAATGTGAAAACCTAAGACAAATACTATCACTCCTATGAGGAATTTTATGATTCGAAGCAATTGAAACCAGACATCAAAGCAAGTTGGTTGCTTCAAAGCTGTTATTCACATATTACATAGATAGAGTAAGGAATAAAGTCACATTCACCACATATTCAATCATTCAATTGGAATATAAAACCAAATCATGACAGATGAGATTGGAAGAACCCAATTTTATTGATATGCAATATTTACATTGGGAAAACCACTTGGTTACGTTTTTAATTTCATAAAAATAAGGAATGGACAAAGTCACAAGATCATGAAACTTTGTCCAGCAAAATTCAATAAATACATACTCTTTTCCTAACCTATCTTCTATCCTATCTAAGTTTGGTTTATCTAACTAATAAGCCCTTAGTTGGAAGAAGAGTTATTAGGCCTTCATTTCAAATTATGTTTGTTTAAGAGCCTCCTCTGTTTCATCCATTCCTCCTTCCCCATGTGCATCGCCCATAATGGCATCTTCTCCATACTCTGAATCTTGGTTCTTAAAGTCTTCATATTCTTCAAGAAGATTCTCTATTTTAGACAGAATTTGAATACGAGTAGTAGAGGTGTTCTCTAACAAACTGGTAATAGAGGCATTTGTGTGCCAGTTGAGTAGAAGAGGAAGTTGATCCAAGAAAGTATGAAGTTCTGCCTGAGCTATAGGGTTAAGGATGTGGCTTCGAGAGATAATATCACAAGACCACAACAAGTTCTTGTGAGGAATGTCATCTCGAAGGACCTTAAAGGATAAATGGGAGAAAGCAGCAAGTAGAGTATGGGCTTTATACTGTTGATAAGCAGTAGGAAGAAATGGCGCTTGGTAGGGAGTAAAATGCTGGCTCTCGAAGAGGGTGAGTTTCAGTTCTTCAACCTAGTTAGGATTAGAGGGTAAGGAAGGAGTAGTTGGGTCCTCTCCAAATGAAGGTGGGAACTCAAGCTTGTTCACACATTCTAGCCAATCAGAGAAGCAGATTTTTGGTTTTTTTGGCTAGGAGTGTAGGACTGATTCCCAAGGCGTCAACAGGGTGTGGAGTCCTTCGCACTATTCTGGATGGTAAGGTGGAAGTATACCATGCCAAAAGCAAGTTGTCTTAAAGGCTACGAAGACAGTCGAGGGAGACGTATGGATATATTACAGAACTGCGCATGGAGAGATGAATTGCAGTGGGATCATCAAATTTGAGAAATCAATGGTGGATTCGTTCCTTTGTTTGAGGTTGAGTGGTTGTGGGCCAAGCATTCCAGCCAGTATTTCCAGAGGACGATAAAACAACTTTATTCCATTCTGAGAGTTTTGGAGCAGATGAAGAGCTTCCAAGATCTATTTACGCAAAAGCTTGGTCCAGTGGTTTTCTAACTCAATATACAACCACGCAAACACTTCAAATCTTCCATTTTACTAAAATTTCATCCGCAGAATCGGCACCCATGCATACACAAGATTTCGGGACTTTCACCTAGGACACTCCGGCCAACTTGATTTTCAATGGAGTCTATCCCTTTTCCAAACAATGGAGTACATCCCCTTTCTCCTCCCAAACAATCATACATATACAATGTATATAAACCATAGTCATATTCAATGACAACCAACAATAAATTTACCTAATCCTCATGCAATTTCTACAATAATCAAAGCTATCCTCCACTGATAGCCCAATACAATTATTTCTAAATAGATATTCAATCTCAAGATAGATAACTTATTCAAATCTCCATAGGTATGAGATAACGCATATCAAATTCCACTATTTCTACCAATATCCACCCAATTTCATGTTTGCAACACCAATTTCGTATATTTATGCAAAATAAATATTCGAACCATTTAGGGCAAAACTCTCTCTTTTTCAAATAGCAACCCAAATGGCCCAAATCAAGCATTTGGCCACAATACAACCTTATAATTTACCCCATGACCATCTATTTCACATTTCTCCAAAACTCCTCTTTTGATTTTATATCCCAAACCCTAGGTTTGTCCATAATCCTCCCAAAACCCACCATTGTTACACAATATATAAATAACTAAGTTAAAAATTATAACAAAGTGTAGAAAGATGAGCCAAGCAAGGGTGGAACTTCAAAAATGCCCAAATCCAAGTCTATTCAGATCAAAGTGTAGATCTTGAGATACTCCAACTTTTTAACAAAGGTGAATGGGTGGAGAAACCACTAGAACTAGGTGAAAATATAGAAAAACAGAGTGTTTTAGAGAGAGAGCGTCTCAACTTTAGGTTTTAGGATGAAAAGATAAAAAAAAAAAAAAGTGATGTAAAATGTCATTTTCACGATCTGAGATACGCACAGTCCGCTCGAGCGCAAGAGTTGACGCTCGAGCGTCATACACAATAAGTTGTTCCACTCGAGTGCAAAAAGTCCCACTCAAACGTAGAATACACATTCCTAGTACTTTTACAGACAACAGACAAACCGCTCGAGCGTAAGAAACACCGCTCGAGCATTTAAAGCACCACTCCAGTACTTTTGCAGATGTGCAAAGTATTGAGAGTTTGCAAATCCCACTCGAGCGCAAGAAGGTCCGCTCGAGCGGAGCACCAAAAATCTGGGCAACACAAGGTTTGAAAACCAAGCAACCAACCTATTCCAAACACACTCAACATGCCCAAATAACCAAATTTAAGGAGAAATAAAGAGAAAAGGGCAATGACCAATATTCAGAAATCATAAACCCGAATCCGAAATACAATAAGTGACGGATCAAAACTAGAATCACTATAACCTTCCCCCCTTAAAGAATTTCATCCCCAAAATTAAAAATTGTCACGACCCAAACCCCACCCCATAGGTTTAGCACCGTAACCGGCCAGTAATCCGTGATTACCAAAGGCCTGCTTGACAGTAATACAGAGTACAGGGGCTGGCGGAAGTCAAAACAGTAATAAAAGATGTCCAATGAGCTGTGACAGTCTGCATGCAAAAAGACTTTTCGAACATATTCATATTCATAAGCAAAACATATGTACACCATATGTACAAACATTCAGAGTACAGTACAAGTCTTAAACAATATTACAAAACAGAGACGAAAGGGTGAAACTGAGACGCCCTAAAACAGCCTTAGCTCGATCAGACTTGGAACCTCGAGGTGAGGCACAATGGTTGGCTTGACAAAAGGAGTTAACCCGGCGCTCCTAGCATCGATTCGGTGCCTAAACTCCTACATATAAATATAAACAGTAAGCTAAAGCCTAGTAAATAACAATCGTGTAAAGAGGTTAAGAATAAATGTCCTTTCAGTCATTAAACAGTCATATCAGTCATTTAGAAACCATAGCACACACATGTGGTACATCTAATAGCAAAATAGTACAGTAGGTCTTAACAGACTGAACAGTCAGTTGATGGCCATCATAACAGTAAACAGTAATGGTTCCAAACATGGGAACCGATAGAGATCTCTATAACAGTAGCAGTAACAGTACAGTAACAGTAGATTGCTATGGATGCCACGAATTTAGTTCACAAATAGGACAAACATTGATTCAGTAAGAAATATCATTTCAGAAAGTAGTACAGTAGATCATTCAGAAAATTTTCATGATTGAATATATCTTTACAACATTGTTACTCATAGAGCACTGGGCTATAGGCAGCTAACGAGCATTCTCGGATGCCAACCCTACATAGTTATAGAACAAACACATATAAGTTACACACTTGGGAATCAACAACTTAGTCCCTATCTTGACTCGGTGTGGTTCTACATCAATAACCTCATTAAGATGCCTTAAACTAGGCCTAGGAATGCCTAAGATGAAATGAGGATGCAAAGATGTACTTTAAAACACTTTTCAAAATTTTCAAAAAATAGGGGTCTCGCTCGAGCGTGGCTTTCTTCGCTCGAGCGAGCTTGTCAAAACAGTAGGGTTGCTCGAGCGTGGACTTCCTTGCTCGAGCGGTCTGTAAAAATGCAAAAAGTGCTGGATGTTGAAAATCCCCTCTTGACGCTCGCTCGAGCATAGGTTCCCTTGCTCGAGCGTGTATCTGCGTGCACCAAAAACCTGAGAGCTTGCAATCTACGCTCGAGCCAGCATTCCTTCACTCGAGCGGAGCTCTGGACAAAAGACGGTCGCCCAAGCGTGGAAGCCAAAATTTGGAATTTTCAGATTTGCCTCCCAAGCTCAAACCAAGCATTCAATACCTCAAAACTTAAACTTTTGGGCCCATTTTCTGGAAAACACTTGAAAACTCATACTACAACATTTTTTGAAGATCAATTTTGTAAAATCAAGCCCAAAGGTAAGTCAATTGAACACCATTTTCAAATAAACTTCAAGAACAAAGTTCAAACACAACATGCATGTATTCAATTAAATTCAAAGCTTCAAATACATGGTCAAATAACTCAATCCTTCCAAAAACATGATGAATTCATGAACTATAATCAAAATATGAACATGCATGTAGTAAATTTCATGGAAAAACCTCAAAACTCAAGAATGTGTACATGCATGCATGAATTCACTCTCAAATTCAACTCTTTAAACCAATTCTTGACTTTAAACTCTAAATTACCATGAACCATGCAAGAAATGACTCAAATTCACAAATGAGAGGATGAAATCTCTACCTTAGGTCTTCAATTTCAAGTATGGAGGCTCAAATATACAATTCTCTTTCAAATTTTTCAAGTCTCCAAGTTAAATGTCTAGATGAAAACAATTTCTCATATCTCCCTCTCTCTCTTGTTGGTTTGGTCTCTAGAGGAAATGGGTGAGATGGTGTTTGTAATGCAATAGGTAAGTCACTAACACGGGTGTAGGAAATGGCCACTCAATGGCAAGTTTGGTAAATAATTTGAACTAATGTAATTTAGATTTATTTAATCTAATTTAATCATACCAAATCACATTTCAATTAAATCCACCATAAAATCACATAAATCCTAATTAGCATAAAATACCAATCAATTTCAGATTCGGCCGCCGATATGGCCTTCAATTCGCAATTCAAAGATAAAACATGAACAGATCGTTTAATTGATAAATAGATAGAAATGCAATCAAACAACATACTCATGCAATCAGTTTAGGATTTCATCCTAATCAGTTACTTATCATGTTCAGTCACAGTTTAGCAGTAATCAGAGGTGAGGGTTGTCACAAAAATCAAGTTCAAAATCAACATTAGACCATTTGTAACAACGTTATTCTCACAAGTTCAATACCATGACCCATTCTCCGGTCATCCATTCTTATCGACTCAATACACAAGTCCATATTAAAATGAAATTTACAATTTCCCAAAACATTTACAATGTTTAATTAAAATCCGATTTTTCAAAATTTTCACAATATGTACAATCCTTCCAAAAGTGGTACAACACCCACAATATTCCATATTCTCAAAGCATATACATTACTCATATTGAATCCATGTTTCCAAAATGCCCATAACATATACAATGTCTTTACATTTTATTAGTATAATCAAAACCTCAATACACATTCAAGCATTAACAAAGAAGTCCGGATATTTCTCTCGGACTTCCAATTCACGTTCCCAAGTCACTTCCTCGACCCCTGATATTTCCACAATACCTTTACCAAGGGAATTGTCTTGCTTCACAAGACTTGATCCTTTCTATCCAAGATTCTCACCGGTCTCTCCTCATACGAAGCATCCTCATCAACCTCCAAGTCGGTCCAATTCAATACGTGCGATGGATCCGGTTCATACTTCTGAAGCATACTAACATGAAACACCTCACGAACCCCAGAAAGTTGTGGCGGTAATGCCAAACGATAAGCAACCTCCTCAATCCGCTCAAGGATCTCAAAAGGGCCAATAAGCCGAGGGGACAACTTCCCACTCTTCCCAAATCTCATCAAACCCTGCCTAGGTGATATTTTCAAAAAGACATGATCGCCCATCTCAAAAAACAAGGGTCTCCTCCTACAGTTGGCATAACTTTTATGGTGACTCTGAGCCGTAACCAATCTCTTACGAATAAGTGTTACCTTCTCCGTCATTTCCCAAACTAACTCTGGACCCAACAAAGGTGCATCACCCACCTCAGCCCAAAACCGAAGATCGACACAGTCGGCTATATAATTAGAAGCTGTTATTACAGGCAAACTCCACTAAGGGCAAGTGCCTCTCCCACAACCCTTTAAAATCAGGGACACAACCTCGAAGTATATCCTCAAGGGTCTGGATGGTACGCTCAAACTGTCCGTCAGTCTGAGGGTGATACGCAATGCTAAAGGTTAATGTAGTGCCCAAGGCACTCTGTAGGCTCTGCCACAACCGAGTTGTAAAATGTGGATCTCTATCTAAAACAATCATTGCAGGGATCCCGTGTAACCTCACTATGTCCCTAATGTAAAGGTTAGCAAGGTGGTCTACCGAATCGCTCATATGCATGGATATAAAGTGTGCCGACTTGGTCAACCGGTCACTGCCACCCAAATTCCATCACTACCCCGTTGAGCCCTTGGAAAGCCCACAATAAAATCCATCGTGACATACTCCCACTTCCATTCGACTATAGGCAAGGGTTGCAACAAACCCGCTGGCCTCTGATGCTCGGACTTCACTTGTTGACAAATAAGGCATTTCGATACAAACACACCTACATCCTTCTTCATACCTCTCCACCAAAACTAGCAACTCGGGTCATGATACGTCTTTGTGCCTCCTGGATGCATCACACGGCGCGAATGGTGAAACTCTCGGAGTACTTCCTTTCGGTAAGACTCTGGCACAAACAAACGATCACGGTATCTTACACTCTAATTGGGATACACATTTAAGTCCCTCTCTACTTTTCCACTGGAGATCTTCTCGCGGAGGGTTTCTATTTCAAGGTCACTCTTCTGCGCCTCTAACACTTGGTTCACAAGTGCAAGTTGGGCAACCATCGTAACACAGGGCCATAGATTCAACGGACTCACTAAGATGCATGTCAAACTCTCCAAGAGCACCCAACATCTCCCTGTAGCCCGACTTCCTGCACTCCATTCAAAGGGCGAATAACCCTACAGTTCGGACTCCATTTGTGGTTCTGAATTTGATTTCACAAGTGCAATGTGAAATGGTGAAAACACAAAAGAGTCCAAATCCGACAATTCTTTTTGGAAAATCAATGTTTGAAACAAATGCCAAAAATGGACTGCTTTGCTAGATTATAGAGTCGCCACCTAAATATTTTTAGGAAACTTGGGAAACCCGAGACCTGTGCCAAAGGCCATTAGTCTGTCATCACCAGAGTGTCTTGGCTCGGGAATTTAAGTACGAGAGGGGAAGGTCATGAATTGAGCACCCCACTCTCCCAATCAAAGATCAGTCTCTACTAATCACGATGTGTTTTTTTATTTACATTATATGCTCTTGTTTCGATTATTAACTATATTACTATGTGATGCGCACACAAGGTATAGACTAGTTTGCAAGAATTGGAACACTTGATCTCATGCTTTGTTTCAAAATTGCTTTGTGAATGTGCCACTTGAAAAAGTGGGATTAAAATGGACATTTAATCGAACCATCCTAGTTCAAGCATCTAGCCTTCATCCACAGGCATTCAAACAATTATATCATTTACGTAATTAGTGTAGAAACCCCATTTTTGACAGCCCTTACGACTTGGACACCATTGCATGCACACCAGATGATGAGTTGGTTTGCTCCTCAAGTGCTCGAAGTCCTCAGTGGGATGCCACAGCTTTGAGCCTTTCAAACCCTACACCCTGTTGCCTCAGTTTTGGACCAAGCCCTGGTTTTCCAAGCTTGTAGCCTTTGGTGGCCTGCCTTTCACTATCTATCTATATATTATATATAAAAAAAAATTTTAAAAATAGGATTTTTAAGGAGAAACTTTCCAGGAGCTTCAAACCCTTATTCTAAAATTATTGAATTTTCTTAATTTTTAACAATTAAAAAAATTCTCATTTGCTAGCTTCTATTTACCTTTTATTTTACAATCTCACATCGAAAAAAAAAAAAGAAATTCTCATTTGCTAGCTTCTATTTACCTTTTATTTTACAATCCCACATCGGAAAAAGAAAGAAATTCTCGTTTGCTAGCTTCTATTTAGCTTTTATTTTACAATCCCACATCGGGAAAAAAAAGTTTAAAAAAAAAAAAAAAGTAAATTGTTTCACTTACATAAAATGAATCTTATGCTCCCATTTATATAAGCAAAATGAGATTTTTAGTGAGAAGCCCTATGATCAATATCTCATACTTTTTTTGATTTTCTTAATTTTAAACAATTAAGAAAATCCTTATTGGCTAGCTTCCATTTAACTTTTATTTTACAATTCCACGTAGACGTTTTGATTTTAAAAATAATTTTGTATGAGATTTTGAAACTCTCATAATATTTCACTTTAAAATAATTACAATCCCACATCGAGAAAAGAAAGAAAAAGTGAGTTGTTTCACTTATATAAAGTGTTGCAATCCCACATCAAGAAAAGAAAAAAAAAAAAAAAAAAAAAAAGAAGGTGAGTTGTTTCAGTTATATAAAATGAATCTTATAAAAGGATTTTAAGGGAGAAGCCTTCTAGAAATTCCAAACCCTCATTCTAAAATTATTGAATTTTCTTAATTTTAAACAATTAAGAAAATTCTCATTGGCTAGCTTCCATTTACCTTTTAGTTTACAATACCAAATCGGGAAAAAAAGAGGAAAACGTGTTTTGTTTCATTTACATAAAGTGAATCTTATACTCCAATTTATATAAATTATTGAAATTTCTTAATTTTAAACAATTAAAAAAATCCTCATTGGTTAGCTTCCATTTTTACCTTTTATTTTATAATCCCACATCGGGGGTAGGGGTGGGAGGGGGGGAAGGTGAATTGTTTCACTTATATAAAGTGAATCTTATGCTCTCATTTATATAAGCAAAAAAAGATTTTTAGTGAAAAATCCTATAATCAATATCATTTTTTTTTAAAAGATTTTCTTAATTTAAACAATTAAGAAAATCTCAATTGGTTAGCTTCCATTTAGCTTTTATTTTACAATCACACATAGACGTTTTAATTTTAAAAATAATTTTATATGAGATTTTGAAACTCTCATAATATTTAACTTTAAAATAATTACAATCCCACATCGGGAAAAGAAAGAAAAAGTGAGTTGTTTTACTTATATAAAGTGAATCTTATACTCACATTTAATATTATAGTATTGTGCATATTTTAGTTCAAGATGGTTTAAATTTTAAAATAAAATTTAAATGTTTTAATTAATTAATTAATTTTGTTATAAATTGGTTGGTCTTTTGACTTAGACAATTAGGCTAAATCGTTTTCGGTTTGACTGATTCACTGGTTTAACCACGATTTTAGCTATTTTATCAAAATATATTGCTTAGATTTGTTTGATTTGAAATAAATTAAGATTGACCTTATTAAAAATTGAACGACTAAGATTGCTTGATTAGAAATAAATTTTCCATCCAAACAACTGTTAACTTTCATTTTACAATCCCACATACAGTGATCCCGGTTTGCCCCAACCTTCATTGCATTTCGAACTCGGGTTCCGTGGTTGAATATTGTATCCATGTCTTATTTTCATCCTTTGACTCTTTGCATTTGAGTTTTGGAACTTGTTAGGTGAGTTTGGAACAGGTTGGTTGTTAGTTGGTTTAGATTGTTGTTGCCCAGATTTTGGCCTCTTCACTCGAGCGAGACTTCTTGCGCTCAAACGAGCCTTGTGTAATTTGCTTCTTCGCTCGAGCGAAGTTTCTTGCGCTCGAGCGAGAATTGAGAGTCCTCAGGTTTCTTTCCCAGATGCAGAATTTCTGGAAAGGTAAAGTGTTTCGTTCGAGCGAGGCTTCTTGCGCTCGAGCGAGCATGTACATCTGTGAAATTTCTGAAGCTTTGCATTTTACGCTCGAGCGACACTTTTTGCGCTCGAGCGAGGCCACTTGTTGTGTTTGGTCACTCAAGCGACAACTCCTTTGCTCGAGCGAAGGTCGCGTATATCAATTCGCAGTAGGCTGATTTTATATTACTATTGATCTTCTTTTTTCCTAAGAATCCTAATCCGACTCTCTCTCTCTTCATAAATACACCTTGATTTAGGGATCTCTCAACCATTGTCTCGTTATTAAAAAGTTAGAGCATCTTGTGGGTTTCCATTTCATCCGAGCAAAAGCGAGTTTGGACATCTTTGAGGCTTCTTCCATTCTTCTTTTGAGCTTTTACACTTGAGGTAGGGATATTCTACTCTTTGATATATGTTTTAACCTAGGTATTTGTCATTTTGTGTAAATGATGGGATTTGGGAAGATTTGGGTGAAGTTAGGGTTTGGGTTTGGGTTTTGACAGAGGAATTTTAATTTTGGGTTCCATGAATACATACTTGGAGTATTAAATAGAAGGTTACATGGGTTAAAATGATGGAATTTGGCCTTGGGTTTGGTATTTGGAAAAAGGGAAAAATTGCCCTAATTTGTATCAAATAGTTATTTTGTATAAATAATGAAATTAATATGGGAAAGACGAGATTGGAAAGGTGTATAAATGGATGGTGTAGTTGGATTTGTTAAATCACTCACCTATGGAAATTTGATAAATTATTTGTTTGATGGATTGTATATCTGTTTAGAAATATCTATTTTGGGCTATTGGTAGAGGATAGCTATGATTGTTGTAGAAACTGTATGAGGATTAGGTGAATTGAAACTAATCATTTGAATTATATCATTGAATATGACGATTTGATTTAAACTATTGAATATGTGACTTGGTTAGTCATTGTATATGACAACATTTTTAAATACATTGTATATGTATCATTGTTTGGAAGGAGATAGGGGATGTACTCCATTGAAAACTAAGTTGGCCAGAGTGTCCAGGGTGAAAGTCCCGAAATCTTATATATATATATGGGTGTCGATTCCCTCGGATGTAAATTCCGTAAAATGGCAAGAAAATAGAAGTGTTGGATTGATGAATATATTGAATTGTAAACCACTAAGTTGTAGTCTCATTTTGGGTGATTAGATGATAATGAATTTGGTAAATAGATTAATCCGAAATGGATGAGTGAAAATGGATTGAGGTATGATTCTCTATGTTGAATGGCTTGGAAGGAATATGTGTTGATTATGAATATTGCACATTTATCTGATGCTTATGTAACGCCCTCAAAATTTGATATAATCAATCATTCATAAGATCTATAGACATAATAGAAATGTTATATTTTCATTCATCAGAGTTAATATTACAAGAGATATCACATTCGTTACACTTTCATAAACGTTCATCTTGAAACTATAGCATGTAACTCTAATTGAGAACAACAAAATAAATTCCCTAAGGGCTTACATCTTTTCAAGTCTTCGCTTGGTTACAACGAAAGCAGAGTCTAGTCTCTATACAAGTAAAGCCCTCAGCTTGAATAAACATTCAACACAAAACGAAATCACAAAAGTGGGGCCTTTAGCCCCTAAGCCTCTCAAGCTATGTCCTTGGAGGTGGCATGTCACCTGTACCTGAAAATGGTTTCCCAAGTAGGGTAAACCAAAGCCCAGGAGAGATATGCCAAACAATATATGAGAATTAACTAAGTATCAGCATCAGATAAGTGTTCAATACTAGTAAACCAACTTACACCTTTTTCATGACCAATCAATATCGACATTTGTATTTCAATCCATTTCTATTCATTTACCCAAATCAATTCATTAACATAGTTCATTGTTATCTAAACAATTCAAAACGAGACTACAACTCATTTATCAACACTTCGATAACAAACATTATTCAACACTTCTATTTTCTTGCCATTTTACGGAATCACATTCGAGGGAACCAGCACCCATATAAGTATAATTTCGAGACTTTCACCCTAGACACTCTGGCCAACTTAATTATCAATGGAGTCCATCCCATATCTCCTCCCAAACAATGGAGTACATCCCCAAATTTCATAATTTCCAAACCAATTTCATTATTTACACAAATAGTTATTTCAACTCAACTTAGGGCAATTTTTCCCCTATTCCAAAACATTAACCCATAGGTCCAAATCTCACCATTTCAACAATAAAGAACCTCATACACAAACCCCCAAGGTTACTTTGTAAATCAACATGAAAACCCCTCTTTAGTTTAGAAACCAAACCTTAACCTTTACCCAAATCACTCTCAAATCCCTCCATTTATACAAATGACAAATATACAGGTTAAAACCCATATCAAAGAGTAGAATATCCCTACCTCAAGTGTAGAAGCTCAAAGGAGAAGAAGGGAGAAACTTTGAAAATGGCCAAACTCTACCTTTTTCAGATCAAATGGAAGCCCACGCAAAACTCTACCTTTTTAACAAATGGACTAGGGTAGAAACTCTTAGATTCTAAGGGATTTGTAGAGAGAAGTTGGACTTTTAGAGAGAGAGATAGTCGATCTAGGGTTTTTTTAGCAAAAAGAGATTCAAAAAGTGATGTAAAAGTCCTCTACTGCGAAATGATATACGCAGTCCTCGCTCGAGCGAAGGAGTTGTCGCTCGAGCGACCAGACACAACAAGTGACATCGCTCAAGCGCAAGAAGCGTCGCTCGAGCGCATAATGCAAAGCTTTAGGTCTGGAGGATTATTATTATGATTTCAAGTGGATAGAGTTCATGGAGGATTATGATTTCGAGTCGCATTATCACCCGGGAAAGGCCAATGTGGTGGCTGATGAACTAAATAGGAAGTCCATCAGTAGTGTAGCTTATATAGCTATCTGGGAATGGGAGATGTTGGGTGCTCTTGGCAAGTTTGACTTGCATTTGAGCGAGTTTGTTGAGTCTACAGCCTTGTTTTCTGTAGTCGCACAACCTACACTTGTGAACCGAGTGTTAAAGGCACAAAAGGGTGACTTTGAGGTAGAATTCCTCCGGGAGAAGATCTCCAGTGGGAAGATAGAGAAGGGATTAACTGTGTATCTTGACCTGAGTGTGAGATATCGTGACCGCTTGTTTATACTAGAGTCTTGCCAAAAGGAAGTACTCTGAAAGTTTCACCATTCACGCCTTGCGGTGTATCCGAGAGGCACAAAGATGTATCATGATCTGAGTCACAAGTTTTGGGGGAGGGGTATGAAGAAGGATGTGGCAATGTTTGTATCGAAGTGCCTTACTTGTCAACAAGTGAAGACTGAACATCAGAGGCCAACGAGTTTGTTACAATCCTTGCCTATAACTGAGTGGAAATGGGAGCATGTCACGATGTACTTTGTTGTGGGTCTTCCGAGGACTTAACGGGGTAGTGATGCCATTTGGGTGGTAGTTGACTAGTTGACCAAGTCAGCGCATTTTATTCCTATGCGCGTGAGAGATTCGGTAGATTACCTTGCTGACTTGTATATTCAGCACATAGTGAGGTTGCATGGGGTCCCTGTGACGATCGTTTCAGATAGAGATCCTCGTTTCACAGCTAGGCTGTGGCAGAACTTACAGAGTGCCTTGGGCACTAGATTGGCTTTTAGAACGGCTTACCATCCTTAGACTGATGGGCAGTCTGAGTGTACTATTCAGATCCCTGAGGATATGCTTCGAGGTTGTGTCCTTGACTTTAAGGGGTCGTGGAAGAGATACTTACCCTTAGTAGAGTTTGCCTACAATAAAAATTTCCAATCGAGTATTGGCATGGCACTGTTTGAGGCCTTGTATGGCCGACCGTGTAGATCTCCAGCATGTTGGGCCGAGGTGGGTGATGCACCTTTGTTAAGTCTGGAGTTGGTTCGAGAAATGCCGGAGAAGGTGGCACTTATCCATAAAAGATTGGTTACGGCCTAGAGTCGCCAAAAGAGTTATGCCGACCGTAGGAGGAGACCTTTGTCATTCGAGGTGGGTGGTCATGTCTTTTTGAAAATATCACCTAGACGGGATTTGATGAGATTTGGGAAGAGTGGGAAGTTATCCCCTTGGTTTATTGGTCCTTTTGAAATCCTTAAGCGGATTGGAGAGGTTGCATACCATTTAGTGTTGCCTCCGTAACTTTCCAGAGTGCATGACGTATTTCATATTAGTATGCTTCGGAAATATGAGCCGGAACAATCACATGTGTTGGATTGGACCAACTTCGAGGTAGATGAGGATGCCTCGTATGAGGAGAGACCGGTGCGAGTCTTGGATAGGCGGGATCAAGTCTTGCGAGGCAAAACAATTCCCTTGGTCAAAGTATTATGGAAACATCACGGTGTTAAGGAAGCAACTTGGGAAAGTGAAATGGAAGTTCGAGAGAAATATCCGGACTTATTTGTTGATGTTAGAGTGTATATTGAAATTTTAGTTTTGTTTGTGAGCCATAAAAACATTGTATAAGTTTTGGATTTTGAAGACATTGTAAATGTTGAATGCGTTTCAGGAATGCAAGTTTAATATGAGCATTGTATATGTTGTTTGAGTTTTGGAAATGTAAATATATTATGAACATTGAATATGTTTGGGAAAAACTTGAAAATTGTTAAATTTTGGAATATGCATATTGGTAATATATGTTGAGCTATATTTTGTGAAATCGATCTCTTGAGAAGGGATGGAATGACCAGTGGGCAGGTCAGGACAACAAGAATTAAATTGTAATCATTTTGAAAATGGGATAATCATGATTTTGAAACTTGTACTAAAATTTCAGGGACGAAATTCTTTAAGGGGGGAGGTTATAGCGATCCAGGTTTTGCCCCGACCTTCTTTGTGCCCCGGACTTGGGTTCCATGGTTGAATATCTTATCCTTGTCATGTTATTCTCTTTTGACTCTTTATATTTGAGTTTTAGATTATGTTGGGCGTGTTTGGAACAGGTTGGTTGTTAGTTGGTCTAGACTGTTGTTGCCCATATTATGGCTTCTTCGCTCAAGCGAGGCTTCTTGCGCTCAAGCGAGCCTTGTGTAATGTACTTCTTCACTCGAGCGAGGCTTCTTGCGCTCGAGTGACAATTGAGAGTAGAATACCCCTACCTCAAGTGTAGAAGCTCAAAGGAGAAGAAAGGAGAAACTTTGAAGATGGCCAAACTCCACCTTTTTCGGATCAAATGGAAGCCCACACAAAACTCAACCTTTTTAACAAAGGGACTAGGGTAGACACTCTTAGATTCTAAGGGATTTGTAGAGAGAAGTTGGACTTTTAGAGAGAGAGACAGACGATCTAGGGTTTTTAGCAAAAAGAGATTCAAAAAGTGATGTAAAAATCCCCTGCTGCGAACTGATATACGCAGTCCTCGTTCGAGCGACCAGATACAACAAGTGACCTCGCTTGAACGGAAGAAGCGTCGCTCGAGTACAGAATGCAAAGCTTCAGGCTTGCTATAGATGCAGACGCATGCTCGAGCACAAGAAGCCTCGCTCTAGCGTAGGAACAACTAACACAAAGCTCGCTCGAGTGCAAGAAGTCTTGCTCGAGCGAAGAACTTCCCCCTCCCCAGAAAAGCTGCGTCTGGAAGAAAACCTAAGGACTCTCAATTCTCGCTCGAGCGCAAAAAACCTTGCTCGAGCAAAGAAGGAGATTACACAAGGCTCGCTCGAGCGTAAGAAGCCTCGCTCGAGCGAAGAGGCCATAATCTGGGCAACAACATTCTACACCAACTAACAACCAACTTGTTCTAAACACGCCCAACATAATCCAAAACTCAAATACAAAGAGTCAAAAGACAATAACAAAACAAGGATACGATCTTCAACCACGGAACCCAAGTCCGGGATATAAAGAAGGTCGGGGCAAAACCAGGATCGCTATAACCTCTTGTGGACCCGACTTTCTTCGCGCACCCCCCTTTCAGAGAAGGCGCGAATTGGTCGTCCTACAGTTCGGACTCCCGTCACAGTTCTGAATCTAATCTCACAAAATGAAATGTGAGACTGATAAACACCAAAGAGTTCAAATTTGGCAATTGGTTTTGGAAAATCAATTTTGAAAGAAAAAGCGCCAAGCATAGACTACTTTGCCAGATTACAGAGTCACCACCTAAATATTTTGTTTTTGGCAAATTTTGGAAACCCTGACTCGTGCCAAAGGTCACGTGTCCGTCATCACCAAGGTTGCCTCGGCTTAGGAACTTGGGTACGAGAGGGAAAGGTCCTAAAATGAGCACCCCCGCTCTCCCAATCAAAGATCGGCCTCTACTAAGCATGATATATTGTTTTATAAACACATGTGTTCTTATTCTGATTATTAATCTAACTTACTATGTGATGTGCACAGCATACAAGTATAGACTAAATCGCAAGAATTGGAACAAAGCAACTCATGTTTGTTTTTTGAAAATGGTTTGAAAATGCCACCCTCAAGTGGGCTAAAGCGTGGATTTGCTACCCTCAAGTGGGCTTAAAACATGATGATTTGCCACTTCACAAAATTGGCTTAAAACTCACATTCAATAAATTGTTCCAATTCAAGTAATAAAGCCTTCATCCACATGCATTCATGCAGTTAAGCAAGTAAGCAAATAGCCTCATGGCAAACATGCTGTCATAGCAACACTCACACTCATACAAGTATGCTAAAGCGTAAAACTTACAGTGTACTCCGAGCCAAAACAAAAACTAGTTAGAAATCATGCATGATCCTAACTATGCAAGATGCCTAATACAACACATGCAAAATGCAACTAAATAGGCTCGGCTATCTAAGATGGCATATGAATGCAACAATTCGATAACATGCTTTGAACACATATTCAAAGAAGTGTTGAAATACAATGCAGTTTGAATGATGCGCCGAGCCCGGTGCACGCAAGACAAATGAATGATGCAAACATATAAAGCATAAGGTATGCTAATCAAATATGCCCTAATCTAACCATCGAAAGCGGTTAAATAAAAGGGAGAAAGACGTGGAGTTGGAAGACATGCACACACGCACGCACCCTTATTACAACATTACGCCCTCGCGAAGGAGGGTCCGAATGAATCAGCTAAGCTACAATAAGCTAAGCTAAGCAAACTAATCTAATTAAACTAATTAGACTAATTATTACAAACCAATCGAATAACTAGTAAACTACTTACTAATTATTACAACACTTAACTAATTAACGAATTAATTAATTAAATTACAAAACCAACTAAATATGCATGATATTTAAACTAGGCTGACTCAGCTCTGCCTTGAGAATGAGAAAATGCATGCGCTCGGTTGCCACCTCGAAACACCTTCCGATTTGCTCTTGAGAGGCTCTGTTTGCAGGGTGTCTCCAAGAACTTTCTACTGAACCTTACCAAAACAATGCTGGGGAGTGCACCAGTGGCCTGCCAGCCATGAGAAGCTGCTGCCAGCCATTTACTGGCCAAGGATGTGCACTGCCAGCCAATGATGAAGCAATGCCGGCCACCTGTGAGGCACTGCCAGCCACTGGTGTGCTGCATCACCATTCTGCAACAGAGCTCAAACCAGAGGAAAATTGAGGGTCTCCCAAGGTTATGTGTGTACTGTGCCCCTCCTTATCATCTCAAAACATCAAGGGAAAGGCACCATTGGATCTAAGACCATCAATCAAGCATTCAATGCATGATGGCCAAGGATCCAACTTGTACTCATTCAATAAATGCAAGACAAACAAGACTCTAGGACCATTACCTTATCATGGATAATCAAAGACAACGGAGATAAAGGAGATTGGCTCATTTTCATCACTTCAAGTATGAAATTGACCAATCTACCTTGTGTTCAATATAACGTCCGATTGAACACAATGCAATGCAAATACAACGTGCTTATCGTGGCATGTTTTACTTGATTCAATTCTTGTTTACACATTTTAAGTTACCAAACCATTCGTTAATTGATTTGTCCAATGTGAAAGTCCTCTAATGAAAGGAAGAGGTCAATCAAAAGATGACTTAAGACATGAGAGAAACCATGCCTTTGACTAGTAGAAACCCTCAAAAGAGGGTTAAAGCCATTTAAGCATAAGCCTCATTCTCAAGCTTAAACACAACTTTAAGACCAACCAAGCCTCAAAACAAATAGAAAAATGAAGAAATGAGGGAGGTGGTAGAATTTTAGTGCTGAAATGGCATGAAACACAAGACTCTAACTTGCAAACAACTCATGTAGAACATGTTAGGGGACTTAAGCATTAAAACAAACTAGTGAAGAGCTTTACACTAGAACTGTCACGACCTAAACCTGCCCCTAAAAGTTTGGACATGACCAGCCTGATCCAAGGCCTAAACTTAATTGTTTAGCAATGCCATTCAATCCCGGGGCCTAAACGGAAGCAAAATAATGAAAGAAGAAACATCCATTGAGCTGTGTCTAGATGCTAGGATCATGAAGCATTACTATGCATATATAACATTCTATAATCCACTGAATACAAAAGGCGTCAACTCAAAAGTTAAGTGTTAACAACTTATGTACATACACATCTATTAGTCCCCAAGATTTATAATAAACATGTTATCATAAAGATTGACCAAAACAAAACAAAAGAGTCACTTTGGGTGACTAGCAAAACAGGTTCAACTACAGGCTTCTGGCTAGCCTAGGGTTGATCTACAAGCTGGTCACATACAATACATTCAGAAAAGTAAAGTGAGCAAAGCTCAATGAATGACAGTAGTATAAACACATTAAAAGTACAATCATAAATTAATAGTGCATTTTCTCAAGTCATATGCTTAGTCACATCTCCCTTTTTCTGAACGGTTTCAAATTTGCATAAGACAGAATGGCCTCAGGCCCAACCGAGTATAGAACGGCCTTAGGCCCATCATAATAGCAAAACGGCCTTAGGCCCAACACAATAACAAAACGGCCTTAGGCCCAACATAATACAGAACGGCCTTAGGCCCAATGTATTACAAAACGACCTCAAGCCCATTACGTTACAGAATGGCCTCCGGCCCATTTTATTACAGAATGGCCTCAAGCCCATTATAGTAACAAAATAGAACAACCGTAGGTCCATACCTCATATGTCGGGTTCAAACATATATAAATATATCTATATGTCAGTCATATTGCATAACACATAAGGTACTCACCCAATGAATTGGGTCTCAACTAACATTTATAAACACAATACTTGAATAGAGCATGTTAGTAAGCTACTATCACTCACTGTGGTGTGGGTGGATGCCGGTTCCTTCCTGCGAATGCCCTACATAAAGCATATAAATCATTAGCATATCTCTTTTCTTTTTATTTCTCATTATTTAATTTGCTACGCTTCATGTAATTAAATGTATCATGGGAACATTAAACGGACATAATCATATTTTTAAGAGATCGGGAAGAGCGAGAGAGGATCACGGATTTTTCCAGCTTGGCCCGCACGTGCGGAGGTCATCGCCGCACGTGCAGGAAGGCTGGCTGCACGTGCAGGCCGCATGTGCCTTTTTGGCAGAATGCTCTTACCCTTCTCCCCTGTTTTCCGCACGTGTGGCTATGAGCCCTACACATGCGGCTGTGCCTCCAGCACATGCAGCCATGGGCCCTGCACGTGCAGTCATTTGCCCTGTTTTTCAATCCGATACTTCAATAATTCTAGGGCACAAGGGGGTAGTTTTTATAGCCTAACTCCAGATAAATTCGCATTAAAACATGACATAACAGCACATAAACATGTGATTCTAACTCTTTGCCCTTTTACACTTCAAATTTCCATGGTTTCTCAATCCCACCATGTAAATATACAAGTACAATTGCTTAGCTATTCTTTGATTTGAATTTAAACACATAGAAGAGTGAGACTAGGCAAATCATAGAGAAATTAAGTGATTATGTTGCTATCTTACACTTTCAAGAGGTACATGATCATGTCCAACAAACCCTAGCTTTCATGGAGGGAGAATATTCCAACATAAAGTTTAATTCAAGTCAATTTAAGAAGAAATTGAAAGTGTACCAATGATCTATACTCACTTGAAGTTGAATCCTTCAATTGCTCCTAGCAAGTTTCTAAATCTCCAAATTTGTTGACTTTCCTCTTCTTCCTCTTCTTCTACCAAGTTCTCTAGATTTTCACTCCACTTATATTTCAAAGAATGAGTCCAAGGAAAGAGCCTATATAACACTTATATAAGTTTAGCTTCTATCCTAGCCAAACGAGCCTTAATGATTTAGACAAAATAGATTTCCAATTACGTTTTCCAAATAGCTCTAAAAATTCCCATTAACATGTCCTCATATTCAATTTTAGTCTATTACACCTCTACGGCCTTAAATTGTCAAGTTAACAATTTAATTTCAACAGATGTATTTTATTAAGCAACCAGTAGATAAACCATAATTCAACTATTCCCACATGTAAGCATAACTTTGTATGAAAATTCATATTAAACATACCTAAAACATGCAATATCAAACTCAAACGATCAAACTAGCTATGGACAGACCTAAAACATGCCAAATCAGTGGCTTAAACATGCTAAAACTTAGGCACAAAAGGTAAGGAAAGCATGCTCATCCATTGGCTCACAAGCACGGCAAAGGCACAACTCTCAAACATAATTAAAGAGTGATATATGTGAGAGCTTGACAGAGGAATATGCTCTGAAATCACATGCTACATGATGCTATATCATGCAAACGTCACACATAAAGCATGCTAGAGGGCCTAAAACACAAAACTAGTATAGGCCATTTACACTACAACCATACAAGGCATGAGCCATAAGATCAAAGCCACTCAAAATAGAGTTAAAGCATGCTAAATTAGTATCTAAAACATGCTGAAATAGAGCTAACACAAGCTAGAATGATGAGCTAACTCATTAGGCATGCAAGGCTAGTGAGCAAGATTGCACTACAAGTGTAAGGAGCAAACAAGAGGTGCTCCAACCAGCCAAAAACAGAGTTAAACTAGGTTAAAATAGAGCCTAAAACATGCTTGAGATAAGCTACAAAAAGGTAGAAATACATGCTCACATGTTACGCCATCAATACATGCAAACAAAACACAAGGAGGGGAAGCCACCCCCTCTTATTTTGGACCTCAAAACCAAGTTTCTACCACTAAAAAACCTCTGAGTTTCAGTGGTTAAAATTCCAAAAGAGTTGGATTGAAAGGTGATGAAAGATGGCACAAAAAGCTTTACAAGCTAAGGAACAAAAGGGAGAGACAACCCCCTAACACAAAATAGGCTCAAACTACCATTTTTAGGACATAAAAATAGAGTTTTTTTTTTCAGTTCAAAACCACCCCAAAAATAGTACAAAAAGATGGCAAAAACAAATATGAAAACAAGCTTAAAGGGTGATAGTTATACCTCTTGAAGGGAAGAGTGATTCTTGGCACCAATTCAAGCCAAAAGCCACTTAAGGAGCTCCAAGAAGGCCTTCTAGAACCTCAGCTCCAAGATAACCAAGTTTGGTCAAGGATGTATAGGCCAAGGAGAAGTGTATCTACACTTCTATGCACTTATACACAAAGGTTCTTGAGAGGGAGAAATGTAGAGTGAGAAGTGTAGAGAGAGAGGCTCCCAAAATTTTACTCCTCAAATGTTTCTAACCTTGAAAAACATATAGAAGCCTCTCTATATATAGAACAATGCAAGCCTTGGTCGAAAATACCCCAAAAGAGACAGCTGTAACAACTGGAGAACAAATATCTGCCAAAAACTGCTTTTTTGCATCAATGGTCGGCACTCCATCATTGATGGCCGGCATGGATCACCATTGGACGGCAGGGGGTAAGCATAGGCCATTCATGGCTGGCACATGGCTAGAAAAGCCCATTTATGGTTAGCATCCTCCACCTCTGGTTGGCCAGAAAAATCTGTTTTTTGGGCACAACTTCAAATGGACATATCTCCTTCATCTGGATCCTTTGCACATCATTCTTGAGCCTAAATTGAAGCCCTAGAAGTCTTCTTTCCAATGGTGGAAGCCTCACATCAAAATTCCAACTGTATGAAAAGTTATGCCTCTTTGAGAGGAGACTGCTCAGTTTCGATCCTACTCGAATTCATGCCGAACTTCTTCTCCAACTTGGTTTCTTCCCTCCTCTCCTCTTTTCTTCAACCACAAACCCCTAGATAAGGTGTTTTGAAATATTTTTTCAAAGATTTCATCTCTCTTTCATTCATTTCCACTTTGTCCTTACTCGGTTTACCGAAAAGCGCAACATTTAAAGAAATGCGAGCCTCGGAATATCGTAGAAACTTCTTTTCAAAAATATTTTGAAAGAGAGGGTTTTAAGGTCTAAAAATCATTCAAAATAGTTTTGGTCCAAAATGGGGTGTAAGGTTAGGATTTGACTCTCCTTTTGCCGAAGAAATCAAACCTTTGCACTGCACATCTTTCATCACCAAGTAAACAATCAATAACACCCAAGTCTTAAGGGCGGTCAAAAATGGGGTGTCTACACCTGCCCCCCTTTAAAGAATTTCATCCTCAAAATTTTATTACAAGTTTCAAAATCATGATTATCCCATTTTCAAAATGATTACAATTCAATTCTCGTTACCATAACCCGCCCACCAGTCATTCCATCCCTTCTCAAGAGATCAATTTCACAAAATATAGCTCAACATATATTACCAATATGCATATTCCGAAATTTAACAATTTTCAAGTTTTTCCCAAACATATTCAATGTTTATAACATATTTACATTTCCAAAACTCAAACAACATATACAATGCTCATATTAAACTTGCATTCCCGAAGCACATTCAACATTTACAATGTCTTCAAAATCCAAAACATATACAATGTTTTTATGGTTCATAAACAAAACTAAAATTTCAACATACACTCAAACATCAACAAATAAGTCCAGATATTTCTCTAGAACTTCCAATTCACACTCCCAAGTTGCTTCCTTAACACCATGATGTTTCCATAATACTTTGACCAAGGGAATTGTCTTGCCTCGCAAGATTTGATCCCACCTATCCAAGACTCGCACCAGTCTCTCCTCCTACGAGGCCTCCTCATCTACCTCTAAGTCGGTCTAATCCAACACATGTAATAGATCTGGCTCATATTTCCGAAGCATACTAATATGAAATACGTCATGCACTCCGAAAAGTTGCGGAGGCAACGCTAAACGGTATGCAATCTCCCCAATCCGCTTAAGGATCTCAAAAGGACCAATAAACCGAAGGGATAACTTTCCACTCTTCCCAAATCTCATCAAATCCTATCTAGGTGATATTTTCAAAAAGACATGATCACCAACCTTGAATGACAAAGGTTTCCTCCTACGGTCAGCATAACTCTTTTGGTGACTCTGGGCCGTAACCAACCTCTCACGGATAAGTGTCACCTTCTCCGTCATTTCCCGGACCAATTCCAGACCTAACAAAGGTGCATCACCCACCTTGGCCAAACACACTGGAGATCCACATGGTCGACCATACAAGGCCTCAAACGGTGCCATGCCAATACTCGATTGGAAACTGTTATTGTAGGCAAACTCCACTAAGGGTAAGTGTCTCTCCCATAAGCCCTTAAAGTCAAGGACACAGCCCCGAAGCATATCCTCAAGGATCTAAATAGTACGCTTGGACTGCCCGTTAATCTGAGGATGGTAGGCTGTTCTAAAAGTCAATCTAGTGCCCAAGGCACTCTGTAAACTCTGCCACAACCTAGCTGTGAAACGCGGATCTCTATCCGAAACGATCATCATAGGGACCCCGTGCAACCTCACTATGTCCCGAATATACAAGTCAGCAAGGTAATCTACCGAATCTCTCACATGCATAGGAATAAAATGCGCTGACTTGGTCAACCGGTCATGTAACGCCCCGAAATAATCCAACATAAAAAATACATCAACCCACTTCCAAATAAGATAATAACCATGGCTCAAGGGATGCCGAAAAGATATATTCACTATGTTCCTTTACTTAGTTTCAAATGTTATACAAAAGTAATCTCACATGCGATTATACATTCATTGACAAACTAATACATGAATCTATAGCATGTAAAATCACTTAATCAAAATGAATAAGGCCCTCAAGGGCTTACAAGTTCCAAGGCAATAGCCTGGTTACACAAAATGGTCTCTCAGACCCATACAAACTAGCCTGTGGCTTTACAAAAGTTAACACAAATAAAAGAGCAATCTACTCTTCACCAAAAAACATATTCACGCCCTCAGTTTAGCGGGATCACCACATCTTTACCTACACCAAAATACCATAGGGGTGAGCACAAAGCACAATAGAGAAATCCCTAACAAAGTATATACATTTATGTAAGGTATCCACTATTAAATGCAAGTGCAAATGCCTTTTTAAAATAATCTCATGTCATGCCTTTCTTAAAATCACCATGTCTTTTAATAACATTTGCAATCTCATCAATTTCCAAACTTCAAATTTTAAATCATAAAGGGCGGTAAATACGACTCAGGTGATCTCTAGGTTGGTTTTTGCAAGTAGGCTCAACAAACACTACCAATAACCCCACTTTACAGGTTGCTAACCGGAAGGAAAGTGGTACCTCCTCCGCGCGTGTTTTCGGTCTTTCACCCCGGACACTTATGCCAACTTATCAATTTCATCTACACCTCCTAACCGGACTTACCAACGTGTTTACCCCTTAAACATTTTTCATTGCTTTCATTACAATAATCTTTTCTCAAAGTGAATTTTTCCAACTCAAACAAGATGCGCAATGGTGATAAATAATTATTGAGAATGTGATGCAATAAGTAACACCTCATGCTTAACTGATGCTATGAACACATGGTAATAATTTCTCATCATGCACAATTCTTATCGTTCTAGTCATTTCAAGACTATATGAAGTTCTCAAACATTAATTTCCAAGCTTTCAATTCCGATGATCCATGCTGCTCAACAAATTATCATCTCACGATTATACGTGTTCAATAAAATGTAATAACCATCAATTGAAATGTGCATTTTACAAACTCTTATGCCTTTCCCAAATGTAACATTCACAAGATGACTATGTGTCCATTTAGACTCATCAAGAATAACCACATTTTAACATTTATAAGCAACAATAATCATTCCACAAATTCTTTACCATTTCTCTCTCATCAACATGATTAAAAAGCCCTATTTTTCTTCATTACATTTATCACACAAGAAAAACATTACTAACTTTTGAAGTAATTAAAATTTATTTATAAAATCCCCAACATGTTCTCCCCAACCCCACATTTCTAGGGTTTTTCTTCTAAAACAAACATTTCCCCATCTTTTGAAAGGGTTTTCTCTCAAGACATCACCCCTCTTATTATATGAGTTAAAATCCTCAAGAAGATAGTTTAGGAACAGAGAGAGATCAAACCCACTTTTAAAACCCTTGCATTTATGAGACAAGACCAAACTTTCAATATCATTAATGAAACCTTTAAATCAACCAAATCTAACATAAATATATATATATATATATAACTCAAGGAAATCTCCCTCCCTCAATATTTGATGAAGGAAAGGAGAAGAAACCCTAACTTCAAGGAAGATAGAAGGAGCATGATTCCTACCACACCAAGTGAAGTTCCTGCCCTAGATCTTCAAGATTGTGAGAGATGATGATGATCTAAACCCAAGGATTGCAAGAATCAAAGTGTTTTAGTGTTTTGGTGAGGGTTTCTAGAGAGAAGGATGAGAGAAATAAGGTTTAGAGTGAAAGAGAAAAGCCCCATAATGAGATATAATTCAGCCAAAAAGGGGAATAAAAAACAGAGGTCAGGCTGCCCAGACGTCCCACACGTGCAGAGCCTCACTCCCGCACATGCAGCTCTCAACCCCACACCTGCGGCCCTTTCCTCACGCACCTTGCTCCGCACCTGCATATATTGTAGTGTGCTGCCCCAGCTCTCCCCTAAAATCCACACGTGCAGCCTCACACCCCGCACGTGCGGCCCTCTCTCGTACGTGCAGCTAGCCAAACAGCCTAGAAAAATGTTGGCTCGACCCCCGGCACTCTAGACCTAACCTTACGCTCTCTAGAACAAGTGATATTCAACATCGAACGTAAAGAGAAGAAAGAAAGAAAGAGAAGAAAAGAAAGACCCGGTCGTCACAGTTCAACTACCACCCAAATGGTATCACTACCTCATTGAGACCTCGGAAGACCCACAAAAAAGTCCATCGTGACATGCTCCCATTTCCACTCGGCTATAGACAAGGGTTGCAACAAACCCACTGGCCTCTGATGTTTGGCCTTCACTTGCTGACAACTAAGGCACGTCGATACAAACACCGCCACATCCTTCTTCATACCCCTCCACCAAAACTGGGGACTCAGATCATGATAAATCTTTGTGCCTCCCAGATACACCGCAAGGCGTGAATGGTGAAACTCTCAGAGTACTTCCTTTTGGCAAGACTCCGGTACAAACAAGCGGTCACAGTATCTCACACTCAGGTCAGGATACACAGACAATCACTTCTCTATCTTCCCACTGGAGATCTTCTCTCGGTGGGATTCTACCTCAAAGTCACCCTTCTGTGCCTCTAACACTCGGTTCACAAGTGTAGGTTGTGCGACTACAGAAAACAAGGCTGCAGACTCAATAGACTCGCTCAAATGCAAGTCAAACTCGCCAAGATCGAACTAATTAAATTTGGTTGGTCCTTTGACATAGCCGATAGGGTGAACCATTTTTGGTTTAACTGATTCGCTGGTTTGATTAGCGGTTTTATCAAAATATATTGGTTAAATTTGTTTGATTCGAAATAAATTAAAGATAGACCTAATTAAAGATTAAACAGCTAAAATTGCTTGATTCGAAATAAATTTTTCGCCCAAACAATTGTTAACTTTTAAACAATTAAGAAAATTCTAATCAACTAACTTTCATTTAACTTTTATTTTATAATCCCACATCGATAAAAGAAGAAAAAAGTGAATTGTTTCACTTACATAAAGTGAATCTTATATTTCCATTTATATAAGCAAAATGAGATTTTTAGTGAGAAACCTTATGATCAATATCTCATACTAATTTTTTTGATTTTCTTAATTTTAAACAATTAAGAAAATCCCGATTGATTAACTTCCATTGAAATTTCATTTTACAAAATATAAAAAAATTAAATATAATTATCATATTTTTATTAAATAATATATTATTTTATCATGTGCATAGCACGAGTGATATATTAGTATTATACAAGGAAAAAGGGATTTTTAGAGAAAAGATTTCTAGCAACTTCAAACCCTCATTCTAAAATTATTAAATTTTCTTAATTTTAAACAATTAAAAAAATTCTCATTGGCTAGCTTCCATTTAACTTTTATTTTATAATCCTACATCAGAAAAAGAAGGAAAAAGTGAATTGTTTCACTTACATAAAATGAATCTTATGCTTCCATTTATATAAATTATTGAATTTTCTTAATTTTAAACAATTAAAAAAATTTTCATTCACTAGCTTCCATTTAATTTTTATTTTACATTCCCACATTGAGAAAAGAAGGAAAAAGTTAATTATTTCACTTACAATTCGCCGGATTAGAGGGGGGGACTATCCACTATTTGGATTGTAATCCAAATAGTGCTCCTTATCCGCCGTTTGATTTTTTTTTAGTCCGCCGGACTTCATGTCCGGCTGGACTCCTTATCCCCCATATAGGGGACTATTGTGTCCTAGAGGGGGGGGTATGGGATCGTTTTTGGGAGACTATCCACTATTGAGATTAGGTGGTCAAAATGACCATTTTGACCATCTACTATTTAATTATGTATTATATTTAATAAAATTCAATAAAATTTAAATATCTCAATTTAAAAATAAAATAATTTTATTTAACTTTTTATTGATGTTTAATTTATTTAATTTTTAAAATAATTTTTTATAGATATTTTATTGATGTTTTATTTTAAAATTTTGTTTATATTTTATTTAATTTCATTATTTAAATTTAATAGATGTTTTATTTAATTTCATTGTTTGATTATTATTATTTTTAAAAACAAATTTATTTAAAATTTTAATTAAAAAATAATATATATTTTTATTGATATTTTATGTATTTATTTATTTATTTTTTAAAAAATAAATTTATTTAATTGTTTAAAAAATAAAATAAAATAAAATAAATTTTTATTTAATCTAGCTAAAAATAATTAAAATATTAAAGATATATTTAATATTGCTATTACTTAGTAAACAATTGAAAAATGGTAAAATAGTCTTTTGTTCATTTATCCTATCTAGTCCGTCCAACCAAACGTTGGATTCACTAAAAATAGTCCTTTCCAGACATCTAATCCCATGAAAAAACAAACACATGATACATATCCAATCTAACCAAAGAGTCCGGGGGATTCATAGTCTCAAGATTCAAGTCCGATGGATTCTAATTTCCCCTTATCCAGTCCATCCAATCAAACACACCCAAAGTGAATTTTATGCTCCCATTTATATAAGCAAAATGAGATTTTTAGTGAGAAGCCTTATGATCAACATCTCATACTATTATTATTATTTTTTTTGATTTTCTTAATTTTAAACAATTAAGAAATCCCGATTGGCTAACTTCCATTTAATTTTTATTTTGTTGGGCAATCTTCACTGTATTTAAAAGATATTAATTCTATTATGTACAAAACAACAATTAGAATTAAAGAAATAAAGAAAATGAGAGAATATGTTTGATTACAAAAATCAAACTCAAAATAAAAATAAATAAATAAATAACAGATTTTATTTTGTTACAAAAACAAAATTAAAATCTGATTAAATAAACAAATTTAAAAACAGAATAAAATTAAACAACTTACTTGGTTAATTTCTTTGAATTACTTTTCTGATCAAGTCCAGTGTTTAACACTGTGTCCTTAAGACAGATTCGTCCTCTCCACGGTGCTTTTAGAATTTGGACGTCTATCTCCCAGGATGAAATGATCTTACCACAAACAATAGCAGCACTTCAAATTGTTTGCCTTACGAACACACTAAGTGTTTACACTCTTTCTTTCAGAAATAAAATGCAGCAAGATGAAGAATAGAATTAGCAGAGGTGAAATACGAAATTTCTGAATGAATTACATCAAATGAGGGTGGTCCTATTTATAGATGTGAAGGTGACTCTTGGTTTTGAATTGAACAGGTACGATACCTGTTGGTTTTGAATTTGAATCTGTTTATAATTCAAACAGATAGCAAAAACGGGAAGGGCCCTGTTTGGGTGTGCGTTAATACCAAACTAGTTTATTTCGGGAAGGACCCTGTTTGGATGAACATTAAATCCAAACCAGTTTAATTCTGTTTGAAAAATGGGAAGGGCCCTGTTTGGATGAACACTAAATCCAAACCAGTTTATTTGAATTAAATTCAAATGTTTTTGGTGTGGTGGTTTTTGGGTCCAATGGGTCTAGCCCATTTTGCCCATAACCTCTCCCTCTAAAACACTTGGGTACCCCTTGGGGCATACCCCAAGTACCAAACCCATGCCTTATAAACCCTTTCAAAACCTCCCACCAAATCAATGTGGGACAAGCCTTATTCAAACCTTTAAGGAATGTCCACCAAAACACCATTTCCATGGAGCATACTTTGGCTTCAATTTCCCATTCACTCGGTAATGGTTTTGAGCAACCAAATATACCACGTGAATCACAACGCGGCAAAGAACGCGTTACCACTTTGACCCGTGTAAATCGATGCACGGGGCCCACCTAAAAATTAGACCAAACTTAAGAAAAAATTCTGGTTTTACCCAGAATTTTATAACCATTTCCAACAATCCCCCACATGAATGGAATTTGATGATAACGGAAATGCAACAATATGCAGACTTAACGAAAGAGTATAAGTCGAAAATATCTTGCATCAGGATAGGTAGTTTTCGGCCTTGAACCTTCCCTAGTGATAACCTATCGGACTTACTGGCTAACCAATGGACGCGATGCCTTGAATTGTTCAGCCGTTTGTGTAAGCCAAGATAATAGATTTTACACAAAATATCTTCTAACACATCGTGGTTCTCACTGTTGTGTTCATTTTGGCCTTGAACGCTCCTGGTTTTTATGAGTGTTTCTAGAGAATGTAGCATTTTTCATTCTCATAGAACCGGCCCCAGTTCAACACTCATATAGGTGATTCTTATTGTGAGTATCTTCTTATACTCGTCTTGATTTTATGCCTTAATCAAGATATAAGTAATCATTAAAAGCAAAGCTTATCCTTATGCCCCTGCAGACAACATATGTTGCAGATATCACTCTCACCATAGGAATGGGTAGGGAATTTAAATCCCTTGGTGATTTTCTGGTGAGCCATACATAACTTAGTTGTCCCTTTGAACTTAGTTCTTGGGATCTCCAGTCATATAAGTAGGGTTACCATTATGACGACTCTGATGTAATAGGCTTTAATCCCGTTCCCTTCGATGAACTATACACTAGCTTTTTTGTCAAACCTTTTGTTAACGGATCCGCAATATTCTCTTTAGATTTTATATAATCTATTGAGATTATTCCGTTTGACAACAACTGCCTAACGGTATTATGTCGACGACGAATATGTCGTGACTTACCGTTATACATCTGATTCTGTGCCCTGCCTATTGTAGATTGACTATCACAATGAATGCAAATAGCTGGCACAGGTTTTGGCCACATTGGAATGTCTTCTAAGAAGTGACGAAGCCATTCTGCTTCTTCACCTGCTTTGTCTAAAGCAATGAACTCGGATTCCATTGTGGATCGTGCGATGCAAGTTTGTTTCGTGGATTTCCAAGAAACAGCAGCGCCTCCTAGAGTAAAGACATATCCACTAGTGGATTTTGAATCTTTAGTATTCGATATCCAATTGGCATCACAATAACCTTCGAGTACTGCTGGATATCGAGTAAAGTTCAAACCAAGATCACGAGTAAATCTTAGATATCTAAGAACTCGAATGATCGCTTTCCAATGGTCTTCTCCAGGGTTACTAGTGTACCTACTCAATTTACTGATAGCATAAGCTATATCAGGACGAGTACAATTCATTAGGTACATTAGGCTTCCAATAATTTGGGAGTATTTTAACTGAGACACTGCATCACCTTTATTTTTCGATAAATAAAGACTGATGTCTACAGGTGTTCTAGCTAAATTCAAATCATCCTTGATAAATTTATCAAGTATTTTCTCAATATAATGAGATTGAGATAATGCATATCCATCAGATGTTTTAGTAATTTTCATTCCTAATATAACATCTGCGACCCCTATATCTTTCATATCAAATCTTTTGTTAAGCATTTGCTTAGTTGATTTGATCATGTTTTGACTACTTCCAATGATGAGCATGTCATCCACATAAAGACAAACTATGACATATCCTTGGTCAGTGTTTTTAACATAGACGCATTTGTCACATTCGTTTATCTTAAACCCATTAGTAAGCATTGCATAATCAAATTTTTCATGCCATTGCTTAGGTGCTTGTTTTAATCCATAAAGGGATTTTACAAGTCGACAAACTTTCTTTTCTTGCCCTGATACTGCAAACCCCTCGGGTTGTTCCATATAGATCTCTTCATTTAGATCACCGTTTAAGAAAGCTGTTTTAACATCCATTTGATGTATTTCTAAATTAAACAACGCTACTATAGCAATAAGCATACAAATGGATGTTATTCTTGTCACAGGGGAATATGTGTCAAAATAATCCAGACCTTCCTTTTGTCTGTAACCTTTAACTACAAGTCTTGCTTTATACTTGTCAATTGAACCATCTGCTTTCATTTTTCTCTTGAATATCCATTTATATCCAAGAGGTTTAGAACCTAGTGGAAGATCCACCAATTCCCAAGTATGATTTTGCATAATGGATTCAATTTCATTATTAACAGCCTCTTTCTACAAAGGTGCTTCAGGACCTATCATTGCTGCCTTAAAGTTTTGAGGTTCATTTTCTAACAAGTATGTCAGAAAATCTGGACCAAAGGATTTTGATGTTCTTGCTCTCTTACTTCTTATTGGTTCATCATCAGTTAAATCCTGTTGGTTGAGACCATTACTAGTCTCTTGTGTTTGATTGTCATTAGTCTCTTGACTTTGTGTACAATCATAAGTTCTTTTCTGTGAACTTAATTCCTGTCCTTCTTTGTAAGGAAAGACATGTTCAAAAAACACAGCATTCCTTGACTCTATAATAGTGTTCACATTTATATCAGGTATTTCTGATTTATAAGTCAGAAACCGATATGCACTACTATTCTGAGCATAACCAATAAACACACAATCTAATGTTTTTGGTCCAATCTTAGTCTTTTTAGGAACAGGAACTTCGACTTTTGCCAAACACCCTCACACTTTCAAGTATTTGTAGGAAGGTGGTCGACCTTTCCACAATTCATAAGGAATGCTTTTAGTTTTCTTGTGGGGTATTCTATTAAGAACATAATTTGCAGACAATATTGCTTCCCCCCACAAGTTCTGTGGTAAGCTTGAACTTAGTAACATGGCATTCATCATTTCTTTTAGGGTTCTATTCTTCCTTTCAGTAATTCCATTTTGCTGTAGAGAATAAGGGGCTGTAGTTTTGTGAATAATGCCATGTTGTGCACAAAATTCATTTAATGGTGCATCATATTCACCACCCCTATCACTTCTAACCATTTTAATGGTTTTACCAAGTTGATTTTCAACTTCTGTTTTGTAGAGTTTAAACATTTCTAAGGCTTCATCTTTACTTCTAAGTAAATAAACATAACAATATCTTGTGCAATCATCGATAAATGTTATGAAATACTTTTTGCCTCCTCTAGTTTGAATAAATTTTAGATCACATACATCAGTATGAATTAATTCTAAAGGTTCGGTTTTTCTTTCAACCGATTTAAACGGAGCCTTAGTTAGTTTCGCTTCTACACAAATTTCACATTTATGATTAGGATTAATTTCAAACTTTGGTATATAATCTAAACCAATTAATCTACGCAAAGCATCAAAATTCACATGTCCTAATCTACCATGCCATAAATTTGACTCAAGAATATAAGCAAAAGATGTGCTATTCTCATTCATAGCAACTTTTGGTACAACTGTCATTACATTTAGCTTAAAGAGACCATCACTCATGTATCCCTTACCAACATACATACCACTCTTTGTTAATACAAATTTATCAGACTCAAAGACAAGCCTAAAACCATTTTTACTTAACAAACAACCAGAAACTAAATTCTTCCCGATGTTAGGTACACGCAGTACGTTGTTGAGGGTCAGTTCTTTTCCTGATGTCATCTTCAAGATCAGTTTTCCTTGTCCAGCCACAGTAGAAGTAGAAGAATTTCCCATAAAAAGTTGTTCACCATTTGCAGCCTCATTGTAGGTAGTAAACATCTTCTTGTCCGCACATATGTGACGAGTTGCACCAGTGTCAACCCACCATTCTTTGGGATTTCCAACCAAGTTAGCCTCAGACACCACAGCAGAGAGGTTGATGTCATTCACTCCGTCAGAGATGTAATCCAATTCTATCACATTGGCTTGATTGGTGGTCTTCTTGCTTGTACTTCCATGATCCTTCTTAGGGTGGCGGCAGTCAGAAGCTTGATGTCCAGTCTTGCCACAGTTATAGCATTTTCCTTTGAACTTCTTGTTGCCATTGTTGTTGCCTTGTTTAGGACCATCTCCAGTAAACTTCCTCTTTTTGTTATGTGGTTTTTGAACTTGTTCAACCACATTAGCCTTGGACTCAATGGGATTTTTCCCATTCCTCTTGTCATCCTTTCGATTATCTTCCTCAATTCTTAATCTTACAATCAACTCATCCATGGTCATCTCTTTGCGTTTATGTTTTAAATAATTTTTGAAATCTTTCCAAGCCGGTGGTAACTTTTCCACCAAAGCAGCGACTTGGAAAGATTCGCTAAGAGTCATACCTTCTGAATGAATATCATGCAAAATTATCTGAAAACTTTGAACTTGAGATATTACCGTTTGGGAGTCTACCATAACAAAATCTAGAAATTTACCGACGACAAATTTCTTCGTGCCGGCATCTTCTGTTTTGTATTTCTTCTCCAAAGAATCCCACAATTCTTTTGCTGACTTCAGAGGACTGTATACATTATACAGCATGTTGTCAAGGCCATTGAAGATGTAGTTTCTGCACAGGAAATCTGAATATTTCCAAGCATCTACAGCGGCAACAACTTGCCGATCACTTTCACCCTCTTTAAGTGCTGGAGCCTCTTCATGGAGAAACCGGGCCAAATTAAAAGTTGTAAGATAGAACAGCATCTTCTGCTGCCATCTCTTAAACTTCGATGCAAGTTAAATTTTTCCGGTTTTTCTCCATGATTGATTGGTACATGAACATGGTTCTGAATAGGGACCGATGTTGGTGTAACAACAGGAGTACCACTGCCAGATGCAGTTTCAGTTGTAGTAGCCATAATCTCTGATTACAAAAATCAGAAAAAATTAAAACACAAATTAATTTTCTAGTTACTAAAACCAAAATAAATTATAACACAAAATAATTTTATTTTCCTTGTTACTAAAACAGAAAAATAAAATACCAAAAATAATTTTACGTAATACCAAATAATATTCGAAATTGTTAATGACACCAAAGATCGCACTACTAGTTGTCAAAGAAAAGAGACAGTATATTACTACTATCTGTCAAATAGCATAAATCACTATTTGTTTTTCCAACCAGAATATTACTTTGAAAAACAGAAAATTAAATACAATGAAGATACTAAAAAGGAATCTGTCTTAAGATTGTTGGGCAATCTTCACTGTATTTAAAAGATATTAATTCTATTTTGTACAAAACAACAATTAGAATTAAAGAAATAAAGAAAATGAGAGAATATGTTTGATTACAAAAATCAAACTCGAAATAAAAATAAATAAATAAATAACAGATTTTATTTTGTTACAAAAACAAAATTAAAATCTGATTAAATAAACAAATTAAAAAACATAATAAAATTAAACAACTTACTTGGTTAATTTCTTTGAATTACTTTTCTGATCAAGTCCAGTGTTTAACACTGTGTCCTTAAGACAGATTTGTCCTCTCCACGGTGCTTTCAGAATTTGGACGTCTATCTCCCAAGATGAAATGATCTTACCACAAACAATAGCAGCACTACAAATTGTTTGCCTTACGAACACAATAAGTGTTTACACTCTTTCTTTCAGAAATAAAATACAGCAAGATAAAGAATAGAATTAGCAGAGGTGAAATACGAAATTTCTGACTGAATTACATCAAATGAGGGTGGTCCTATTTATAGATGGGAAGGTGACTCTTGGTTTTGAATTGAACAGGTATGATACCTGTTGGTTTTGAATTTGAATCTGTTTATAATTCAAACAGATTGTGCGTTAATACCAAACTAGTTTATTTCGGGAAGGGCCCTGTTTGGAAAAACGGGAAGGGCCCTGTTTGGATGAACACTAAATCCAAACCAGTTTATTTGAATTAAATTCAAATATTTTTTGCCCAAAAAGATTAGTATTGGGCTGAACAAGCCCAACCCAACCTCACACCACGCACCTGCGCGCGTGTGTGGTGATTTTTGGGTCCAATGGGTCTAGCCCATTTTGCCCATAACCTCTCCCTCTAAAACACTTGGGTACCCCTTGGGGCACACCCCAAGTACCAAACCCATGCCTTATAAACCCTTTCAAAACCTCTCACCAAATCAATGTGAGACAAGCCTTATTCAAACCTTTAAGGAATTTGCACCAAAACACCATTTCCATGGAGCATACTTTGGCTTCAATTTCCCATTCACTCGGTAATGGTTTTGAGCAACCAAATATACCACGTGAATCACAACGCGGCAAAGAACGCGTTATCACTTTGACCCGTGTAAATCGATGCGTGGGGCCCACCTAAAAATTAGACCAAACTTAGGAAAAAATTCTGGTTTTACCCAGAATTTTATAACCATTTCCAACATATTTTACAATCCCATATAGAGGTTCTAATTTTAAAAATAATTTTGTATGAGATTTTGAAACTCTTATAATATCTCTCCTTAAAAATATTCTTCTGTAAAATATATAGATATATTGATAATCTAAATGTCACTCTTACTGCTCCTTAATACAAAAATTATGAGATAATTATGATAATTTTAAATGTGTATTTAGAACTTATAAATTGTGGATAGATTATTTTAATTTTAAATTTATTGTGTCAATTTTAAATTTAAATTAATAGATTTTTTTTCATATTTAGTGACAATTTAAATTTTAATCAAATAAAATTTAAAAGTTTTAATTAATTAATTTTGTATAAGCTAGTTGATTTTTTGACCTAACTGATTAAGCTAAACCATTTTTTGTTTAAATGATTTGTTAATTTAATTGTGATTTTAGCGATTTTACATGTTACATGATTCTTTCTTACTCATTAAGTTTAAAATTTCTTTAATTATTTTTCTTTCAAAAATCAATATGATAATTTTTTAATATTCATTTTTTTTTCTAAAATAGTGAAATATTATAATTATGTCATTTTTTATAATAATGCATAATTTTAATTATTAATTGTCAATACAACAATTTTAATCTATCTATACTATATGTTATAGTAAAAAAATATTTGAAACAAAACCTTTAAACTTATATATATAATTTTATTTATAAGAGACAAAATATAAAATATATATATATATATAATTATTATATTTTAAATAAATAATATATATATAATTATTATATTTTAAATAAATAATATATTATTTTATCTCGTGCATGTTAATATGCTGATTAAAGTTAGAATTCAAAGGGTAGGCACACTAAAGTTTTCAAGACAAAAGCCCGCTTGAGAAAGACAAACGCCCACTTGAGAAAAACTTGCTACGCGAGCCGAAACACCATTAAAAAAATAAAATAAAATAAAAAACCACCTCACAACTTTTCTCACAAATTAATGCAAATCTAGATGCATATATAATTGTTGAGCAATGTTATAAATAGTTTCATTTTTTTATTTTAGACCATTGGTATTCAGGTCTAAAAATTATATTCATTTTTTATATCCAGTGATATGTCAAGAGGATAATTGATTGATAATTAAATATTCTCTAATTATTAACCAATCATTTTCTTAATACATCATTAGGTCTAAAAAGTGAAATTGTATATCATTTTTCTTTATTTTATTTTCACATTTATAGATATAAAGCAACGATAATAAATGTACACGAGACTCACTCATTTGTTTTTAGTAATACGAAAAAAAAAATAAAAAAAATTGATATGTAACATTTCCCATAATTGTTAGGGTACATAATGAGAATATATTGTGTATTTTTATAAGAATATGATATATATTGTAACTATATGGGACAATCTAGGATTTCCATATTTAAAGAAGCTTGTTCACCACTCTACCAAGCCTATATAATTTCTTATTATAAATACAAAAGAACATATTGGGAAAAATACAAAGTTCTCTCTTTCTCTGCTGTCTTCCTCTTTGTCTTATATTTATCAATAATCATACATAATAATGGCTAGTAAGGTGGTTCTATTGAGTTTTGGGCTAGCATATTTGGGATGAGGGTCAAAATAGCACTAGCTGAGATGGGCATTGAATATGAATACAAGAGAACTTGGGGAACAAGAAGAACTCACTGCTTCTGGAGATGAACCCGGTTCACAAGAAAATCCCGATTTTGATTCACAATAGAAAACCGGTTTGTGAGTCCCTCATCCCTGTCGAGTACATTGATGAGGTCTGGAATGAGAAAGCTCCATTATTTCTCTCTAATCCTTACCAGAAAGCTCATGCTAGGTTTTGGGCTGACTATGTTGACAAGAAGGTGAGCACACTTGTTTTGTTTGTGTTTAATTTTTTTTTACTTTTTTGGTGTGGTTTTGAAAAAAATAAAAATAAATAATATGTTTTACTACAATTGATCTAAATTTTTTTTTTTTTGAAAACAAGTGAAAGGAGGTGGTTACTAGTTAGAGATGCTGGTTGAAAGTGATTTTTGATTGTTGATGGAAGAGGTGGTTGGTGGTAGTCAGTTGTAGCTATTGGTCACCGGAGGTGGTGGTCAGAGGAGGTTGACAATTGTGGTGGTAAAAGGGGGTTTCCAATAACGATGGCTCAAGATGGTGGGTACGTAGGTGGCTGGTGGTGATTGATGGAGAGGGAGTGAAAGAGAGGAAATAATGAAAATAGAGAAATTACCATTCATTGATAGTTTCTAAAAGTTATTAGAGGAAATATCATTTTTTTCCCTCAAAACTATCACTAAAAAATCAATTCAATTTCTTTTCTTTTGATAATATTAAATTTACTTTTAAATTATTTACTTTTGGATCAATTTTATCCTGTCATTAGTTGTGTTTATAATCAAATGGGAGTTACTGATGTGGCACTAAAATTTAGTTGGAAATTTCATTTTATCCCTCAAATTATGTCTAAAATATCAATTAGAACCACAAACTTCATTTTATTCAGAGGTTTGATGTTTAGGGATAGTTTGGGGTCTAAAATGAAATTTCAAACAAAGTTTTGGTATCACTTCAATAATTTTTGTTTGATTATAGACGACAATTGACAAAGTCAGTGAAATTGATGTAAACTCGAATAGTTTGGGTATAAAATTGATATTATTTAAATCACATTGGTTGAATTGATTTTTGAATAATAGTTTGAAAAACAAAATGATATTTTCTCAACTTATTATAGAACAGATTCATAGACAAGTGTATGATTTTAATTATTAATATTTATCACTTAGTTGTAATTATTTCTTCTGGCACCACTGTCCTCTTATTTCCCAACGAAAATTAGTTTTTGAAATAAGTAAAAATAATTTTTTTTGTTACAATAATTTAATAAATTTTATATTTTTTTATAAACAAAAATACACTAAATTTTAAGGGCTAAAGTGAGAAAATAACCAAATATAAAGGGGCAAAATACAATTTACCCAATTATCTAAGATATTACAATTATTTTAACATAAGAATTGCGGGTGTATGATTTTGGGAGGAAGATATTATTTTCAAAAGATGAAGAAGAGAAACAAGCTCACAAGAAGAGATTCATAGAATCTCTCAAGGTTTTAGAGGGAGAGCTTGGTGACAAGTCATCCTTTGGAGGTGAAACCTTTGGCTTTGTAGACATTGCTCTTGTCACCTTTTACAGTTGGTTTTACACCTATGAGACCTTTGGCAACTTCAATGTAGAACCAGAGTGCCCTAAACTAATTTCATGGGCCAAGGGGTGCATTGAGAAAAATGAAAGGGTTTTGAAGTCTCTTCCTCACCAACACAAGGTCTATGACTTTGTTCTGGATTTGAGCAAGAAGCTAAAAGCAAGAACATGAGTATCGGCTTAATAAAAGAAGTTGAATATAGGATTCTCAGTCTATTCCAAGGCATCTTTCTATCATAATGGATTTTTCTAGTCTGATCTTATATGGCAGAGAAGGGTCTCAAAATAGGATACTAGGAGATTTAGACAGAGAATCCCCTGCTTACTTACGCTTAGGCTCTGTGTGTATAATTTTTTTTTTCTTTTTCATTCTCTTGTCTATTGTAATTTGTGTTTGTTTGTTATCACTTTATTTGTAACCAAGAAACACTTTGTTGTATTTGTGGCATGTTAGGGATTAAAAAAAAAAAGCTTAGTATGTTGAAAATTCTATTGTTTTGTTTCTGTACTAATGAATTTCAAGACACGAACATAAGACTGAGAGTATATTAAGAAAGCTTGAATGGGAGATTTCAGTACATAAATTCTTAGCCCTTCAATTACCACTATAGCGATCCCGGGCTTTCCCTCCATTGATTATTGTGTTCCGGACATAGGTTCCGTGGTGTTGGTTGTTGTTATATCTTGTTTCTGTCCTTCCAATCTTTGAATATGAGTTTTGGGATACGTCGGACAGGTTTGTTACAGGTTGGTGGTGAGTTTATACCAAGCATTGCTGCCCAGAATTTTGGTTCTTCGCTCGAGCGAGGCTTTTATCGCTCGAGCGAGCTCTTTGTTTTAGTTCCTTCGCTCGAGCGAGAGTTGGGTCTTGTGTCTGGTGGCTCAAGCGAGAAGTCTTGTGCTCGAGCTTACGACTGCATCTCTTTTTGACATGATGGTTGTGATTCTTGGCTCGAGCGAGCTTTACTTCGCTCGAGCGAGCAAGCTGTATGTTTTGAGTTTCTTTGCTCGAGCGAGCTTTTCTTCGCTCGAGCATGCTTCTGGGTTGCAGACCTGAAGCTTCGAATTGTTGGCTCGAGCGAGGCTTTCTACGCTCGAGCGATGTATCTATGTGTCTGGCCGCTCGAGCGACAACTCCTTCGCTCAAGCGAGCCTCTGTTATATCAGTTGACAACAGCGGATATTTTACATACTTTTTCATCTCCTTTTTCTCTCAAACCCTAGATCTAGCTGCTCTTCTCTCTCTATACATCTTCTCTCTAAGGTTTGATCTAGTTCTTGAGTGTTTCTACCCTAATCTCCTTGTAAGAAAGATAGAGGGTGGCGTGGGCTTCGTTTTAATCTGAAAAAATAGTGGATTTGGAGCACTTTGGGTTTTCGCCATCTTCTCCTTTCGAGGTAGGGATACCCTACTCCACCTTATGAGTTTTGTCATAAATATTGGTCATTTTGACAGGTTGGTGTTGTTGGGAAATTTTGGGAAGTTAGGGTTTGATTTGAGATTATAAATTGGGGGTTTTCAAATGTTGAACTCCATGTGTATGTGAGAGTATGAAAAATGGAATTGTTGTTGTTGAAATGATGAAAATGAGCCTTAGAGCTAATGTTGAGAAAAATGGGAAAAAAGAAGGAAAATGCCATATTTGGGTTTTATTGGGTCATTAGTGTAATTAATGACATTCGTTGTGAAATAATGAAATTAAGTTGTTATGAGAATAAACGGTGGAGTTGGATTGATTAATCACTCACTTTTGAAAATATTGATAATTTATCTGTTGAAGCATTTATTATCTGTTTAGAAATAATTGCTTTGGGCTATCGGTGGAGGATAGTCTTGATTGTTGTAGACACTGTATGTTGATTAGGGAAAACTAAAACTAATCATTTGGAATATGTCATTGAGTATGACGGTTGGAACAATACAACAAATATGTGTATCGATTGATTTTTGTATATGACAAGTGTTGAATTACATTGTATATGCATATTGTTTGGGAGGAGATAGGGGATGGACTCTCAAACCTATTTTGGGAGGAGATAAGGGATGGACTCCATTGATACAGCAAATATGTGTATCACTTGAAGTATGGAAGTGTTTAATATGAGTTGTTATCTCATTTGAAATGGAAGTGTTCTAATATGAGCTTTAGGCTCATTTGAATTATTGATATTGTAAGTATTTTTATATGAGTTGTTGTCTCATGAGAATTGTTTGGCCAGGTTTTGAGCCATGTTTGTATAAATGGAAAATCTATACTATATATTAAGGAAAAGGGGGTTTTTAACCCCAAGCCTTGTGGGAGCTCCAGTCTCTCAATCTAAATTTCTTGATTTTTTTATTTAAAAAAAATAAAAATCTTAGCATTTATTAACTTCTCCCAACTCCAAGTTTTACCATCATAATAACACTTTAATGTATTAAGAACAACCATAAAAAAAATTCTTTGAAATCCAACACATATGAATTTTTTGAAAAGTCCCAACACATATTATTATTATCCCTCATAATAACACTTTAATGCATTAAGAACAAGCATAAAAAAAAATTTCTTAAAAAGTCTAACATATATGATTATTATCAAAATATTAAACTTTAATATAATATATATATAAAAAAAAAAGACATTTAATTTCTTGAAAAGTCCAACACATATGATTATTATTAAAATATTAAACTTTAATATAATATAAAAAAAGAAAAAAAGAAGATATTTAAAAAAAAAACATTTAAAAATCACAATTCAAATATATAGATAATTGTAAACACAATCCGTGCATAGCACGGGGGATATGCTAGTCTATATCTATACTATATATTAAGCAAAAGGGGATTTTTAACCTCAAGCCTTGTGAGAGCTCCAATCTCCCAATCTAAATTTCCTAATTTTTTGATTTAAAAAAAAAAATCTTAGCATTTATTAACATCTCCCAACTCCCAAGTCTTACCCTCATAATAACACTTTAATGCATTAAGAACAAGTATAAAAAAAAATTCTTTGAAATCCAACACATGAATTCCTTGAAAAGTCCCAACACATATGATTATTATCCCTCATAATAACACTTTAATGCATTAAGAACAAACATAAAAAAAATTTCTTAAAAAGTCCAACACATATGATTATTATCAAAATATTAAACTTTAATATAATATAATAAAAAAAAAGACATTTAATTCCTTGAAAAGTCCAACACATATGATTATTATCAAAATATTAAACTTTAATATTATATAAAAAGGGGGGAAAAAGACATTTTAAAAAAAAAACATTTAAAAATCACAATTCACATATATAGATAATTGTAAACACAATAAATAGGAGGGCATTCATGTCTACACGTTTTTTTATAAAATCTCCTCCATTATAATAAGATAACACTTTATTTCTCTCATCTTATAATCTATATATATATATTATATTATCTATACTATATATTAAGCAAAAGAGGGTTTTTAACCCCAAGCCTTGTGGGAGCTCCAATCTCTCAATCTAAATTTCCTGATATTTGATTTTAAAAAAAAAAAAATTCTTAGCATTTATTAACTTCTCCTAAGTCTTACCCTCATAATAACACTTTAATGCAATAAGAACAAGCATAAAAAAAAATTCTTTGAAATCCAACATATATGAATTCCTTGAAAAGTCCCAACACATATGATTATTATCTCTCATAATAACACTTTAAGGCATTAAGAACAAGTATAAAAAAAATTTCTTAAAAACCTTTTCACAAGTCTCACTCTATACGACTTTTCACAAGTCTCACTCCATACGAATTTAACTCCTTTCCGAGTCAGTCTAATCAATGGTGAAACTAACCTGGAGAAATCCTTCACAAACCGGTGGTAATACCCAGCTAAACCTAGAAAACTGCGGATCTCGAACACACTCTTAGGCTGTGCCCAGTCTTGCACTGCCTCAATCTTGGATGTATCAACAGACACCCCTTTCCCGGATACTACGTGGCCTAAGAACTTGACTTCTCCCAGCCAGAATTCACACTTTCCAAACTTGGCATACAGCCTATGGGCTCTAAGTAACTCAAGCACTATTCTCAAGTGTTCCTCGTGCTCCTTCTCAGAAGGCGAATAGATAAGAATTTCGTCCACAAAAACAACTACAAAACGATCTAAGAATTCCTGGAAGATCCGGTTCATCAAGTTCATAGAGACTGCCGGTGCATTGGTGAGACCAAACGGCATCACCAAAAACTCATAATGGCCATAGCGCGTACAGAATGCCATCTTCGGAATATCCTCCTCCTTGACCCTTAACTAGTGGTAACCCGATCTCAAGTCTATCTTAGAGAAACAACAGGAACCCTTCAATTGGTCAAACAGATCATCTATACGGGGCATAGGGTACTTATTCTTGACCGTAGCCCGATTCAACTTCCGGTAGTCGGAACACAATCTCAAGGCACCATCTTTCTTCTTAGCAAAGAGGGCCGGTGCTCCCCACGGCGAAACATTAGGGTGAACAAAACCCTTATCTAGCAATTCCTGAAGCTGAATCTTTAACTCTCTCAACTCGGCTGGGGCAAAACGGTAAGGTGCCATAGAAATCGGCATCATGACGGGCACTAAATCAATGGAGAACTCTATCTCACGGTGAGGTGGCAAACCAACGAGATCTTTGGGAAACACATCCGAATACTCACAAACCACCCTCGGCAACACAATCTGGGTCTCATCACACTCACCACTCATAAAGCTAGCAAGTAGACCACTAAGCTCACCCCGTCCTCGCGGATCATACGCCGGTGGCAACACACTACCAACCCAATCTCCCAAGAAATAGAAACACTCCCCGCTCAAGGTACACATAGTGACCCTCTGGTGGTAGCAATCAATAACTGCCCGGTATGACGATAGCCAGTCCATACCCAAAATAACATCAAAACCCTTCATGGGCATAACAACAAAGGGAAAAGAAAGCCTATGGTCGGCGACCTCTATATCACAACCTTTACATCCATGCTTCAAAATCAATTCACCCCCAATAGGCGATACAACACATATAGGAGATGCTAATAGTGCTAACTCCAACTCCAATACAGATGCAAATGCAGCAGACACAAAAGAATGAGATGCCCGTATCAATCAATACACTAGCAACCGAGTTGCAAAACAGAAAGGTACCTTTCACAACAGACGGAACCGATACCAGGTCCTGCGCGGTAACAGCATACACGCGCCCTATAGGCCCCTGATCCACCTGCTCGCCTCTAGAAGAAAAATATTGCTGCACAGACTGGGATGACAAAGCTCCCGGATTGGCCCTCGAGGCCTGCACAGACTAAGCTGGCTGATAACTCTGCGTCTGCCTAGAACCAGACGCCCCTAAAATGGCGCTCAACTGTGGGCAAAACCTCTTCAAGTGCCCAGGCTGACCACACTGATAATAAGACAAAGGCTGGCCCCTGCTCTGACTCTGGCCCAGAGGTCTAGCTGAAGAAAAAGCAGCTCGCTGACCCCCTCCCTTCTGCGGGCACACCGAAGACTTGTGACCCAGCTGGCCACATGTAAAACAAGTCAAGCCTCCCTGATTACCTCTCCTGGAGCCTGCACTCGGCACTGGAAAGGTCGATCTAGCCAAACCACCCTGAGACTGCTGAGGGTTAAAACTCCTCTTTCTCCTGCCATCACTCTGGCCATCTTGGCTCCTCTTGGAGCCTCTATGCTTCTCCTCATCTTCCTCTTGCATCATAAGCTCCATATGAGCTGCAGCATCCACCAAACGTCTATACTCCCAGATAAACGACCCTCCAACCCTCAACTTGAGTCCACACCTCAACTTCCGCTCAAACTCATGGCAACGGCGTTCCTCGGATGCCACAAGTTTAGGTGCAAACCTGGACAGACTGGTAAAAGTAGCTTCAAACTCGGCCAAGCCTCATTGCTTAAGCCAAAACTGTTTCAGCCTTCCTTAGCAGCTGAAGACAAGAACTTCTCCTGGAAGGCATCTACAAAAGCCCCCCATACACCACTAACGCGGCCCTTCTCGTACTTCCACCATTGACCCGCATCTCCCTTCAATTGGAAGGATGCCAAGGTCACCTTTAAACCCCGTCCTCGATGCCAAGCATCTCAAACGTCTTCTCCATCTATTCCAGCCACTCGTCAGCCTTAAGTGGCTCTTTCGGATCTCCAACAAATTCGTCCAGGTTAGACCGGAAAAATTCCCTCTTCAAGAAAGAAGGTCCTGCCTCTACAACCTGATTCTCAGCTCTGAGGATACCCAAAGCTTCCGCTATCTCTCGGGCCAAGGCACCCATAGCCTGCTGACCCACCGGCTCGGCCACATTGGCCTGACCAACTCCCTCCTGTACTGCCGGAACGTCATCCGGTAAAGGCACCGCCTGCCTCCTAGGCCTACCACGCCTACCACCTCGTCCTGACATCCTATTAAAGATAACAAAGACGTTAGCACATTCATAAATGTGTTGAAACTTAACACCCGCGTCCTAATGCATGGACAACTATAATTCACTCCACGTAAGCACATAAACACATAAGCACTTACGAATTTCATTCCCGGATAATGACAGTCCCAAGGCATTACTAGAGTTCTGGTTAGAAACAGCATTTATCAAGTGCTTTTCCAACAAGACTCACAGAAACCCAAGGATCCAATCGATATCCCAGAAATCAAATCCCATACCCATATAATCACATTAGCATGTTATCACCTAAGCATATAACATTACATCTAAGTCTCTCAATAAGCGAGACAAACCCATTGTGATACTAATCACTTCCCACGTACTCAAAGTATTCGAACTCGGTACGCTCTGATACCAAGTTATAACGCCCTCAAAATAATACATAAATCCCATCATTTTAGACATGCAGTGGTATGAAGAAATCAACGCCTTTCCATTCATCAGAGTAGTTCTTACAACAATGTTACATGTTAACAACAAAAGCAATTGCCCTATAGGCTTACAGCTTTCCAAGTTAACACTTGGTTACACAAAAGAAAAGTACTAACTCTATACAAAATAAGCCCTTGGCTAGGTGTACACGTAATACAAACAAAATAATCAAAAAGAGTCTTCAACTCTCATCATCATCCAAGCTATGTCCTTGGAGGTGGCATGCTACATGTACCTGAAAATGATGTCCCATATAGGGTGAGCCAATGCCCAGCTGAGATATGCTAAACACAGTATGAGCAATAACTAAGACATTAGCAATTGATAAATGTTTAATTCCCATAAATCAATTCATAACTCATTTCCATTACATGACCACTATGTCCATGTTCCATTTCATTTCTCATTTCTTATCAATTTTACAATTTACATCAACGGCTCAGAACCTGGCCGACCACTTATATGAGACAATGACTTATACTAAACGTTTCCCATTTTACACTAGATAAACATTCTAGTTGTATCAACATCTCAACAGATAAGCATATTAGCTATATCAACACTTCCAAAGATAAGCATATGAGCTATATCAACACAGTAACTGACAAGCATATGAGCTGTATCAGTGGAGTCCATCCCCTATCTCCTCCCAAACAACATCCAGTTTAGAGGTCCATCCTCTATCTTCCCTTAAACTACGGAGTACATCCCCTATCTCCTCCCTCACACACAATGTATATATATACAAGTCATATACACAATCAATCATTACATAACGTTAATGTATTCTATCAACCGTCATACTCTATAACATATCCAATTGATTAGTTTTAGTTTGCCTAATCATCATGCATTGTCTACAACAATCAAAACTACCCTCCACCGGTAGCCCAAGCAATTATTTCTAAACAGATAATAAAAGCTCCAACAGATAAAATATCAGTGTCTTCAAAAGTGGACGGTTAATAAATCCAACTCCACTATTCTACCATATAATGAACCAATTTCATTATTTCCAACTCAATTCCGTATTTTCTCAACAAAGTCATTTATTACACTAATGACCCTGATATACCCAAGCATGGCATATTTCTTCTTATTCTCAACATTGACTCCAAGAGCCCAATATTACCAACAACATCAACAAACCCATTTTGAAACCCAAATACATGTTTATGGTTCAAAATTATCAAAAAACCCTCTTTTCAAAAATATACATTTGAAACCCTAGTTTCCAAAACTCAAAACCATTTATACAAAAACTCAATATTTAGGTTAAAACTCAGAAGAGTGAGTAGGGATCCCTACCTCAAATTTCGGAGCTCAAGGAAGAAGATGAAGCAGATCAAAATACTCCAAACTCCAAGATCCACGAATCAAAACGAAGCCCTCGACGATCAACACAACTTTTACAAAGGCCAAAGGGAAAGAAAGCACTCTAACTAGATCAAACCCTAGAGAGAAGGGAGTTTCTAGAGAGAGAGGCTCTCAAAAATGATTTTGGGAAAGTAAGAGAGAAAGAGAAGATGTAAAAAGTGATTTCAAAATGCCCAGCTGCCAACTGATATACGACATTCCCGCTCGAGCAGAGAACACAACGCTCGAGCGTAAAGAACAAAAGATTAGGTCCGCTCGAGCGCAATAAAGCCCGCTCGAGCGCCAAGACACAAGAATAAAGTACATCCGCTCGAGCACGAAAAACCAGTTCGCTCGAGCGTAGATTTCCCCTTTCCAGAACTTACACCAAAAATGTACTACCCGCTCGAGCGCCAACAAGTCCGCTCGAGCGCGACCAGCTCGAGCGTAGGAAACCCGCCGAAGCGAAACACACCCTGCGAAGTTTTGCAGAACATGAAAATCGGGAGTGTATAAACCCGCTCGGCGAAGAAGGCCTTCGGCGGACAACTAAAACACAGGCAACTAGATTTGAGACTTAGGCTCAACGAACCTGTAACACACCTGCCCAAAACTTTTCAAAACCCAAACACAAAGGATGTAAACAAGATAATTACAACTATCAACTTCACGGAACCGAGTCCGGAATACAACTGAACAGTAAAGGGACAACCGGGATGGCTATATATAGAGAGTTTGGCTCTTCAATATGATTTAGGATTTAGGATTATAGAGAGTTAGCATTTTGATTATTTGCACAATCAAGATTTTAAGCCTCTCATTCAAAAGACTTCAATTCAAAAGCGGTTTTTAGTTAGAATTCAAAATAGTTTATTGTCTTGGCAACTTTAACATAGGAGATTATCTACAATCAACAACATGTATCAATGCTGAACAATTAAGAATCTGGTAAATAGATTAATTTTTTTAGCATTAATTTTTTTTTATAAGTTTATTTTTAGCAAATAAACTAATTTTTAGTGAACTTTGGAGGGGGGAGGGGGGAAACCTTAGGTTAATAAGCTGGCATTCCCAAAGTGTGCCCATCTCACTTTATTAGGCTCTTCACTCATTTCACTCATTACTAATTCAAAAATATTAGGGGTGTAACTTGGGCAAGTTCAATCCCAGCCCTATTTGAAATTTTTTAAGATTTGGACGAAATATTTTTAAATTCGGTACGGACTTAGGTAAAAATTTAAAAATTTGAACTAAATTTGGATTGTCTTAGGCAAACATTTCAAATAACCCAAGCAACCCGAAACCCCAATTATATATATAAATATTAAATATACATATAAATTAGTGTTAATTGGTGATAAATCCAATATAAGGATGGTATAAGATATTAGGTCTAAGAGATATTTTTTGTTAATGAGAAGTCCATCATTTGTAAAATATTTTGGTGAGAAGTTCTAGAAAACATTTTGGTTTCAATTTTATCCCTTGACTTTTTTTCATCTGTTTGACTTTTCATAGATTATCTATTGAAATTAAGCTTTATCTGTTAAAATTTTTTATTTATTAAATTCCTATCTGTTCAAAGTTTTTTATCTGTTTAAATTTTTATTTGTTCAAGAAAAAAATTTGTTCAAAATTTTCTCCCTTATTTGTTCAATTTTTTTCTCTGTATCTTTTTAATTACCTGTCTTATTTTATTATCTGTTCAAATTTTAAACAATTTTGTCCTATAATAGAACATCTATTAAGAAGAGGAACTCCAATATGATAGCATATGCTGGTGCTTCACTCCATATGATCCCCAAATTTTGAACCTTGTAACATACATAAGACAAAAGGCATTGTTTTAAAATTTAAAGACACAAAATAGAAAGTGATATAAATCATATGTGTAGGAAGTAAGGGCAAATTACAAAAAAAAAATCCCAAGATTTCACGTGTTTTTCAATTGAAACCCCTGGGTTTCAATTTTAACAAATTAAACCCTAGAGTTTCTTTCGTGTTTCAATGTAAACCCTCTATATATATCCGTTTGATTGAACTAACGGAATCTGGGCAAAATTATCAGATTCAAACACATGTTCAAGCACTTGTATCTTGCTCGTCTCAATTCCGTTTCGCCTCATTTTTGCATCATTGGATCCATCTCAAGGCCTAGTTTTCATTCCATCCCTAGTACATCTTGTTTCACCTCTTTTTGCGTACCGTCAAAGCTCTAAAAGTTGGCCAAAAATAAAATTCTTCTCTTTTTGGGCAAAATTTTCAAATTCAAACACACATGTTGAAGCACTTGTATCTGTCTCGTTGTAACTCCGTTTCACCTCATTTTTGAGTCGTTAGATTAATCTCATGGCACCATTTTCATTTCACTCCTCATATGCCTTGTTCCACCTCCTTTTTACGTGTTGTCGGAGCTCCAAAAGTTGGCCAAAAATAAGATTTCTCCCCTCTCTCTCTCTCTCTTCATCTATCTTCCATCTCCATGCTTCTTTATTTCTCCTTCCTTTCCACAATTAATATCTTTTTTTCTCTTCCTTCATGGCCCTTCCCTCACTCTTATGTTTCTTTTCGTTCTTGTAAGTCATATACATTCATACTTGAGAACACCATTACCGTCAGAGGTTTGGTGAAAGGGCCATGAAGGCGGAAAAGAGAGAGAGAGAGAGAGAGAGAGAGAGAGAGAGAGAATAATTGTGGAAATGAATGAGGAAGGAAGAAGCATAGAGATAGAAGATAGAGGAGGAAAGAGAGAGAGAGAGAGAGAGAGAGAGAGAATTTTATTTTTAGCCAACTTTTGGAGCTTTGACAGCATGCAAAAAGAAATGGAAAAGGCGCATGAGGGGTGAAATAAAAATTAGGAAATGAGATGAATCCAACAACGCAAAAATACGATGAAACGAAGTTACGAGGAGGGAGATACAAATGTGAAAATTGTGTTCAAAGAGTGAAAACTCTTATTTTTGGCCAACTTTCGAAGCTCCGACAATATGCAAAAAGAGATGGAACAAGGCTTATGAGTGGTGGAATGAAAATTAAGCCATGAGGTGATTCTAATGATGCAAAAATTATGCAAAATGAAATTACGATGAATGAGATACAAGTGCTTGAACATATGTATTTGAATTTGAAAATTTTTCCCAAATAGAGAAAAATCTTATTTTTGGCCAACTTTCGGAGTTTCAATGGCATGCAAAAAGAGGTGAAACAAGAAGTATGAGAGGTGGAATGAAAATTAGGCCATTAGGTGAATTCAATGATGTAAAAATGAGGAGAAACAGAGTTATGGCGAGGGAGATATAAGTGCTTGAACATGTTTGTTTGAATCTGAGAATTTTGTCCAGATTCCGTCAGTGCAATCAAACGGATATGGACGGAGGGTTCACATTGAAACATGATAGAAACTCCAGAGTTTAATTTGTCGAAATTGAAACTCCAGAGTTTAATTTGTCGAAATTGAAACTCTGGGATTCAAATTGAAAAACACATAAAACTCCAGGCGTTTTTTTTTTTTTTTTTTTTTTTTGTGGTAATTTGCCCTAGGAAGTAATATAAAATGACAACAAAAAAATCATTGACATTTTTAAAAAAAAAATTATTAAATATTTTTTGTAGTATTCGTGATATTATTTATGGGAATTTCTATTTCTACACACCATTTTCTCTTTGTGCACATATTTAATAAATAAAAAATTTAGTACAATTTTTATGCCTAAACAAAATTACTAATATAGGCATTATTACACAACACACATTAAAACTTAGGTTTTTTCAATACACAACCCACTTTTATCTTTTGCTACTGTTCATAAGTTTACTGAGAATGCATCTCTCACAAAAAATTAACCACTGTTTTTACTTTTCTGATTCATATTTTTATCAAGCTTTGTATATATGTATGTATTTGTATGTTATGTGTATGCCTTCGCATGGATTTGGGGGCTATTAAGCCAATGATAATTGCTTTGGCAAAAGGATTTGTTCAACCAAAACTTGAAAGAACTACAAATTGACGTGTTTAATAGTTAGATGTGTGTACGTTGGAGTCTTAAAGGCCTTCAATAAGGAATAAGGTTGAAACATTTAACACCTTGAATAAAACTCCTCTTAGTGTTTATAGTGTGTGCAATTTAGTGTGTGTACTATATTATCTTGGATATGGTACAATTGGAACAATTGTGTATGAATTAAGAGAAGTAAAATATTTCAAATTTATTTAGTGTGTATCTTAAGAGATGATGTATACAAAAAACAAATGGTGTGTGGAAAATAGAATTCCCATTATTTATGTGTATTCTAGGCTAATAAAAAACGACAATATAGACTAAGTGAGTCAATCTATATTTTCTAACTACATTACAATGGCGAATCATTATATATCTCACCTGTAATTTAGAACAATAGGGAAACAATAGGAGGTGTTTGGTGTAACAGTTAAAAAAAATTATAATTATCGCTAAACGGATTATAGATTATAGTTTTAATTAGAATTAATTAATCTATTTGATGCAGTTGTTGTATTAGAGATTTAAGTTGCTAAGTAGTATTTGGTAAATAAGCTGTGAAATAGCTTTTTGATGTATAAATGTCATTTTTATCCCTGTTAATTGTAAATTGAATTAACCTTTATTACTTGTAAATTGAATTAACTTTTATTTTTTGTTATTTACTGTGATGATCGGTTTCATTATACGTCACTTCACTTTTGTCTTCATTGGGTTTGTAGTGTCCGGATGTTTTTCTCAAATAAATTCTTATTCTTGTTTATTCAGTGTTGATTTTCACTTGTTCTAGAGAGTGCGAGGCCAAGTCCGAAATTGAGCAGAGAAATTTCTAGGCTGGAGAACCAGGGTTGCACGTGCAGGGCCTTAGGCCGCACGTGCAGGAGAGGGGCCGCACGTGCGGAATTCAGGGGATGTTTGGGGCAACACACTGCAATATATGCAGGTACTGGAGGAGGTGCGGTATGGGAAGGCCGCATGTGGGGGAGGTAAGCTCCACACGTGCGAGGGCACGTGCCGCACATACGGGACACTGGGCAGTCCGAATCTTTGTTTTTTTTTCTCTTTAGGGCTGTGTATGTATCACTTTTGGTTCATCTCTCTCTCTCTCTCTAAAAATCATTTCCTCTCCCTTCTCTCTACATCTCCTACACCAAATCTCCTAGAACCTTTCATTTCTAACAATCTATTGAGTTTTGACCCATCATCCTTTACAAATCTTGGAGAGCAAAGCAAGAACTCCACCTTGTACGGTAGAGATCAAATTTCTTCAACCTTGGACCCTAGGGTTTCATCAGATCTCCTCATCAAACTTGAGGTAGGGACTTCTTGAGTTATATATGCATGTTTTGCAATATTGATGTTGATTTAAAAGTTTTTCTTGAAGTCACTATTTTTGGTTTTGATTTTGTGGCCCAAAATGTAGAGATTTTCAAAAGTGGGTTTTAAAAATCTCAAATCTTTCTAAGATAGCATCTTGAGGTTGAAATCGTCTTAAGCAAGAAAATGGTGTGATCATTTGAGTCCCCTTTCAAGTTTTTAGTGTGTGTGTGTTTATGTAAAGAAGAAAACCTAGAGATTTTGGGGATTTCCTTGAATAAAAGAAGATGAGGGTTTAGGGTTAACATTATATACATATATATGTATTCATAGTTGTGTGCCATGATAAGTAAAGAAAGTGGAGAGTTTCCTTGTTTTATTACAAATGCATGTAGATTGATGATGGTTCCTCTACACATGAGAATTCTTGAGATTGGAGATTATTGTCAAAATTTTGCTAAGATTTTGAAATGATGAAAATGATGGAAGTGCATGAATTGTGGACATGTTGTTATATTTATTGATAAATGGTAGCATACTTTTGACTAATTGTGGAACAGCATTGAAATGAGAAAAAGGAAAAATTTGATCATCATTGAATATTTGTTGAGAGTATGTTGAAAGTAGAGAAACATGATGTTGTATAGATAATTGTTACATTGACTCTTCTTGTCATGACCCGAACCCGCCCCCGTGGGTTAAAGACATAACCAGCTAGTAATCATGAGATTACCTATGGCCTCAAACCAAACCAAACGTATTTTAACAGAGTTAATGCGGGCCAAACAGAAGCAATTTAAAACTTTCTCCATAGAGCTGTGCTTACATGGCACATCATAACAAACCATACATATGCATATTAATAACTCACAACAAAATATGTACTACATAAGGTTCTGTACATACAGGATCATATAAGTCTAAGTTAACCCATCACGACCATATACATCATATGCAAAGTCTTCGCCAACATGACAAAATATGAAGACATAACAAAAGGGTGAAGACGGTCTCGTGCGTGAGACACAAGTGCTGACTCTCCCAAAACCTTTGTTGTTCGACATAGACTTCACTGGGGCTGGGTTTGGACTTCAATGGGCTCACCTACAAACACATGAATGAGCGTGAGCGATAGCCCAGTGAATAATATCAAATACAGAAGTTATACAAACGATATGTAGAACAACATGCTTCAAACGACCTTGGGCCCAATTCATATTTCTATTTAACGTATATACACAATTTAGGTCAAGTGACTGCGGTTCCAAACAAACTGGCCTTTGGCAAATTTAAACTTTCATTTGTGTCGAAATGGCCTTTGGCCCATTCAGATGACAAACTGGCCTTTGGCCCATTCAAACTTTCATTTGTGTCAAAATGGCCTTTGGCCCATTCATTCGTTCATGTCGAAACGGCCTCTGGCCCATTCATTCATGTCAAAACGGCCTCCGGCCCATCCATTCATGTCAAAACGGCCTCTGGCCTATTCATTCATGTCAAAACGGCCTCTGGCCCATTCATTCATGTCAAAACGGCCTCTGGCCCATTCATTCTATTATTCAGATCAGACTGGCCTCTAGCCCACTCATTTGGTATGGCAAATATTGTCCGCCAATCAAATCAATGAACTTATAAAACTTACATAGAAGTAAGCAATTGGACAACAACATATTTCAGATATCTCTGTTAAGATATTACTCACAGTGATCGGTTGGTTGGTTTGCCCTGGAGCTCGACCCTACACATTCCATGAACACAAAAGGGTCACAAACAATTCGATCCATTCTAAATTCACATTTTCCTCTTTAGGCTTCATTCTTATCTCTTTAACTCAATTACAATGCTCAATGCATGCCTAAGAGTACTTGGGAGTGAAAGAGAATAGAAAATGAAACACAGAATGTCTTTCCAAAATTTCAGAAAACAGGGTCCCCGCTCGAGCGGACCCTTGAGGCCTACAAAAGTACTGGATATGTCAAATTTAGGCTCGATCGTGAACTTTGGCGCTCGAGCGGAAGGCCTCACTACATGGCTCCCCGCTCAAGCGTGAAAGTATCCCGCTCGAGCAGACACCATGTCTGCAAAAAGTGCTGGATGCATCAAAATTATGCTCTAGCGTGAAGTCTGGCGCTCGAGCTGAAGATCTATCTATAAAGTTCCCCGCTCGAGCGTGAACTCACCCGCTCAAGCGGACATCCAAGTCTGCAAAAATACTGGGAGCACGAAATTTACGCTCGAGCGGCGATTTCCCCGCTCGAGCGGACATCAAATTTTTTGGGTTTTCCAGAACATGTTCTTGAGCTTCAATTTGATGTTCAAATGTTCCAAATGCATGATTTTGGCTCAAACTTCACATATACATATTCTAACATGGTATAAATACCAAATTACAACACAATGAAGGTCAATTTCACAATTTATTCACATGCATGTCTCAAATTAACTCAAACTCATCACCAACACACTAGATTCAAACATGCAAGACTCAAACTCCCATGATTTGCACTTGCATGTGAAATATACATAATAACCTCAACTTAATTGGTGAAGAGATGATCAAATACATGGTCATCAATCAAACTCAACATAGATCACATACTTTATGCTCAAACATGGAAATTTATGGCAATTTCTTACATGCATGCGTTCTAACACTTTAAATTCAACAAATACAACTCAATTTCCTTATAATCAAACTAATTCATGTTCTTGACCATTAATCAAACTTGAATTCACAATTCATAACATTAAACTCATGAATTCACTTACCTAGAGGCTCAATCTTTCAAACTATAGCAAATTCTTGAGTTTAATCTTCAAATTCCCCAAACCTTGAGCCAAGATTACACAATTCTCTCCCTCTCTCTCTCTCTCTATAGCCGCCCTCTCTCTTCTTTGAGTTCAAAATCAGCCAAAATGGAGCTAAAGAGAGAATTGAGGGTGTAGTGCCTTATTACAACAAATCCCACTAACTCCAATTTAATAATAATAAACAATTGGGCACTAATTCATCAATTAAATCAATTAATTCTGATCTGAATCAATTTCCAATTAAATTTCATTGTAGGTTCTAAAAATTACGCTAATCACAATGGTGCAATCAATTTCGGGTTCTGTGGCCGATAAGGCCTTCAATTTAATTTCCAAAGTAGACATTCAAACAGATATTCCTACAGTGAACAGATAGAAATTCAAAACCACATATTTTCACATAATGGCTCACAAAATCATATTAAACACATAATCATGCTCATATTAAGGACCAATTAACATATTACGGAACAGGGATATCACAGTCTTCCCCCCTTTAGGAAGTTTGGTCCTCCAAACTTATTTTACCTTCGTCGGGAAACAAATGTCGATAGTATAGTCGCATTTTCTCCTCTTTTTCCCATGTAGCATCTGTCCTATAATGTTCTTTCCATTCCACTTTCACCATTGGGATAGACTTGCTTCTCAATTGCTTCACTTGCTGATCAACAATTCGTTTCGGCCATTCAGCGTATTCCATATTTTCATCAATAGCTACCCGATGATAATCAATCACATGAAACGGGTCTCGGAGGTAACCCCTCAACATCGACACATGAAACACGTTATGGATTTGTTCGAATCCCGGTGGCAAAGCAACTCTATAGGCAACTGGGCCAAGCCTTTCCAGAATCTGAAACGACCCAATGTAACGGGGCGATAACTTGCCCTTCTTTCCAAACCTGACTTGGCCTTTCATCGGAGATACACGGATGAACACATGGTCACCAACCTCATACTCAAGAGGACTTCTCCGAACATCTGCAATATTCTTTTGTCGGTCCTGAGCTGTTTTGAGCCTTTGCCGAATAATCTTGATTTTCTCATAAGTGTCTTACACAATTTTAGGCCCAAGTAAAGCTCTATCCCCGACTTCTGTCCAACAAATAGGTGATCTACACCTTTTACCATACAAAGCCTCGTATGGTGCCATACCGATGCTGGAGTGGAAGTTGTTATTGTATGCAAACTCTGTAAGTGGCAAATAGTCTTCCCAACTCCCCTAAAAGTCCAAAGCACACATCCAAAGCATATCTTCCAAAGTCTGCATTGTTCGTTCTAATTGCCCATCGGTCTGTGGGTGGAATGCAGTACTGAATCTTAGTTCTGTTCCCATAGCTTCCTGCTAACTCTTTCACAATCTAGATACAAATTTCGGATCTCCATCTGACACAATGGATACCGGAACTCCGTGTAAACGGACAATCTCATGAACATAAATGGTAGCCAGTCTATAAGCATTAAACATGGTTCTAACTGGTAGAAAATGTGCAGATTTAGTCAGTCTATCAACTATAACCCAAATAGAATCCATACCTCGAGAAGTCCGAGGTAGGCCAACAACGAAATCCATAGTCACATGCTCCCACTTCCATTCAGGAATAGGGAGAGGTTGAAGTAGACCGCCTGGTTTTTGATGTTCAGCTTTAACTTGCTGACATTGAAGACACTTGGACACATATTCTGCAATTTCCTTCTTCATTTTAGGCCACCAATAGGTTTGTTTCAAATCCCGATATATTTTATTATTACCCGGATGCATAGCAAATACGGATCTGTGGGCTTCATCTAAAACCCTCTTCTTTATATCCGGAATATCTGGGACACACATTCTGTTCCGAAATCTCAACACTTCATTCTCATTGCCAAACTCTGCTTTTGAACTTGTCTCAAATTCATCAATCATTTTCTTAAGGAATTCATTCTCTTTCTGTTTCTGTTTGATTTCGTCAATGATTGCCGGCTCGGCTGTAATAGCGGCTATCAGTCTGCCCTGTTCACACATTACCACTTTAATTTCAAATCTTTCAAAATCTTGCAAGATCTCTTTCTGTTCAGTAAGCAAACAAGCCATACTCCCCGTTGATTTTCTACTCAAGGCATCAGCAACTGTATTAGCTTTCCCGGAGTGATACTGAATCTCTAAATCATAATCCTTTATCAGTTCCAGCCATCTCCTCTGTCGCATATTCAACTCCTTCCACGTGAAGAAGTATTTCAGACTTTTGTGATCCGTGTAGACTTCACACTTTGCTCCATACAGATAATGCCGCCAGGTTTTCAAAGTAAAAACAACTGTGGCCAATTCTAGGTCATGTGTTGGATAATTCTTCTCATGTGGCCTCAACTGTCGAGAGGCATAAGCAATAACCTTTCCGTTCTACATTAATACACAACCCAAACCTTTATAAGACACATCACTGAAAATCACAAAATTTTCCGTACCTGTGGGCAATGTCAGTACTGGTGCAGTGGTCAATCTCGTTTTTAGTTCATGAAAGGCAGCTTCTCTATCGTCATTTCATTCAAATGATTGCCCTTTGCGTGTCAACTGGGTAAGAGGTACAACTATCTTTGAAAATTTTTTCACAAACCTCCTGTAATAACCTACCTTGCCTCTATTTTCTATGGGTCCACTGAAATTCCCTCGTTGATAACAAGCCCTAAGAAAACAACTTCATCCAACCAAAACTCACATTTCTTTAGTTTAGCAAATAATTTCCTTCCCGAAGTATTTGTAGGACAGTTCTCAAATGATGTTCATGTTCAAGTCTATCTTTAGAATATATCAAAATGTCATCGATAAAAACCACAATGAATTCGTCAAGGTAGGTTTTAAAAATTCGGTTCATTAAGTCCATAAATGCTGCCGGAGCATTAGTCACTCCAAATGGCATGACAAGAAACTCAAAATGTCTATACCTCGTTCTGAATGCGGTTTTCTCAACATCCTCTGCCTTAACTTTCAGTTGATGATACCCGGATCTCAAATCAATCTTAGAAAACACCTGTGATCCCTGCAACTGGTCAAATAAGTCATCAATACGGGGTAGGGGATATTTGTTCTTTATTGTTACCTTGTTCAATTCCCGATAATCGATACACAAGTGTAGGGTTCCATCCTTCTTTTTCACAAATAATACTGGTGCACCCCACGGCGAAGTGCTAGGTCGGATAAACCCTTTGTTAAGCAGGTCTTGCAACTGTTCTTTCAATTCTTTAATTTCGGTAGCAGCCATTCTGTAGGGAGTTTTAGAAATGGGCTGGGTGCCTGGCATAGTTTCAATAATAAACTCTATCTCCCTGTCTACCAATTCCCCTGGTAATTCATTTGGAAACACATCTGGAAATTCTCTAACAATAGGGATACTGCTCAATTCAACATTCACAGATTGTTCAGACAACACATAGCACAAATAACCCCGGCACCCTTTCCTGATCAGTTTACATGCTTTCATTGTAGATATCAAATAAGGTAGAGGTACTATCCCATTACCCACAAACACAATCTTCTTATGTTCTGGTGGTTTAAACACAACCCGTTTTGTCACACAATCAATGGTGGCACAATATTTGGTCAACCAATCCATGCCCAAAATTACATCGAAATGCCTAAAGTTCAAGGGTAACAAATCCACATATAGGATAGCATCCTCAACATGCATATCACAAAACTGGTATATAGATTCACACAATACAAATTCCCCAAATGGAGCAGACACACATAGCAGATATGGCAGTAATTCTAAGGGTCTATTTAGTCTAAATGCAAATGCATATGTCACAAAAGAGTGTGTCGATCCGAAGTCAATTAACACAAAAGCATCCTAATTACATATAGAAATAGTACCTGAGACAACTGCGTTGGCATTCCCTGTATCGCCCGGAACAAGCGCAAAAACTCTTCCCTGTCTCACGGTATCCCCGGTGGTAGCAAATCTCAAAGTATTTCCCGGCTTTGGGATCGATGCAATGGAACTAGCAGTTATCTTTCCACCATTCTGATTACAATCTCGGGCCATATGCCCTTGTTTCCCACATTTGAAACAGGCTTCTGATGCACGGTAACAAACTCCACGATGCCTTTCGCTACAAATGTTGCACATGGGAGCTGTGTCTCGGGAAGAATTCGAAGTATTTGAGGAGCCCGTGTTTTGCTTTTTCAGAAATTTCTTCTTTGAAAAGAAGCCTTGCCTTTTGTTGCCTTTCCATTCTGTTGTTGGCTTACCCTGTCTAGCTATGTTAGCCTCTGATATAATAGCCTTGACTAGCACCCCAATGTAGGTTTCCAGCTTCAAGACATCCACCCTCTCTAAAATGTCACTTCGAAGCCCACCTTCAAAATGCTTCACTTTCTTGTAATCGGTATCAATCACATGAGGTGCAAACCTGGCCAATTCAGTGAATTTGGCCTCATACTCGGCTACAGTCATACTGTCTTGCCTCAGTTCCATGAACTCTGCTACTTTCCTATCCCGAACACATTGTGGGAAGTACTTGTCGTAGAAAATTTCCAAAAATTTCACCCAGTCAACATCCTTGTGATTTTCTCGCATTAACATCCACCATCTTCTTGCCTCGTCTTCTAGCATAAAAGTGGCTAGAAGCACTTTCTGGGTCTCCGAGCAAGGGAACACTTCAAACAATTTCTCAATGCCAAGAACCCATGCCTTGTCTTTCAACGGATCTAATCCACCATGGAACTGTGGTGGTTTCAACTTCTTGAATTCTTTGGTGAGAGCTATTATCCGATCATCATTCTGATTATCTAGCATGGGTGGTGCCGGAGGTGGAGGTGGAGGATGAGGATGTGGTTGCTGCCACTACTGTTGCCATTCCTGTTGTTGCCTCAATACTTCTGTCATTTCCTGAATCAACCTTTCCATTCTATCTATTCTGGCAGTAGAGGACTCTTCTAACTCATCACCTCTTGTTCTCACCATCTGATTAAACTTACATTATACTTTGTACAAAAGATTCACAGGTATGCATATATTAAAGAGCATACATATCCAAATAATTTGCAAAGCAAGCAAATCACAAACTTATAACACATAGTTGTTCATATCAAAACATTTAAGCATATTCTTGATGCTTTCAAATTCAGACTTATCACATGAATGCATCCTAGATCTTTTCTAGGCGCTTATTGCTCATTTGGACAAGTGTGTGAGTTATTAACTCGTGCTCTGATACCACTCTATCATGACCCGAACCCGCCCCCGTGGGTTAAGGACATAACCGGCTAGTAATCATGAGATCACCTACAGCCTCAAACCAAACCAAACGTATTTTAACCGAGTTAATAGGGGACAAACGGAAGCAATTTAAAACTTTGTCCATAGAGCTGTGCTTACATGGCACATCATAGCAAACCATACATATGCATATTAATAACTCACAACAAAATATGTACTACATAAGGTTCTGTACATACAGGATCATATAAGTCTAAGTCAACCTATCACGACCATATACAACATATGCAGAGTCTTCGCCAACATGACAAAATATGAATACATAATAAAAAAGCGAAGACGACTCGTGCGTGAGACACAAGGGCTGACCCTTCCAAAACCTTTCTTGTTCCACATAGATTTCACTGGGGCTGGGTTTGGACTTCTCTAGGCTCACCTATAAACACATGAATGAGCGTGAGCGATAGCCCAGTGAATAATATCAACTACAGAAGTTATACAAATGATATGTAGAACAACATGCTTCAAACGACTATGGGCCCAATTCATATTTCTATTTAACGTATATACACAATTTAGGTCAAGTGACTGCGGTTCCGAACAAACTGGCCTTTGGCCCATTTAAACTTTCATTTGTGTCAAAATGGCCTTTGGCCCATTCAGATGACAAACTGGCCTTTGGCCCATTCATTCGTTCATGTTGAAACGGCCTCTAGCCCATTCATTTATGTCAAAATGGCCTCCGGCCCATCCATTCATGTCAAAATGGCCTCTGGCCCATTCATTCATGTCAAAACGGCCTCCGGCCCATTCATTCATGTCAAAACGGCCTCTGGCCCATTCATTCTATTATTCAGATCAGACTGGCCTCTAGCCCACTGATTTGGTATGGCAAATATTGTCCACCAATCGAATAAATGAACTTATAAAACTTACATAGGAGTAAGCAATTGGACAACAACATATTTCAGATATCTCTGTTAAGATATTACTCACAGTGATCGGTTGGTTGGTTTGCCCTGGAGCTCAACCCTACACATTCCATGAACACAAAAGGGTCACAAACAATTCGATCCGTTCTAAATTCACATTTTCCTCTTTAGGCTTCATTCTTATCTCTTTAACTCAATTACAATGCTCAATGCACGCCTAAGAGTACTTGGGAGTGAAAGAGAATAGAAAATGAAACACAGAATGTCTTTTCAAAATTTCAGAAAACAGGGTCCCCGCTTGAGCGTGGACTTCCCCGCTCGAGCGGACCCTTGAGGCCTGCAAAAGTACTGGATATGTCAAATTTAAGCTCGATCGCAAACTCTGGTGCTCGAGCGGAAGGCCTCACTACATGGCTCCCTACTCGAGCGTGAAATTACCCCGCTCGAGTGGACACCATGTCTGCAAAAAGTGCTGGATGCATCAAAATTACGCTCTAGCGTGAAGTCTGGCGCTCGAGTTGAAGATCTATCTATAAAGTTCCCCGCTCGAGCGTGAACTTACCCGCTCGAGCAGACATCCAAGTCTGCAAAAATACTGGGAGCACGAAATTCACGCTCGAGCGGCGATTTCCCTGCTCGAGCGGACATCAAATTTTCTGGGTTTTCCGGAACATGTTCTTGAGCTTCAATTTGATGTTCAAAGGTTCCAAATGCATGATTTTGGCTCAAACTTCACATATACATATTCTAACATGGTATAAACACCAAATTACAACACAATGAAGGTCAATTTCACAATTTATTCACATGCATGTCTCAAATTAACTCAAACTCATCACCAACACACTAGATTCAAACATGCAAGACTCAAACTCCCATGATTTGCACTTGCATGTGAAATATACACAATAACCTCAACTTAATTGGTGAAGAGATGATCAAATACATGGTCATCAATCAAACTCAACATAGATTACATACTTTACGCTCAAACATGGAAATTTATGGCAATTTCTTACATGCATGTGTTCTACGACTTTAAATTCAACAAATACAACTCAATTTCCTTATAATCAAACTAATTCATGTTCTTGACCATTAATCAAACTTGAATTCACAATTCACAACATTAAACTCATGAATTCACTTGCCTAGAGGCTCAATCTTCCAAACTATAGCAAATTCTTGAGTTTAATCTTCAAATTCCCCAAACCTTGAGCCAAGATTACACAATTCTCTCTCTCTCTCTTTCTCTCTCTCTCTCTCTCTATAGCCGGCCCTCTCTCTTCTTTGAGTTCAAAATCAGCCAAAATGGAGCTAAAGAGAGAATTGAGGGTGTAGTGCCTTATTACAACAAATCCCACTAACTCCAATTTAATAATAATAAACAATTGGGCACTAATTCATCAATTAAATCAATTAATTCTGATCTGAATCAATTTCCAATTAAATTTCATCGTAGGTTCTAAAAATTACGCCAATCACAATGGCGCAATCAATTTCGGGTTATGTGGCCGATAAGGCCTTCAATTTAATTTCCAAAGCAGACAATCAAACAGATATTCCTACAGTGAACAGATAGAAATTCAAAATCACATATTTTCACATAATGGCTCACAAAAACATATTAAACACATAATCATGCTCATATTAAGGACCAATTAACATATTACGGAACAGGAATATCACACTTCTAAAACCTTGCATGTCATGATCATTGATTGGAATTGGAACTTTCATTGAGAATGAAATATTGTGAAACGAAACCATGGAAATGTTTAAGGGATAAATACATTGGTAAGTCCAGATAGAAGGTGTAGATGTAATTAGTTAAGTTGGCCTGAGTGTCCGGGGTGAAAGATCGAAAGCACGCGCGGAGAAAGTACCACTTTCCTTTTGGTTAGCAACTGGTAAAGTGAGGTTTTGGTAGTGCTAGTTGAGCCTACATGCAGACACCAACCTAGGGATTACCTGAGTCATATTTACCGCCCCTTTTGAATAAAATTGGAAGTTTCGAAATTATTGAGATTTCAAAACTGTTGTTGAACATGGTGATTTTCAAAAAGAACGTGTGATGAAATTCTCTTTAAATTGGCATTTGCATTTAACATTAGGAATTTGCATAACTGTATATACTTCTTAAGGATTCTCTACTGGGCTTTATGCTCACCCCTATGGGATTTGGTGCAGGAAAAGATGTGGTGATCCTGCCGAGTTGAAGGCGTGGACATATTTTTGTGGATAGTAGATGACTCTATTTTGTTGTGAATTTATTTGTTAGCCAAGGGCTTTAAATGTATGGGTTCGTGAAACCATTTTTGTGTAACCGAGGCTCAAGCCTTAGAAGATGTAAGCCCTTAAGGGCATTTTAATTATTTTCGGGAATTGATACTCTACATGCTATAGATTCATGTGTTTTCATACCGTTGAATGTATAATTCGCATGTAGAACTTTTGTATACATTTTAATGATTAATGATAAAAAGGGTTGGAGATCTATCTTTATTCCTGAATGAATGTTAGTTAATGTACTTGATTTGTGTTGGGATATTTCGGGGCGTTACATTTACTATTAGTCCATATTTCCCATTAAAAAAAAAATTAATCCATAGTGCATTGGGGTCTTTTTTTATTTTCAAAAAATAAAAAATAAAAAATCTAAGGGTATAATCACAAATTAATATGTCCCTAGTAGAAGCTAATAATCAAAAGTATGGGTGGGCAACTTCTCAAATCAGCTTTTTTGAATTAAAATAAGTTATTAGTAGCAAAAACTGTTTGAAATAAGTTTAATCAAAGGAGAAATTATTGAAAAATCTCATTTGGGAGAGTTTTAGTCTAAGGAGTCTTGCTTGTTTTCTAATGCACTTGTAAGTCCTATTTTTTGGTAATATGATCCATAAGATCCCATTTGCTAAATGTGGAATGGATTTGGGGACTTTTTTACCTTTTCTTCATGGTGTGTAATGTTTTAGACAGGAATATTTAAATTCCATTGATTAAGTTTTGAGAAAGATCAATTACGGGCAGAATCTTGTGGGTTTCTAAGGTTTTTGGATATTTGAATACTTGGGTGGTGGGTTAAGGTGATCATGGCTGGTGGGTGTTGTTTGTAGTCATCGGCTTGGGAAGGTGTGAAGCCAGGAGAAGAGTGCTTGGATCTTGTGAAATCCCATATTTTTGAGGTATTAATATTTTTGTAAGAGGTATTGGTGATGGTTTGATGGTGAGATTCTTAGATGTGAATCTAACTTATCTTCTCTATTTATTTTATCTCTTTTTATCTCCACCTCATTATTATTCATCTACTTTGTTTTCTAATTTTTTTTTTTTTTATTCTTGGGCACCAAATAAAATTTTTTTTTCTTCATTTCCTTGCTTACCAAGTAATCTTTTATTTTATTTTAATTTCTTTAATCTTCCTTTCTCTCCAAGTAAACCCCTTTTTCTTGCCCACCAAGTAAAGTTCCTTTTCGTTTGCCCCAAGTATCCTTGCCTATAAATTGAGCTCACCTCTCAAATATTTCTATCATTCTTCTTCTTCTTTCATCCTTTTGTTTTCTCTCTCTCTCTCTCTCTCTCTCTCTCTCTCTCTCTCTCTCTCCATTTGTTATATAGATTTAGAGTTTGGATTAAGAGTGTTTAGAGTGAGAGGAAGCATTTTCATATAGGAGGAGAGTTGTAGATTTTGTGAAACCTTACATACCTTATGGCTTAGAATTTGGAGATTGATTTGAGATAATTCAGGTGGTATACAATATGCTTCCTCTAAATCTCTTTGCAAATAGTTTTATCTTAATTACTTGACATTTGTACTCCTTTTGATTATCTTGGTCATATGTTAAATTCTGTGGAATCATTTTTGTTGGTACGTTTGATTATTCTAGTCATTTGATAAATTTTGTGAAGTTGTTCTGTGTAGTTAGTGTTGATTTGTCTAGCTAAATGACGTGCAAATGCTCCGTACATGGATTGAGTGGACCTTGCCAATAGTTTGGACCAATAGCCTGGATAAGCGGTTGTGCTTGGGTGAGGTGGGTGAGGCCGGTCACTGGTCATGTACCAAGTAGGGCCGGGTATTTGGTCCTGGATAAATACTTTGCTTAATTGTTGTTTTTGTTGTGTGTTATGATCATGCCGTTATTTTACTTGTGTATTTGGAATGAGAAAAGGGTTGTGTGTGTTTATTGGGCATTCCAAGCTCATAGCGTTTTGATTTATTAATGGCCTAGAAGTTAGGGTGTTACAGAATGGTATCAGAGTGTAGGGATTACGTCTTACATGGGATCTGTTTGGTGATTAATACTTGGATTCAATATTTGAGGTAAAAAAAATGATTGATATTTGAGGTGAAAAAAGAAAAAAAAAATTGTTGTTTATATCAAAGTGCATAGCACAGAAACCGTATTCTAAGGAACCCTAACAACCCCAACAATTGCAACAATAAAATCTTAAGAAGAGTTTTCAAGCAAGACCAGCTGAGTTGATCCAGTGCTATCATTGTCAACAGATGGGACACAGGAGGTTCGAATGCCCCCAATTGGTTGGAAATCGAGGAGAGCGCTCACGAGCAAATATGCATGTTATTGGCGAGCAGCAACCATGGGTAACTAAGTCAGGAACTACTTTGCAACAAAACTTCAAGGTGGACAGCAACATGAGCTAGGAATGCCCAGTAAACACACACACCCCGACCCTTTTCCAATTCCAAATATACAAGTAAAATAACGATATGATCATAACACACAACAAAAACAATAATGAAGCAAAGCATATAATAAAGTTCAGTTCTCATGAATACAGTCAATTTCAGTTCTCATGGATAACAGTCAATTAAGTTAGTTCTAGGCAACTCCCCGGGGAATGTCGTTCTTACCCAACCACTAACACTGGCCATGGGTAATTATGACTCCCCTTTGGTTAATACAATACCAATACGTCGCTTACCACACAATTACCAATGATGCCCACGCACCTAGGTTACATAGCCGAGTAATGACATCACAATCTACCCCAAGGGAACGGGCTTCCAAGGATACTCTCCCTGTGTGAGACCCTCACTGCTACCCTTATGCCCCCCATTTCCGTTAAGCAGCTAGAATATCTCCCGTGCCATGTTACGGTTCGAAAACACACTTGTGCAAGACTTCACAAAAATGGAACACATTCCACTATATCATACTCTTGAATCCATCATTCATTATCTCATAAAATTTACTACAATGATCGCAACCCATTACTATCCCATTTGATTTCCCCTTTATTAAGTGCATTATGTTCTCAGTTATAGCAAAGTATGGTCAATATAATTACGAATCCAAACTAAACAACAAGTAATTTATTTGGAAGAAGTAGAAAGGCTGAGGAGAACACCTTAAAATGATAGGGAACCTCTATTCTATGAGTTTCGCAAACAGAGACCACTGATCTTCACTGGCGAACCCAATCCTAAAATTGCTGAAAACTAGATCCGACAAATTGAAAAAATGTTCAATACGATAGGAATAACTGAACACATTGATAAGATTGCTCCAGCAGTTTACCAACTAGAAGGGGAAGCAGATTCATCTAAGAATCTCAACACCAAACTACCACCAATACCTCTCACTAAAATATTAATACCTCAAAAATACAGGGTTTCACAATTGGAAGTTGGGGCGTTATAGATCTATCGACAGTAATGTGCCTTGTGTGTGTATGGTTTTTTTTTTTTGGTTGTGTGGGTTGGGTGTAAACGTTGCCATGCGGGTTGTGCAATTAGTCATGAAAAATGTTTGGTAGCTCGAATTGAGCTGTCCCGAATGGCTCGAATCACTATTTACTGGTCGACCGACTGGATGATCGAGTGAAACACATGTCTACCGCGGTTGTCATCGCGTCGACAGTGACTGTCAACCTTTTCACCGGATAACCAAACGGACGACCAGTCGATCAACCAGGCAGATGACTGGCAAGATGAAATTTGAGCTATTCGGGCCAAACTCAAATTCAAGCTACGCAGCAGAGCTCAATTAGTCATCGTGTGTTGTTCTTTTGCACTGTTATGTCGGTGAGTCACGTTTGAAACTTGTGGAACCAATCATATATTTCACATTGCAATATTAACACCTACAAACAACCACTGTGTTAATGCGGTTCAATGGCAATCCTTGTGTTATTCTGTTGGATTTGTATTTATACCATGAATGATACATTTGTACACTCACAACAAATGGCTGCCACATCGCACATATATATTGCTCAATAATGTACATGCGATGTGGCCTCGGTGAACGTATATGTCACATTTTCTTACATTTTGTTCTATTTCAGTGTAGGAATGGGGACAACATCATATTGTTGTGTTTGTACGAGACTAACAACGTTGCTGTCGTGGTTGATGTTGAGTTCACCTTCAGTAAGGTGGTTGCCCACATTTTGGATAGAGTTTTGAACGTGGAATCCCTAACCAAAATTGGCGAATCACTGATTCAAACAAGTATGGAACACCCAACTAAGAATGATGGAACGTTGCTACGATGAAACCTAAATGATTGATGCACCAAATTTGGATGTTGGTTTATTTTCTTATTTTGTGGTGGACATGTTTAGGTCAGACACCAAATATGGGTTGCCTTTCTTCTTCTTTTTTTTGGGATGGAAGATACCTTGGTCTCTAATCTAAATATGTGGCTATGTTTGGATCAAACCCAAATGTTGGATGCCCAAACAAATGTGGTAAACCCCAAAAGCCTATTGTACACTTTTGTCAAACATAACATAAACGGTAATTACGGAATTCAAATCATTTAGCATAAATAACATCCACAATGGGAAAAAGTGTCACTCCTCACATGATGGGACTTCTGTGTGTATTAAATAAAATATGGGATTGACTAGTTCACAATTCCTCCATTTGGGATTTATGGGTCAATCCCCCTTAACCAAATAGTCCAAAATAATTTTTCCAAAACAAAGTTCTATAAATTGACAAAAATAAACCGCACTAAACACTCCAATACGACGTAATATTAAAGGACTACATAATATTACTCTTGATAAAGTTCAAATTGGTTCAATTTTCAAACTTTCTTAATCCATGTCCATCTCTCATGTAACGCCTCGAAATTATTGCCATAAATTCATTCAAGACCATATGTAAATAACAATATGAATCAGAGTATAATGTTCCTTCATTTCATGAGAGTTAATAGTACAAAAGAGTTTAACTAAATAAATACCCTATAAACTTACATCTTTCCAAGACCATACTTGGTTACAACAAAAGCAGATATAAATCCAATACAGGTAAAGTCCTTGGCTTGAATCAAAACAATAATATAATACACAAAAGAGATACCTTTGCTCCAAATCCCTCCAAGCTACTGTCTTGGTGGAGGCATATCGCTGGCACTTGAAAATGGTTTTTCCCAAATAGTGTGAGCCAAAGCTCAGTAGAAACAATCTAACACAATGCATGAATCTTAACAAAAATATAAGTATGATATTCATATCCAAAGCCCATAATAAAATCATTTATAACTTTTTCACAAAACCAAGCCATGTAGTGTTTTATACCTCAATTCATTTTATCTCAACTCATAAGCCATTCATCATTTCATTCAGATAACCCAAACTGAGGATACAACTCAGTGGGTTTCTAACCAACACAGATACAAATACTTCCATTTTACCATTTTACGGATATTTTGTCTGCGAGAATTGGCACCCATGTATACGTGCAGTTTTCGGGACTTTCACCCTAGACACACAGGCCAACTTAATTCAGTGAAGTCTATCCATTTTCTTCTCCCAAACATGGAGTATATCTCCTTTCTTCTCCCAAATATCATACATTTACAATGTATTAAAGACATAGTCATATTCAATAACAACGAATAAGAGATTAGTTTCAATTCACCTAATCCTCATGCAATTTCTACAACAATCATAACTATCCTCTACTGATAGCCCAAAACAGATATTTCTAAACAGATATACAATCTCCAATACAAATAAATTACCCAAATTTCCATAGGTGAGAGATAACACATATCCAATTCCACTATTTATATAAACATTCATCCAATTTCATATTCCCAACACCAATTTCATTTATTTATACAAAATAGCTATTTGAGGCATTTTAGGGCAAACTCACATTTCTGCCAAACTCTACCCCGAGGTACCAAAATCAACAAATTTATCACAACGCAACCTCACATCTACTCCCATATTTAACACATACATTTGAAGACCTCTTTTTTGATTTTAAACCAAAACCTTAGGTTTGTTCAAAATCATCTCAAATTCCAATAATCTTTACACATCAACAGATAACTAAGTTAAAATTCATAAAAGAGTGTAAAAAGTCCCTACCTCAAGTTTAGAAGATGAGCAAAGCAAGAAAGAAACTTCGAAGACGCCGAAACCAAGTTTCGTTTGACCAAAGTAAAGCTCTTAAAGATGCTCTACCTTTTTCCCAAAGACGCTAGGGTAAAGAGACCAACGGATCAAGGTGAAAATGTAGAGAGAGAGAGAGAGTTTAAGAGAGAGAGGCTCTAGATCTAGGGTTTTGAGAGAAAAAGATGTGAAAATGTGATGTAGAAAAGGTGCTACTGCAAACTGATATATGCACAGTCCACTCGAGCGTGTTTTGCTCAAGCGCAAGAAGTGACGCTCGAGTAGAGAATTCACACTCCCAGTAGTTTTGCATACAATTGACCAACGCTCGAGCGCAATAAAGACCGCCCAAGCACAGAAAGCACCGCTCGAGCATAGAATACACTCTCTTAGTAGTTTTGCAAACCTGCAAAAGTACTGAGAGTTCAAAAAGCTCGCTCGAGCGCAAGAAGTGCTGCTTGAGTAGAGGAGTAAAATTCTGGGCAACTAAAGTTTGAAAACCAAGCAACCAACTTGTTACAAACGCAACCATTACAATCCAATAGCCAAACTCAAGGAAGTTCGAGGGGAAAAAGACCTGAACAATACTACAAGATCACGAAACAAGAGTCCAAGAAACAAAAGGATCGGGTTAAAATTGGAATCGTTATACCTCATAACAACCCACTTGAGAAAATTTGCCGCACAACTACCTCACGACGTTTCTGTCAAATCTAGAACATATATAAATACTAGTTGCGAGGTACTTCGCACGATTGCCTATGCCCATGGTTCAAGCAACTTCAAATTGCTTGATTTGAAATTTACATCTATTTAAAAGGATCCTTAATCTTTGATCACTAATTCTTAATGTTATCCTGTTGTGCGTTACTTGTAGCTTGTTGTTTTGTACATTCAGCAATAACTGTGAGCACTATGGATAAAACTTTAGGGTTCCTACACAACAAATAGAACGAAAATACATAAGCAAAATAATAAAAATAACTCAACTACAAAGACAAGTTAAAAGAGAGAGAACAAGGTATAGAAGTATTTTTTGGGGCTTAGATTAACATAAAATAATTGATTAGATGAACTATAGAATTGGTTTTGGAAAGTTCATCTCCAAATATTCAGCCATACTTGAACTTTAGTTTTTGCAAATTTCATCCAAAGCTGTAAGTAAAAATATAATTGTTAAAACTATTTTTTCATTCATTTTCCTCCCAAAATCTGAATGTTTTGAATCATCTAAATCATTTTATCTCATAGAACTCTTATTAGAAATTTATCCGCAATACCAAAGACCAAAGAAGCAACAATTTTAATGCCCAACAAATAGAAGAACAATAAAATATATAATCAAAGTTTTGAAGGCTATTAATAATGTTATGTGACTATCATGTGTTAACTACCATTCTACAAGCATTGAAAATGCAAGCAACAGGCAATTTTGTTTTTATTAAAAAAGAAAAGAGGTAAATTTGTGTGATACTTATCTTTTTATTAATTTCTTTAAAAACACAACTAAGATGCTACCATATGATTGTAATTGTTATTTCCTTAAATTCAGAAATGGTTCTAGTATTCCAATAAAAAACTACTCATCACTTAATAGAAAAAGGTTAGCATATCCCAATATTGCACTCTGGTCTAAACTAATCTCTTGATGCAATACCCAAAAAACTTGGGGACTCTTGAAGGGGCACTATTGCACCAAACTAATCTCAGTGGAGTTTGTGAGAAACCACTTGACATTTCGAACTCCTTGCACAAAGAATTAACAGACAATAAAAATAAGACTTATCATACATCCAAACCATTTTATCTTCAAAATAACTTATGAAAGAAATGGCTTTAAAGTTGTTTCATTGCCTTATTTTTCTCATGTTCCTTCCACACTAATAGATCTCCACAATAGTAAGTGTTAGTTCTATCATTTAGATTTTAAATTTCAAAGGTTTAACATCAACCAGGAAACCAGTAAGGAAATTGAGCTGATATTGAAATTTGAGATGAATAAGCTTTAAAAGACATTCAAAAAATAGTGTATAATTAAAGCAAAAACAAGCTTATTTTTGGTATCATCTTAATATAATTAATTTGTATAATTTTCCACACTTATATATCAAGTCTTAGGTCCTAACAAGTTAAGAATAAGAAATAAACAAAGATTTATATGCTGATGTAGAAGCAAACAATCAATAGTTGTGTTACTCTGCACAGAACAATGTGCATGAATATATACTGGAAAATTGATAGCGCAACAAGTAGATCTACTTTTAACCCTTAAATTGGTAAGGCACATAGCAGGTCAAATAAGCAAGAAGGAAGACAAATATGAAAGTGTCAAATTATCAACTACAAACAAAATCAATGAAGAAGAATGGCACCATTGCCTCTGAAATTTGTTGAAGACAAACCAATTGTTATGAAATGCCAATAATTTCATTCACAAATAAATGCATACGTACGTATAGATAGATATGCAGAAATCTATAAAATTAATGAAAGAACTATAAATTTATTTATTTGTCGTATAATTATAATTAATCTCAATAACTACCATATCTATAAATTGTAAATATAATGAACAAAGGTTTGTATAAATCAGTAAATTTTTATGCATATTTACAAAGATAAACACTTTTTATTTACTTTATAAACAAGGTAGAGGCTACAATGTGCACTCCCAAAAGGGTGCATATGGTATGCACTTCATAATTCTTTCACCAAATTTTGTATCATAGACCACAAAATGGCATGACTTCACCATTCATAACTTTAGGGTGCATACCATAAATTCAATATTCGTAATTTTAACAAGTATCATAACACACCATGAATATTTATAATTTTCATAACAAAAAATTGTAATTTTCTTATCATGTGCACCGTTTTAGGGGTGCACGTTACTTATTTTTCCTATAAAAAAATCATACGATTGAACCTCAAAGCATTTATAAACTAACCAAAAGAGCCGAAAGCTTATGACAAAAATAGTCAAATAAAATCAAAATTGAAAGATGCAAAATTATAAAAGATGAACAATTCTCCATATTTACAAACACCCTTCACGAGATAGTAAGAATGTAATAGAAGACACTTTTATTACATAGAATATATGAGGTCAAAGTTCAATAAAGAAAAAATAGAGCATTATTCAACATAACAAACAAAGAGGGAGCTCTTTCTTAAACTTAAAATAAAAAAACTAAAAAAATAAAAAGACTTGAAATCTAATTTAAAAAAGAAAGAAAAGAAAAGAAAAACCTGAACAATAAGACTAAAAGCTTTTAAAAGAAATTAACATTTAATTTTGTAGCAATTCTTTGCCTTATAATCAATCGAGGCCACACATTATTCACGTGCAAACTATTGAGAACTATAGATCAAAACAGTGGCTTATGAGAAGCTTAGGAGGAAAAAAATTATATTTTCTCTGAATATGTTTTTCATTCACAAAATTTTATCACTAAGGTTATAGACAAACCTCACTATTACAAAGAAAATAATACATACCATAAAAAATTTAACAAGGAGGAAATATTAAAAGAGACGTGACCATGTATAACAACAATAAATATTAAAACCTAAAGCAGGAAAGCCAAATAAGATAGAAACAAGGAGGTGACGAAGACAAGATATAGAGAGCAAGAAGTTTCCCACCTTATAAAGTGCAATTAACTCCCTATAACTGAGATCTCTCTTTGTTCCTCTCATGTAAATTTGCTCATGCTCTGTAATTTCATTTTCCAAGTGAGACAAATGAATCAAAGCAATGATAAAAAGAAAGCATGAAAATGGACATAAAAAGGTAAGTAAGTACCCTAAAAATTAGCAATTATAAAATGAGTTTTCACTATCAATACAAAAGTTAATAAGATCAAAATTAACAAAAATAAGCATGTCAACAGGCAATAAAGATACACAATATGCGCATGCACACACAAATACATATATCGTTGAGAATGAAACATAAACTGACTTCTTGGCATATTTGCACATAGCTTTGGTGGCAATGGAGTTATGGACTTTCTGATCCTCTTCCTCTTCGATAGAGTCTGGAGTTAATCTAACATGTCGAAATCTAGATGAAATAAAAGGAGAACAAAATTTAAGATGTATGATAACAAAATGTATCTTATAGAATTTCTACATGAATGGTCTACAACTATAAGGGATTAATTTCAACATTTTTCACAATGTGCACTTTTGCATATTTACTACATTGTTATAGAGTGAAAAAAGCACATAAATACATTGCCTTGGGAAGAAGTTTTTTAAAACGGATAAGTCAATCTCAATAAACTCAATTTAAATTTTTTCAAAATAATTTCAAATGTTAGCATGTATATAGCCTTACAGATTAAAAATTCAGTGAAAACGTTAAATTCATATGAATATTTGTCAATGAGTAGGACAAAATAAAGATGATATAATAATCTTAATACTCCCACAAACTTGAATAAACTACTATAAATGGCCTTAGTCAAAAAAATTTAAAAAAATAGTCATATATCTCAAATCCTAGTACATAACTACTTGAAAGAAAGAACACCAGTGCAAAAGGCAAAAGCATAAATTGTCATGCACCTACTTCCACCTAACTGAGCTTCAGCAAAACAGAGTAAAGAGAACACCAACACAAACAACTACCTTGAGGCTTTTTTAAAGTACCAAAAAAAAAAAGCATCCAGATGAATAATCTATACTACAACCATAGCGATAGGCTCCAAACTCCACATGCTTCCACCATATAACCAAAGAATCATAATAAGTTATACATTCAAGTTTCTTAAATAGTCTAAGAGACTATAAAAAAAGACCTTGAATTCACATTTAAGGACATCTAACTACCAGTTTCGCAATCACACGTGGCTATAATTTTCTGATACATCTCATGACTGGAACAATTTTTCAAATACATGGTGTGCAACTTTGAACGGTGGTAAAATTAAACACACAGAAAACTTCCATAACCTTAGTAAACTAACTGTTGTGGACCAACTTTAAGCCTTTCAGACTTGCAGATGGAAAGGATTATTGAAAATTAATAGTTGCATGTGCTGAATTCCAGCAATAGAAACGAAAATAACAATTAAAAAAAAAACACAATTGAAAAATAAGACAGGGTACATGTTAAATCCACAAACTAAACCCCTAGAGCGTAAAAAAATAAAAATTACCTCAATGCAAAGAAAACTGGCTTTGGTTGTGACGGATTCAGGGACTTTCTCTTCCTCTTCTTCATAGTCGAGAAGCTCTTCATTTTTGTTTCACCTAATAGACGGATCAAAAAAAGTAAATTTAAGTGTTTCATTACGGTTTGAAACTCAAACAAAGCATGAAGCCTAAAGTTTTAAGAAAAAGGTTCATCACCTTTGAATTTGTAAGAAAATTGGATGGAATTAGGGTTAAGCTTTGAAGCATCTGGTTATCCCATTCCTTCTCGCTTCCATGCTTTCTTCGACAATACATCAACCTGTGAGATGGGAAGAGATAGACAAAATAGCTGAGAGATTTGGGATGAGCTCGCCCAACAAGAAAGGCCTAGCGAGATTTGGGATTTTGTCACACCTCCAAAATAATTACAATAATTCATCTATAAATGACTAATACCATATGACATAAACAAAATAATAGACTTTTATTAATCAGAGTTAATTTACAAAAATGGCACATGCGATATACATTCATAAACTCTACCCTGAATCTATAGCATATGATACCAACTTAAAGATCAACAAAATAAATGCCTTACAGGCTTACATTTTTCCAAGACTATGCTTGGTTACAACAAAAAAGAGAGTCTTAAGCTCCATACATATAAAGCCCTAGGCTTGTACAAATATTAAATACAAAACAACAAAAATAGAGTCTTCAGCTCCCAGGTCCTCCCGAGCTAAACCCTTGGAGGTGGCATGCCACCAGCACCTGAAAATGGTTCCCCAAGTAGGGTGAGCCAAAGCCCAGCAGAAACAATCTAACACAATATATGAATATTAACAAAGATATAAGTATGATGCACATGTTCAATGCACAAATGACAAATCTTTTACAACTCTATTCCAAAACCATGTTATGCCAAACTTACATCTCAGTTCATTTTATCTTAGGTCATTAGCTATACCCATTTCATTTAATCAACCAAACAGAGCACACACCTCATAGGTCTCCAACCAATATAATTATCATACAATTACATTCACTTGCCATTTTACGAAAATTTTGTCCGCGGGAATCGATACCCATGTATACGTGTGGTTTTCGAGACTTTCACCCTAGATACAAAGGCCAACTTAGTTTAATGGAGTCCATATCCTTTTTTTCCCTCAAACATAGAGTGCATCCCCTTGCTCCTCTCAAACATCATACATATACAATGTATATAAATCATAATCATATTCAATGATAATAGCGAAGAGACTAGTTTCAATTCGTCTAATCCACATGCAATTTCTACAACAATCATGACTATCTTCCACCAATTGCCCAAAACAAATATTTCTAAACAAATATACAATCTCAAAGACAGATAAATTATTTGAATTTCCATAGGTGAAAGGTAATACATATCTAACTCCACCATTTATATAAACATTCATCTAATTTCACATTTCCAATGCCAATTTCATTTATTTATACAAAGTAATTGTTTGAGATATTTTAGGGCAAACTTCCCCTTTTTCCAACGTCCACTCCAAGTACCAAAATCAATCATTTTAACATAGCACAAGCTCATATTTACTCCTATAACCATTTCCAATACATCCATTCAAAAACCCTTCTTTTGATTTTAAACCAAAACCCTAGGTTTGTTCAAAATTACCTCAAATCCCAATATTTCTTACACATCAACAAATAACTAAGTTAAAACTCATAAAAGAGTGTAGAAAGTCCTTACATCAAAATTAGAAGTCCAAGGGAGAAGTGGAGAAACTCCAAAGACGCTAAAACCAAAATTGATTCGAATCAAAACGTAGCTCTTGAAGTGCTCCACCTTTTTAACAAAGGCACAATGATGGAGAAATCACTAGATCTAGATGAAAAACTAGAGAGAATATAGGTTTTAGAGAGAGAGAGGGTCTCAACTTTAGGGTTTGGAGAGAAATAGATCTGAAAAAATGATGTAAAAAGTCATTTTCGCGAACTGATATACGTACAGTCCGCTCGAGCGCAAGAAATGACACTCAAGCATCAGACAAAATAAGTTGTTCCGCTCGTATGCAAGAAGTGACGCTAGAGCATCAAGATACAAAACAAAAGGGCCATATCGCTTGAGCTCAAGAAATGACGAGCGGAACAACTATCGCTCGAGCGCAGAATACACACATCCAGTAGTTTTGCAAACAATAGACCAATGCTAGAGCACAGGAAGTGTCGCTCGAGTGCCCACCTGTTTCAGCGTAAGAAACACCGCTCGAGTGTAGAATACACCCTCCCAGTAGTTTTGCAGACCTGCAAAAGTACTGAGAGTTTACAAAGCCCACTCGAGCACAAGAAGTGCCACTCGAGCGGAGAAACAAAATTCTAGGCAACAAAGGTTTGAAATCTAAGCAACCAACTTGTTCCAAACACAACTAGGACAATCCAATCACCAAATTTAAAGAGGTACAATGGAAGCAAGAGGTGAACAACAATATGAAATCATGAAACCCGAGTCCGGGATACAACAAGGGTCGGCTCAAAACCAAAATCACTATAACCTCCCTCCTTAAAGAATTTCGTCCCCGAAATTTAAATCAGGTTTTACAGTTATGTTTAAACCAAACAAAATAACGATGGATAATCAATTCCAAAACCATGACCCATTCTCCAATCATCCTTTTTCACCAACTTGATACACAAGTTCCAATATTGAAAGTAAAATCCACATTTCGCAAAACATTTACAATGTTTACATTAAATTAATGTTTCCAAAACATACACAACATATACAATGTTCCCATATATCCAAAACATATACAATGTTTTCATATTTCATTAACATAACAAAATTTCATTACATGTTCAAACATCCACAAATAAATCTGGATATTTCTCATGGACTTCCAACTCACGTTCCCACGTTGCTTCCTTAACCTTGTGATGTTTTCAAAATACCTTAACCAAGAGAATTGTCTTGTCTCGCAAGACTTGGTCCTAGGTATCCAAGACTCTCACCAGTCTCTCCTCATACGAGGCATTCTCATCTACCTCTAAGTCGGTCCAATCTAACACGTGCGATGGATCTAGCTCATACTTCCAAAGCATGCTAATATGAAACACATCATGAACCTCGGAAAGCTGTGGCGGTAAGGCCAAACATTAAGCTACCTCTCCAATCCGCTTAAGGATCTCAAAAGGCCCAATAAATAGAGGGGCCAACTTCCTACTCTTTCCAAACCTCATCAAACCTCTCCTAGGTGATATCTTAAAGAATACATGGTCTTCCACCTCAAAAGACAAAGGTCTCCTCCTACAGTCGGCATAACTTTTCTGGCGACTCTGGGCCGTAACCAACCTCTTACGAATAAGTGCAACTTTCTCCGTCGTTTCTCAGACTAACTCTGGACCCAACATAGGTGCATCACCCACCTCGGCCCAACACACATGACATATACACGGTCAACCATACAAGGCCTTAAACGGTGACATGCCAATACTCAATTGGAAGCTATTGTTATAGGCAAATTCCACTAAGGGAAAGTGCCTCTCCCACGAACCCTTAAAGTCAAGGACACAACCCCGAAGCATATCCTCTAAAATCTGGATGAGGCGCTCTGACTGTCCGTCAATCTGAGAATAATACCTGGAGCTAAAAATCAACCTAGTGCCCAAGGCACTCTGAAGCTCTGCCACAATCAAGCTGTAAAACAAAGATCTCTATCTGAAACAATCGTCACAGGGACCCCATGCAACCTCACTATGTCCCTAATGTAAAGGTTGGCAAGATGATTTACCGAGTCACTCATGCTCATAGGTATAAAGTGCGCCAACTTGGTCAACCGGTCAACTACCACCCAAATAGCATCATTACCCCGTTGAGTCCTCAAAAGGCCCATAACAAAATCCATCGTAACATGCTCCCATTTCTACTCGGCGATAGGCAGGGGATGCAACAAACCCACTGGCCTCTGATGTTTGGCCTTCATTTGTTGACAAGTAAGGCACTTTGACATAAACACAGCTACATCCTTCTTCATTCCCCTCCACCAAAACTGGTGACAAAGGTCGTGATACATCTTTGTGCCTCCCGGATGCACCGTCAGGCATGAATGGTGAAACTTTCAGAGTACTTCCTCTTGGCAAGACTACAGTATGAAGAGACAGTCAAGGTATCTAACACTCGAGTCGGAGTACATGTTCAAGCTTCTTTTTACCTTCCCACTGGAAATCTTCTCCCGGAGGGATTCTACTTCAAGGTCACTCTTCTGTGCTTCTAACACTCAATTCATAAGTGTAGGTTGTGCAACTATTGAAAACAATGATGCAGACTCAACAAACTCGCCAAGATGCAAGTGAAACTCTCCAATGGAACCCAACATCTCCCATTCCCGAATGGCAATACAAGCTACGCTACTAATAGATTTTCTACTCAATGCATCGACCACAACATTGGTCTTCCCCAGATAATAGTGTAACTCAAAGTCATAGTTCTCTACGAATTTCATCCACCTCCTCTACCTCAGATTCAAGTCTTTCTGTGTAAAAGATATTTCAGACTCTTATGATCAGAAAACACCTCAAACTTCTCTCCATACAGATAATGCCTCCAAATCTTCAAGGCAAAAATCACTGCCGCTAACTCTAACTCATGGGTAGGGTAGTTCCTCTCGTGTGTTTTCAACTGCCGTGAGCCATAGGCTACTGCCTTTCCCTCTTGCATCAAAACATAACCCAAGCCTTCCCGTGAGGCATCACAATACACTGAGTAGCCCAAATCCCTCTCTGGAATAATCAATACATAAGCAGTGGTAAGTCTAACCTTGAGCTCATGGAACAACTTCTTATAGGTCTCATTCCATACAAACTTAGCTCCTTTCCTCGTCAATATAGTCAATGGTGAGGCTAATCTAGAGAAATTCTTCACGAACCGATGGTAATACCCAGCCAACCCCAAGAAACTACCGATCTCAAAAGCATTCTTAGGTTGTTCCCAATCCTGCACTGCCTCTATCTTGGATGAATCTACAATCACTCCTTCCCTTGATACCATATGGCCTAAGAACTTAACTTCTCTCAGCCAAAATTCACACTTCCCAAACTTAGCATACAGTTTGTGGGCTTTAAGTAACTCAAGTACTACCCGTAAGTGTTCCTTGTGCTCTTCCTCAAAGGGTGAGTAAATCAAAATGTCATCCGCAAAGACGACCACAAAACGGTCTAAGAACTCACGGAAGATCCGGTTCATTAAATCCATGAACACAGCTAGGGCATTGGTTAGCCCAAAGGGCATCACTAGAAACTCATAATGGTCATACCGCGTACGGAATGCCGTCTTCAAGACAACTAGTGATAACCCGATCTCAAGTCTATCTTAAAAAAACAACAAGACCCCTTCATCTGATCAAACAAATCATCTATACGAGGCATTAGGTACTTGTTCTTAACAGTTACCCGGTTCAACTTCCGGTAATCAATATAAAGCCGTAACGCACTATCTTTCTTTTTGGCAAAGAGAGTCGGTACTCCCCAAGGTGAAATACTAGGGTGGATAAAATCTTTATCCAACAATTCCTAGAGTTGAGTCTTTAATTCACTCAACTCAACAGGTGCAAATCTATAAGGTGGCATAGAAATCGGTGCCGTGCCAGGCACTAAGTCGATAGAGAACTTGATCTCTCGATGAACTGGTAAGATCCTCTGAAAAAACATCTAAGTATTCACAAACTACCCTTGGTAACTCAACTTGGACCTCATCACACTCACTACTCAAGAAGTTGGCAAGAAGGCAACTCAGCTCGCTCTGCCCACACAGGTCATACACCGGTGATAAGAATCTATCCACCCGATTCCTCAGGAAATAAAAACAATCACCGCTCAAGGTACATATAGTAACCCTCTGACGATAGCAGTCTATAATACCTGATAGGATGACAACCTGTCCATACCCAATATAACATCAAAATTAGACACATCAATCAGCACAAATGCAAAAGGAAGTCGGCGGCCGGCAACCTCCATGTCATAACCCGACACCCCTGCTTCAAAACAATCTCACTACCAATAGATGATTTTACACATATAGGAGATGCTAACTGAGCCAACTTTAACCCCAAAACTAATGCAAATGGAGACAAGATAAATCAATGGGATGCACCCGTATCAAGCAACACATTAGCAATTGAATTGCAAAACAAGAAGGTACCTCTCACTACCGAAGGTGCTGGTACTAGATCTGGCGTGGTAACAGCATACACACACCCTGTCAGTCTCTGCTCAACCTTCTCACCCCTCAAAGCAAAAACCTGATGCACTGACTGAGTTGAAGAGGCTCCCTGATTGGCCCTCGAGGCCTGTGCAGACTGGGTCGGCTGGTGGCTCTGTGTCTGTCTTAAACCAGACGCACCAGGTGTGCCACCCAACTGAGGACAAAATCTCTTCATGTGCCCCGCCTGCCCACACTGCTAACAAATGAACGGTTGTCCTCTCCCCTGACTCTAGTTTTGAGAATGAACCAAGGACAATGCAAACCGTTGCCCTCCTACTCTCTACGAGCAAGTTGAAGACTTGTGGCCCAACTGGCCACACTTGTAACAAATGAAATCTCCCTGACCACCTCTCCCAGAACCTGAACTCGGTACTGGAAAAGTGGACCTCGATTGAGCTCCCTGGGACGGCTGTGAGTTAGAGCCTCTCTGGAGCCCCTTATCCTCTCTTCCTCCATGTACATCACAGTCTCAAGATGAGTTGCCAACTTTACAAGTCGTCTATAATCTCTAATCATCGAACCAGCTACCTTGAAAAAAAGCCTGATCCTTAACCTCTTCTCAAATTCCAAACAACGACACTCTTCTGTCACCACTAACTCTAGTGCAAACCTAGAGATGCTAATAAAGGCTGCCTCAAGCTCGGCCACTGATGTGTTCAACTGCTTGAGCTGGGAGAACTGGTCCCTCAACTTCTCTCTAATTGTAGGAAGCAAAAACTTATCCTGGAAGGCATTAACAAAGGCCTCCCAAGTCACCCCAATACGCCCACACGCATACTTTCACCACTGACACGCATCTCCCTTCAACTAGAAGGATGCCAGGGTCACTTTCAGCCTATCGTCTCCGACGCCAAGCATCGCGAACCTCTTCACTGTCTATTCTAGCCACCCATCTGCTTTTAGTGGCTCCTTGGGATCACCCACAAACTCATCTGGATTTGATCGAAAAAACTCCCGCTTCAAGAAAGACAGCCCTACCTCAACTACTTGGGCTTGGACTTGATTTTCAGCCCTAAAAATGTCCATGGAATCCTACAATGCTCTGACCATTTTGCGGGCTAAGGCACCCATGGCCTGTTGACCAACTGGTTTGGCCATATTGGCATGACCAACTATTTCTTACTATGTCGAAATCTTATTTGGTAAAGGAACCTCATGCTTTCTAGACCTACCACGCCTACCACCACCACGTCCATGACCTGACATCCTAATATAAAGGTAAGAAAAGAGATTTAGCACATTTACAAATGTGCCGAAGCTAACTCACTCGCGTCCTAATGCAGTAGAAAATAGTAATTCACTCCACATAAGCACGTAATCACGTAAACACATACAAATTTCATTCCCAGATAATGACCGTCCTGCAACGTTGCTAGAGTTCCAATTAGAAACAGCAGTGATCAAGTACTCTTTTATTGGGACTTGTAGAAACTCGTAGACTCAATCAATATCCTAGAAATTAAATCTCATACCCATATAATCATATAAGTATGTTATCACAGATGCTTATTATATACTCAAATGTCTCTAACAAGCGAGACAAACCCATTGTGGTACTAACCACTTCCCACGTAGCTAAAGTATTCAAATCCAATATGCTCTAATACCATGTTATTACGCCTCCAAAATAATTACAATAATTTATCTATAAATGACTAATAACAGATGACATAAACAAAATAATAGACTTTCATTAATCAGAGTTAATTAACAAAAATGGCATATGCGATATACATTCATAAACGCTTCCCTGAATCTATAGCATATGATACCAACTTAAAGATCAACAAAATAAATGCCCTATAGACTTATATTTTTCTAAGACTATACTTGGTTACAACAAAAGAGAGAGTCTTAAGCTCCATACATATAAGGCCCTAGGCTTGTACAAATATTAAATACAAAACAATAAAAATAGAGCCTTCAGCTCCCAGGTCCTCCCAAGCTAAGCCCTTGGAAGAGGCATGCCACCAGCACCTAAAAATGGTTTCCTAAGTAGAGTAAGCCAAAGCCCAGCAGAAACAATCTAACATAATATATGAATATTAACAAAGATATAAGTATGATGCACATGTTTAATACACAAATGACAAATCTTTTATAACTCTATTCCAAAACCATGTTATGCCACACTTACATCTTAATTCATTTTATCTCAGGTCATTAGCTATACCCACTTCATTTAATCAACCAAACAGAGGATACACCCCATAGGTCTCTAACTAATATAATTATCATACAATTACATTCACTTGCCATTTTACGAAAATTTTGTCCGCGGGAATCGATACCCATGTATACGTGTGGTTTTCGAGACTTTCACCCTAGATACAAAGGCCAACTTAGTTTAATGGAGTCCATATCCTTTTTTTCCCTCAAACATAGAGTGCATCCCCTTGCTCCTCTCAAACATCATACATATACAATGTATATAAATCATAATCATATTCAATGATAATAGCGAAGAGACTAGTTTCAATTCGTCTAATCCACATGCAATTTCTACAACAATCATGACTATCTTCCACCAATTGCCCAAAACAAATATTTCTAAACAAATATACAATCTCAAAGACAGATAAATTATTTGAATTTCCATAGGTGAGAGGTAATACATATCTAACTCCACCATTTATATAAACATTCATCTAATTTCACATTTCCAATGCCAATTTCATTTATTTATACAAAGTAATTGTTTGAGATATTTTAGGGCAAACTTCCCCTTTTTCCAACGTCCACTCCAAGTACCAAAATCAATCATTTTAACATAGCACAAGCTCATATTTACTCCTGTAACCATTTCCAATACATCTATTCAAAAACTCCTCTTTTGATTTTAAACCAAAACCCTAGGTTTGTTCAAAATTACCTCAAATCCCAATATTTCTTACACATCAACAAATAACTAAGTTCAAACTCATAAAAGAGTGTAGAAAGTCCCTACATCAAAATTAGAAGTCCAAGGGAGAAGTGGAGAAACTCCAAAGACGCCGAAACCAAAATTGATTCGAATCAAAACGTAGCTCTTGAAGTGCTCCACCTTTTTAACAAAGGCACAATGATGGAGAAATCACTAGATCTAGATGAAAAAGTAGAAAGAATATAGGTTTTAGAGAGAGAGAGGGTCTCAACTTTAGGATTTGGAGAGAAATAGATCTGAAAAAGTGATGTAAAAAGTCATTTTCACGAACTGATATACGTATAGTCTGCTTGAGCGCAAGAAGTAACACTCGAGTGTCATACACATTAAGTTGTTCCGTTCAAGTGCAAAAAGTGACGCTCAAGCATCAAGACACAAAACCAAAGGGCATTACCGCTTGAACTCAAGAAATGACGCTTGAGCACAGAATACACACATTCAGTAGTTTTGCAAACAATAGACCAACGCTCAAGGGCAAGAAATGCCGCTCGAGTGGGTGGGAAACACCGCTTGAGCGTAAGATACACCCTTCCAGTAGTTTTGCAAACCTGCGAAAGTACTGAGAGTTTACAAAGCCCGCTCGAGCGCAAGAAGTGCTACTCGAGCGCAAGAAGCAAAATTCTGGGCAACAAAGGTTTGAAAACTAAGTAATCAACCTGTTCCAAACACAACTACTATAATCCAATCACCAAATTTAAGAAGGTACAATGGAAGCAAGAGGCGAACAACAATTCGAAACCGTGAAACCCGAGTCCAGGATACAACAAGGGTTGGGTCAAAACCGAAATCGCTATAGATTCAATCGATTAGCATAAGAAATAGAAGAGATTATGAGAGGCAGATGAGAACAAAGAATGGGTTTGAAAGAGAAACATGGGAAGAGTCAGTTGGGTTTGCTTTGCATATTGTATGTATCTCATAAGCAATTGTGATATCTGACTTCTGAATTATTCCACAATTTACGTAGACAACTCATGTCCACACAATCATCATAGAACTTATGATGGATATGAATTTACCAAACAACCCAACACCTCATAAAATAAAATAAAGTGATATAAAGAAAATTAAGGGGGAAAAATTGGGGGGAAAGAAATGGGAGTCATGGTTTTCACAAGAAAATCTGACTTCTTCACATATCAATATGACATGAAGACTTAGCATGAAATTACAAAATAGTTCAAAAGTGACACAGTAAGTAAACAACAAAATATGAGAGCAAAATGGGCCCAAAAAAAAATAAATAAATAAGAAACCCATCAATTGTATCAATTACAACTCCCTCTTATATATAATAGCTATACTAAAATAGTTATATAAGGGTATCTAAATATGCCAAAATAGTTAATAAATATAATATAAATTAAAATAGTTAATAAGATAAAATATCACATCTGAATTATAATTATTTTATTTTTTTTCTTACAATTATCAAATCAATTACAAAAAAATAAAATAAAAAAACGGTAAATTACAAACACACCCCCTAAGGTTTACTTAAATTACAAATTATCCCCTGTGATTCTAGAAATTACATTATGCCCCCTAAAGTTTCTAATTTCATAACAAATAGGTCATTTTATTAATAAATTATCAAGTTAATTAACAGTTTTGAATAATGTTAAAATTTTATTTCAATTAATAATTCAGATAATTTTATTATTGTATAGGTGAACAGTTAGAAATTTCACTTTTTCAATTAATTCTGTTAAATGAAAAATTCTGACATGGAGGTATTTGTAATTTTCCAAACCACATGGGACAATTTGTATTTTAAGCAAACCTCAGGGGGTGTATTTGTAATTTATGCATAAAAAAATTATCATTCTAAACATAATTTTTTAGGTAAATTACAAACACGTCCCTAAGGTATACTTAAATTACAAACTACCTCATGTGGTTCTAGAAATTACATTATGTCCCCTAAGGTTTCCAATTTTATAACAAATAGGTCCTTTTATTAATGAATCATCAAGTTAATTAACAATTTTTAATAATGTTAAAATTTTATTTCAATTAATAATTCATACACTTTTATTATTATATAGGCGAACAGTTAGAAATTTTACTTTTTCAATTAATTCTGTTAAATACAAAAATTTGACAATGAGGTATTTGTAATTTTCCAAACCACAAGAGGCAATTCATATTTTAAGCAAACTCCTAATTTTTTTTAATTAAACTAAAGTAATTAAAAAAAATAAAAAGATAACTTAAATAGCTACATTTTCAAAACAATTCATAATCAGAACGGAAAAAATATTTGATATAACAGTAATGATTGTAACCCAAAAAACACAATCTCTACAACTTTACTCACATATGATTGGTCCAAAAAAAGAAAAAAAAAATACAAATACATAATTAATCCACGTCACTTTAAAGATGGTGGTGATCTCTAAAAATGAGATCTCACTCATTTTCCTTCCTTGATTAGGTTTCGTTTGGGAAGATAGTATTGGGCTAAATTAGCCATTACCGTCCAAAAAAGGCTAATTTAGCCACTACCATCCAAAATGCCCCCTCCCACTCTGATACATATGTCTCATCGCCTCACCACACACACAAACACGCTAGGGCACAACACACAGTGAAGCCACAAAGGCGAATTGCCGATGGTAAAAGGTGAATCGACGACGCTGAGACTGGAAGCCATCTTGCGAAGCTTGCCAAAGCCGATTGCCACCGTAGTACATATCATCAGCGTCACACCATACTCGCGGAGATCTGAACTAAGCCGAACGGCGCCCAGATGCACATCTGCGGTGTCGAAGAAGAAATCACCCTTCCAAACACCACCAACCGTCAGGTAGTGGTTGGTTTTCTGCATTCCCATTGTTTTTTTTTTTTTTTTTTTTTTTTTTTTTTGCACATAAATCCGCCTCCTTCAACCATCATCTGTGAAAGCCATTGTTATATGTTTTCTTAAAAAATTTCCTCCATTGTTTTTTTCTTTTTTATGTTTATTTTGTCATGTGGGAAACCCACTGATCTATCATGAATTACGACAAAAACCTTCTCTTTTTTTTCTTTTTTTTTTTTTTGTAAACTACAAATTCTAATTTTCGGCATATAACTTGAACAAATGTTTGGTTGTATTGTGCTTAGGATCATGTTTTGTTTTTCCTTTTTTTTTTTTTTTTTTAAACTGAAGATCTGATATCTCTTTTGTTCGAATGGTCAATTTTTGCATGATTTGGTTCTATAAATTATGTATTTTTTTAGTCAAGTTTTTGTTTCAATTTTTATTTTTATTTTTTTAAACTGAGCTTCTGATAACCCTTTCACAAATTTTATTTTGTTGAGGTTCATGTGTTTTTTTTTTTTTTTTTTTTTTTTTTTGTGAAATTGTAATAATTTATGTTTTTATGTTGCGAAATTGATGAAGGAACAACACTGAACAGGAATGAATTTTGTTGGGATTGAAAATTAACTCTGTCAACATTAAGGAACAACATTGAAAGAGGAATGAATTTTTTGCCAAAATTCATTTTTTTGGGATTGTAAGTAACACCATAAATTAATTTTATTTTTGCCACCATGAATTAATATTTTTCTCTGGCCTTCAGAATTGTTTCTGTTTGTTGCGAACATAAATTAATTTTTTTTTTTTGGCCTTCTGAATTATTTCTGATTTATGCCAACATGAATTCAAATATTTTTTTTTTTGTAACTAAGGTTCTATTTCAGTTTCTTGCCAACATGAATTAAATTAAATCTTTCTAGCATTTTATTCTGCTACTTTTAAATTTTTTTTAAATTTCACCATGTCATGAAATTTTCTTTTTGTTAACCCTTTCACCGTGGCAATATGACTTTTTTGTTAACCCTTGTGAATTTTCCTTTTTGTATTGTGCTTCTATTTCTATATTTTTTTTTTTTTTTTTTGCACCATGTCGCAAAATTCAATTAATTCACCATGGCCTTCTGAATTGTTTGTAACTAAGGTTCTGATAACCCTTTCACAAAGTCTGATAATGTTTGTGCAACTATGGCTCATGTTTTTGTTTTATTTATTTTTCTAAACTGTTGGAATTCTTTGTTCTATCTTGATGAAACAATGACAACACAGAAGCATATCAGAAGTTAGATGTGAATTTGAATTTTTATTTGGGATTTATAACTTAACCCTTTGAACATGAACGAACAACACTTATCATGAATTAATTGTGTGGCCAAATTTAATTTTGGGAAAGGATTGTAAGGAACAACATGAATGAATTTTATTTTTGCCAACATGAATTAAATGTTTTTTTTCGTTTCTCTCTACCCCATGGAAATGTAGGGTTGCCTTTTCGATGTTCTCTTTTTTATCTATTAATACAGTCATGGTTTGGATTTGGGTTTTTACATTGCAAATGATGAGTTAGGGTTTTTATTACATATTTCTCTTGGAACTCTGGGATTACGTTATTTGTGACTCTGCTCTATGGAAATGTTGGGTTAGCTTTTCGATTGGCGAATTATTTATTTATCTCTTCACTGAAATTGTCATGGTTTCGATATGGGTTTTAAATTATGTGAAATTTATGTTTTATGACATACAAATTGTAGGACCCCTCAATTAACAGGACAAATTTTAGTGCAAAAAGAACAGTACACCTATGATATAACACATGGAATTTAGTTTCTAAAATAGAGAAATTGAAATGTTAATTTGGTTATTTGTATCTTTCTTTAGAAGGATAGATCGAATCTAATCAATTCTACATCAAGTGAAAAATGGTAATGGAGACAAATTCCAGCTAAGTTTTATGTTATTTGTGTTTTGTAGGAAAATGCTCAAATTTCACATAACAGAGAATTTATAATTGAAAACGTACATTTCCCCTGTTGTAAAACCCCATTTCCAAATAACAAATGGGGACATTCCTCAATTTTTAACAATCTAACACATTGTTGAACTGTTAATAATGCGGCACCTACATGTTAGTCTTTCGCCCAGTCAGCGAACATAGCATGGCTTCGTTTACCTCTGCTGCAACTTCCAGTGCATGGCTACGTCGGATGTGTGCCTGTGGCTATGGCCAATGTATTGTTAAGATATCCAAGTCAACTAAGAATCCAGGGCATCTCTACTTTGCATGTCCCCACCCTGTGGTGAGTGCCCAATTCATTAACGGTCATAACTGCATTTGATTATGAACAAATTGACTAATAGCTTCGTCATTAGCACTCATCAGCCCTGTGTCAATTGGATTGGTTGGTGCAAAGAACCTAGACGACAGAGCACGGACTATGCGTCATCTAAAAACAACATTGTTATTCAATTGCGGGATAATGTCATATAACTTCAACAGTCATTACATCTCCTTAAAACCATTGCCTAGGTGCTATGCATTGTCGTTGTCATTTTGTTGTTATGTATGTAAGGAATATTGTAAGAGGTCGTATAGATGTTGCCGGTTATGTAAATAAGTTTGACTTGCGTTGCATGACTAGTTTGGCGTAGACATTAATGACTAGTCTTATGTATTGTTTCACTTCTGATATTTAAATTTGTTCTACATGAATGTTATGTGTCTGTATTGCTATGTTAATTAATGTGCAATGGTTATGTACTATCCAACGTAGCATCTAGTTATTGTTTTTAACGTGCAATCGTCATACACTGTTCATGTGGCAACCATTTCAAATTACTATGCTATGGTCTTCCATGTATGTCTGTAACAAGCAACATTGCTAATGATGATTATTTTCACCCATAAATTAGTTTCATTTGCTATGTGGTTAGTGCAAATGGCTTCGATTCGTACTTCACCTCATACGCAATCAAAAAACAAAGGCAGTTGTCTAGAGAAATCAAGCAGTGTGGAAGAGACACACGAGCAGTTCAACCACAAGGCATCGTGGGATAGTGACTCAATCTGAATTTTCCTTCAGTTTATTGCCGATGAGATTAGAAAAGGAAATCAGCCATTCCTAGTCCTAATCCAAGCTGGGTACAAGTCGTTGGCACTGAAATTCGAGAAAAAAAAGGAAGAAAACATGGCCTAAAACAATTGAAGAATAAATACATGGCCCTGAAAAAATAGTGGAATGTAAACTTCGGGGCATTAAATACATACAATAATGCAACACAAGTAGGATAGATAACCAAAACATCTTAATATACATATATAACCAAAGTTAATATCACAGATAATTCATTTATGTTCCATTACAGGATTACCAAAACATTGTCAAACCAAAATTCAAAAGGAAAAAAAAAAAAAAAAAAGACTACTAGTCTAAGTCTTCAAATGAACCATAGCTCCAACACTTCATCTTATTTGCCTTCAAAATAACCTTCACCATTATAAATTGCTTCATCACCTGGCATGACACGCCATGAACTTGGAATGCCCAGTAAAAACACACACATCCCCATATCTTCTATCTACCAATCAACCATACACAAAACAAATCGGGTAACATGACATACAATATTACAACAAAGTTCTATGAACTAGTAGTTAGACTAGACATCTAGAATCCCCCAAAGAGATCCTTCTACCCAACCACAAGGATTGAACACCGGACTATTCAGAACTCTTCCTTTTGCTGCTTTGCAAACCTTACCACCTATGCCTACCTCCCGATTATTTACCAATCAGTGACATTCATGGATCTCAAAAGGGACGGCCAAACAAGTGAGCTCGCTCACACCCAAATTGTGCCTAGGGCTCGCTTACACCCTACGCATACCATACCAAATCGTGCCCAAGGCTCGCTTACACCCTGCACATACCATACTAAAGGGCTCGCTTGCACCCCGAAACCACCGCATAGAGTCTGAATACATCCACGTCAACCTAAGGGCTCGCTTAGACCGCTTGCGCAAGACTTAACTCATTTGGTTTTAATTCCATCATAATTCATGTCATTCATATGTATAAATTATTCTACAACACTAATGTGAACGTCACTCATTGTCAACCCCTTATCATTTCTCGTTTATTAGATCTTTTTCCAAGCAAGTTAGTCACATTCGGTAATTTGGTAATATAAAAGAGCCTGAGACAAACATAAGAGACAAAATATAGCCCATGATAAGCATGCATAAGTATGGTAAGGCAAGCAAACAACATTAGGCATGCTTTGAAATACTTAGAGACAACTAACAAAATAAAACACCTTTTCCAGCACTGTTTAGTTCTGAAGGGCTAACAAGAATGCTTTGGTAAAAATACTTCCAAGTCAAATTAGGGGCTGATATTGCACAGAAATGATAATCAACCTGTCTAGTTTTAGTTCCAATTCTCAGAATTTGCACAGAACCTCCAGAAATTCGTTTACAAGCTATATTCTAAAACCTGTCCAGATTTGTTACCCTTTGGAAAAACTAGCTTTCCTCTCAATCTACCCGATAAGTTTCACCCAAATAAATTCTGTTGGAAAGAGGACTCAGAATTCTAAATTTTGATAGAAGAACCAACATGAGATGATTTTTCTGGAATTTTATAAAATTGCAAGAAGTGGACTGTTTTTCAGAGACGCATGACCAGATTTTTAAACACAATATCCAAGCCCTAAATCACACAAGGAGGGACTAATAAAATTATCACAAGCTCTAAACACACCAAATATTCTACATGAAATTCAGATTTGAGAAATAAATAAATTTGATATTTCTTTTAAATTAGAGAAGTTGCAACAGTGCATAATATGACAAATTTGTAAGGCAAAGTCACTAAATCAAACCCACACTTTCATACACATCAAAAACCCTATTTACCATTATTATGAAACACAAGAGGGCATCTAGACAATAGGATGAGATGGGTGAAGGATTGAAGAAGATAAGGGAGAGATGTGTTCTTACCTTGACTCAAGAATGCACTCTTTTCTTCCTTTGCTTTTTTTTTCTTCTTCTCTACTTCCCTCTAATCACACTCTCCTTCTCTCACCCTCTCCTTGGCTGATGATATGTGTATGTGTGTGGGGAATTGAAACAAGGCTCTCAATTTATAGGAAATAAGCTTGGGTCCTAGCTTAATGACTAAGAAAGGCATAAATATCTAGGTATTTTTTTATTTTGTTTTCAACCAATTTTCCACCAAAATATTATTTATAACACCTATGTACATATTCAAATAAATAGAAATATTCTATTCAAATAAATAATAAATATTCAAATAAATAATAAATGAAAGAACCAAAAACAAAAATAAAAATAAAATGTATGAATTAATTTATAAACTATGAGGTAAATAAATAAAAACCAGGTTTTAGGGTATTTCCAATTATAAAGTGATGTTCCATGATTTACTTATGATAATATACGGAAAAATTATCCTTTATTAGGCCACTTTGTAAAATTTTATGAAATTTGGGACTAAAATGCAATTAACCTAAGGCTTAGGGTTTCAAGTGTAATTAGCAAAATTTAAGGTCTCTACAGAATGCTAGGAGGAAGTTGATGGATTCCAGCAGAGGGGTGTCAGGGATTGGCTTTGACAGCAAAACTGGTATGTTTCAGGTGTCGGATGAGTGGTGGGACAAGATGGAATCGGTAAGTACAATGTAATTTGCTAATTTTTTTTGTTACATTTTTGCCTATTAGCAATAAATTTTCACGTTTTTGGTGTTAGTAAAAATTTCCCATATTGCATGTTACGTTTTATTTTTTTACACTGTCCATTTTTTGCAAACAAACAAGATGTGTGCCAAGTTCAAGAAAAAAACATCGGAACATCGAGAGTTGATGGAGATGGTATTTATAGGGGCAACAGCTACTGGTAAGCACCATTGGACCCCAGGAGAGAAAGTTGTGAAAGCGACCGACGTCTCATTCGATTCTATGGACAGTCTCGGAGCCCAACCATTTGTTGATCCGATACCTGCACAAGTAGAGGACGTCGATTCAGATTCTTCAATCGAACTTGTTCCGACTGGTAACAAGAAAAGGAAACGAACTCCGTCAACAAGCTGTGGAAAGTCAAAAAATACCACAAGTGGGGCGTCAGTTATTGTGGAAAGCGTGAACAATCTGACAAATGTGGTTCATACCCAAAATCAGCAAGTTACGGTCAGGCACCTTACAGGTAGCAAATCACTATACACAATTTCGGAGTGCATGCATCAGTTGAGAAACATTCCTGCCCTTCTCGGTACACCGCTATTCCATTTTTCCTCGACATTGATGGATAACGCAGATTACCTAGAGGTGATGATGTGCCAGCCTGATGATGACCACATTGTCAGTTAGCTATCACAGAAGTAGATACAGTGTAGTGCAGCAGCGCCGTTTGCGAACTTGTTCCGGGCTCGCCGAATTTGATATAGCGGTGTCCTACTGAAGATGTATTCCCATAATTTTGGTTTAAAAAAACTTTACTTGCATTTGTGTTGGACTTGTAATAAATAGGATGTTTGTGCGTGTTTTTTTCATTTTTTTTTCTTTTTTTTCCCTAAGTTTGGTGCAAAAATATTTGCATGTTTGTGCACGTTTTTCGATACGTACATAGGATGTTTGTGTGTTTTTTTGGCTAGAACAGGATGGTTGTGTTTTTTTTTTTTTTTATGGGCATTATGTGCACACCGGCAGCCTGCTGTGTGTTGGTTGTTTATGGATTTATTTTTTTGTTTATTGTTATGTTATTTTTTCGTTGATATAGTTGTGTTGGTAATGCAATGTTTCGATTTACTGTTTTGTGTATTACCACTTACCACCAGGTTCACTATTTGTTTATTTGGGAAATTTTACATGCAATTGTACGTTACTGTTATGTGTCATATTTTCCATGGTGATGTAATAGTGGTAATGATGTTTTCAATATGTAATTACAAGGTTTAATTTCCTTAAACCCACTACATCACGTGTAAACTAATTCAAACCGTCCCACTGTTGTAGGTTACGCTTGAATCGACGTGATGAATCCGGGATATGGAAGCAACAATCAGGATTTAACAGAAATGCTTAACCAAATGGTCATACAGCTGCAATAACAAAACAATTGGACAATTGTAGAAGCATGCCGGTATGTGCAAGAGTGGTACGAAAAACACATGTCTAAAACGCCATGTCGCACTTCAATTTTGACAAGGCATGCATGGATAACCAAACTATATGCAGGCCATGTAGGTCGATTTGAGGAAAATGTAAGCATGCTGAAGGAAGTATTTGCGGCTTTGTGTCACACATTAGTAACTGATTTTGGGTTGCAAGTACCGCAACGTCCACATGGCTTAGCTGTTGAAGAGAGCGTTGCAATGTTTATTCACGTGTTGCAAGGGTCGCAAAATTGGCAAATCCAAGAACGGTTCCAACATTCGAGGGAGATTGTGTCCCGGCACGTGCATAATGTATTAACGGCGATAAAAGAGTTAATTGTTGTACATTGTAGGCCCACATATAGTCAGCATCATATACATCCATACGTGCGATCTAAAAGGAAATACCTACCGTTCAAGGTACTAGTAAAAACCTCACTTAGTACATTTTATTGAACGTGACGTTTGAAAACTAATGATTACAGATACCCCTAGGAGTCACTTAACCAATTGGGTTGTTTGCAGGATTGTATCGGAGCCATAGACGGAACACATGTTAGTGCATAGGTTACGGGGCCAGATGCCACAACATATTTCAGTAGGAAATACTGTCACACGCAAAATATCATGGCTGCGTGCGATTTTGACATATGTTTCATCTTCATTTCGCTTGGATGGGAAGGAAGTATACACGATAGTCGCATCTTTAATGAGATACTAACAAATGAGAATGTCTCATTTCCACATCCTGAATAAGGTAACACATTGTATTGAAAATATTTGGGTACATAATATATGAGACAACATTGTTAATTAAAAATTAAACACAATTTGGTGGTTTGTTTGAAAATCTGGCACTGTTTGCAGGCAAATATTATCTTGTCGATACTAGCTATCCAAACCGGGTAGGTTACCTAACACCTTTCAAAGGCAGCCGTCACCACCAACAACAATTCCGCATTAGTGAAGAGGGTAGGACAGCAAACACCCCTAGGGAATTATTTAACAAAGTTCACTCGTCGTTACGTAGTGTGGTGGAACGCACTTTTGGCGCCTAGAAAAATCGATGGGAATTTCTTAGAGACATGCCTTGGTATGATTTTGCAAATGTGCAAGTTCAGTTAGTAGCTGTGTTAATGGCATTACATAATTATATACGTCAAAATATAAGCAATCCAATAACTGTTAATCCCCGTTTCAACGAGGAAGAGGCTACGGCTTTTGTAAATGCCATACTAAAAGTTGAACATGACGAGGATGGTTTAATGGTTGGGGATGAGGACTCGTATATGACATTGGTACGCCTTTGCATACGGGACAAGTTAGTGTATCTGTGTAATAATGGATTGTTAGGAAATATATAATAGTCCAACATGTATTCGTAGGCTTGTAACATTGGTAAGCCACGCGGAAGAGGTTGTACATAAGTATATTATCATGTACAATATGTATGTCTGTACACAGTAAATAAAATCGAAATTAGCATTGTCCATGTCATTTAAAAAAAATAACTGCAAAAAACTCTTTTTGAAAAATAGGAAAAAATAAAATATATATATATATAAAAAAAACACCAAAATTATCATTGTCCATGTCATTTGAGAAAAAAAAAAAACAAAAAAGCCTTTTCCAACAAATAAAAAAACAACCAAAAAAAAAAAGACATTAATAAAACCGAAATTAGCATTTTTTGCATAAAATAAAAAACATGAAAAAGCCATTTGGGGGGGAAAAAAATCAAAAAATAAAAGAAAAACAAAAGACAATAAAATAAATATGAAATTAACATTTTACACGTTATTTACAAAAAACAAAAACAAAAGACAATAAAATAAATTCGAAATTAGCATTTTACACGTCATTTACAAAAAAAAAATTTTAAAATTAAAAAAATGAAACAAAGCATTTTCCAAAACAAAAAAAAAATTAAAATTAAAATTAAAATTAAAAAAAAAAAGACAACAAAAAAAGCCATTGTTTTTCATTTTCCACATAATTTTCAAAAAAAAACAAAAATAAAATTCCTTTTCCCAAAAAAAAAAACAAAAAAAAAAAAAAAAACCCAAATTGAAAACAATTAAAAAAACAAAAAATTAAAGCAAACACAAGGGCCACGTGGTTGTCAGCCGCCCACACAGGTTGGTACTTTAACCTCAAGGGCATTTGGGTCATTTCACATGTGGCCACCTCACAAAAAAGTCAAAAAGCTCTTTTCAAAAAGTTTTTTAATTTTAGGTTAAAATAGTCAAAAAAGTCAAAAAGCCAACCCACTTCCCAAACGATACCATAACATGTATACTATGAGGTGCTTTGGCAACTAAATAAAAAGTCAACTTTTAATTTTTTACTCATTTTGAGTTACATCACCTCTTATATTTTTTACCTATAAAAAGATAAAATTAAAAATTAAAAAATTAACTTTATTTTACCAACTTCACAAAACATCACTATGTCATTTTGGTGAGTTGGAATCCCGTTCTATTAAAAATGTGACACATCTACTCAATCATTAATTTCTCCATCCCTCCATTATCACTAAAATTTTCTGTCTAGAGTCATACCCCACTACTCCATCACTTTCTTTGCCTCTTTTGTTTGTTGTTTTCATCTAATTTCATATATGCCTTATCCCATCCCATCCATACTCCTAAAAAGACGATAACTCATCCGTCTCATCTCTCTTTATTTAAAATTAGGATAAATTATATTGGCACGCCAAACTTAAGAATCCGGATCCTCGGCCACCCTACTCGGCAGCCCTTCCCTGCAGCCCCCAAAACGATGTCGTTTTGGGGGGTTTTTTGTTTTTTTGTTTTTTCTTTCTTTTCTTCTTCTTCATTCTTTCTTTCTCTTTCTTCTCTCTCTGTTGATGGGTTTCAGCCGAACAGAAACCAGAGGGGAGGGGAGGGGAAGAAGAGAGAGAGGAAGGGAAAAGAAGAGCGGAGAAGAAGAAGGGTGGTAGGAGGGGAGCTGCCGAAGCCGTCGCAGAAGAGGAGCCACCGAGAACGGACGGAAAGGGAGCCACCGAGGCCGTTGCAGCTACTCCGACCAGATCTAGAGCTGCCATGGCTGCTCGGGGCTGCTCCTTCGATCTCACCACCGCGCCACCGGTGACTGCGGCGGCGCCCTCTTCCTTCTTCTTCCCTCTTCTTCTCCCTTCCTCTCTCTCTTCTTCCCCTCCCCTCCCCTTTGGTTTCTGTTCGAACGAAGAAGAAGAAAAGCAAAAAAAAAAAAACAAAAACAAAAAATCACCCAAAACGACGTCGTTTTGGGGGCTGCAGGGAAGGGTTGTCGGGTAGGGCGGCCGAGGATCCGGACTCCAAACTTAATACATATATTTTTTTCACATTTTAGAAATTATACTGACCGCTTTGTCTATTAACAGATCTAAAGATAAATTTGAATGGACTTTAATAACCTCAATGAGGGTATGAATTTACCATAAAGCCTTATATTCTTCTTCCCCTCTTGATTCTTTTTTTTTTTTTTTCCTTTTCTCTATCATCTCATCATACATCCTCACCATGGCCACCTTTGTCATACAAAACTCCATCACTACTGCCAATCAAAAAACACATCATTAAATTATGCCCTCTCACATCTTTCAAAAAAGAGGGAATATTTTTAAATCGTATATCATGTTTTCAGAAGTTGACTATCAGATGTTGCCTGTTATGTACATAAGTTTGACTTGCGTTGCATGACTAGTTTGGCATAGACATTAATGACTAGTCTTTTGTACTGTTTCACTTCCGATGTTTAAATTCGTTCTGCATAAATGTTATGTGTCTGTATTACTATGTTAATTAATGTGCAATGGTTATATACTGTCCAACGTAGTATCTAGTTATTGTTATTAATGTGCAATCGTCATACACTGGTCATGTGGCAACAATTTCAAATTACTGTGCTATGGTCTTGCATGTATGTCTGTAACAAACAACGTTGCTGATGATGATTATTTTTTGCCATAAATTAGTTTCATTTGTTGTGTGGTCAATGCAAATGGCTGCGATTCGTACTTCACCTCATACGCAATCAAAAAACAAAGGCAGTTGTCCAGAGAAATCAAGCAGTGTGGAAGAGACACACAAGCAGTTCAACCACAAGGCATCGTGGGACAATGACTCAATCCAAATTTTCCTTCAGCTTATTGCCGATGAGATTAGAAAAGGAAATCAGTCATTCCTAGTCCTAAGCCAAGCTAGGTACAAGTCGTTGGCACGGAAATCGAGAAAAAAATAAAAAGAAAACATGGCCTAAAACAGTTGAAGAATAAATACATGGCCCTGAAAAAAGAGTGGAATGCTTGGAGGAAGTTGATGGATTCTAGCAGAGGGGTGTCAAGGATTGGCTTTGACAGCGAAATTGGTATGTTTTAGGTGTCGGATGAGTAGTGGGACAAGATGGAATCGGTAAGTACAACATAATTTGCTTATGTTTTTTTCATTACATTTTTGCCTGTTAGCAATAAATTTTCACGTTTTTGGTGTTAGTAAAAATTTCCCATATTGCATGTAATGTTTTATTTTTTTTGCATTGTCCACTTTTGTAGACAAACAAGGTGTGTGCCAAGTTCAAGAAAAAAGCATTGGAACATCGAAAGTTGGTGGAGACGATATTTATAGGAGCAACAGCTACTGGTAAGCACCATTGGACCCCAGGAGAGAAAGTTGAGAAAGTGGCCGACGTCTCATCCAATTCTGTGGACAGTCTCAGAGCGCAACCATTTGTTGATCTGATACCTGCACAAGCAAAGGACGTCGATTCAGATTCTTCAATCGAACCTGTTCCGACTGGTAACGAGAAAAGGAAATGAACTCCGTCAACAAGCTATGGAAAGTCGAAAAAGGCCACAAGTGGGGCATCAGTTATTGCGGAAAGTGTGAACAATCTGACAAATGTGGTTCATACCCAGAATCAGCAAGTTACGGTCAGGCACCTCACAGGTAACGAATCACTGCACACAATTTCGGAGTGCATGCATCGGCTGAGGAACATTCCTGTCCTTCTCGGTACACCGCTATTCCATTTTGTCTCGACATTGATGGATAACACAGATTACCGGGAGGTAATGATGTGCCAGCCTGATGATGACCACATTGTCGGTTGGCTAACACAGAAACAGATGCAGTGTAGTGCAGGGACGCCGTTTGCGAACTTGTTCAGGGCTCGCCGGATTTGATATAGCAGTGTCCTACTGAAGATGTGTCCCCATAATCTTGGTTTAAAAAAACTTTACTTGGGTTTGTGTTGGACTTGTAATAAACAGGATGTTTGTGCATGTTTTTTTCTTTTTTTTCCCTGAGTTTGGTGCAAAAATATTTGCATGTTTGTGCACATTTTTCGACGCGTACATAGGATGTTTGTGCGTTTTTTTGGCTAGAACAGGATGGTTGTGTTTTTTTTTATGGGCATTAAATGCTCACCGGCGGCCTACTGTGTGTTGGTTGTTTATGGATTTATTTATTTGTTTATTGTTATGTTATTTTTCCGTTGATATGATTGTGTTGGTAATGCAATGTTTTGTTGTATTGGTTTGTGTATTACCACTTACCACCAGGTTCACTGTTTGTTTATTTGGAAAATTTTACATGCAATTGTACGTTACTGTTACGCGTCATATTTTCCATGGTGATGTAATAGTGGTAATGATGTTTTCAATATGTAATTACAAGGTTTAATTTCCTTAAACCCACTGCATCACGTGTAAACTAATTCAAACCGTCCCACTATTGTAGGTTACGCTTGAATCGACGTGATGAATCCGAGGGACGGAAGCAACAATCAGGATTTAACGAAAATACTTAACCAAATGGCCATACAGCTGCAACAACAAAACAATTGGACAATTGTAGAAGCATGCCGGTATGTGCAAGAGTGGTACGAAAAACACATGTCTGAAATGACATGTCGCACTTCAATTTTAAAAGGGCATGCATAGATAACCAAACTATATGCGGGCCATGTGGGTCGATTTGAGGAAAATATGAGTATGCCAAATGAAGTATTTGCTGCTTTCTGTCACACATTAGCAACTGATTTTGGGTTACAAGTACCGCAACGTCCACATGGCTTAGCTGTTGAAGAGGGCATTGCAATGTTTATTCACGTGTTGCAAGGGTCGCAAAATTGGCAAATCCAAGAACGGTTCCAACATTCGGGGAAGATTGTGTCCCGGCACATGCATAATGTATTAACGGTGATGAAAGAGTTCATTGTTGTACATTGCAGGCCCACATATAGTCAGCATCATATACATCCATATGTGCGGTCTGAAAGGAAATACTTACCGTTCAAGGTACTAGTTAAAAACCTCACTTAGTACATTTTATTGGACGTGACGTATGAAAACTAATGATTACATGTACCCCTAGGAGTCACTTAACCAATTGAGTTGTTTGCAGGATTGTATCGGAGCCATAGACGGAACACATGTTAGTGCATAGGTTACAGGGCCAGATGCCGCAACATATTTCGGTAGGAAATATTATCATACGCAAAATATCATGGCCGCGTGCGATTTTGACATGTGTTTCATCTTTATTTCGCTTGGATGGAAAGGAAGTATGTACAATAGTTGTATCTTTAATGAGATACTAACAAATGAGAATGTCTCATTTCCACATCCTGAATAAGGTAACACATTGCATTGAAAATATTTGAGTACATAATATATGAGACAACATTGTCAATTAAAAATTAAACACAATTTGGTGGTTTGTTTGAAAATCTGGTACTGTTTGCAGGAAAATATTATCTTGTCGATGCCAGCTATCAGAACCGGGTAGGTTACCGAACTCCTTTCAAAGGCAGCCATTACCACCAACAACAATTCCGCATTAGTGAAAAGGTTAAGACAGCAAACACCCCAAGGGAATTATTAAAAAAAGTTTACTCATCGTTACGCAGTATAGTGGAACGCACTTTCGGAGCTTAGAAAAATCGATGGGAGTTTCTTAGAGACATGCCTCGGTATGATTTTGCAAATGTGCAAGTTCAGTTAGTAGGTGTGTCAATGGCGTTACATAATTATATACGTCGAAATACAAGCAATCCAACAACTGTTAATTCCCGTTTTAACGAGGAAGAGGCTATCGCATTTGTAAATGTCATACCAGAAGTTGAACATGACGAGGATGGTTTAATGGTTGGGGATGCGGACCCGCATATGGTATTGGTACGCATTCACATACAGGACAAGTTAGTGTACCTGCGTAATAACATATTGTTAGGAAATATATAATAGTCCACCATGTATTCGTAGGTTTGTAACATTGGTAGGCCACGTAGAAGAGGTTGTACATAAGTATATTATCATGTACAATATGTATGTCTGTACACGGTAAATAAAATTGAAATTAGCATTGTCCACGCCATTTAAAAAAAATAACTGCAAAAAACACTTTTCGGAAAACAGGAAAATATATATATATATATATAAACCAAAATTATCATTGTCCACGTTATTTGAGAAAAACAAAAACAAAAAAAAGCCTTTTCCAACCACAAAAAACAAATAAAAAAAAATTTAAAAAAATACATTAAGAAAACCGAAATTAGCATTTTTTTGCATAAAATAAAAAAACATGAAAAAGCATTTGGGGGAAAAAAATAAAAGAAAAACAAAAGACAATAAAATAAATCTAAAATTAGCATTTTACACGTAATTTACAAAAAACAAAAACAAAAGACAATAAAATAAATCTAAAATTAGCATTTTACACGTCATTTACAAATAAAAAAATAAAAAAAATAAAACAAAGCCTTTTCCAAAACAAAAAAAATAAATTAATAAAAATAATAATTAAAAAAAGACAACAAAAAAAGCCATTATTTTTCATTGGGAGCTTTTTCAATAAATCCATTATCTAAGAGTGTTGTTCCATAAACCCCATAGTGTTTTATAATATTCCATTAGGTCCATTTCATACAGAAAGACCAAAACATCCCTGAACAAAACACGCGCCTTTCTCTCTCTCTTTGAATCTAATAACCGTCTCTCTTCCCCTCTTTATTTGTGGCGACTTGAAAGCTTTCTTCTCTCTCTCTCCCTGCAACTTTCAATGGCGTCCAAAGAGGTCAGCAAACCTCCTTCACTCCCTCCTTACCCTGAGGTAAAAACACCTAACTCTTCTCTCAACACCCAGACGTCTCATCGCTTGGCCATACCTCTCGCCATCTGCTCACGTAAACGTGGAAATCACCATTGGTAAACATCCTGAAGTTCCATCTTCGTCAAAATCACCATCGATGACCATTTATGACAACCCAACCATCAATATGGAAAAAGAGTAAGTAATCTCACCAATCTTGTATGTAAACCCTAAATCTCTTGTTCAAATTATACCATTGTGAACTTCCAATATCCCTTGTTTCTATTCATACAATGTGTGGAACTTCATATTTTCTTGTTCATGCCCTAATTGTTAATGTGAACCCCTCAATCCCAATCTCCAAGTATATGGTTTTGTTCACCCAAAAATAATGCAGGTAGTAATTATGTTGTGTTGTCAAAAGTCATGAACATTTATATGGGAATGAAAAATGTTGGGCCAAGCCAATTATTTCAGATGTTTTTGTTGTTGTTGTATGTTTTAATCATGTGAATCTCCTATACCCATTTCATCGATATGAACTTCTATAGTAGTGAGCTTCATAATATATGATCTTATTCATTCAATGTGTAAACTTCATATTATATCTGTTATTGCAAACATAGATGATATGAACATTTACATTACTGTTAATTACTGGATAAACTTACATTAGTAGATACTGATGTGAACATTCACATCAGTGTAAAATGATGTGAATGTTCACATTACTGTCACTTTTGATATTGTTGATTGTTGATGTCCATAGAACCCCTAATCTTCACTCAACAATGTGATGGAATATGATGTAAACATTCACATTGTGACATCAATGTCAGACTTGATTGTGTTGTTGGGTGTTGTTTGGTGCTGTTGGTTCCACCTTTTGTTTTTCAGCCCATTATAACATAATGTGATCACCCATGTAAACATTTACATTGCCCTATAACTGTTGTTGTTTTCGGAATTGATTTTGCAAACATAGATGATGTGAATATTCACATTACTGTTCATTACTAGATAAACTAACATTAGTAGACACTGATGTGAACATTCACATCAGTGTATAATGATGTGAATGTTCACATTACTGTCACTTTTGATATTGTTGATTGTTGATATCCATAGAACCCCCAATCTTCACTCAACAATGTGTTGGAATATGATGTAAACATTCACATTGTGACATCAATGTCAGACTTGTTGGTGTTGTTGGGTGTTGTTTGGTGCTGTTGGTTCCACTCTTTGTTTTTAGCCAATTATAACATAATGTGGTCACCCATGTTCCACTTTTGATATTGTTGATTGTTGATGTCCATAGAACCCCCAATCTGCACTCAACAATGTGATGGAATATGATGTAAACATTCACATTGTGACATCAATGTCAGACTTGTTGGTATTGTTGGGTGTTGTTTGGTGCTATTGGTTCCACCATTTGTTTTTCAACCAATTATAACATAATGCGATCACCTGTGTAAACATTTACATTGCCCTATAATTGTTGTTGTTTTCGGAATTGATTTTGCAAACATAGATGATGTGAATATTCACATTACTGCTCATTACTAGATAAACTTACATTACTAGATACTGATGTAAACATTCACATCAGTGTATAATGATGTGAATGTTTACATTACTGTCACTTTTGATATTGTTGATTGTTGATGTCCATAGAACCCCCAATCTTCACTCAACAATGTGATGGAATATGATGTAAACATTCGCATTGTGACATCAATGTCACACTTGTTGGTGTTGTTGGGTGTGTTTGGTGCTGTTGGTTTCACCCTTTATTTTTCAGCCAATTATAACATAATGTGATCACCTATGTAAACATTTATATTGCCTTATAACTGTTGTTGTTTTCGGAATTGATTTTGCAAACATAGATGATGTGAACATTCACATTCTTGTTGTTCATTCTTGGATAAACTTACATTAGTAGACACTGATGTGAACATTCACATCAGTGCAAAATGATGTGAATGTTCACATTACTGGGTTCTGATGATCGAAGGTTCTAAAATTTTTTTTTAAACTCTACCAATTTATCAAATTTGAGTCTCATGCCTTTGGTGAGGTTCTTTACATGGTCATTGTACTTGATTCTTCCTGCATGGTTGGAGCTTGTTTGACCATTTACTTTCAAACTAACTTGAATCATCTTCATATAAAGATCACTGCTCCCTTGTAATGTTAATATTGTTATACTGTGAATTGTTGTAACCAAATATTGATGTGAACTTTAACGTTCTCTTCTATACACATAGACATACCAAATATTATATGGATGTTTAACTATTAACATTTGGTGTGACCTAGTAGTAATGTGAATATTCACATCTCCAATGATGTGAATGTTCACATTGCTATGTTTGTCACTTAAATAGCACTTTGTTACTTTTGCTTATATGAATATCGCTGAATGTGAACATCCACACTGATTAATGATGTGCTGATGTTAATGTACATGCCTACCCTACAAATTTTATTGAAATCAAATTTAATGTTCATACAAACACTGACTATTTGTGCATGCCCATGTAACAGATGTTGCATCTAAATTTTGCACAAAAAGAAAGAGGGAGGATTATTATGTCAAAGAAGAGAGCATGCCTCTAGAGAGCAACACCCACATCGATATGCGACATGTCAATTATCGATCAACCATCACAGGCTTAGTAAAACCGATGAGAAGCAACAAGTTCTAGGATTTTCAGCTGGACTACTTAAGGAAAACTTCGTTGTTCGATAGTTGGGGTTGTCTACTATTCACTAGCTATACCAAAATATAGTGCTAGTTTTTTTTTTTTTTTTTGTAACTTTGATAACTTGCAGTTGAAAACACTTGACAGCATATATATAAATCAATGATATACTTCTCACATGCCTATGTCTTTTGATGGTATATTTGATGTTGATGTGTTGCGTGTGCTAAACAATATAGACTGTGAACATTCACATCTGTTTTCTTATGTTGAAGTTTGTGTGAATGTTTACATCTTAATTTATGTTTAATAAATGTGAATGTTCAAATTATGTCTTATGTTTATTGTGGTTGACTACAGATGTTAATATTCACATTGTACATTAATTATATGTATGATCATATTAGAATAAACGTGAATCTTCACATCTATTTATTGCATTGTGAATATTCACATCAAAATGTGGTTGACTACAAATGTTAATATTCACATTATACATTAATTAGGTGTACGACCCATGAACAAACATATCATCATTAATGTGAATCTTCACATTTATTTATTGCGTTGTGAATATTCACATCATGTTTGTGTCTAAAACAAAATGGTCCTTGAATATTCATATCATCAATATTGCATAATGGTAATGAACACAACAAAAACATATACACCATTCAATATTATATAAAAGTGTAAATATTAACATTAATTGACAATACATATGACAAAATTCTAGTACAAAAAACCAGAAATCCAGAAACAAAAAAACCCATAAATAAATGTGAACATTCACATTGAGTTAAAATGTTTTGTTAATCAGTTAAAATGTTTTGTTAAAATGTTTTGAATGTTTTGTTAATCAAGAGGGGTTCATGTTCACTGCCATTGCCTACAACAATCACATTAAGACAATATTCAAACAATCTCAAAGAGGACAACAAGTTGTGTGAACATTCAAACAAATAACTGATACATTCATCACAGCAAAAGATGTGAATATTCACACCAGTAATGTTATGTGTATTCACAAGTGATGTGAATGTTCACACCAGTCACATTGCAATTACAAGAGGGGTTCATGTTCACTGCCATTGCCTACAACAATCACATTAAGACAATATTCAAGCAATCTCAAAGAAGGCAACAAGTGGTGTGAACATTCAAACAGACAACTGATATATTTATCACAGCAAGTACCTAAAATTAGTATATACGTGGACACCCCCCACCTATAGGTTTTCATATGTAATTGTCTTTTTGTCATTCAAAAAATTATACTAGTAATGATTCTTGGATTTTTGGTTTGGTGCCACAGTCCACACATAAGCTTTAGATGCAGATGGCATTTCATTCTTGACGTGGTATTCTTTTCTTTTTCGGTTGGGAGCTTTCTTGTATGCAACATCTGTTACATGGGCCATACATATTAAGACAAAATATTTAATGCAATCATATCTGCAACAAGTGATTTGAATAGTGATATAGGCATTCACAAGTGATGTGAATGTTCACACCATTGATTGCAATTACAAGAGAGGATTCATGTTCACTGCCATTGCCTACAATAATCACATTAAGACAATATTCAAGCAATTGCAAAGAGGGCAACAAGTGGTGTGAACATTCAAACAAACAACCGATACATTCATTACAGTAACAGATGTGAACATTCACACCAGTAATGTTATGTGTAATCAGATATTGTTGGTGCTTTCGCTAGGATGTGAACATTGGCATTGCTGGACATTTTAGGAGAGTCAAATATTATTGGTCTGTTGTTCTAGGATGTGAACAATCACATTGCATGAACATTTTAATTCAAACAAATATTGTTGGTGCTTTTGGTCTAGGCCGTGAACATTCACATTGCTGAACATTTTAGTAGAAGCACATATTATTGGTCTTTGTTACGCAATGTGAACATTCACATTGCTGAAAATTTTAGGCCAATCGAAATTATTGGTCTTTGTTCTTCTCTGTTGTGAACATTCACATGGATTACAAATATTAGGCCAATGAATAGGGATATTTAGTATGTTCACATGGATTACAAATTTTGAAACATTTTCAATCCACAAGAATGTTCAAAGCATAAAACAACAACACCATTACTACGATTAACAAAACATTTTAACTCAATGTGAATGTTCACATTTTTATCAACTACAACAAAACAGAATTCGCCAAAACAAAATTTTAGGACAATCGAAAATTATTGGTGCTTTGTTCTTCTCTGTTGTGAACATTCACATGGATTACAAATATTAGGCCAATGAATAGGGATATTTAGAATGTTCACATGGATTACAAATATTAGGCCAATGAATAGGGATATTTAGAATGTTCTTCTACGCTGTGAACATTCACATGGTGCTGTTCTTCAATGGTGTTCATGGTTGCATAAAAATATATTGTTTTCCAACTTTGCAAATCATTGCGTGTCACCCTGTTACTAGGTTTTTCAACTCTGTTTTATCAAAAAATATTATACGACTTGACTTGATAAAATCTATCTAGTTTCCTTTACCATACTTTTTGACTTTGGAAACCATTGCGTGTCATCCCTGTTACTAGGTTTCTCAACTCTGTTTTATCAGAAAACTAGTGTATGCCAGAAAACTAGTTTGGTTGTGTGATCAACCCGGCGTTGTTATTTGTTCGTATTTGGTTGTAATGCCGAAGCGATTCCGGCGCTGGTGTTGGGGTTCCTCGTTGGGTTCTCTTTTCCGGCGTTGGGTGTGGATGTTTCGCCGGAGTTGATGACTGGCTTCCATGGAGGTTTTTTTCACACAGTGTATATATATATATAAGGGCATAATAGTCACGTATAAATATGAAATTTAAAAAATGGACTTTATGGAATAATCAGAAAACTATATGGGACTCATTGGGATATAATTTTTCTTTGTGGACTTATTGGGATAAAACATCTCTAGATGGGATTTATCAATAAATTCCCCTTTTTCATTTTTCGCATAATTTTCAAAATAAAATAAAATAAAATTTTCAAGAAAAAAAAAACCAAATTGAAAATAATAAAAAAAAAAAAAATTAAGCAAACACAAGGGCCACGTGGTTACACAAGTTGGTACTTTAACCTCAAGGGCATTTGGGTCATTTCACATGTGGCCACCTCACAAAAAAGTCAAAAAAACTCGGGTGCCTCTATTTACACACCACATCTGGTCTCAAGGCACACCACTACTCAGTTCACACCTTTAATAATTTGAAAAAACATATAGCTTGTTTGGTTCTGATTTTTAGAAAATTCTATTTTTTTATTTTTCGTATTTTAATGTTTTTAATGAATTTTTTTTAATGTTTTAGCATTTTTTTTTTTTAAATTTTTAGACACACCTAACATAAATACACTTAAAAAGTATAATATTTGTGAAAAATATTTTTAAAATTTTAAAAATATACAAAAATATGAAAATTGTATTGAATTTTCATTATTTTTTTTTTTGTATTTTTTGGTATTTAGTATATTTTTTAAATATTTTTTTCATAAATATTATACTTTTTAAATATATTTATATTAGGTGTGCCTAAAAATTTTTTTAAAAAAATGTTTAAAACATTAAAAAAATTCATTGAAAATATTAAAATACGGAAAATAAAAGGGTAAAATTTTCTGAAAAACTGTTTTTTGAAAATCAAAACCAAACAAGCTGTATGTTTTTTCAAATTATTAAAGGTGTGAACTAAGTAATGGTGTGCCTTTAGATCAAATATGGTGTGTAAATAGAGTCATCCAAAAAACTCTTCTCAAATAAGTTTTTTAATTTTAGGCTAAAATAATTTTAAAAAATTAAAAAAAATCAACTTACTTTCCAAACGACACCATAATATGTATACTATGGGATGCTTTGGCAACTAAATAAAAAATCAATTTTTAATTTTTTACTTATTTTGAGGTAAATCACCTCTTATATTTTTTACCTATAAGAAGTTAAAATAAATTAAAAAAACTAATAAATTAACTTTTTTTTTATCAATTTCACAAAACATCACTATGTCATTTTGGTGAGTTGGAATCCCATTCCATTAAAAATGTGACACATCTACTCAATCATTAATCTCTCCCTCCCTCCATTATCACTGAAATTTTCTGTCTAGAGTAATACCCCACTCCATCACTTTCTTTGCCTCTTATGTTTGTTGTTTTCATCTAATTTCAGATATGCCTTATCCCACCCCATCCATACTCCTAAAAAGAAGATAACTCATCCGTCCCATCTCTCTCTATTTAAAATTAGGATAAATTATATTAACACCCCAAACTTAATACATATATTTTTTGACATTTTAGAAATTATAGTGACCGCTTTAGAAATTATAGTGACCGCTTTGTCTATTAACAGATCTAAAGATAAATTTGAATAGACTTTAATAACCTCAATGAGGGTATGAATTTACCATAAAACCTTATATTCTTCTTCCCCTCTTATTATTATTATTATTTTTTTTTCCTTTTCTCTCATCTCATTATACATCCTCACCATGGCCACCTTTGTCATACAAAACTCCATCACTACTGCCAATCAAAAAACACATCATCAACTTATGCCCTCTCACATCTTTAAGAAAATCACTACTGCCAATCAAAAAACACATCATTAAATTATGCCGTCTCACATCTTTAACAAAAGAGTGAATATTTTTAAATCGTATATCATGTTTTCAGAAATTGACTATCAAAAATCAATAGAAGAACTAGATGTAGGTAGTCTCACATCTTTAACAAAAGAGGGAATATTTTTAAATCGTATATCATGTTTTCAGAAATTGACTGTCAAAAATCATAGGAAGAACTAGATGTAGGTAGAAGAAGAAAAAAAAAAATTACTAACACATAAAACGATGCAAGTGATATTTATATTTTTACAATCTTTTATTTACACCCCATCATAAATACTTACACCCCATATCTTTGTAATTTTTCTCTTTTTCCTACAATTTCCCAAAATCATTACAATTTTCCAAAATCATAACACCGACTATTTAAAAAATGGGTCCAGCTTGTCTCAAGTTGAGATCAAGACGGGACCCGTCCAATTCGGCCCATGGGGCTCATTTTTTGGGTCCGTTTTGATAATCTAAACCGTTCAATGTGTAGAACTCGTTGAGTACTATATGCATGTAAAAAATCACGTTGATCAGATATCAATAGTTATGTGATCAAATCAGTTTTGTATAAAACAAATGGATGGTGAAAAAATTAACGGTTGATAAAAAACTGTTTTGTTCACATAGCTATCAATATCCGATCAACATGATTTTTTACAGACATATAGTACTCGACGAGTTTTACACATTGAACGGTTCGGATTATCAAGAGCCCCCACGGGCCCAACAGCACGGTCCAATCCGATCTTGGACTGGACCAAACTGCCTTAAAAAGTTTCTTACTTGATGTTGCATTTACAACAAAGTCAGAACCTTTAGCTCTTCCAACCGAGTCAAGATCCTCTCCTTGCACTCCCTACTTGCACTCCCTCCTTGCAGGATCTTCGGGCCCACTTTTAGGCCCAATTTTAATAATCCAAATCGTTCATATTTTAAGATTTATTCAGTATATCATACTTGTAAAAAATCAAGTTGATCGGATATCAGAAATCATGTGTTCAGAAAAATCGAACTAAAAATTATTTTTTTTAAAGAATTTAATAAACAATTTTCCGAACACATGCTTTCTGATATCTGATCAACTTGATTTTTTACAGGTATGATATACTAAATAAATCTTAAAATATGAATAGTTTGAATTATCAAAATTAGACCTAAAAGTGGACCCAAAGGCCTGCAAGGAGGGAGTCCAAGGGAAGGATCCTAATTCCTTCCAACCAACCATGTAGTTCCATGTATAATTGCTGACCATCAATTAATTACCTTAAATATTACAGCAAAATGGCAAATGATTGGAAGTTGTTTTCTTTTCAGAATTTAAAACTATTTTTTTTTTTAGAAAAGTATAAATGGAAATAAAGTTTCCATACTAAAGCCCCTCCCATCAGTGTATCAATTTTTTTCCTTACCTAGACCTCCACCTGCAACACCACATACCAAATACCCCGACTTACTTGACTATTTCAACAATCTATGATGCAAAGAATTAAATTAACGCCCCGTTTGAGGATAGATTAATTTAGTAATTTTTTGACTATTTGACTAATATATGAATTAAAAAAAATTAGTATGTTTGGGATGACTTTTTGACTTTTTACGAAAAGATGTGCAAAAAGTAGAAAGAAAAGAGAATCTTTAACTTTTTGGTATGAATTGTTGGCTTTTTGACTTTTTTAATAACTTTTCGACTTTTTGGCTAAACCAGCCCTTCCCAAACAAGGCCTAAGTTTGACCCAAGTACATCAGGTGTTATTGATGGGGTTGAGAGGTTGCAGATATTGGCGATGGTGTAGCTGAGGTGGGACAGAGATGGGTAGTGATAGGGGGATGGTGGGATGGGCAAAGGTGGTCGATGATAAGAGTAGAGCAGATATGAGCGAGGTTGAGGATGCAGTGATGCTGGAGTAAAGTGATGAAGTGATGAATGAAGGAATGAGTGGTGATAAGCTATGAAGCACAGATACTTCAAATGAGAAGACGTATCCGTATCGTATCCGTATCGGATACTGATACTCCTCGGATACTTACCGATACATATCAGATACTTATTAAAAGTATCGGATACTTCTTAATTAGTTTTTCATTAATTTTGAAGTATCGGATGCTCCAAATCACATATTATCAAATACTTCTTAATTAATTTTGAAGTATCAAATACTTCAAGTCACGTATTACTCCTTTTACAAAATTAAATTGTATCATTTCTTGCATAACATCATAATATAATATAATTGCGAGGATAAATAGAATATTCTTACAATACTTGGCTTAGTTTTTTATAAAAATAACATAGTAAGCTAAAGTAATAGAATTCATCAAATTGATATATCTTCATTGTATCATACATATCTCCTATAACTACATAGAAGTAAGGATTAATAAGATAATATGACAATAGTAAAATTAAATATCAATAAATAAATAAGCAAATAAACTTGCATAAAATATTTTTGACTAGTGCAAAAGGAAAAAGTATGGGCTCAAGTTGTGGATTGTTTTGATATTATAATATCAACATATTAGACTTGATATTGAAATGAAATATTTACAAGACCTATTGAAAATTTAAAAACTAAACTAACTACTAGCTTAAATTAATACATAATTCTTAAATATTAGTATTTTGCATTATAAAGTTACTGTGGTTTCTCAACATTCTTGAGCTTATGTGTAACTCACTGCTAATAATTTTTTTATTTTTTATTTTTTACAAACGTATCCTAACCGTATCCGTATCTTACTTTTTTAGATTTTGTTGTATTACCGTATCCGTATCGTATCATATCCATATCTTGTATCCGTGCTTTCTAGGTGATAAGTGGTATAGTAATGGTTAGATGGAGGAGAAAGAAGAGGAGAGTTGGACCCATTTTACAGAGAGTTTGGAAAGACAGAGAGATGGGATGGGAAAGATGGAAAAAAATGGTTTGATAATCTTAAAGGCATAATTGGCATTACATAAAATATTGTTGTTGACATCATTTTAGTCTGTTAAAGTCAGCTAACGGTAGATTAAAAGGAGTAATATGTAATGCAATTGTTTACTTCAGAGAAGGGAATGTAGTTTTCAAAACCTGAGAAAAAAATATGTATTAAGTTCAAACTTTAAAAGGTGTCCATCAAATTATAGCCACATATTTTCTTACAATCTTTTATTTTTTATCGTTTATTCTGTTCATTTTCATTGACATGATATACTCCCGTTATTTGGGAAGTTAATTATTTTAATTAGTTATTTAATTTTTTTAATTATTTTAGTTTAATTAAAAAAAATTGTGTACAGAAAGTTGATTTTTTTTTTTTTATAATTGGTTTGATAATTACAAAAAAAAAATGATTATACATTAAATGTGATATTTTTTATTAATTATTTTAACTTATTTTATTTTTTAGTGACCTATTTTAATCCAAATCTTTTTTCAAATCTTTTCTCAAATAGAATTCTCCATATAATGCAGCTTGTTCATCACCACTCCACCTAGATCTAGCCTATATAATAACGTGTTGAACACATTGTGAAAAGTTTAAGTTTCTCTCCTATTTTTCTCTCTTCCTCTTTGTCATATATTTGTCAATAATCATAAGTAATAATGGCTGATAATAAGGTGGTTCTGTTGGATGTATGGGCTAGCATGTTTGGGATGAGGGTGAGAATAGCACTAGCTGAGAAGGGCATTGAATATGAATGCAAGGAAGAGGACTTGTGGAACAAGAGCTCACTGCTTCTTGAGATGAACCCGGTTCATAAGAAAGTCCCGGTTTTGATTCACAACGGAAAACCAGTTTGTGAGTCCCTTATCGCTGTCGAGTACATCGATGAGGTTTGGAATGAGAAAGCTCCATTGTTGCCCTCTGATCCTTACCAAAAAGCTGAAGCTCGGTTCTGGGCTGACTATGTTGACAAGAAGGTGAGTACACTTGTTTTGTTGTGTCAAGGGTTTATTTTTTTTATACTTTTTAAAAGTTGGTGTTGTTTCATAAAAATAAAAATAAAAATAAAATATTTTAGTACAATTGTTGTACAAATTGTTTTGAAAATAAGTAAAAAGAGGTGGTGGTGGCTGAAATTAATTTCTAGAGGGGAAGGTGATCGGTGGTGGTTAGATGTGATTGTCAATCCAGGAGATGGTGAGTGGAGGAGGTTTTCAATAATGATTGCTGAAGATGGTGGGTGGCTGGTGGTGAGTGATGGGGGGAGAGAGTGAAAGACAGAAGAAAGACTGAAAATTTGTATTTGAAACAAATAAAAATAAAAAATTTTTGTTACAATAGTTTTGTAAATTTTATAAATTATTTATTTAAGTTGTTTGTAAACAAAAATTTAACTAAATTTTGCCTATCATTTTTAAATTTTTTTTATAAATATAAAAAGATTACAAATGTAAATGTTTCTCAATGGCCTACAGTATTATGTTGATATAAATTTGGAATACTTGGTGAAATTTTGAAAAAAATAATTATATATTGATAAAAAATTACAACTATAATTATTAATATTTATGAATTTTTTTTTATTTACTGATTTATAATTATTTTTTCAAAACTCTGATTTTCCCTATAAATTTCTTCTGAGTCAAATATTTTAGAATTTAGACCTGAATCTCTGGTTTGAGTTTGTTTATTTGTTTGTTTATTTGTATTTTTTTTTTTTTTAATGTTTTTTTTTTCGTTTCTCGTGAATGGTTTGGTTGCATGTAAATAAACCCAGAGCTCAGAATCTTGTACTTATACAGTAACTGCCGTCCTCACATAATTACAAGATTTCAAGATATGAATCAAACTCACCGTCTCAATAAATTTTGATTTTTAGTTTTTTTATAATATTTTAATTTTTTTACATATACAAACTAAAATAAATAAATTGTAATATTCTATTTAAAAGTATTATATTTTAATTTTTTGAACATTATAAACTAAGAACATGTTTGATTAGTAGGATTATAAACTTACAGGATTGAAATTGTTAATTAATTTATAAACTTACAATCTCATGTTTGATTGTAACCAGACTATATGTGTGGCAAATATTCAGTATGATAAAATTGGTGAATTTTTCATGTTGTGAGGGATTGGGATCATAATTTTAAGTATTAAAAAAAAAAAAAGAAAAAAAAAAGCAAAATGAATTCATAATAAATGATTATCTCACTAATTTAATTGGATAATTAATCATATACTAGTTCATAGAACTATTAATCATGCACTGTTAGTCCTGTTAATCAAGACCTAAGTGACTAATAATACATGTTTTGTAATAAATATTAGGCAAAGAGATATTTGATGTGGATTCCCACGAGTCCCATTCTAATGATCTGAATTATTCATTTTGTCTGACACGTCGTGTATCTCATCCAAAAAAAAAAAAAAAAAATAGATACAATAATCGTAACTTATTCAATTTATCACATTTGTTACCACAAAAAAAAAAAAGACGACAATTGTATTTTTAAAAATAAATTATTTATTTTTTAGTGACAAACGTGATAAATTGAATATGTTACGATTATCAAATCAATCTAATTTTGTGTTATTTAAATACTAACAGAATTTGATGAAAAATATCTTTCTTTTCACTACAATTGATGATTGGTTACAGATATTTATACTCAGTGTATTATAACTGAGTTTGTTACAAGGCTAACTAACTGTGTAACAACCTATCTGACTAACTGTCTAACTAACTCACTTTACTTTCATAACCATATCTATTAACACATGAGTGAGCTGAGGTGTATGGTGGCTGCATTTGATCTTTGAGCGGTGATGCGGAGAGTGTAACCCATTTGCTTATCTTTGGCCATTGCCGATCTTTGGGCTGTGTGGTGAGATGAGTCATCCTCAATACTCTTATCATGCCCATTAAGCGAATAATGGGGGAAGCACCATGAGTTTGTCTTTAAGATAAAGAAAGAGAAGAAGACAGAGGCTTAGTGAAAATGTCGACAATCGATCAACGGAAGGAATATAAGAAAGAGAAATCTGTTTAGAAGCAACTCGTTCACGAATGAAATGGCAATCGATTTCAATATGCTTTGAACGGGCATGAAAGACAGGGTTGGAAGCCAATGCCATAGCGGAAACATTGTCACACCAAAGAACAGGGGATGAGGAACAAGAGATGGACATATCTTTGAGAAGTTGTTGAAGCCAACATAACTCAGCAGCCGTGTGAGCCATGGCGCGGTATTCTGCCTCTGTGGAGGAGCGAGAGACAGTGGCCTGCTTCTTAGCAGACCAGGAAATGAGATTTGGACCAAGGAACACACAAAAACCTGAAGTGGAGCGACGATCCACACAGTCACCAGCCCAATTGGAGTCCGTGTAAGCATGAAGAACAAAAGGGCCAGGGGAGAAGGAAAGCCCTTGAGACAAAGAGCCTTTAACATAACGAAGAATCCGTTTGACCACAGCAAAATGAGCAACAGAGGGAGAGTGCATATGCTGACAAGCATGATTGACTGCCAAAGCGATGTCAGGTCTGGTGATAGTTAAGTACTGGAGACCACCAACAAGACTACGATAAAGAAGAGAAGGAGAAAAAGAACAACGCAGCAGGATCAGAGGAGGATTTGAGAGCCATAGGAGTGGAGCTAGACTTGCAATCCACCATGCCAGCCTTGAGCAAGAGTTCACCAGCATACTTTTGTTGGGAAAGAAAAAACCCATGGGAATGAGACTGAACTGAGATGCCTAAAAAATAGGAGACAAGACCCAGCTCTTTCATGGAAAAAACTTCATGCATTTGCACAAGAAGAGCAGTTATGAGAGTAGAATCATTTCCAGTGAGCAAGATATCATCAACATAGACAAGGATGATGACAATAGAAGATGAAGTAGTCTTGACAAACAGAGATGAGTCTGAATGACTAAGAAGAAAACCTTGGCCGAGTAGGAACTGGGAGAAAGTAGAATACCATGCTCGAGGAGCCTGCTTGAGACCATAAAGAGCCTTGTGGAGCTTACAGACATGGGAAGGAAACGGAGGATCTATAAAACCTGGAGGTTGATCCATATACACCTCTTCTTCCAAGGTACCATGTAAGAAGGCATTGGAGATGTCCAATTGCCGAATAGGCCACTGGTGATGAAGAGCTAGACACAAAAGTACACGAATTGTAGGTTGTTTTGCCACTGGACTAAAGGTCTCATGAAAGTCAAGACCTTCCTGTTGATGGTAGCCCTTGGCAACAAGCCGAGCTTTATAGCGAGAAATAGAGCCATCGGAGTTCTTTTTGATACGAAAAACCCATTTACAGCCAATTGACGACTTGTGAGAAGGAAGAGGCACTAAAGACCAGGTGCCTTGATGATGGAGAGCCTGAATTTCGTCAGTCATGGCCTGAAACCAAATAGGAGAGTGAAGAGCCAGTGCAGTAGTGGCAGGTTCTGTCTGAGAAAGATCAGGAGTGTGAGTGAGAAGGGCCTTTGTTTTTGATCTAGTGAGCATAGGATGAACATTAGAAACAGAGGGACAAGAGAGAGGAAGATCGATAGAAATAGATTTAATGGGAATAGAAAGAGAAGTAGAAGTGGGAGCAGTGACATTAGGTCAGATTGTATAGCGGAGGTGGCAAAGTAGGAGCAAATCTTTGGAGCTGCAGTGAGGAGAAGCCAGACTGTAGGCTGTAGTGATGGGTAGGAGGAGGAGAGAAGAAGTGAGCAGAGGTCAGTATATCGAGGGAAAAGGAGGTGTAGCGAGGAGATGCAAGAAACTGAGACACAGCAGAATTTGATGGAGGAGCAGACTGTACAGTAGAGGGAACAGAAGACCAAAAGAAAGAAGAAATAGTAGGTAAAGTAGGAGGGACTATAGCAGTATGAGCAAAAGGAAAATAATTCTCATTGAATAAGACATGTCTAGATAGAAATATTTTGCCTGTAGTGGGATCCAAGCATCTGTAACCTTTAGTGGAAGGATGATAACCCAAAAAGACACAAGGAGTGGATCTAGGTTGAAGTTTGTTGGAATTGTAAGGCCGAAGCCAAGGGAAACATTGACAGCCAAAGACTTTGAGAAAAGTGTAATCTGGAATAGATTGAAACAATAACTGATAAGGAGAGATATGACCTAGAGAAAGGCTAGGCATTCGGTTAATAAGAAAGACAGAAGTAGCTATGGCCTCAAACCAATAGTCAAGAGGGACAGAAGACTGTGACAGCAGAGCAATGGCAGTTTGAGTGATATGTTGATGTTTGCGTTCGGCAATACCATTTTGTTCAGGAGTATATGGACAACTAAGCTGATGAAGAATGCCATGAGATGCAAAATAATCAGCCATTTTATGATTCACAAATTCACTACCATTATCTGTGCGTAAAATTTTGAGTGAAAGATTAAATTGATTTTCAGCATAAGTCTTGAAATGAATAAAGGTAGAGTACACTTCACTTTTAACAAATAAAGGAAAAATCCATGTAAACCTAGTGAAGTCATCGACAAACAAAAGATAGTATTGATAGCCATTTTTGGAAGCATGAAATGGTCCCCAAACATCACTGTGTACAAGAGAGAAAGGTTGTGAAACAGTTGATGTAGAAAGCTTAAAAGGAAGCTTGTGAATTTTAGCTACATTGCAAGGAGTACAAGACAAAACATCACATTTATTGGAAAAACTAACAGGTAAATGTTTAGCTATGTGATGAAACTTTAGTGTAGAAGGATGTCCCAATCTTTGATGCCAAGTATCCAAAGACACCTTTGACTGAGAAGAAGTGTGATAAGCTTGTGAACAAGGAGGAGTGGATGAAGGAGTAAAGTGATATAAGCCATGCATATGAGGGCCTCTATGGAGCACCTGTTTGGTAAGATTGTCCTGAATAATAAAAGAATGAGCATCAAAAATCACAGAACAATTATTATCTTTAGCCAACTTATGCACAGATAATAGATTTGATGAAATTTGGGGCACATGAAGCATATCTTGAAGATGGAAAGAAGTGTGTGGAGTTGGTAAAATACCCTTACCAACATGATGAATAGGTAACGTCTGGCCATTGCCAACTGTAACCTGATCAGTCCCTTGATAGGGCTGATAAAGATGAAAATTACTGAGATCATTGGTAAGGTGACTAGTTGCAGCAGAATCCACAAACCATGGGGTTGAAGAACTAGATGAAGAAAGGTTTGAACCAGATGAAGGGGATAAAGGCTGAACTGCAGAATAAGCTGTGTGTTTGGATGTACCAGATGAGATGGAAGAATTGGTGGATGAATAATTGGGATCCATCCTGAACCAACAGTCAAGAGCTATGTGATTGTAGCCTCCACAGATTTGACAAGAAGTAGAAGATCCTTGAGAATACTGTCCATGTCCTGAAGTGTACTGTCCATGACCTTGAGTGTACTGTCCATGGCCTCCATGACCTTGAGTGTACTGTCCATGGCCTTGTCTGCCTCTAGCACCTCTCATAGAATACCTATTGGAACTAGATCTGCCTCCTCTGCCTCTGTAAGAGCTACGGCCTCTATAATTGGAACCTCTAAATCCTAAAGACTTAGAGTCAGTATTGTGTATGACAGAATAGGCCATAGTGGAGTCTGTATTGAGAGCAGATTTGATCTTATTCTCCATATGAATAGATTCTGAACAGAGAAGTGAACTCAACTCTTCCATAGTGATGTGCTCAGTTCTGGCACGAATTGTTGTTTTGAAGGCATCGTACTCGTCTGGTAGACCATTTAAGGTTAGAAGAACCAGATCTTCATCATCAATAATGGAAGAAGCAAGACTGAGTTGATTTGCTATGGTTTTGATTTGTAAGAGATACTCTTCCATTGATAAACCTCTTTTGGAGACAGATTGCAACTTGTTCTTTAACTGATGGATATGTGATCGAGATAAAGATGTGTATCTCTTCTCTAAGGCAGTCCAAACCTGCGAACAATGTGGAAGATGAAGAACAGATGCAAACACAGAGGGTGATAGAGTCGCAGTGAGGAAGCTAAGCAGATGAGCATCGATAATCTTCCAATTTTCAAACTCAGGATTTGGAAGAGATTTTCCTGAAGAATCCAGCACTTCTGGATCTGGTGATGCAATTGATCCAGTAACAAATCCTAAGAAATCAGTAGCTCGCAGAACATTTTGGATTTGATTTTTCCAAATCAGAAAGTTAGTAGAATCTAACTTGACTGTGATAAGAGAATTAAAATTTGCCAGAAGAAGACTCAGATTTGATGGTAGAGTGGATAAAGATGAGTTTGAAGATGAATACGCCATTGAAGAACCTTTTCTCGTTGGAGATGAATGGCTCTGATACCATAACAGAATTTGATGAAAAATATCTTTCTTTTCACTACAATTGATGATTGGTTACAGATATTTATACTCAGTGTATTATAACTGAGTTTGTTACAAGGCTAACTAACTGTGTAACAACCTATCTGACTAACTGTCTAACTAACTCACTTTACTTTCATAACCATATCTATTAACACATGAGTGAGCTGAGGTGTATGGTGGCTGCATTTGATCTTTGAGCAGCTGATGCGGAGAGTGTGGCTTCAGCTGCTTATGCTGTGGCTTCAGCTGCTGATGCTGGAGCTGCTGTGGCTGAGATGAGTCATCCTCAATACTCTTATCAAATACACAAAGTGTCCGACTAATAAGAAATTTGAATCATCAAAACAGGAGCATTAGAGAATAGCAACATTTACCATTTTTCTTGGTTTATTCCCAATCAAACACAATCAAACTAATACAATCTATCCGTAATTAAATGGTGTCACATTAAACCTATTACAAAATATCTAAGATGCTACAATTATTAACATATGAAATGCAGGTGTATGATATTGGGAGGAAGATACTGTATTCAAGTGTAGAAGAAGAGAAAGAGGAAGGCAAAAAGGGATTCATAGAATGTCTAAAGGTATTAGAGGGAGAGCTTGGTGATAAGCCATACTTTGGAGGTGAAGCCTTAGGCTTTGTAGACATTGCTCTTGTCACCTTTTACAGCTGGTTTTACACCTATGAGACCCTTGGCAACTTCAGTCTAGAGCAAGAGTGCCCCAAGCTAATTTCATGGGCCAAGAGGTGCATTGAGAAAAATGAAAGTGTTTCCAGGTCTCTTCCTCACCAGCACAAGATCTATGACTTTGTTTTGGATGTGAAGAAGAAGCTAAAAGCAAGAACATGAGCTTGTTAATACTATTATATCGGTTAAATAAAATAAGTTGGGTCTAGGATCCCTAGTTTGTTTCAAGGCACTTTTCTATTACAATAGATCTCTTTGGTCTAATCTCATATGGTGGAGAGGAGTCTCAAAATAGAGTATTGTGAGATCTAAATAGAGAATTCACTACTTATTTACAGGTATACTTTGTGTGTAATTTTTCTTTTTCTTTTTCTTTTTCTTTTTCTTTTTCGTTCTCTGGTCTATGGTTGTTTGTGTTTATGTTTGTTGTCTTTTTAATTGTAATAAAGAAACACTTCATTGTGTTTGTGGCATGTTGGGGATAAAATTTTTTAAAAAAAATTAAAAATTAAAAAAAAGGGGGGGACTTGTATGTTGGAAATTCTATTGTCCTGTTTTTGTCCTAATGAATTTTCCAATTGCGCAATTTGATGTGAATTTCAAGACACGAATGTGTGATTAGAAGCATATTGAGAAGGGTAATGCTAGGGATATAAAAAAATTTGTCAAATAAATGACCAAATATCTCACATAAGTCCACTTTTTGGGTGTGGGGTCTATAAAAAGCGAACTCCAAACCCATGTGAGACATTTAGGGTATGTTTGGTTTGGATTTGTAGAGTAATTTTGGAAAAAAATTTCTAAAAAATTTGTTTGGTTTGTAAATTTTCCAAAACAATTTTCAAAACTCCAAAATTATTTTCAAAATACACAACCAAACAAACCAAAAAAATTTCTAAACTCTCCCCAAAACAATTTTTAAAAACTACTCTCCCAAAACAAACCAAGCATACCTTTAGTTATTTGTTTGGTAGAAAATTTATAACCTATAACATTTTTCTATTTGGAAGATTTGAGAGAGAGATTTTAGTATAGAAATTTTTAACTTTTCAATTAATACTCAACTCAAAATGACAGATCATATAGAGAGTTTGACTCTTCAATATAATTTAGGATTTAGAATTTGAGATTTGAAAATTTAAGATTTAAGATTTATGATTGTAGATTATAGAGAGTTTGGTACAATCAACATTAAGTCTCATTTCAAAAGGTTTCAATTCAAAAGAGATTTTGAGTTAGAAATCAAAACAGTTTAGTGTCTTGGCAACTTTAACATAATCAATAAAATGTACAAGTACTGAACAACTAAGAATCTGGCAATTGACTAATTTTTTTAGCATTAAATTTTTATGGACTTATTTTTAGTTACAATAGTGCTATAGGGCCCGAAAACGGGCGCCCCGAGTGCCCCAATTTTTTATTTTATTTTTTTTCTTTTCAGCAAAAGAAAGGAGAAAGACGAAGGGGGGAAGGGGAGGGGGAGGAGGAGGAGGAGGAGGGAGAGGAAGGACTGGAGAGGGCCTAAAAAATGGAGGAGGAGGATGCGATCGACGGAGGCTGACGCGATCGGCGACGATCAGCATGATCGGAGGAGGAGGACGCGATCGGCGCAAGCGACGCGACCTCTCTCTCTTTCTCTCCCTCTCCCTCTCTTTCTCTCCCTCTTCCTCTGCAACTCAGAGTTGCAGAGGTCAACAATGACGGAAAAAAAAAAGGGTATGCCCAAAACGACACATTTTCCTTTTAGTTAATAAATTAATTTTTTAGCATCCTAAAAAAAAAAAAAGCCATAGGCTAATAAGCCAGCATGCCTAGTGTGCGCTCATCTCACTTGATTAGGCTCCACTCATTGCCCTTGTGAGTACTTTAAAAATATAGTTATCCTCCAATTTTTTTAAAATAAATATAATAAAAAAAATTATAATTATCAGATCAAATTAATTTTTATTTTTTATGGATTATATATATGAAAGGTTTTACAAAACAAACGGTTAATATTATTAAAATAGAATCCGTGATGGGCTCCACAGATCCTTCGAATTATTCTAAATTGAGATTTGAACTTGAAAAATAGCCCAATCTATAATAATATTATTTGTGTTGGAAAAATGGTTTAATAAAGGCATATTTTTTAGTCAAATTTGAGTGGGCCCCAAACGTCTTGTGAGGTGGGTCCAAAGAGGTGAAGTGTTCCTTGCCGCATGGCAAGTCACACGGTGAAAACGGAACGTCAAAACCATTTATGAGTGAATGGAAAGTTGATGTCGTTTTCGGGTCTAACATTAATTTTTTAGATAAAATTCATTTGAATTTTTTCAATAAAAATTTATTGTGGGAATTTAATTTAATTCTAAATTCAAATTTTGGGTTCCCGAGTGGTTTCCTAAAATTTGTAATTTTGGGAATTTAATTTAATTCTAAATTCAAATTTTAGGTTTCTAAATAGTTATCTAAAATTTGTACCTCTTCCTTTATTTATTAAACTATTCAAATAGTTTAATATATATATTCAAATAGTTATATATATATATATATGTTTCAAATGGTTTAAATAATAAAGGTCAAATGGTTTAAATGATAAAGGTCCAACAGTTTAGAAACTGTTCACCAACAGATCCTTATTTAAAATTGTTTGAAAGTTGGTTCTTAGCAACAGTCAAAGAAATGTTTGAATAGTAGTAGCACATTTTCATTTTGTTTTGGAACCTATTCAGGCTGAGATTTTTTCCTATATATATAGCCTTTATTCCAACAATCAAGGACCCCCGAGATTTAGTCTGTATTATTTATATTGCTGTCTCACTTTTATTTAGTGGATTTTCCTTCATTCTAGTTTTAGAAAAATTACAAAGAGAGTATAAAACACAAGTTTGGTTTGCTGAACAAATTGTTTGGAGTACTACTACAATTTGTGAAGATCATTGTATTCTGGGAGATAGAGGCCACTCAACCGTAAGTATCGTAGCGGGGCGAATCTGTCTTAAGGATAGAGTGTCACACACTCGACTTGGTCTTAATTTTAATTCGGTTCGATAAATAAATCCGGTATGTTATTTATTTATTTTGTTTGAATTTATTTCAATTTTTTTATTTACACAGAAGATTGTTCCAACAATTTTAAGACAGATTCGAAGTTATTCTGTTTACAGAATTTTTTCATTTGTTTCATTTTCTCTTTCTTCTTTTAAGAAAACTATTTTCTGTGGATTTACAAAATAATATTCTGGTTGGAAAAACAAATAGTGATGATATGTTATTTGACAGATAGTAGTAATATACTGTCTATTTTCTTTGACAACTAATAGTACGATATTGGTGTCATTAACAATTCAGAATATATTTTTGTGAAATTTTTTCAGAAATTAATTTTGGGTTTTAGAAATTATTTTCTGAGTTTTCATTACTTAAAATTCTATTTTAGTTTTTTAATTTTTGAAGTGTTACAGAAATTAATTTTCTGTGTGAAATTAATTTGGTTGAATAAAATTTTATTTTATTTCTAAATTAATTGAAAAATAAAAGTTATATTCTTATTTCTTTTATTTTACAGAATTTAATTTCCTGTGTGGAATTAATTTGGTAGAATAAAATTTTATTTTCTTTCCTTTCCAAATTAATTGGAAAATAAAAGTTACATTCGTGTTTCTTTTATTTTTTACAGAATTTAATTCTGTGAATTTGATTTAATTTTCTGTGTAGTGTAAATTCTAATTATAATTTTGTTTTATAAATTAGAATTGATGGCTACTAAAACTAATGCCCAAACAAGTACTACTGTGGTGGCTGCAATGACGCCAACCCCTTCTCTTGTTGTAACAGTACCAGTAAATCACGGTGAAAAGCCAGAGAAGTTCTCAGGAACTGACTTTAAAAGATGGCAACAGAAAATGTTGTTCTATCTTACAACTCTAAACCTGGCTCGTTTCCTCTGTGAAGATGCTCCTATCCTAAAAGAGGATGAAACTGACCGGCAAGTGGTTGTTGTAGTTGATGCTTGGAAACATGCCGATTTCCTTTGCCGGAACTACATCTTGAACGGACTTGACAACACATTATACAACGTCTACAGTCTTATCAAGACAGCAAAAGAACTTTGGGAGTCTTTAGAGAAAAAATACAAAACGGAAGATGCCGACTCAAAGAAATTTGTGGTTGGCAGATTCTTGGATTTTGTAATGGTTGATTCAAAAACTGTGATCAACCAAGTTCAAGATTTCTAACTCATTCTGCATGACATTCACGCAGAAGGCATGTCTCTTAGTGAATCCTTCCAAGTTGCAGCCTTAATTGAAAAATTACCAAAAGGCTGGAAGGAATTCAAGAACTACCTCAAACACAAGCGCAAATAAATTTTTATGGACGAGTTAATTGTGCGTTTAAGGATTGAGGAGGACAATCGCAATTCTGAAAAGTGGGCTGGTAAGCATCCTATAGAGTCTAAGGCAAATGTGGTGGAACATGCTTCAAAAATCAAGAAACGAAAGTCTTCTAGAGAAAGTTCATCACAAGGCTCTAAAGGGGGGGAAAATAAAAAGTACAAGTTTAATGGCAAATGTTACATTTGTGACAAAGAGGGACATCGGGCCAAAGATTGCCGTAGCAAAGGCAAAAGCAAAAGCAAAAGGAGAACAAACAAGAAGCCTGGTCAAGCCTATATGACCGAAGTGGACAATATTTCCAATGGTGTCAATGACATCAATCTTTCTGCAATTGTTTCCGAGGCAAATCTTGTCAGAAATCCTAAAGAATGATGGGTGGACACTGGTGCTACTCGCCATATTTGTGCCGACAAAAAGATGTTCACATCTTATTCTACAGTGGACAATGGTGAACAACTTTTTATGGGGAACTCCTCAACTTCCGAAGTTGAAGGGTAAGGAAAGATTGTACTCAGGATGACATCTGGAAATGAACTCACTCTCAACAATGTTCTACATGTACCGGACATTCGCAAGAATCTTGTTTCCGAATCTTTGTTGAGTAAGAATGTGTTTAGGTTAGTACTTGAGAGTGATAAATTTGTACTTACTAAGACTGGAATGTATGTAAAAAAAAGTTACATGTCTGATGGCCTTTTCAAGTTAAACGTAATGACCATTGTACCCTTAGTTATTAATAATACTACATATTCTTCTTACTTGCTTGAGTCTTCAAATTTATGGCATGGTAGACTAGGACATGTTAATTATGGATCTTTGCGTAGATTAATTAATATGAAATGTTTACCTAAATTTGACATTGATTCAAATCATAAATGTGAAATTTGTGTTGAGGCAAAATTATCTAAAACTCCTTTTCATACAATTGAAAGAAGTACGGAACCACTTGAATTAATTCATAGTAACGTTTGTGATTTTAAATCAATTCAAACTAGAGGTGGAAAAAAATATTTTATCACTTTTATAGATGACTATACTAGATATAGTTATATTTATTTAATTCGAACCAAGGATGAAGCTTTGGAAACTTTCATTCAATATAAGAATGAAGTTGAAAATCAACTTGGTAAGAAAATCAAGAAAATTAGAAGTGACAGAGGTGGTGAATATGAATCACCTTTTGGTGAATTTTGTAAAGAACATGGAATAATTCATCAAACCACCGCTCCTTATTTACTTCAGCAAATTGGAATTGCTGAAAGGAAAAATAGGACTTTTAAAAGAAATGATGAATGTCATGTTAATCAGTTCTGGATTACCTCAAAACTTGTGGAGGAAAGCAATACTTTCTGCTAATTATATTTTAAATAAAATACCCCGAAAGAAAGTGAATCAAACACCTTATGAATTGTGACATGGTAGAGTGTCATCCTACAAATACTTAAAAGTGTGAGGGTGTTTGGCTAAAGTAGCTATCCCTAGTCCTAAAAAGACTAAGATAGGTCCTAAGACCATTGATTGCATTTTCATTGGTTATGCCAAGAATAGTAGTACATATCGGTTTTTGATTCATAAATCAGAACATTCCGAAATGCATGTAAATACTATTATTGAATCTCGGAATGCATCTTTCTTTGAGCATGTATCTCCAAATAAGATTGGACAAGAGACTAGTAATAATAAAAGATCTTATAATGCTATTACTAGTCAAGATCAAGAACATGATCAAGAACAAGAGTTAAATCAAAATGAGGAAGAGGAACTTAGGCGTAGTAAACGTGCTAGAACCTCAAAATCTTTTGGTCCAGATTTTTCTAACATATTTGTTAGAAAATGAGCCTTTAACTTTTAAAGAGGCTATGTCTGGTCCTAAAGCTCCTTTATGGAAAGAAGCTGTCAACAGTGAAGTTGAATCCATCTTGCAAAATCACACTTGGGAATTAGTCGACTTGCCACCAGGTTGTAAATCTCTTAAGTACAAGTGGATTTTCAAAAGGAAAATGAAAGTAGATGGATCAATTAACAAATACAAGGCAAGACTTGTGGTCAAAGGTTTTAGACAAAAAGAAGGTCTTGATTACTTTGACACATACTCACCGATTATTAGAATAACATCCATTAGAATGCTAATTGCCATTGCATCTCTATACAATCTAGAAATTCATCAAATGGATGTAAAAACCGCTTTCTTAAATGGTGAGTTAAATGAAGAAATTTACATGAAACAACCAGAAGGTTTTTCTGTTCCAGGATAAGAAAAGAAAGTGTGTAAATTGGATAAATCATTATATGGTTTAAAACAAGCGCCAAAGTAATGGCATGAGAAATTTGACAAGGCAATGATGTCAAATGGATTCAAAATTAATAAGTGTGACAAATGTGTTTACATTAAAAACACAGACAAAGGTTATGTCATTGTATGTCTTTATGTAGATGATATACTCATCATAGATAGTAATAATGATATCATTAAAACTACCAAAAAAATGTTGAATAAACATTTTGACATGAAAGACATGGGCATTGCTGATGTAATTCTTGGTATGAAAATTACCAAAACATCAGAAGGATATGCTTTGTCACAATCTCATTACATTGAGAAAATACTTGACAAATTCAGCAAAGATGATGATCATCTTGCTAGAACACCTGTAGATGTTAATTTGTATCTTTTTAAGAATATACAGGAAAGTATTTCTCAATTAAAGTATGCCCAAATTATTGGAAGCTTAATGTACTTGATGAACTGCACTCGCCCAGATATAACTTATGCAGTAAGTAAATTAAGTAAATATACGAGTAATCCGGGAGTAGAATACTGGAAAGCAATTATAAGGGTTCTTAGATATCTCCGATTTACTCATAATATTGGGCTGAATTATACTAGATATCCAGCAGTACTTGAAGGATACTGTGATGCAAATTGGATATCGGATATTAGAGACTCGAAGTCCACCAGTGGGTATGTCTTTACTCTTGGTGAGGCAACTGTATCTTGGAAATCTTCCAAACAAACTTGCATTGCTAGGTCTACTATGGAATCAGAATTCATAGTTTTAGACAAAGCAAGGGAAGAGGCAGAATGGCTTCGCAACTTCCTTGAAGATATTTCAATATGGCCAAAACCGGTGCCAACTATATGCATACATTGCGATAGTTAATCAGCAATAGGTAGAGCACAGAGTCATATGTATAACGGTAAGTCTCGATATATTCGTCGTCGACATAATACCATAAGACAACTACTCTCTAATGGAATTATTTCCATTGATTATGGGAAGTCTAAAGACAACATAGCGGATCCACTAACCAAAGGGTTAGCAAGAGAGTTAGTTGAGAATTCATCGAAGGGAATGGGACTTAAGCCTATTAAATAAGAGTTACCACAACAGCAACCCAACTTAGTTAACTGGAGATCCCAAGATCTAGGTTCAAAGGGACAACCGAGTTGTGAATGACTAAGAAGGATCACTGGGGAGTCTAACTCCTACCCATTTCTTTGATGAAAAAAGTGATGTCTGCAACGTTTGAGGTTAAGTAAAATTTTAATAATTATTATATTTAGCTAAATCTAGTGGAGTATGGCAGGATACTCTTCATAAGAATCACCTATGTAAGTGTGAACTAGGCCGGTTCTATAAGATTTGTGAAGGGCTACAAGTCTTTAGAGCACTCATGAAAGACCAGGCTGTTCAGGGCCAAAATGAACACAATAGTGAGAACTAAAGTATGTCTGGAGATATACTGTGTGGGTTCTATTGTCTTGGTTTACACAAACGGCTGAACAGTTCAAGACATCATGTTCACTGTTTAGCTAGTAAATCCGATAGTGTCTCATAAGGGAAGGTTCAAAGCCAAAAGCTACCTATCCTTTGTAAAATATTTTCAATTTCTGTACTCTCTGTAATTCGATCAGGTTGTTGCATTTCCTCTCCGACAAATTCCATTTATGTGGGGGATTGTTGGAAAAATGGTTTAATATAAGCATATTTTTTAGCCAAATTTGAGTGGGCCCCAAACATCTTGTGTGGTGGGTCCAAAGAGGTGAAGTATTCCTTGCCACGTGGCAAGTCACACAGTGAAAACAAAACGTCAAAACCATTTATAAGTGAATGCGAAGTTGATGTCGTTTTCGGGTCTAACATTAATTTTTAGATAAAATTCATTTGAATTTTTTTAATAAAAATTTATTGTGGGAATTTAATTTAATTTAATTCTAAATTCAAATTTTGGGTTCCCGAGTGGTTTCCTAAAATTTGTAATTTTGGGAATTTAATTTAATTCTAAATTCTAATTTTAGGTTTCTAAATGGTTATCTAAAATTTGTACCTCTTCCTTTATTTATTAAACTATTCAAATAGTTTAATATATATATTCAAATAGTTTTATATATATATATATATATGTTTCAAATGATTTAAATAATAAAGGTCAAATGGTTTAAATGATAAAAGTCCAACAGTTTAGAAACTGTTCACCAACAAATCCTTATTCAAAATTGTTTGAAAGTTAGTTCTTAGTAACGGTCAAAGAAATGTTTGAATAGTAGTAGCACATTTTCATTTTGTTTTGGAACATATTCGGGCTGAGATTTTTTCCTATATATATAGCCTTTATTCCAGCAATCAAGGACCCCCGAGATTTAGTCTGCATTATTTATATTGCTGTCCCACTTTTATTTAGTGGATTTTCCTTCATTCTAGTTTTAGAAAAATTACAAAGAGAGTATAGAACACAAGTTTGGTTCGTCGAACAAATTGTTTGGAGTACTACTACAATTTGTGAAGATCATTGTATCCTGGGAGATAGACGCCACTCAACCGTAAGTACCGTAGCGGGGCGAATTTGTCTTAAGGACAGAGAGTCACACACTCGACTTGGTCTTAATTTTAATTCGGTTCAATAAATAAATCCGGTATGTTATTTATTTATTTTGTTTGAATTTATTTCAAGTTTTTTATTTACACAGAAGATTGTTTCAACAATGTGAACACATGAGATAGTATATTTAATAAGTATAATAAAATTATAAGGGTAAATTACACTCACTTTCCTTGAGATTTTTGTTTAAAAAAAAAGTACAATTAGTCCTACACGTTTAACATTATTACACTCTCGTATGGTAAAAAGAAATGATAATATTATTATTTTTTATTTATGTAACTAACAAATTACTAATAAAAAAAACTTAAATATTATATAAATTAAAATATTATAAATAATTAATATAATTATATTAAAAATGTGAATCTAGCTATATTTTCTTCCAACAGTCAAGGTGAGTGTAATTTACTCAAATTACAATTTGTCTTGATTAGCATCCAATGTCTTGATTAGCAGGCCAAGAAAGAGTCAACAACACATGCATTGAAAAAGAGGTAAAGTTTCATGATCAATAACCTTTTAATATGAAAATTGCTGTGAATATAATTTGTCAAGAATATGTTTGGTTTCATTTGAAATGTAGGTTGATTTTTTAATTTTTTGATTATTATAGTTTGTGGTTAAAAAGTTTGTTTGGGTTAAATTTTTTGATTATTTTGATTTTTATAATAAAAAAATAAAATAATTATAGTTTAGATGTAATATTTTGTCTTATTAATTTTTTAATATATTTTGTTTTTTTGGTGACTAAATTGGCTGCCAACCTCAAAAAAGTCTCGTGTCAAACGAGGGCTTTGTGTAATAGAAATTAAATTTATGAAGTGTGAATTCTATAAATAAAATAAATTTTAACTATTAATTTATTTTTTTAAATAAATTTTAAATTTATAAGTCTCAATTTATATTCTTATTGTTGTAATGTTTTATTTCACAATTGGCAGGTGAATTTAAATCTAAAAAAGTCCTTGTTCCATCAGTGCCCGAAGTAGTTCAAATGTCCATAGTTTTGACTTTTGGGGCATAGTTTGGATGAATTTTCCATTTGAAAAAGGCTCCGGATAAATTAATGACACCCCTTAAAAATGATAGATCAGCTACTTTCATGGGAAAAAAACATAAAAAATATATGTATATATAAAATTTAGAGTAAATTATAAATACATTTATTAAAATTTGTTTAAAATATGAATTATTTTTTATAGTTTAAAAAATTAAAATACCCCTTTATTAAATTTTTTATTTAAAAAAATTAACTGAAAAAATAAAATTCTTAATTGCTCTCCTGTATAATAATATAATTACTTGAATTATTAATTTAAATAAATTTATGACATTATTAACATTTATTAATTGACTTGATAATTTATTAATAAAATAGATCATTTGTTATAAAATTAAAAACTTTAAGAAGCGAGATATAATTTTTAAAATCATATTACAAAAAAATCTCAAAAAATATATTTATAATTTATTCTAAATTTTACGAGTAAATTTATCAATATGCTATAAAAGCTAGTATCCACTTGATCCATAGATCAGATCCTTATCATTATAGTCATGTTAATGACAATCTATTGGGCTGTCAACATTAATAAAAGTTTAGGACAAATAACAAACACACTTCATAACATTTATTTAAATTATAAATTATTTCTTATAGTTTTAAAAATTATATTTATAATAAATAGGTTTTTTTTATTAATAAAACATCAAGTTAATTAATAGTTGTTTAAAAATGTTAAAATTTTATTTCAATTAATAATTCAGATAATTTCATTATTGTGTAGGTAACAGTTAGAAATTTCGCTTTTTTAATTAATTCTATTAAATAAAAAATTATGACAGGAGGTATTTATAATTTTTCAAATCATAGAGAGTAATTTGTATTTTAAGCAAACCTCAGGGGGTGTACTTGTAATTTATCCAAAATTTTATATAATCAAAATACTACAAATTCACTCTTATCAATTTAGAATTTATCAAAAACAAAAAATTAATAATTTAGATTTAATTTATATGTAAACCCCACACTTCATCAATTTAATTAGTAAATTGAGAGTGAATAAGGGGTGGTCCAAACTTTTTTTTATTTATATAATATATCTTATTGGGTTTGTTAATTTTCGGATATAGAACTGAACCATTATATTGACAAAATTGAACAAACCCATGAAAAGAACTATGTTGGAGAAACCAAATTCATGTCTATTCCACAAATGCATTGAATATAGCATGGATAACCCATGAAAACAAAATTCCATCACTACTGCCAATCAAAAAAGCACCATTAAAATATGCCCTCTCACATCTTTCAGAAAAGAGGGAATTATTTTTAAAACATATATCATTTTTTCAGAAGTTGACTATCAAAAATCATAGGGAGAATTAGATGTAGGTAGAAGAAGGAAAAAAAAAATTTTAAATCATACAACTGATATTACGCTTTTTATTTACATTCCAACATAGACACTTACACATTATGCCTTTGTAATTTTTTTCTCTTTTTCCAACAATTTTCCAAAATCATAACAACGACTATTAAAAAAATAGACGCTAATACTGTATGCATTAATTAGTACACTAACTAATGTATTAATTGATGATGTGACACAATTTAAAATATTTTTTATATTTATATTTTAGATAATAAAAAAGATCAATAATAATGTTATAACTAATATTGATATACTAATTAATACATATAATACTACTAAAACAAATTTCTTACTTGATGTTGCATTAAAAATAAAAATAAAAAAAAGTCAGAACCTTTAGCTCTTCGAACCATGTAGTTCCATGTATAATTGATGACCATCATTCAATTGCCTTAAATATTACAGCAAAATGGCAATTGATTGGAAGTTGTTTTCTTTTCAGAATTTAAAAATATTTATTAAAAAAAAAAAGTATAAATGGAAATAAAGTGTTGGAGAAAATACCAGAAACTAAACTATATTATTGATAAATAATGCAAAGAAAATGAGATACAAATAGATCAGGCTGAGGCACGGATATCTCGTTTTCTTTAAGGAGATCAAGCCCACTGCGGTAGGAAGAATCCAAATACCGATGCAAAGATCCAAAGACTATGACTTGTCCCCTCCAAGATACAACAGCCTGACCACTTGTCGTATGGTTCAGGCCAACTCTGCACAAGATGGTGAACCCAAAGCTCCACCAATAAAACACCATTCTTTGCTAGTAATCTCTCTTGTATAGAAAATAGTTGGTCTATATAGATAGAAAAGAGTAGACTATTTATAGACTATAAGGACCTTACAGTTACACCAAAAGTAATGACCATTAAACAAGAAAATGGTTACACCAAAATAATGACCATTAACCAAGTTCATGAATTCTATTTAACCTCCATTTATGACCAAGAGGTTACCAAAGTAATGAAACCCCATTTATGAAAAAGATAAATCAATAAATAAATATAAGATATTAAAATGGTCCAACAATCCCCCACTCATTTTAATATCAACAAAGACAAAAGAGATTACCAAACAAAGATAGACTAATATGCATCATGAAGGTGTGCTCTGCATTGAACCTTCATTAGTGAAACAGCAACCTCTACTCCAGAGTCAGTAGTGGTCTCAGACTTGAACTATGACTGCTTAGGGGAAATAAAGAATTACTGCTCACACATAATAATCCAGGTGTTGACATGAGCTTTAATAGCTAGCACATTACGGCCTTGTGCTTATCCCAGTTTTCATGAGCATATTTGAGAATAAGCCTTGTTCTCATAGAAAGCGGCCCCACTTTCATGCTCACATAGGTGAAATCTGTCAAGGATGTTCCTGTAATTTACACACCCCACTCAACAAGAACTACAGAATTTCATTAAGAGTGTAAAACTCAACCCTCCAACATTACAGGACAAATGCACTTACATCATAGGGATGGATAACAAAATAGTAAAGAGTGCATTTTTTACAACCACCATATGATTCGTTCTTTCCATTGAACCTAGTTACAGGATCTCTGGTCCCTAGGTTGGGTATCCTCATACATGGTTTATGATTTTATAGACTTCAAACCCATCCCCCTCGATGTATTCCAGACCCTATCTCTCGCCAAGGCCTTGGTTAACGGATCCGCAAGATTATCACAAGATTTTACATAATTCACAATTATGATGCCATTACTCAAATAGAATCTCACATTACTGTGTTTCCTTCGAATAGGTCTGGATTTACCATTATAAAAATGATTGTTCACTCTACCAATAGCAGCAGTGCTATCACAACAAATTAATACATGAGGAATTGGTTTTTCCCAAAAAGGAATTTCATGTAACAAATCTCTCAACCAATTCGCTTCCTCACATGTTGAAGCTAACGCTATAAGCTCAGCTTCCATTGTAGAATTAGCAATTATCGTCTGTTTTTTAGACTTGCAACATATAGCACCACTACCTAAGGTAAAAATAAAACCCGAAGCAGAGAGAGAATCACCTAACAAAGTGTTCCAATCGGCATCACTATATCCCTCAAGTACCGCAGGATACTTGTTATAAAGCAAACCATAATTTTTGGTTCCAGATAAATATCTCATAATTCTTCCCATGGCTAGCCAATGATCTCGACTTGGTTTGCTAGTAAACCTGCTAAGTACTCCAACAACATATGCAATGTCAGGTCTAGTACAGTCAGTAGCATATCTCAAACTACCAATCATGCTAGCATATTCCTTTTGATTAATCACTTCTTTTTCATTTGTTACAACAGATAAGTGTATGCTTGCATCAAAAGCAATAGCAACATGTTTACAGTCTAGAAAATTATATTTCTTTAACATTTTGTCAACATAATGTGATTGATCAAGAAAAATGACATCCTTAGTCTTGGTAATTTTAATTCCCAAAATAAAATTGGTTTCACCAAGATCTTTCATATCAAAGTGGCTATTGAGCATATTTTTAGTCTCATTTATAATATGCAAATTAGAGCCAAAGATAAGTAGATCATCCACATATAGGCTAATAATCACATGTGCATTCTCACAAGTTTTATAATATATGCACTTATCACATTCATTAGTCTTATAGCCATTCTCAAGCATGCAGGAATCAAATTTCTCATGCCACTGTTTAGGAGCTTGTTTTAAACCATAAAGGGATTTAGTTAGCTTACACACTTTGCTTTCTTGGCCAGGCTCCACAAAGCCTTCGGGTTGGTCCATGTAAATCTCCTCATCTAGATCTCCATTTAAAAATGAGATTTTTACATCCATTTGATGAATTTTTAAATCATGAATTGCAGCCACTGCTATCAACAGTCTAATGGATGTAACTCTAGTAACCGGAGAAAAAGTATCAAAGAAATCAAGATCAACTTGTTGCTTAAAACCTTTAGCGACAAGCCTCGCTTTATATTTATCTATAGTTCCATCCGGTTTAAGTTTTTTACGAAGGACCCATTTACACCCAATAGTTTTACAACCTGGAGGTAAATCCACTAACTTCCATGTTTTATTTGGAAGTAGTGAGTCTATCTCATCATTTACAGCCTCTCTCCAGAAAATAGCATCAGGTGATGATAAAGCTTCTTGCACCGTATGAGGAATTTCTTCCACATTGTAAAGATAATAGTCAGGACCAAAATCTTTTTCAACTCTAGCTCGTTTACTTCTTCTTGGTTGGATTTGAAATTTTTCTTTTTCTTGAAAAACTTGAGAAGGAGTAGAAGAGCTAGGCATAGATAAAATATTTTCAGATATTATTTAACCCCCACTATTTCTAGATTTGAAAGGAAATTTATTTTCATGAAAAATAGCATCACCTGATTCAAAAATAATATTATTTTTCATATCAAAAAATCTATAAGCTGTACTATGCAACGCATATCCAAGAAAAGCACAGGTAGTAGCTCGTTCACCCAATTTTGGTCGTTTAGGATCTGCAAGCCTCACAAAAGCTAAACAACCCCAAACCCTCAAATAACCTAGATTTGGTTTATGCCTCCGCCACAACTCATAAGGGACGATTTTAGTCTTTTTGTGTGGCACTCTATTTATCACATGGCAAGCTGTCAAAATAGCCTCACCCCAAAAATTTGAGGGAGCACCTGAATCAATAAGCATAGCATTCGTCAAGTCAATTAACGTTCTATTTTTTCTTTCAGCTACGCCATTAGATGAAGGTGAATATGGTGGAGTAGTCCCATGAATAATTCCCAATGACTGAACAAAAGAGTTGAATCCTAGAGATTCATACTCCCGGCCCCTATCACTTCTAATTCTTTTAATCTTTTTACCGAATTGATTTTCCACTTCAAGAAGGAATTCTTTAAATTTCTCAAAAGCATCACTTTTATTTTTCAATAAAGATACGTTTGTGTATTTTGAAAAATCATCAATAAAAGTGATAAAATATCGGTTATCACCCCGAGTTAAAATTCCTTCAAACTCACACAAATCAGTATGAAATAATTCTAACAATTCGGTATTTTTTTCAACACTTTTATGAGGCCTCTTGGTAATTTTTGCTTTACTGCAAACTTCACATTTCTTAAAATTTTTTGTCACTTTAGGAATTAATTCTAAACTACTCATGATTCCCACATATTTACTATTTATATGACACAAGCGAGCATACCAAAAATTAATAGAAGACAACATGTAAGTGGTGTCATAGTAATAATCATAAAATTAATCAGCAAGTAAATTTAAGAGATAAAGGCGACGTTTATACTCATCTGTATTATAAGAAGCCACTTTTGCTTCATGTGCCTCATAGTCTTCATCATTCATCTCCTCGGTTGGGATTTTGTTCGGATTCTTTTCGGTAAGAACATATGCAACTTTCAAAAGGCTAAGGTAAAAAAAGAACTTTTCCTTTCCACCTCTTAAAATGAACTCCTTTAAACTTGAAAGGCTTGTTGAGATCTCCAATTCCATCATTGGTTTTTTCTAGTACTTGTTCCATGTTTGATCTCCTTAAAATTGTTGGAGAAAATACCAGAAACTAAACTATATTATTGATAAATGATGCAAAGAAAATGAGATACAAATAGATCAGGCTGAGGCACGGATATCTCGTTTTCTTTAAGGAGATTAAGCCCACTGCGGTAGGAAGAATCCAAATACCGATGCAGCAGTCACAGCACTATGACTTGTCCCCTCCAAGATACAACAGCTCGACCACTTGTCATATGGTTCAGGCCAACTCTGCACAAGATGGTGAACCCAAAGCTCCACCAATAAAACACCCTTCTTTGCTAGTAATCTCTCTTGTATAGAAAATAGTTGGTCTATATAGATAGAAAAGAGTAGACTATTTATAGACTATAAGGACCTTACAGTTATACCAAAAGTAATGACCATTAAACAAGAAAATGGTTACACCAAAATAATGACCATTAACCAAGTTCATGAATTCTATTTAACCTCCATTTATGACCAAGAGGTTACCAAAGTAATGAAATCCCATTTATGAAAAAGATAAATCAATAAATAAATATAAGATATTAAAATGGTCCAACATAAAGTTTCCACACATGGAACTCCATACTAAACCCCTCCCCCCAATCAGTGCATCTATTTTCCATACCTAGACCTCCACCTGCAACACCACATACCAAATACCCAGACTGACTTGAAAATTTTAGCAATCTATGATGCAAAGAATTAAATTAAGTTTGACCCATGTACATCAGGTGTTATTGAAGGAATGAGTGGTGATAAGTGGTGTAGTAATGGTTAGATGGAGGAGAAAGAAGAGGAGAGTTGGACCCATCTGCAGAAAGTTGGGGTTGGACTCATTTTACAGAAAGTTTGGAAAGGCAGAGAGATGGGAAAGATGAAAAAATTAGTTTGATAATCTTAAGGGCATAATTGACATTACATAAAATATTGTTGTTGACGTCATTTTAGTCTGTTAAGTTAACTAACGGTAGATTAAAAGGAGTAATATGTAATGCAATTGTTTATCTCAAGGAGGAAATATAATTTTCAAAACCTGAGAAAGAAATATGTATTAAGTTCAAACTTGAAGGGGTGTCATTGTAATTTACCCTTAAAATTGTAGCCACATATCGTTTATTCTATTCATTTTCATTGACGTATGTGACATGTTATACTCGCCTTATTTGAAAAGTGAATTATTTTAATTGCTTATTTAATTTTTTAGTTATTTTATTCTGGTTAAAGAAATTATATTTAAAAAATTGATTATTTTTTTATAGTTGATTTGATAGTTATGAGTGAAAAAATTAAATAATTTTAAATTAGATGTGACATTTTATTTTATTTTATTAATTATTTTAACTTATTTTATCTTTTAGCGGCATATCTTAACCTAAATCTCTCCCCAAATAAAGCCACCGTAAAGAAGAAGAAAAACAAAAAAAAAACATGTGGTTGTAGATTTAGAGGTAGTTTGGGAATAAGTTTTTTTTAAGTAATCCTTAATTTTTTAATTAAAATATGAGATGGAAAAAATTAATATATTTATTATGATTTATTAATTTTTTATGAAAAATATGTAGATAGTAGAATGAATGGAAATAAATTTGATTTTTTGATATTTGTTGATTTTATAAAATTTTAATAGTTTTTCAACTTTTAAACTAAAATTACAACTTCTCCAACTAGGCTTATAGTATCTTTATGATATACATATATGTATATATATGCTTTGTTTAGGAAGAGAGTTAAGTTAAAATAATATATTAAAAGATAAAATAAGTTAAAATAATATATTAAAAGATAAAATAAGTTAAAATAATTAATAAGAAAAAATGACACAGGGTTGTTTGGAATAAACTATATAAGTATACTTTTTGACTTATTGAATAAAAAAGTAGATGAAAAAAATATGATTGTTTGAGATAACTTTTTAATTTTTTAAGAAAAAATATATATTAAAATATTGTATAAAATAACAAAATTACCGTATTACTCTATGCTCTATGCGTACTGACAATGATGATTGAAGGAACCATTACGGATTGCTTTGAAATGAGATGGTGGGCATGCTTGCTTCAGAATATATATATATATATAGGAGGAGGCTTCCCTCCAGTTCTTTATTGGACTGGAGGGTACTATTGGGTCCGTGGGGATCCACCAAAGGTTCCATTTTTATAATCTGAACCGTTCAATATGTAAAACTCATCGATTACTATATGTTTGTAAAAAATCACATTGATCGGATATGGATAGCTATGTAATTAAATCAGTTTTGTATAATAATAAAAAATGTACGGTGAAAAATAAACGGTTGACAAAAATTGAATTTGATCACATAGCTATCGATATCCAATCAACGTGATTTTTTACAGACGTATAGTACTCGATGATTCCTACACATTCAACGGTTCGGATTATCGAAACAAAACACGTGGTGGGCCCCCACGGGCCCAATAGTACCCTCCAATCCGATAAAGGACTGGAAGGAAGCCTCATCTAATTTTTTTTTTAACACGTTCCTGTTCACACGTGAACTTGTACCATTCCTTCAATACAAATTTGGCTTGTGTACTCTTTTTATATATATATATATATTTGATAAATAGTGATAGTTTTTTGACTTTTTTAGTAATTTTTTGACTTTTTGTCTTTTCTAAATTATCCCAAACGGGCACAATAATGATTTTATCTTCTCTCTAACAATCATCAAATCAACTATACAAAAAAGCTAATCAACTTCCCAAATATATTTTTTTTTTTTACTAAGTTAAATTAGCCAAAAGCCAATTAAAATATCAAACTTTCCAAACGAGGCCATAATGCGAGAAAGACTATCGTATACATCTCTCAAATGGCATGGATCAATGTACTTTATAACTACAAAAAAAAAAAAAAAAAATAGTATAACTCCATATTTTTTGAGTCATAAAAAAAAAAAAAAGAAAAAAAAGAAAGAAGAAGTCATAACTAAATATCTCAAAATCATTACTAAATAAGAAAATTAGTTATAACTTATAAAAAAAAAAAAAAAAGTAACTAACTGTGCGTAGCATATGATTGTCTGTATAATATAATTCTCCACATAATGCAGCTTGTTCACCACCACTCTACCTAGCCTATATAATAACGTGTTGAACACATTGTGAAAAATACACAAAGTTTCTCTCCTATTTTTCTCTCTTTCTCTGTCTTCCTCTTTGTCATATATTTATCAATAATCACAAGTAATAATGGCTGATAATAAGGTGGTTCTTTTGGGTTTATGGTCTAGCATGTTTGGGATGAGGGTGAGAATAGCACTGGCTGAGAAGGGCATTGAATATGAACACAAGGAAGAGGACTTGTGGAACAAGAGCTCACTGCTTCTTGAGATGAACCCGGTTCATAAGAAAATCCCGGTTTTGATTCACAACGGAAGACCGGTTTGTGAGTCCCTCATCGCTGTCGAGTACATCGATGAGGTCTGGAATGAGAAAGCTTCATTGTTGCCCTCTGATCCTTACCAAAAAGCTCAAGCTAGGTTCTGGGCTGACTATGTTGACAAGAAGGTGACTTGTTTTGTTTTGTTTTGTTTTATTTTTGTTGTGTTAGGATTTTTTATTTTTTTTATTTTTTTATCTAACTTGTTAAAATTTGGTGCTATTTCATAAAAATAAAAATAAAATATTTTAGTACAATTGTTGTAAAAAAATTGTTTTGAAAATAAGTAAAAAGAGGTAGTGGCTGAAATTAGTTTCTAGAGGGGGAAGTGGTTGGTGGTGGTTAGATGTGATTGTCAGTCTATAGATGGTGATCGGAGAAGGTTGGCAGAAGTAGTGGTGGGAGGAGGTTTTCGATAACGATGGTTGAAGATGGTGGGTGGCTCATGCTGAGTGATGGGGGAGGGAGTGAAAGAAAGAATGAATGAAAATTTGTATTTGAAACAAATAAAAGTGAATTTTTTTTTTTTTTTTGTTACAATAGTTTAGTAAATTTTATAAATCATTTACATATTTAATTTTTTGTAAGAAAAATTCACTTAACTAAATTTTGCCTATAATTTTTAATTTTTTTTGTAAATATAAAAAGATTACAAATGTAAATGTTACTCAATGGCCTCTAGTATTATGTTGATATAAATTTGGAATACTTAGTGAAATTTTGAAAAAAAAAATTATAATTATAATTATTAATATTTATAATTTTTTTACTGATTTATAATTTTTTTTTCAAAACTCTGATTTTTCCTATAAATTTCTTTTGAGTCAAAATATTGTTGGGATTTAGACCTGAATCTCTGGTTTGAGTTTGTTTGTTTGTTTGTTTTTTGTAATGTTTTTATTTATTTTTTTCTCGTGAATAGTTTGGTTGCTTGTAAATAAAACCAGAGCTCAGAATCTTACACTTATACAGTAACTGTCATCCTCACATAATTACAAGATTTCAAGGCATGGAATCAAACTCACCGTCTCAATAAATTTTGATTTTTAGTTTATTTTTTTATAATATTTTAATTTTTTTTACATATACGAACTAAATAAATAAATTTTAATATTCTATTTAAAAGTATTATATTTTAATTTTTTGAGCATTATAAACTAAAGGCATATTTGATTAGTAGAATTATAATTGAAATTGTTAATTTATAAACTTACAATCTCATGTTTGATTGCAACCAGATTACATGTGCTGCAGATATTCAATATGACAAAATTGACAAATTTTTAATATTGTGAGGGACTAGGATCATAATTTCAAATACGAAAAAAAAAAAAAGAAAAAAAAAAGCAAAATGAATTCATATTAAATGATTATCTCACTAATTTAATTGGATAACTAATCATATGCTAGTTCATAGAATTATTAATCTTTCACTGTTAATCCTGTTAATCAAGGCCTAAGTGACTAATAATACATGTTTTGTAATAAATATTAGGTAGAGAGATATTTGATGTGGATTCCCACGAATCTCATTTTGATGATTTGAATCGTTCATTTTATCTGACACATCGTGTATTTCATCCACGAAAAAAAAAAAAAGGTTGATATGATAATGTAGCCTATTCAATTTATCATATTTTTTACCAAAAAAAAAGACGACAGTTGTATTTTTAAAAATAAATTATTTATTTTTTGATAACAAACGCAATAAATTGAAAATATTACGATTATCGAATCAATCTAATTTTGTATTGTTGAAATATACGAAGTGTCTGACTAATAAAAGGTTTGAATCATCAATATAGAAGCACTGGAGAACAGTAACATTTACCATTATTCTTGGTTTATTCCCAATCAAACACAATCAAACAAACACAATCTATCCGTAATTGAATGGTGTCACATTAATACACTAAAAAGAGGGGGTCCAATATAATTAAACCTATTACAAAATATCTAAGATGCTACAATTATTAACATATGAATTGCAGGTGTATGATAATGGGATGAAGATACTACATTCAAGCGTAGAAGAAGAGAAAGAGGAAGGCAAAAAGGGATTCATAGAATGTCTCAAGGTATTAGAGGGAGAGCTTGGTGATAAGCCATACTTTGGAGGTGAAGCCTTTGGCTTTGTAGACATTGCTCTTGTCACCTTTTACAGCTGGTTTTACACCTATGAGACCCTCGGCAACTTCAGTCTAGAGCAAGAGTGCCCCAAGCTAATTTCATGGGCCAAGAGGTGCATTGAGAAAAATGAAAGTGTTTCCAGGTCTCTTCCTCACCAGCACAAGATCTATGACTTTGTTTTGGATGTGAAGAAGAAGCTAAAAGCAAGAACATGAGCTTGTTAATACTATTATATCGGTTAAATAAAATAAGTTGGGTCTAGGATCCCTAGTTTGTTTCAAGGCACTTTTCTATTACAATAGATCTCTTTGGTCTAATCTCATATGGTGGAGAGGAGTCTCAAAATAGAGTATTGTGAGATCTGAATAGAGAATTCACTACTTATTTACAGGTATACTTTGTGTGTAATTTTTCTTTTTCTTTTTCGTTCTCTGGTCCATGGTTGTTTGTGTTTATGTTTGTTGTCTTTTTAATTGTAATAAAGAAACACTTCATTGTGTTTGTGGCACGTTAGGGATAAAAAAAATAAAAATAAAAATAATAAAAAGGTGGCTTGTATGTTGGAAATGCTATTGTCTTGTTTTTGTCCTAATGAATTTTCCAATTGAACAATGTGCTGTGAATTTCAAGACACGGATGTGTGATTGAAAGCATGTTGAAAAGAGTAATGATAGAAATATTAAATTTTTTATCAAATAAATGATCAAATGTCATGAATGTGGGGCGTCTACAAAAAACGGACCCTACATTCATATGAGACATTTAGTCATTTATTTGATAAAAAATTTAAGGCCTATAACATTTTCCTATTGAAAAGGTTTGAGAGAGAGATTTGAATATAGAAATCTTTGGCTTTTCAATTAGTACTCAACTCAAAATGACAAATCATATAGAGAGTTTGACTCTTCAATATAATTTAGGATTTAAAATTTGGGATTTGAAAATTTAAGATTTCAGATTTAGGATTGTAGCTTATGGAGAGTTTGGTATAATCAACATTTTAAACCTCTCATTTCAAAAGGTTCCAATTCAAAAGAGGTTTTGAGTTAGAATTCAAAACAGTTTAGTGTGTTGGCAACTTTAACATAATCAATAATATGTGTAAGTACTGAACAACTAAGAATCTGTTAAATAGATTAATTTTTTTAGCATTAAATTTTTATAGACTTATTTTTAGTTAATAAATTAATTTTTTAGCACCCTAAAAAAAAAAGCCTTAGGCTAATAAGCCAGCGTGCCTAGTGTGTGCCCATCTCACTTTATTAGACTCTTCATCGCCCTCGTGTGTACTTTAAAAATATACTTATTGTCTAATTTTTTTAAAATAAATATAATAAATCAAAATAATTATAATTATCAGGTTACATTAATTTTTTTTTATGGATTATATACATGAAGGGTTTTACAAAATAAACGGTTAAGATTATTGAAATAGGATCTGTGATGAGCTCTTAGATCCCTCAAATTATCCTACATTGAGATTTGAACTTGAAAAATAGCCCAATCCATAATAATATTATGTGAACACATGAGATAGTATATTAAATAAGTATAATAAAATTATAAGGGTAAATTACACTCACCTTCCTTGAGATTTAAAATATATAGATATATATAATTAGTTCCACACTTTTAACATTATTACACCAACCTCCCTTCTCGTATGGTAAAAAGAAATGATAACATCATTTTTTTTAATTTATACAACTAATAAATTATTAATAAAAAATAAATTAAATATTATATAAATTAAAATATTAAAAAAATTAATGTAATTATATTAAAAATGTGAATCTAACTATATTTTCTTCCAATAGTCAAGTGAGTGTAATTTACTCAAACTATAAGAGTAGGTATTATTGAGAGGAAGCATCAGTGTCTTGATTAGCAGGCCAAGAAAGAGTCAACAACACACGCATTGGAAAAGAGGTAATAAAGTTTCATGATCAATAACCTTGTAATATGAAAATTGCTATGAATATAATTTTTCAAGAATGTGTTTGGTTTCATTTGAAATGTGGGTTGATTTTTTAATTTTTTGACTATTTTAGTTTGTAATTAAAAAGTTTGTTTGGGTTAAATTTTTTTATTTTTTTATTTTTGTAAAAAAAAATAAAATGATTATGATTTGAATTAATTTTTTAGTCTATTTTATTTTTTGGTAACTAAATTAGCCGCCAATCTCAAAAAAGTCCCATGCCAAACGAGAGCTTTGTGTAATAGAGATTAAAAATTTATGAAGTGTGGATTCTATAAATAAAATGAATTTTAACTATTGATTTATTTTTCTAAATAAATTTTAAATTTATGAGTCTTTGAATTTATATTTTTATTGTTGTAATATTTTGTTTCACAATTGACAGGTAAATTTAAATTTTAAAAAGTCCTTGTTCCACCAGTGCCCGAAGTTGTTCAAATGTCCATAGTTTTGACTTTTGGGGCATAGTTTGGATGAATTTTCCATTTGAAAAAGACTCCAGTTAAATTAATGACACCTCTTAAAAATGATAGATCGCTATTTTCATGGGAAAAAATATAAAAGAATATAGGTTGATTTTTTTTAGGGTCCTTGATATTAGGTTTTTATATTATAAAAGACATTCGATATAATGTGTAAGGTCCTTCATATATCGATTCAGAGAAATTTCAATCTAGAGAAAATTGAAATTTCTTTGGTTTGCACAAATTTCTATGGTTTACAAATTTTTCTAGTTTGTACAAATTTCTCAGATTTAGAAATTTCTCTGATTTGAAAATTTTTTCAAGCTTTTTATTTCAAACACTAAAATTGAAATGTTTTTGGAAAAAGTTAGGGATCATGAAAATGATCATAAAAAATTTATGATCTTTGGATTACCTTGATTAGTATGTGGTGCTTTATTCTAAGTGTAATCTAAAGGTCACAAAACTTTCATAATTATTTTCATGAAAAAATTTTCATGATACCTAGCATTGCTGAATATTTTCATTGGAGTTCAATAAAATAAAGCTGATTGTGTGGTTGTGTTTCCTGGCGGTGGTGGCTTTTGGGTTTTCTGGCGGTGGTGGAAATTGTGGTGGTGGTGGTTATGTTGAGGGCGTGGACTTGGGTTGTTTTGCATCGTTTGACGAAGGAGAGTGTATTGATGGAGGAGAGTTGAGAATTTTGATCTAGAAAGAGGGGGTTGTAGTAAGGGGTCTGATTGATCGGCATTTTGGATTGAAATTGACATCAATGGAACTACTTGGTTGTGAATGGGATGGAAGAGATGATTGATTAGCTCTCTACTCTAAAAAACACCATTACAGAGAGAAGAGAGAGAACATAAGTGATGCAACAGATAAGCTCTCTCTCGGCAATGGTGCATTAGGAAACTCTACGATTTCTTCTTTGTTTCGGTGGACAGAGGCGGCGATAGAGAAGAATCAGACGGCGGTAGAGGATTAGACGACTGTGAGAACCCGTATTTTTGCATATTAAATTATTTTGGTAATTATATTTAGCTCCTTAAATTTTATTATTATGTCCATTTATTGTCAAATAGGTCCCTTTATTGTCAAATCCGGTGACAAAACTTTGTGCCTGACCAAAATGTAATTTTTGTATTTTTGTACTGCCCGCTCGAGCGGGGCCATGTGCGCTCGAGCGAATATTGGAGGAATTCAGTATCTTGACAGAGCTGCAGAAGTACTGCAGGATGGGATTTTACGCTCGAGCGGAAGAGGCAGCGCTCAAGCGTACCGCAGGTTAATTACACACAGCTTTTGGCCAGTCCGCTCGAGCGGAGAGTGGAGCGCTCGAGCGGAGATCGCGGTTTTCAGAATCTGGATTGGCTTCAAGTGTTTGATTTCTTTCAGATCTGGGA